>JARQOC010000006.1:139539956-140139956 GCA_033576535.1 Allobates femoralis
CTCTGCTACCCACAGAGCCGCCTGTACAATCTGCTACCCACAGAGCCTTCTCTATACTCTGCTACCCACAGAGCCACCTGTATAATCTGCTACCCACAAACGTGCCTGTATTCTCTCCTACACACAGAGCCGCCTGTATGCTTTCCTACCCACAGAGCCGCCTGTATAATCTGCTACCCTCAGAGCCGTCTGTATACTCTGCTACCCACAGACCCGCCTGTATACTCTGCTACCCACAGAGCCCCATGTATACTCTGCTAGCCACTCACCCGCCTGTATACACACAATTCATATCATCGCGCTCCCGATGCAATTGCATCGGGCCTTTTTACTAGTCTATTATAATACACACTTAGTGTCAGTCATCCTCTTCCATCTGTATGAGGCCAAATCCCACAATCCACTGTACCGACAGGAAGTATGCAGAATACATATTGGGACACCCAAGTCATGGATCTACCAATATGGTGACCGCCGCTACAAACCCCACCACCTGCAGCACTCCCGCTGCATTAAAAACACCCAACTGTACACCCGGCCTGCCGTACGCCACAGCCGTAGCCCGAGACCCCCACTGAGCGACACATCCACTAACCTGCAAACGTGAGATAAATGCGCATAGGGTCTTATCCTTTTTTTAAAGGTTATATCGGTGTAAATTAAGAACTGCTCACCTGATTCAGTTGTGTCACCCACAACCAGTACAATCGCCTGTAAGATGGCTTATAAGATGGCTGCTGCAGGGCCGCACCTTCACGATAAACGTGGAAACAGGAATGCTGTAATAGGAACAAATGCCGGAATGCCCGCGCTGCCAATCAGGAATCACCAGGAAACGAAGAGTTAACTGGGCAGATTTTTCTTTATTTCATCCTACGCGTTTTGGAGCCTCTATCCGAGCTCCTTCCTCAGGGAACAACCTGGTGGCTACAGAGGGCAACACTCCCAGCCTTCTGTGTACACAGGTTGCAGACAGAGTCTCAAAGTTCCCTAGCTCAATGGGGGCAGACACACGCACACCACAAATACACATATTCACACACATAGTAATGTGCATACACATACACACACATACACACATTTTCACACACACACACACATGTACACACAAGCACATGCACACATGCACATACACACACATTCATGCACAAACACACACATACGCATACACACATAAAGACACATACATACACATACATACATGCACACACATGCATGTACATGCACACTCATGGATACATGCACACACACACATACACTTGCACACATATCAATGCACACACACATATATACATGCTCATATACGCAAACACGCCCACACACATGTACATACACGCACATATACACACATACATACAAACATGCACATACTCTCAGATGCGCATACATGGTCAAATACATGCTCATACATGCACACACACATAAACACACATACACACACATACACAAACACGCATGCACACACATACTCACAGGCATACAACCCACATGCACATACACATACACACATGCGCATACATGCACACACATGCATATCCACACATACAGAAACATTTAAACACGCACACACATGCACACATGAACACATATGCACATACATGCACATACACACACATAAACACATGCACATACACGCACACACACAGACACATACACACACATTCAAACACACATACATACATACACATGCATTCACGTACATACATGCACACACATGCACATACCTACTAACACATGCACACACATACACATGTGGTCACCATCTTTGGACATGTGGGTATACAAAGATGGCGGTGGCGTGACGCATCACACTTTCCCACCTCAAGATTAGAGTAATTACAGGATTACTCCACAGGGGAGCTTGGTGGGAGCTAATAAAGTTAATTATGAGGTGTCTCTGTATATTTTGTGTGTAATAAAGGTTTTCTACCTGTGTGTTTTTTTTAATCTTTTCTGAAAGTATTGCTAATGACCGACTGTTAAACTGATGGCTGACATTAGCAATAGGGCTTGATGTCAGCTGCTAAAAAAAGCTGACCTCAACTCCTTTATTACCCAATCTTCCACCATTACACGGCAGTTGGAAGAGCACGGCCCAGAATGCTTGGGCCTTTCCACGCTGAGAATTCCAGCCATCAGCTGCCTGGGTTACCTTGGCTGGCAATAGAAAATATGGTGAATCCCACGCCAATTTTTTTTAGTTATTTATAATAATAATTATTATTTTATTTTTATAACGCTAACATATTCTGTAGCACTTTACAATTCAGAGGGGACATATACAGAAAATTTGAGACAATTACATAGTAATAAAAAGTTCAGATACCATGAGGAGCAAGCTTACAATCTATGAGGAAATAGGGGATGTACAAAAGGTAAATGGTAAAAAGTGCCATCATATATGGTCCAGCCATCAATATAATAAATAGAGGATTCATTTAATGCTGCATGAACCGGTCACCAGCCAGGATCTATACAAGTTCAGATAAAGTGCTATTGACTGCATGGTGGGTTTAGACAGATGACACAAGTGGCCTGATTTGGAAAAGGGAAAGATAGGAATAGTTAGACAAGTGAGGTGAGGTGATAGCCCAATCTAAAGTGATGCATTTTTAAAGCTCGCTTAAAACTGTGGGTATTGGGAATTAATTGAATTGTTCTTGGTAATCTATGCCAGAGAATTGGTGCAGCTCATGAGAAGTCTTGGAGACGGGAGTGGGAAGTTCGGATTGAGGATGATGTCATTCTTAGGTCACTTGCAGAATGGGAGGTACATGTAGGACAAATGAAGATGAGGGAGGAGATGTAGGGTGGTGCAGAACTGTGGAGGGCTTTGTGGGTGAGAGTGATATTTATCTAATTAAGTAAAAAAAAAATAGGTCCCCCTGTATTTTTCATTGCCAGCGAAGGTAACACTAGGCATTGGGGGTTAGCAGCCAGTAGCTGGTTGGCTTATGAGCGCTTGCAAGAGAAAATATAGAGAAGCCCTACACATTTTTGACCAGGACATTAAACACTCTATTATTTAAAAAAAAACACAGAAACAGGTTTGTAACTAAAAATACATTTATTTCATTACATTGGGAGAGAGCACAGTGGGGAGAGAGACAGCGGACAGAGAGGATAGACAACTGCCACCCCCAGCACCACAGAGCCTGCCCCATCGTGATGGCACTGCCCTCCTGATGTGATAGCATCGAGCCCACATCTAGTTGTTTTATGTTAGTGTTATTTTGGTTTGTTGTTATTTAGTAAATGAGGCTGCTGTGGCCTTTACATCCAACATCAAGCAGCATTTCTCATTTAAAAATAGTCAGATTTTTATAGGGGCTAATTCCTCTATTCAAGCAAGAAGTTATACAGCACTCTTGCTTTCTTGTGCCTGGGTCCCTTACCTCCTTATTGACAGGTAACAATGACCTAACCTCTTTTTGTGATCTTATACCTCCTTCCCAAACGATATATACCTAGTATACTTTATATGGCACCCCCTTCTTATCCGGCCAATATATCAGGGTAATCAGGATACAAGGATAGTATTGCTAAATAACTAGAATAGGTATACAAGCATTTTAATTAGTGTTGCTGATCGATCTGAGTCTGTGCCACTTGTTTTTAGAGGTATAATCTACTTATTTAGGCTGCCTTCACATTTGCGTATGGGAAGGCAGCGTATGCTGTGTTCCCATACGCAGTCAAGCGCATGCGCACTGCGTTCCTATGTTTTAACATAGGAACGCTTAGTGCCTGCGTTTGGCAACGTTTTCTGCGTTCAGGTGCGGATGCGGAAGATATCTGCTCTCTCCAGGGTTCCCCGTCCGCACCCGGGACGCAGCATGTTGCATTTTTTGAGCGCTCGGGGACCTTGGAAAATCAGCAAGCTTCCCCAAGCGCACAAAAGAATGCATTGGTGTCAATGGGTCCGCAGTGTTCTGCGCATGACAACGCTGCGGACCCATTGAAATCTCTCCCGGTGGCCGCCGGTGATGTCACAGGAGATCACCTAGCGGTGTTCGGCGGGGAGAAACAGCTGATTTGACAGCTGTTTGAATCTTCCCGCGCCATCAGCATGCAGACACAAACGCAAATGTGAAAGCAGCCTTAGGTTATGTGCAATATGGATGTTACGCTGTATTTGTAAGAAGTCTATTTGTACTATGGGATCTCCCTGTGAGGAGAAGCTCTGATTTTATCATATTTGGAATAAAGATTGCAATTTTAAAGCATTTCTTTGATTCTATTAGTGAAATCATTCCGTGAGAAAGACTTTGGTTGATTTCTCAGTTAATATAAGATTTTTTGGAGTGACCATATTATATTGAAGGGGACTGGTAGTAGTGAGTCATTCATTACAACATCATGTGGCAGAGAGTTCTATAGTCTCACTGTGAGAATAGTTGTAAGGAGTTGGTAACTTGTGTGCTGAGAGTTTGGTATATTCAACACTTATTAAGTTGGACATAGCTTGGATATAATGCTATTGGAGTATGGAAGTCAAGAGTAGAAGAGAAAACGAGAGACACCTTGCTGGAGCTCAGCAAAGTGAAGTAGAAAATATTCCTGACCAATTTGAGGCAAATGTGGATGTTAGTTAGTACCCAAGCATCTGACTTATGACAGAGTCAGTCTATGACACTGTAGAGTATGTATTGGTGCCAGAGAAGTTTGCCCAAATTACTTGAGAAATCTAAAATGAACTACAGCAAAGCATGGAAGCCTTAGGGGAATGGAGTCAGTTTCAGCGATTGTTCGGTGTGGAAAATAACAGATTGTACTTACAGGTGCACTGCGTTCTCACCCTATTCCCTTATATTCTCACAATCTTCTTCCACTATGATTTATATTATTAATGAGGGTCAAACACCCCAAAACATGTGTCTGTCTTATCCTAGGTCATGTGACAAAGCTCTTTAAATGGTTAACACTGACTTTTAAGATTACTACTTCCTGTGTGCTTTCTCTCTCCCCTTGTACACTCTCCCCCTGTGTGCTGTCTTCTCTCCCCTGTGCTGTCTTCTACTCTCATGAGCTCTCTCCTTTGTGTTGTCTCACCCTGGGCACTCTCTCTCCCCCTGTGCACTTGCCCCTCACCTGTGCGCCTTCCCCTGCCTCCATAGGTGGTGTGTGCGGTGGGCAGCCATCTGTATGTAGCGGGTTTCTGGCATTGGTTTGGGGGCATCATTTTCAGGTGTCAGCAACCTCACTGGTGGTACAGTACAAGGAGCCAGTGACTCACCATGGCCGGGACTCCGGTTTAGACAGGCTGAAGCTCCTACCTCCTTGTCACGGGTGGGCCGCGCCTGCCGGTAGTGGGGCCCGGTTGAGTGCAGATCAAAAGTTGAAGACGTCTTGTAGGAACAGATTAAAAGGGGTTTAATTTATTCGTGACGCCACCTATGAGTAGTTTCGGTAATCGTTGCCGATGCTGCGGAACCTCCGGGGGATGGACAGCAGCAAGATGGAACGCTCCCCACAGGCTGAGTGGTGATCCCCGGAGGCTGGAGCTGCTTAAGATGTTGTGCGGCAGCTGCGTTACCTTGTAGTGCGGACGGACAGTTCATAAGGAAGCACGGACACAGAAAGTCTCTGCAACGGGTCTTTACTGTAACCAGCAGGCAGTACATGGTATACAGCTTACGGGTAGTGGACCGGGTGGACTCAGCAGTGATGGTGTCCCTCAGAGATCCGCAAGTGTTCCTCCATTCTAGCTAAGTGTTTTGCCATTGTCGCCCAGGAATACCAGATCGGGTACGGGGAGGCTGCTTCAATCCCTATCCAAGCTACACGTTATGGATATTCTGGGGAGCCTTGGGTCCCTCGGTGGGTACACCGCTGGTTAGACGACAGGAAGTTGGCTGGTGGTGGGATGCTCCAGTGAAGCTGCTCCTCCACTCTTCTGGTTCGCGTATCAGAGGTGAACTGCTGCCAGCTTCGGTACCAGTGAACCGGCTGTGAGTTTTGGGCACGGGAGTCTTTTGGAACCCGTGGTTAATGATGCCCGATCCCGTTTGTTGAGGCCTCAGGTGCTGACACCCGACCGGTGACGGCCCGGGGGCTGCACGGGGTGCGGAGCCCCCGCTCCTACTGCAAGTTCTAGACTTCTCTGTTCAAGTTCTAGACTCCTTCTCTTTGACTAAGGGTCTGTTCTTCCTACACACTTCCCTAGCACTCCGCCCACCAGGACCCTGGGTTGGCCCTCTGTTCTAGGTGATGCATGCAGGGTTGGATCTCAAAGTTAACCAGATCACTGCTGTGTCAGAGAATATTGCAGCTGCATTTATGGCTGTAATACCCTCTTGTGACGCACTCGTTGCGGGGCGCCACACTAGTACTGCCAGCAGACACCAAGTGATGGGTGTGCAAATATGGCTGCCGGCAGGACGTGATTGGACAACCTAACGTTGGAAGTTATGACAGACAGGATAAAGTAATTATATAGATAGTTATCTAATTTGCTGCACAATTAACATTACAATAGGGTCCTGTTTTTAAATATGACCAAAGGCTTCAACCATATGGAGTTTATATGTTCTCCAAATGTTTGCAAGGGTTTCCTCTGGGTAATTATATTTTCTTACAAACAAGCTGTAGAGTTAATTGGTTTCTCATGATATTGGTTCTAGGATGTTTCTGAGATGAAGGAAGATTGTAAACCCATTTGGGGACAGAGACTGAAGTGAAAAAGAAACTGCCTTTAAGGGTAACACCTGCTTGTAACCAACCCTCCTTTATTACAAGTTATTTAAGAAACTTAGCAAAGTTCATTCATCTTTGTAACAGGGCAGCTTAAAAATAAGGGATGACAGGAATTACTTTTGACATAACCTTTGTACAGTAAGTAAATAAATGATCACGGATAGATGGTTTCCAGCTTTTGTAGTCAGGATTGAACCATTGTGAAGAGCTGCTTAGTGCAATTGGTGTTGATTGATGTGGGTGGTAAGGGAAATGTTGGGCATGATGTCCTTAAGTCAGCTCATTATGTATTCAGGAAGTAAAGACAAATCTACCACTGGTTATTTGGCTAGTTTTCATAGAGAATTCACGATCAAAAGATAGAAGCTTGTTTCCGGCCAGATATATCTCTTTGCAGCTGCCAACAGCTGAGTGCTGAGATTAAAGTTCAAAGGATGCCTGCCACACACTGTGTCTATGTCCTACCACTCTAGGATCTAAAGACTGATACGTTATCACTTATAGTTCCTTGCAATCAACTGGACAAGGTTCTAGCAAAGGACTGTGATATGGCAGAATCAGTTGTTTTCCCTTTTGTCGCTATTGCTTTTTCCATCTACTGAAGGCATGGCTATCTCACTAAAAAGGTCTTTACAAAGTCTTTAACTTAAAGATATATTTTTATGATTTATACATCAAAAGAGAATTTACTGTGAGATGATTAAGTAAGTTTTTAGATTTCAAATAAATGTTTTACTAGCAAAATGGAAAAGTAGATGATTCATATGGAAGTAGTCTAGCCTTGAATGACTGCTGGTCACAAAGTGCAGTTTATTAGGCATTTGATGTATTTCTGGCATGCTATTGGTTTAGTCTTGCAAATGCCAACTTGTAGTGGTAATTTAGGATGGTCTATTAAGCAAAGGGTTTGATGTAATAGCCTCACACAGGAGCACTGCAATAGGAAACATACAAGCTAGTGATGATGGAGTAGCAAGATATTTGGGTTGGGATAGCTCTAACCTAATACTTTTACAAGTAACGAGTAATGATTTCAGTTCAATCCATGGTGAACTCACTCAGATCCGAATACTGAAATGGTTCACAGTATTTGGTAAGAGCTATCCAAACTTGAAGATCTTACTACTTGCTCATCACTATGAAAAGCCTTTACACACACAAAGGTTAAATACACGATATGAGAACAAATGTTTAGCAGTTTCCATCTGAAAAATACATAAAGTTTTTAGAAGTAATCAAACTAGAGAAGTGCACTCTAGGGGTCACTGAGCAATTTTTCCAGTATAAACAATGGGGCAAAGACGATCAAGAGGTAAAGAGGATAAATAAAAGTTGGTTTAAATAAAAATGGAGAATAGGAAGGTTGGGATAAAATATATATTTTAATAGATAAGAAAAATATGCGGCACTCACCGGGCAGAGCTTTTTTCTTTTTTATTTCAGAGTCCTCTTTACATGAATTCTCTGCGGTGGGGGAGGGAGTGGGGAGACACACAGGTGACGGATTCCGTTTCGGAGCTCCGGCCCCTTCTACGGACAACAAGGTCCGTAGAAGGGGCAGGGTCTCCGAAACGGAATCCGTCACCTGTGTGTCTCCCCACTCCCTTCCCCACCGCAGAGAATTCATGTAAAGAGGACTCTGAAATAAAAAAGAAAAAAGCTCTCCTCGGTGAGTGCCGCATTTTTTTCTTATCTATTGCTATTTGCTGTCTAATAAGCGTGCACCCGGGCACATGAACCTGCTTTACTCGCACCCTTACATGTGTAAGTAGCACCGGTCCCTGCAGCACAGTAGTGCCCAGTATATATCTGCAATTTTTTTTACCAAATATATATTTTATTTGACTATAAAAATGTTCAAAAAATCTAGGAGCTGCAAGTAGTAGGCAGGGTCCACGTAGAACCTGTCAAGAAAAAGGAAAAATAAAATAAGTGCCACCGCGCTGCCAAGTGGCAAGTCATAGTTATAATAGGGAAAAACCTTTCCCCATTATACTTACAGCTAGGTACTTGGCAGCATGGTTGTTCTTAGTTATTTTATTATTCCATTCCAAAATATATTCCAGTAAATTGCACTGTGACGCATGCTTCTATTAATGGTTTAGAAAACAATGCTGAAAAAGGTGAAATTTTGTAATTCTCTCTTTTTCTGTATGTCTACAACTTGAACAACCTCTTCTAAAATATTGTATTCCCCCGTACAAAAAAAAATATGTCTTTCTCCAACACTAATTCAGTGATGTTGGCACTGCATTGCCACAACTCACCTGACAATGTTATGCCAATGAGCACTGCAGCCAATCAGTTGCCGATAATAGGCTGCAGTTCTCACGCCTCCTTTAGATGTCCAAGACTGATGAAGCTGGGTGAAATGCATGTTGGGGTGTAGGCAGTAGGCAGGATAGAAGACGCACATAGTCAATGTGTTACAGTGTTTTGGTAAGCAAATGTCGCCATCTGCTGGTCATAAATGACAGAGAGGGGACAAGCAGGAACTTAATAGTGAAGGGTACATTTTCACCGAAAAGAAATTAGAGGAGATGGTGGTACTTATAATTTATAGTATGCTTGAAAGAGCCAAGAAGGTGAGGAGACGGCACGTGGACCTGTGTGTGAGCAGTGGAATTAGCTTACATCTATCAATCTGAGAGAAGACTCAAAAAAGACCACATCAGAAAGAAGACCTAAGGGAGACTGAATCTGAGGGAAGAGCTGACCCAACAGAGTCAGACATGAGAGAGAGAGAGGCAACTAGGTCATAATGGACGACCGTTTGAATAAGTTGCCCTTTCCTGCGTGAACATATGGGGCCAAGTGGTGAGCCAATTTTCAGGGAAGTAAAGCTGTCAGTGTGCGAGTGTGCACAGTAATCCCCAATTTGGACTTGCGGTCTAGCAGGTAGTATCGTTGAATCCCGTTGGGGCCCTTGTGGTGTTTCATCTAGCCTATAGAGTGACAATGGTATTGGGTAATGTAGTGATGCTGATCTTTCCTGGGTTGGTGTCTTAAAACTAAAACATTAGCGATGGTAACTGATACTTAATGATAGCCAGAACTATAGGGTGTAAATAGCATTTTGTTTATATCTTAGTCATCTGAATAGCTGTGTGTTTAACAATATAATCTGTTCCTTTGCCATCATTCTCAGTACTTCTGGATCCTGTGCTGAAGACATCTATTATTTGATTGTGTCAAAAGAATAAATTAAAATTGGTTGAAAACCATAGTCTGAGATATTGCATCCTCGTACGGTCACAGGGCTGAATATTAAACAGGGGCTCCTTACCACTGTTATGTAAGTCTGCATATAATACAACTAGCTGATACTATACATATAATAATACTAGCTGATGTATTACTGCTGAGTAATGTACTTTTATGGACATGCCGATATACTGCTTATATACTGTTTATAGCCCTGATGATGTGTGAATAGGCCTCTATTGAGCTACTTTGCTTTATATCTAATATTTTTTTTTGTGAATTTTCTTGTATTAAATACATTTTGTAACTTTTCTAAGACACCTTTTTATTGATTTATGTACTGTTAATTTGGTGGTTCTCCTTCACTAAGGTTAGGTACATTGGTTATAGTAACATTGGTTCATCCTAGATTGTCAAGGTTGGCTTGAAGGAAGTGTCAGTGAAGCAGTCCATTAGCAATAGCTGGTTAGCTGCAGTGCTTATTGCCACGCGAGCCATGGTAGGGCAAGTACCAGTATTACTGGAATGTCACCATAGTGGGAGAGGAGTGTTTAATTTAAATTATTTTACATGGGAGAATTTAATATTTAAGAAGAGTTTAACCGAGTAGTGGACAACCCCTTAAGGTCATTTAGCAGTTTGCAACCGGCCTTACAATTTAAAATATGATAAGCAGCTCTAAGGCAGTTCAGGTGAATTTTAAAGCTACCTCCCCATCAGGATTGCCAACTAGACTTTTTACTTTTTTTGGACAGCTTATTAAACAATCACAGACAATGTTTTTTTCAGACACATTGGAAAACCGTAAAACTGTATATCGTTATGATAATAAGTGACACATGTCTGCGGCGCCTAATTCTGATATGAAGACATCATCTACAATCATTACAAACTGTAAAATGATGTTACTTACCGTATATACTCGCGTATCAGCCGAGTTTTTCAGCCCAAAAATTGGGCTGAAAAGTCCCCCCCTCGGCTTATACGCGAGTCATACAGGCCCCCCTCAAAGTTTGGCGCCCCCACCTCACATGATGGCCCCCCCCGCATGCAGGGCTGCCCATATACATTACCAGGATATCAGCTGTCACCCTCCGGTGGCGGATCACGGCTCCTGGGCTCCGGGCTCCATCTTCCTCTGTGTCTTCCTGCTTGTCACGTGACCGGCCGGCGTCGCGATGGCGTCATCGCGATGAGCCCGGCGGCCACAAAGCAGGAAGACACAGAGGAAGATGGAGCCCGGAGCCCAGGAGCTGCGATCCGCCACCGGAGGGTGACAGCTGATATCCTGGTAATGTATATGCGCAGCGCTGCATGCGGGGGGCCATCATGTGAGGTGGGGGTGCCAAACTATGAGGGGGGCCCTGCTGGGGCCCTGTATACTACCATACTACTGGGGCTGCGTGTATACTACCACTGGGGCTGTATATACCACTGGGGCTGCTGTATACTACTGGGCCTGCATATACCACTGGGGCTGTATATACTACTGGGGCTGCGTGTACTACCACTGGGGCTGTATATACCACTGGGGCTGTATATACTACTGGGGCTGCTGTATACTACTGGGGCTGCGTGTATACTACCACTGGGGCTGTATATACTACTGGGGCTGTATATACCACTGGGGCTGTATATCAGAGGTCCCCAATGTCAGTCCTCGAGGGCCAAACCAGTGCAGGTTTTCAGGATCTCCTTAGTATTGCACAGCAGGCAATGATTCCAATCCCTGTGCAATAGTAAGGAAATCCTGAAAACCTGCACTGGTTCGGCCCTCGAGGACTGACATTGGGGACCTCTGCTGTATATACTACTGGGGCTGCGTGTATACTACCACTGGGGCTGTATATACTACTGGGGCTGCGTGTATACTACCACTGGGGCTGTATATACCACTGGGGCTGTATATACTACTGGGGCTGCGTGTATACTACCACTGGGGCTGTATATACCACTGGGGCTGCTGCTGTATATACCACTGGGGCTGCTGCTGTATACTACCACTGGGGCTGCTGTATATACCTCTGGGGCTGCTGTATACCACACTGCTGGGGGCTGTATACCTGTGCTGGGGTCCACCCTCGGCTTATACACGAGTCAATAGATTTTCCCAGGTTTTGGGGGCAAAAGTAGGGGGGTCGGCTTATACACGGGTCGGCTTATACACGAGTATATACGGTACATTGAAAATAATCCATATACCGTATATACTCGTGTATAAGCCGACCCGTGTATAAGCCGACCCCCCTACTTTTGCCCCCAAAATCTGGGAAAACCTATTGACTCGTGTATAAGCCGAGGGTGGACCCCAGCACAGGTATACAGCCCCCAGCAGTGTGGTATACAGGCCCCCGCAGTGGTGTACAGGCCTCCCCAGTGGTAGTATACAGCCTCCAGAAGTGTGGTATACAGCAGCCTCCCCAGTGGTACATACAGGCCCCAGCAGTGTTACAGCAGCCTCCCCAGTGGTATATACAGCAGCAGCCCCAGTGGTAGTATACAGCAGCCCCAGAGATATATACAGCAGCCCCAGAGGTATATACAGAAGCCCCAAAGGTAGTATACAGCAGCAGCCCCAGTAGTAGTATACAGCAGCAGCCCCAGGGGGTATATACAGCAGCAGCCCCAGGGGGTATATACAGCAGCAGCCCCAGGGGGTATATACAGCAGCAGCCCCAGGGGGTATACAAACACAGCAGCAGCCCCAGGGGGTATATACAGCAGCAGCCCCAGGGGGTATATACAGCAGCAGCCCCAGGGGGTATACACAGCAGCAGCCCCAGGGGGTATACACAGCAGCAGCCCCAGGGGGTATACAAACACAGCAGCATCCCCAGGGGGTATACAAACACAGCAGCATCCCCAGGGGGTATACAAACACAGCAGCAGCCCCAGGGGGTATACAAACACAGCAGCAGCCCCAGGGGGTATACACAGCAGCAGCCCCAGGGGGTATACACAGCAGCAGCCCCAGGGGGTATACACAGCAGCAGCCCCAGGGGGTATACACAGCATCAGCCCCAGGGGGTATACACCGCAGCAGCCCCAGGGGGTATACACCACAGCAGCCCCAGGGGGTATACACCGCAGCAGCCCCAGAGGTATTATACAGGGGCTCCAGCTGTATACAGCAGCCCCAGCTGTATACAGCCCCCCGTGGTATCCAGGGCCCCCCTTGCTGCACACCTGTAAAGGAAGATGTCCGTATACTTATCGCTGCCGCCGCCGCTCCGCTGCTCGGTCACCGCGATGCTCCGGGTCTTCATGCTTCCTGTTCCTTCGTCGGCGCTCGAACAATGACGTCATTTCCTGAGCGCCGACGAAGGAACAGGAAGCATGAAGACCCGGAGCATCGCGGTGACCGAGCAGCGGAGCGGCGGCGGCAGCGATAAGTATACGGACATCTTCCTTTACAGGTTGCAGCAAGGGGGGCCCTGGATACCACGGGGGGGCTGTATACAGCTGGGGCTGCTGTATACAGCTGGGGCTACCGTATATATCCCGTGTATAAGCCGAGGGGGGACTTTTCAGCACATTTTTTGTGCTGAAAAACTCGGCTTATACACGAGTATATACGGTAAGTTTTTTAAGTTTAAAGAAATTCACAGATGCACTGTTTTTTTCCACTGTTCTGGAATTTCTCAACGGTTGACATTCATTGTGCTCCACCACCAGTCTGACCCTGTCTCTCAAGACCCGGAATCATGAGCGGCCCTCATGCTTCTTGTCACACTTTGCTTTCTGATGGGCTGTTCTATTTAAAGGAAAACTGTCAGGTCGTTTTTACCCCTAACCTATCACTACCTGTCCCTGCACCTTCCTAGCACATCCCTAACCATCCCTGTCTGACGTAAAAATGTTCTAAATTGGCTGTTAAAAATGAGATTGATACTTACATTTTTGTATGTAAATGCAGAATCCAGTCTACGGTCTGTAGACTGACTGTGACGACCATCCGCTGTGAGGCTGAGCTGCTGGTAAGGCAGCACCCCGAGAAACCCCGAGACACTTAACCCCTATTCAGGGATCTGGAATTATAGCGGAGCCCAGGGGGTAGCTGCCTATTATGAGCAGCAGAGCAGGAAGGTCGCCAGGAAGGGAGAAAACAGGACCCGAAAAACGTAGTCAGGAGTCCGAGTCAAAACCGTGTCGAAAATCCAGGCAAAGGTCAGAGTCAAAACTAAACACACACTATATCACTGGGGAACCAAAACTATATCTGGCGGCCTGCAAGACAGGCTCCAATGTATTTGAAGGGCACGGTTACCTCCCATAGGCTGGAGCTAACAGCCTGATGATCTCATCCGGACCGCCCCTAGAACCAGGCCAGATCAGATGGTGACGCATGACTGGCACCAACCACCCCACTCACTTCTGACAGAAGAACGAAGGCTGCGCCTTTCAGACACCTCTGCAGGGCCCGCTCCTCTGCAACCAACTTCACCCAAAGGAGAAACACGGCGGCGTTCAGCGACAGAGCCAGACGTCGAAGGAGCAGGTACATATGAGGACATGGCCCTCCTATCACCGGCACCATCAGCCTCCCAGTGGCCGAGGCAGGAACACCAGCCACCGAATCCAATGGCGATGTGACACTGACTAGGTGGTCACCAGGACTCCGTCTCCCCTCCACGCCGCTGTTAGTACACCCCCGGGTGTGAGAATTCATCTTCCAGCTCGCTCCCAATTTGAAATTCCTGTTTCCTTTTTCTGGGCATGACTCACCGGATGTCATTTTTGTTCCGGTGTATTGTGAGTGAGCGGGCCGGACATCATCGCTTCATCATGCAATCTGGGCATGCTCTGAAGGTGGCGATGTGATGGCAAAGTACCGAGTGATTCTGGGGTTCACATTCATCGATGAACTGGGATAACTTTTCACACGGCAGTCGGCAGTCGGAGCCCAGCTGTAAAGTGAGCGCTTCTCTCACGGCTGTGCTCCGGTGTCATTCTGCGCGTAAAAAAAGACACAGTTGTTAAGAGAAACAGCTATACAGGCCAAAATGAAAGTTTTCAGTGGGTAAATATACCATTTTTTTGGACCCAGCTGCCTAGTTTTTACCTTGACCGGCAATCAAAAAGAGGGCAGAGCCCATGCATTTTTTAAAATTATTTATTTATTTTTACACTCCTGACAGTAAATTTGTTGCCAATGGCTAACAATCACACATGCTGGCACAATGGATGGGGATACAAAAGCCAATCACAGACGCTGTCACAGAGAGTGGGCATCTGTGATTGGCGACAGGAGGCAGAGTCAATTGAGTAAACCATAGGTTAATGAGTGGGACCTGGAAGTTGTGTTACAAGCATGCGGTCCTCGGGAAGCATATGCTGCTACTGCTTTAATAACTGTTTTGCTTTCTGCCACAGCCCCACCCACCATTTTTAAACTATAAAATCTAAATTCAGGGTTCGGGCTCAAGTTAAGGTCAAGTCTAGTCCTGAAGCCTGACTTTAAAAATATTCTAGCTAGATCCTCCGAACCTGAATATCTGTAGGTTAATCCAATTTTACAATACAAATTGCATACATTAATAATGGAAAGCTTTACCATACTTTACTATCTCATCTGAGAGCAGCATAATGTTGAGGCAGTGACCCTATCTTCAGCAGTGTATCACTTACTGAGCTGCTTAATATTTTGATTAGATTATTGTTTTATCTGCTGCAAATCTACCATTTAAATGTATGTTGTACTCTGAATAACCTGCCCATGGCACTGATTGGCAGCTTCTTATGTACATTGGGCATAGGCTGAATTGTTCCAATTATGACGATACTCTCAGATTAGGTAGCAAAAAGCTGGTAACAGATTCTCTTTAAAAAAGATTTCTAGATATGATGAGACATACTTACTTAAAAACTACATTTCAAATTAACTGTGTAATATGGTAGAGTGCTTTGTGAAATCATATCTAGCTGAACTCAGTGTTTATTTTGATAGCCTGAAGATGATGGGAACAAAAGCTGTGTCGCGGCCCGCGCTGCTCAATTCCAAGAAAACTCACATGAGAGTTAGAGTTTCATAAAGCAGATTCTCATTCTTTATTCTTCTACTACGACGCGTTTCAGTGCCCCACCTGGCAACTTCCTCACGGATATCCCTGAATATCCCTGAGGAAGGTGCCAGGTGGGGCACTGAAACGCATCGGAGTAGAAGAATAAAGAATGAGAATCTGCTTTATGAAACTCTAACTCTCATGTGAGTTTTCTTGGAATTGAGCAGCGCGGACCGCGACACACCTTTTGTTCCCATCATCTTCTGGATTTCACCACGTGTGAGTGGTCGGTGGAGGTCCTGCGGCAGCTTGGAGTACTGATACTCTTTAAACCAGTTGTGGGGATCACAACTGCATAAGGTGAGTGGGTCCATAGCACCACCTTAATATCTTGTAGTATCTGTAGTGATAGGGCACTATTGCGCCTCTTGTCCCCCACCCCTCTTGTATTTATATTTTGATAGCCATTCTCACATGTATTTGTTAAAGTACACTCTCTGACAGAAGTTATGTCGCTTATCCATGTTATGTAAATAAAAGCTTATAACCTGACATTAAATTTATCTATTGGTTCTATAAATTACTCTTTTGAAAGCTGAAACCCTCCGAAATTTGGTTTAGGTTAAGAAAATAAATTGGCATCAGTGCTGAAATATTGATCATTTAATGAACACAGAAGGGTCAGATTTTAGCAAGACAAAAGTTTAATCGCCTGGTCATATAATGCACCCAATCCTAGTTTACATCCTCACCTGTGCTCAGTAAATGATCGGTTAATTAGTGGGTGTGTCTAAAAAGAATCCCAGCACCCCAGATCTTCACTTGAACTGCAACTAGAGCTCTGACAACATGCCAAAAATCCACCCTGTGACCAAAGCCTTGATTATCAAGAGGCTGAAGACCAGATCCACTGCAGAGGTGGCTGGCACCTTTAATGTGTCTCCGTGTCAAGTACAAAGAATTAAAAAAAGATTTGGAGAGACTGGAGATGTGTTTGACAAGCCCAGGTCTGACAGACTCCGCAAGACAGTTGCTCAGGAGGAATGATTGTTGGTTAGAAAATCCAAAGCAAACCCCTCTTCCACTGCAGCAGAGCTCCAACAGGTCTGGTCACCTCAAGTCCCTGTGTCAACTAGAGCAGTTTGAAATGGCCTCCATGGTCGAATCAGTGCCCTGAAGCCAGCACTAAACAAAAGGCAAATAAAAAACCATTTGGCATTTGCAAAGTCCAACAGCCTGCTAAACAGATGGATGCTGCAAAAGTGGCAGAAGGTGGATTTCTCTGAAGAATCTTCAGTAGAAGAATAGGACATGTGCACAATATATACTATATATACTAGAATAGGACCAGTGCACAATATATACCCTATGGGAATAAGCATGCTAGAAATAGGAGGAAACCACTATGGCTAAATAAAGCGGTAAGAGGTGCAATAAGTGACAAAAAGAAAGCATTTAGGGAATTAAAGCAAGTAGGTAGTGATGAAGCATTAAATACAGAAAATTAAATAACATCTGTAAAAAGCAAATCAAGGCAGTAAAGATTGAGACAGAGAGACTCAATGCCAGAGAAAGTAAAAATAATCCCAAAATATTTTTTAACTACATAAATAGTAAGAAACTAAAAAATGATGTTGTTGGCCCCTTTAAAAATAGTCTGGGTGAAATGGTGGATGAGGATGAGGAAAAAGCCAATATGCTAAATGACTTTTTTTCAACAGTATTTACACAAGAAAATCCCATGACAGACAATATGATCAGTGATAACAAAAATTCTCAATTAAATGTCACCTGCTTAATCCAAAAGGAAGTACGGCATCGTCTAAAAATCACTAAAATTGACAAATCCCCGGGCCCGGATGGGATACACCCCAGAGTGCTGCAGGAATTAAGTACTGTAATAGATAGACCATTATTTTAAATATTTAAAGATTCCATAATAACAGGGTCTGTACCACAGGACTGGCGTATAGCAAATGTGGTGCCAATATTCAAAAAGGGGACAAAAACTGAACTTGGAAATTATAGGCCAGTAAGCTTAACCTCTACTGTGGGTAAAATCCTAGAGGGTTTTCTAAGAGATGCTATCCTGGAGTATCTGAAGAAAAATAACCTCATGACCCATTATCAACATGGTTTTACGAGGGATCGATCCTGTCAAACTAATCTGATAAGCTTCTATGAAGAAGTATGTTCTGGACTTGACCAAAGATATGCAGTGGATGTGGTGTATATGGACTTTTCAAAAGCTTTTGATACGGTGCCACACAAAAGGTTGATACATAAAATGAGGGCAATGGGGATAGGGGAAAATATGTGTAAGTGGGTTAAGAACTGGCTTAGTGATAGGAAACAAAGGGTGGTTATTAATGGAACACACTCAGAATGGGTCACAGTTAACAGTGGGGTACCACAGGGGTCAGTGTTGGGCCCGCTTCTATTTAATATATTTATTAATGACCTTAATAAATAGAAACTCAATATTTGCAGATGACACTAAACTCTGCAGGGTAATCAATACAGAGGAGGACAATTTTATATTACAGGAGGATTTATGTAAACTAGAAGCTTGGGCTGCTAAATGGCAAATGAGCTTTAATGGGGATAAATGTAAAGTCATGCACTTGGGCAGAGGAAACAAAAGGTATAATTATGTGCTTAATTGTAAAACACTGGGCAAAACTGTCACTGAAAAAGACCTGGGTGTATGGGTAGATGACAAACTCACATTTAGTGGCCAGTGTCAGGCAGCTGCTGCAAAGGCAAATAAAATAATGGGATGCATTAAAAGAGGCATAGATGCTCATGAGGAGAACATTATTTTACCTCTATACAAGTCACTAGTGCGACCACACTTAGAATACTGTGTACAATTCTGGTCTCCGGTGTATAAGAAAGACATAGCTGAACTAGAGTGGGTCCAGAGAAGAGCGACAAAAGTCATTAGAGGACTAAGGGGTCTGCAATACCAAGACAGGTTATTAAAATTGGGGTTATTTAGCTTGGAAAAATGAAGGCTTAGGGTGATCTTATAATAATGTATAAATATATGAGGGGACAGTACAGATAACTTTCTAATGATCTCTTTACTCTTAGGCCTGAGACTGGGACAAGGGGGCATCCTCTACGTCTGGAGGAAAGAAGGTTTAATCATAATCACAGACGTGGATTCTTTACTGTAAGAGCAGTGAGACTATGGAACTCTCTGCCACATGATGCTGTAATGAGTGAGTCACTACTAACATTTAAGAAGGGCCTGAATGCCTTTCTTGAAAACTGCAAAATATAAAGGGAGGGGACAAGAGGCGCAATAGTGCCCTATCACTAGTGACACTAGTATGTAAACGGTGGTGCTGTGTGGCCGCTCACCTGATCCAGTTGTGGTCCCCACAACTGGTTTGACTGCGTTTAGGAATCAATGTTCCAAGCTGCTGCAGGACCTCCACCTACCACTGGATCGTGGTATGTTCCAAGAGAAATGATGGGAGTGATAGTGTGTCACGGTCTGCGCTGCTTCTGGATTAAAAACTCACCAAAGAGCCCAGCAAACTTTCATCCTCTTTATTCCTTATTCCAACGCGTTTCAACGCCACAACCCGGCGTCTTCCTCAGGGATATTACAAACATACTCATAGAGGGGGTTTTTATAGCCCCTAGATCCACAAAAAAGAGGTGTCATCTATTTACCAATGATGTCATCCTCATCATCACAAGAGGGTGGATCCACCCTCTTGTGATGATGAGGATGACATCATTGGTAAATAGATGACACTAGTGATGGGCGAATCCTAAATTACTCGGAATCGCTTGACTCTAGCGAGTCCGAGCACAGGACTCGCTACTCGTTGCGAGTCTAGCGAGTCCAATGTTAATGAATGGGGAAGCGAGTAATAGCGAGTAGTGTGAGATTTACAAATCGCAGATGTGTCTCGGAAGCTTCAGCCTGAAGCAATCCTAGTTTTGTCATTTATTTGCATTGCTCGTTTACTTTGTAAGTAATCGCTGACTCGCACAGATAAGATCCTGTCTCCTCTGTACAGGCTGCCAGCTCCAGGGTCCTAGAGCCCGCCTGCTGCCTGATGTAGCAGTGCTGAGATTGTTCTCAGTCTGCTCATTCCCTGTGTACAGACATGAATGTCTGTGCACAGAGATGATGTAGCAGAGCTGAGATTGTTCTCAGTCTGCTCATTCCCTGTGTACAGACATGAATGTCTGTGCACAGAGATGATGTAGCAGAGCTGAGATTGTTCTCAGTCTGCTTATTCCCTGTGCATAAACATCTATATTTATGCACAGGGGATGTAGCAGAGAGGACATCGCGTTTTGGACTGCGTCGGACGGAAGAGGATTTTTTTAATTAAAGATGGAGTCCCTAATGGCTTTTTTTTTTATTTCTAATAAAAAATTTTCCTTGTGTTGTGTTTTTTTTAAAACAATTTAATAGAAATTCATGGCGGTCATGTCTAATATTGGCGTGACCGCCATAAATTTCGGGCTTAGGGTCAGCTGATAATACAAAGCTGGCCTAACCTCTATTACCCAGCGTGCCACCGCTACCAGGGCCGCTGGAAGAGCGGGGTTCAGCGCCAGAGGATGGCGCTTCAATGAACGCGCCATCTTCTGGGGCGGCTGCGGGCTGCAATTTGCAGCGGGGGGTGCCCAGAAAGCTTGGGCATCCCTGCGCTGCGGATTCCAGCCCCCAGCTGCTTAGCTGTACCTGGCATAGAAATTGCGCGGAGCCCCACGCATTTTTTTTTAATTATTTCATGAAATTCTGAGATTCTGACTCTGAGACTCTGACTCTGAAATTCATGAAATAATAAAAAAAAAATGCGTGGGGCTCCGCGCAATTTCTATGTCTAGCCAGGTACAGCTAAGCAGCTGGGGGCTGGAATCCGCAGCGCAGGGATGCCCAAGCTTTCTGGGCACCCCCTGCTGCAAATTGCAGCCCGCAGCCGCCCCAGAAGATGGCGCGTTCATTGAAGCGCCATCCTCTGGCGCTGAACCCCGCTCTTCCAGCGGCCCTGGTAGCGGTGGCACGCTGGGTAATAAAGAGGTTAGGGCCAGCTTTGTATTATCAGCTGGCCCTAAGCCCGAAATTTATGGCGGTCACGCCAATATTAGACATGACCGCCATGAATTTCTATTAAATTGTTTTAAAAAAAACACAACACAAGGAAAATTTTTTATTAGAAATAAAAAAAAAAAGCCATTAGGGACTCCATCTTTAATTAAAAAAATCCTCTTCCGTCCGACGCAGTCCAAAACGCGATGTCCTCTCTGCTACATCCCCTGTGCATAAATATAGATGTCTATGCACAGGGAATAAGCAGACTGAGAACAATCTCAGCTCTGCTACATCATCTCTGTGCACAGACATTCATGTCTGTACACAGGGAATGAGCAGACTGAGAACAATCTCAGCTCTGCTACATCATCTCTGTGCACAGACATTCATGTCTGTACACAGGGAATGAGCAGACTTAGAACAATCTCAGCACTGCTACATCATCTCTGTGCACAGACATTCATGTCTGTACACAGGGAATGAGCAGACTGAGAACAATCTCAGCTCTGCTACATCATCTCTGTGCACAGACATTCATGTCTGTACACAGGGAATGAGCAGACTGAGAACAATCTCAGCACTGCTACATCATCTCTGTGCACAGACATTCATGTCTGTACACAGGGAATGAGCAGACTGAGAACAATCTCAGCACTGCTACATAATGTCTGTGAGCAGGCGGGCTCTAGGACCCTGGAGCTGCACAGAGAAGACAGCTGGACTCGGCTCGCAAAGAAACAGCAGTTATCTGCGAGTTTCCCTGCTATCACTGGCACAGTAGCCAGTGATTACTCGCACGAGTCTAATGCAAACAATGGCAATCCTAGTTTTGTCAGCGTTTCTGACAAAACTAGGATTGATATTGATTTGCATTGGACTCGTGCGAGTAATCACTGGGAAACTCGCAGAGTACCGAGTCCTGCGAGTCCCTTACTACTCGCCGAGTAACGAGTCCTAGCGAGTAGATTCGCCCATCCCTAGATGACACCTCTTTTTTGTGGATCTAGGGGCTATAAAAACCCCCTCTATGAGTATGTTTGTAATATCCCTGAGGAAGACGCCGGGTTGTGGCGTTGAAACGCGTTGGAATAAGGAATAAAGAGGATGAAAGTTTGCTGGGCTCTTTGGTGAGTTTTTAATCCAGAAGCAGCGCGGACCGTGACACACCATCACTCCCATCATTTTTCTTGAAAACTATAATATTACCAGTTATATATACTAGATTCTTGGATAGGGCGTTGATCCAGGGAACTAGTCTGATTGCCATATCTGGAGTCAGGAAGGAATTTTTTTTCCCCAATGTGGAACTTAGTGTTGCCACATGGTTTTTTTTTGCCTTCCTCTGGATCAACATGTTAGGCTATGGGTTCAACTAGATGGACTTAAAGTCTTCCTTCAACCTTAAAAACTATGTTACTATGTTACTATGTTACACCACAGCACCGCAAATACTGCAGGAGACCAAAAGTACATCCAGAAAACAGTTAAATTTGGTGGTGGAAAGATCATGGTCTGGGGTTACATTAAGTATGGGGTTGTGCAAAATATTTGCAAGGTGGAAGGCAATATCAATAGCCTAAAATAGCAGGATGGTGCTCCATCTCATACATCCATCTCTACAACAAAGTTCCTCCAGGCAAAAAAAGATCAAGGTGCTCAAGGACTGGCCAGCCCAGTCACCAGACATAAACATCATTGAGCATGTTTGGGGTAGGATGAAAGAGTAAGCTTGGAAGACAAAACCAAATAATCTAAATGAACTCTAGGAGGCATGTAAGACTGCATTCTTTGCTATTCCTGATGACTTCATTAATATATTGTATGAATCATTGTTGAACTGCATGGATGCAGTCATTCTAGCTCATGAAAGTCACACAAAATATTAAATATGACTCTAATAGCATCACAACTTCATTCACCAATGTTATGCAACATATATTTGTATTTTAAGTTAATTTTTTTGTTTGGAAATCACATTACTTTCTGTGGGCATCAAAACTTATGTCTTGCCAAAATCTGACCATTCTGTGTTCATTAAATGATCAATATTTCAGCATTGATGACAATTTATTTTCTTAACCTAAACCACATTTCGGAGGGTTTCAGCTTTCAAAAGAGCAATTTATAGAACCAATGGATGAATTTAACGTCAGGTTACAAGCTTTTATTTACATAACATGAATAAGCGACATAACTTCTGTCAGGGAGTGTAAATACAACAAGATCATGAGTTCTTCACATCTATTTGTTTGCATTTCCAATTATGTTGACAGATCGGAGTTAACATAATGTGGATAAGCAAGTTATTAAATATGATATATCTTACCAGATTCTCTACTCAGTTGTTTCTCCAAAATGCCAATTATACAGGTAATGTATAACTTCAGATGATAAAGAACATTGAAGTAAACTTCAGGGGAAGACACTTACACTGCAGGGCCCCTGTGCTAGAATTGGGCTTGGGACCCCTTCCTTTCCATACCAAATCTACAGAAGTCATACAACCCCTGGCAAAAATTATGGAATCACCTGGCTCGGAGGATGCTTATTCAGTTGTTTAATTTTGTAGAAAAAAAGCAGATCACAGACATGGCACAAAACTAAAGACATTTCAAATGGCAACTTTATGCTTTAAGAAACACTAAAAGAAATCTTGAAAAAAAAATGTGCTAGCAAGTAATGGTTATTTTTGTAGACCAAGTAGGGGGAATAATTATGGAATCACTCAATTCTGAGGTAAAATCTATGGAATCACGGTGTAAATTTTCATTCCCAAAACTAACACCTGCATCAAATAAGATCTGCTCGTTAGTCTGCATCTAAAAACAAGTGATCACACCTTGAAGAGCTGTTGCACGAAGTGGACTGACATGAATCATGGCAATGTCAATTGAAACAAAGGAGAGGATTATCAAACCCTTAAAGGAGGGTAAATCAACATGCCATGGTGCAAAAGATGTTGGTTGTTCATAGTCAGTTGTGTCTAAAATCTGGTCAAAACACAGTTTTGACCCGAACTTAGCCCCGCCCCTTTCATGACACGGCCGCCCTGACAACACAGGATCAAGGCCACAGGGGGCGGGCATAATGAATTAGCGGGCGGAGGCAGCAGCACACAGCCCCGCCCATGGATTGAAAATGAATCTTCATAGAAGAACACGTAACTATGAGCATAATTGTGTACTGTAATACTTAGAGTGTTGGCACAAATAGGGAGACTTATAAAAGAGGGCTGTAGGGATGCCTCTATAGAGATACGGGGGGGAAGGAGTTTGGGGGACATGCACGGAGCTCAGAGGAGCCCGTCGCATGTGCACATTACAGGAGAAGCCCACCTGAGTGGGTGTACGGTCTCTAGGGGGACTAAGCCCCCCCTAGAGACCTCAAGCATTCATTTATTTATTAAATTTAACTATTTACAAAAGATAGAATAGTTTGCTCATCCCGGCAACAGCCGGGATGCGCAAACTATGCAGTAGCCGCATTGCTCAGGATTACACATCCTGAGCAATCCGGTTACTGCAGTGCAGTATTCTGCACACATTTTTGATGAAAAATGTGTGTCACCGGTATTGCGTTCACCACATCCGGATCTGGATGCGGTGAACGCAATTCAAGTTTTAAGTGTGACCCAAGCCTAAGTCTTTGAGAACGAGAATAAAGCTCTGACTTCTGGACAATTAGAAATTGCAGTTAAAAGATGGACAATCGTGATTGGAGATGTACCAGGAGGAATGGAAGACGGCAGCTGGTAAGTATATTACTAGAATCAGTGAACTTACATTAGTGATAGGGATGGGCGAGTCTACTCGCTAGGACTCGGGACTCGGCGATTCTGAAGGTACTCGCAGGACTCGTTACTCGGCGAATCTCCCAGCTTGGACTCGCACAGTGACGAGTCCAATGGAATTCAATGGCAATAAGCTTGACTCTTCACAGATACCCGCTGTCAGCAGCGAGTCTGAGCGAGTCTACGATTCCGAGTCCTACGAGTCTACGATTCCGAGTCCTGTATACTGTATTCGGGAGTCGGACTCTCGAATACAGAATCTGTTATGTTCCGAGTCAGCACAGCGTGCGTGTTAGGTCAGAAAACTTGTGAAGATAGCCAATCATAGTCAGTAATGGCATAGCAAAGTTGGTTGTGTCAGGACTATGATTGGCTGCTGTCCATCGTGATGCCTATGTCATGTATGACAGGGAAGGCAGTATATAAGGCTTGTCCCCGCCATTTTGGCCACATTCCTGAGACGATCTGACCTAGTATAGGGAGAGAGAGATATATGCTGGAGCAGATCAGGGATTGTCAGTGTAGGGAAGATTCCTTATATTAACTCAAACAGCTCTTCTGAGAGCTAGGAGGAGGACAGAGTAGTGCTGTGTAGGCAGGCAGGCAGGCAGGCAGGGAGGGAAGGAAGGAGAAGCCTTACAGTGCACACAGGACGGACCTCATAGCTTAGCTTACTCACTCAGCTTTGCTAACAGCTGCAGTCAGAGGCTTAGCTGAGGTGCTGTTTCCTTTTTGTTTTTGCACCAGATCGATTTTTCTTCCTAATAACCCATAGAGCGTTATTTTTTCTGTGGCAGACCAGTGCGTTGCTGCTCTCCTACCTTTAAATAGCACGTACACCACCTTAGGGAGTGTAGTGTGCGGCTTCACTGCCAAGTGTGAGCGCGCACACTTACCCCGCCAGCAAGTGACGCATACAGCAACACCAAACCACATCTCGGTGGCTGTGCGCACTTAAAACCAATTTGGACTCGCACACTTTCAGAGACACATCAGCGAGTTGTAAATGTCATTATTCGCTATTACTCGGTTCCCTATTCATTAACATTGGACTCACTGGACTCGCAACGAGTCCCGAGTCCTGCACTCGTACTCGTTGGGGTCTTGCGATTCCGAGTCTTTTAGGACTCGCCCATCTCTAATTAGTGACACCACTTCAGCAATGAAATAAATAAAATACTGGAGAGGTGCTTTAAAGACCTGACCGGTGACTAGAGAACAGATGAGACTAATCTGCTATCACAATCGGCTGGCTTCTATCCTCACTAATCCAGTTGATTCATGGATGCCTCCGAATGTACACACATGATGCGATATGGTATCTTAACTAGTGTAGTGTTGGGAGAAGCAGCCATTAAGGTGTGATCTTTCTAAAACCCTAAAGTGTTTCAAAAAGAAACATACCCAACTGCAATCATGCTTCACGTTCTGATTCATGTTGTCTGTTGTTTGGCTAGCAAGAATCATGCAACAGGTTTCCTTTAACAGATTAATTACAGTATTCAGATTTTAAAAACAACGATTAAATTCACTGTGCACAATATTTATTATTAAAGAATGAAGAAAACTAAGAAAACTATTGGTGTCTTCTCGGGTATCACGGGGAGCCCCAGTGATGTGCCTGTCTGTGTATGGGCACTGACATCACTGGAGCTTACAGACATGTTTAATTATCCAAAGGATATTGTGGTCAAACACTGAGAGTCTTTTACATGATAATGTATGGTGATATAAATTAATCTACTACACTATTTTAATACTTTATGTGCATTTTACATATTAGCCAGACTGAGGGCAATACACTATTCTGGCCTCCCAATTGGCAATTGGTGCTCTTCTTTGACCAGATGGTTGGCTCAGGTTAACTCCTTCTGCACCTTATTACTGGTATGTGATAAACAATCTTGTTGTTGCTTTGCCTGCAAATATGGTTTCTCATTTGAGAAACTGGCACATTATTTTGCACACGCACTTTACTAAGATTGCAGGCTTTGCACTCATTACTGCATACAGGAACCAGACACTTTTATGTGGTCTCTGGTTGAGGGATTTGATTTGGTAATAAATCCTATTAAATGTTGGGTAATTTGTCCGCATTCAGAAGTGACACCTATACTTCTTTGCTATAGTTTTTGGATTTCTGTATGGATGATTCACATACCTTATTGATAAAATTACTTGCATATTTGCATTTGAGAGATCTGGGTCCACCCTTTTCTGGAGCATTCTCTTGTTTTTTTCTGTAACCCCCACTGTGTTTTTAAAAGTTTTTTGCATAATAAAAACTATTCTATACTTGCATGGTACTTGCTTTTTTTCTGTTCAAAAACTCTAATGCCACCTAATAAAGGTAGCAATCCTAAAAGTCATAATTGACTCTTTAAATGTTTATAAGATTTTGTGGAAGCAAAGGCTAAGTGAAAGAACCATGTAACTGTAAACTGACATAGTAACTATTAGGCTGCTTTCACATTGCGTTTTTTTTTCCTGTCCGTGGAATCCTACTTTTTGCAGGACCCCCCAGACAGGAAAGGACAGGATTGCATGTGTGCCTCCAAGTGCTATTTCTGTGTCCAAGCCTGTGTCTTTCATGGATCCGGACACAGAAAGCCCAAGCCTGCAAAGTGCAGCAAGCCGGGCACTTTCACTCCCGCAATGTACATATATATACATTGCTAGAGCGAACAAAGGGTTAAAAAAATAAAAAAATAAAAAAATCCTCACCTTTTTGGCATGTGTCCCGCGCTGTCTCACTCCTGGGGCTGAAGGACATGGCGTTGCCTGGCAACCCGATCAGCTGAGCGGTCATGTGACCGATCAGCTGATCAGGTTGTCACATGACCGTGCGGTTTAAATCTCCCGCCCACCAAAATTGATCGGCGGACGGGAAATTTAAAAAGCACGATCATGGGATAACCCGATCAGCTGATCGGTCACATGATCGCTCAGCTGATTGGGTTGCCAGGCAACGCCAGGTCCTTCAGCCCCGGGAGCGAGACAGCGCGGGACACTACTGGAGAGGTGAGCATGTTTTTTGTTTATTTTTAACCCTTTGTGTAGTTAATTTCGCATTGTATACTGTATATATACATTGTGGAAATGAAATTAAAGGGGAACAGATCGATTTTAGTGTACTGAGCATGCTCAGTACACTAAAATCGGGTCCGAGAAACGATCCTGTGTTTTCTCGGACTTGTACTCCATAGGCCCCCATGTTAAAGGCCGGGGATCGAGTCGGATCCGATTCGATCTGATTTGGTCCGCTGTGCCAAAAATCGGACAGAATCGGATCTGACACAAAAATCGGACAGAATCGGATCTGACACAAATCAGATGGCAATAAGGCCAAATCCGATTAGATCTCCATAGGGATACATGGGGGCCAAATGGGATTCGTGGCTGTCCATTTTACAATGGACAGAAACGGATTGCAAAAAATCGCTATGTGAAAGCAGCCTTAGCTTTCTCGATGCTCTTCAATGCTGTTGGATAACACAATTTAAGTTTCATGCATACAAACCTTACTAAGATAAGTTCAATTATGCAGCTGAACAGTTAAATAACTACTGCTCTTCTGGCTAATAATAGTAAATTAGTAAGTAATGCTTTCAAGTCATGACCTCAGACCTCTCTCACCAATAGCCCTTCATCCAGCTGATCAGGATTTGAAGTAGTGGAAAAAATCTCCCTGCGTGTCATTGTTGGCATTGTGTTTACATTGTTACGTTGTTGGCATTTTCTGACATTATGTAATGAGACATCTAAAGGGTCAAATCTGAAAGTGTAGTGTTTCACAATCTACGACCTATGTACATTTTCAGCCTGTGTATTTACTGTACTTTTCCTTGCATTATTATTCTGTGAAAAAAAACATTTGTTACCGTAAAATATAATTTGTGAATATTTATTTTTGTCTTTATGATTTTTTGTTGTCTACATTCATTTTAACAATGCAACACGGAAGGGAAAAAAAAACTATCCTGGTCTTGGCAACAGTATGAGTTCTAATGATCAAACCCCCACTGTTTGGTGTTTTATGACATGATATGATGACTGAAAACAATTCACTTAAAGGGACTCTGTCAGGTCATTTTTCAGTATGATACTAATATTATCCTTGAATAGTGCCTGGGCAGACCTTTTAAAACATGCAAAATCAGTAGCCTATGTTCACACAGTGTGTATTTACTGCGATTTACTGTGTTTTGGGTGTCAGTTTTTATTTTGGTTTTATGCTAATTTAAGGCTGGCTTCACACCATGGTGTGATCCGGTCCGACGCTGTTAGGCATGACCCTGACAGACCCGGACCGGATCAGCACACAGAACCGGAGGGCCAAATGTGCCCTCCAGTCCTGTGTGCAGCCGGATGCCTGTAATTGCAGCCGCAGCTGCTGTGTTTTCAAGACCGCAGCTAGCCGCGGTCCTGAAAAAACAGCATCGTGTCCGCTTGCCGGTCAGCCGCGTTTTTTTTTGCGGCCGCACCTTCCGCGAGTGCCGATTTCGCACTTTTTGCACCTGCCACACACTTACCACAAGCCCCATAGACATTGCATGGGGCTTGCCGCAACTGTGCCGCAAGTGCAGCGGTTATGCGGTAATCAGGGGCGTAACTACAACAGGTGCAGGGGTTGCGATCGCACCCGGGCCCTGCAGCCTAGGGGGGCCCCAAAAGTCCCTTTGGCCCATAGAAAAAGACTAATACTATTAAAGATTTGCAATAATTGGGGGCCCCGTTGGAGCTTTCGCATCGGGGCCCCAGGGCCTGAAGTTACGCCACTGGCGGTAATCACGGCAGTTGCGTTTTTTTCACCGCAACTGCCGCGATCGGCGAAAACCGCTGATGTGAAAGCACCCTTAGATAGATAGTGAGCGAATGTCAAGTTGGATAGACATATAGGTTTAGGGAGTAGGGACCAGTTAGAATCTCAGCTCTTTTGAGGGCTACTTCAGACAAGTAGGGAGTAGGGATTAGTTGTAAATATCAACCCTTTTCAGGGCTACTTCATAGAAGTAGGGACTAGTTATAATATCAGCCCTTTTTAGAGCAGTTCCTATTAGTTTTTGCCAGACAGGTGTGTGCCAGTGCTGCGTTTTTCACAGTATCTGGCCAAATCTAGCTCAGGCAATCCTTTAGGGCAGGTAGTGTAGCACTATTGTGAAGAAAGCTACACCACCTGTCTTCAGTAGCCAATGTTTTACTGCAGCTAGTCCAGGCAATTTTTTTGGGCTAGTAGCAATGTCTGGTAGCTGTAAACTAATTTTTAACTGCACCTAGCCCAGGTAATAGTTTGGGCCTAGTAGCAGTGTCTGTTAGGCTGGGGTCACACATAGAAATCCGTTTTTGGAAGTGATTTCCATGACCAATCCGTTTTTTTTTTTTGGGTGCTTTTGGAGCCTCCTACACCCCTGGACGTTTTTTAGGCTTAGTCATTTTTTTCCTTAAAAACGGATATGAGTTAACGCATGCGTTAACGCAGGTGCCTATATGTGCCATGCGTTAACGCATGTGTTCCCCATAGGGCCCCATGTTAAAAAAACGCATGCGTTTAAAAAACGTTCCTAGCAATGTTTTTAGGTGCAGAAAAAAACGGACAGGGTGTTTATTACATCCAATCCGTTTTTCTATCAGTTTTTGGACTTAGAAAAAAAAAATTACAAAAATGAAGCCAAAAACGGACCAAGGGCTTATGTGTGACCCTAGCCTTAGTCAGTGGTGTAGCCCACTTGTGAACCAAGCTACACTGCCTGTCTAGTTCAGACTAATTCTTAACTGCACACAGCCCAAGTAATAGTTTGGGCCTAGTAGCAGTGTCATTTAGATAGTGGTGTAGCCCACTTGTGAAACAAGCTACACTGCCTGTCTAGTTCAGACAAATTTTTAACTGAACCTAGCCCAGGTAATAGTTTGGGCCTAGTACCAATGTTTGGCCTCTCAGCTCTGCTCGATTTCCATCCTAACAACTACAAAATGAGTGACAAAGGCCTGCTGCTGGTGGAAAGGGGAATCGGTGTGGTGGAAAGGGCAAAAATGTTTGTGTCTGTGGGGTACGTGGTAAAGCAACCCTCCTTGTAACAGCTCCGGACCCGCTTGCACCCAGCCCAGTTCGCCTCCGCCAAGACGCCACCGGTAAGTGTGGTGTCGCCGCTCCCACCATCCACCTCTCCCCACATTCGCTGCGGGCCCCAGTCGCGGCCTGTCTGGCGCCACTCCAAGGCTCCTGTGGTGGTGCCTGGCCCCCCCCGCGGCGCTGCATAGCTGCGGTTGCGGGGGACACATGGCGCTACCCACAGGGCACACCGCTGCCTAACCAACTGCCGACCCAGTGGGGCCGGCAGCGCTACCCTCGGGTCCCTCCACAGCGGTGTGGGGCTGTAGGCTGAGCAGGGAACAGCAACGCTGCATGCAGTGCCCTGCCTCCATCGGTACCACAGCCTGATGATCCACAGCGGCCCGAGCCTGCCACAGCCTGCTGACTGGCCAGTGGTGCCCAGCTCCCACACCATGACCCCGGGCCCCTAACCACCTGATCTCATCTGATCCCTCTGCTGCAGGGTCACTCCACACGGACCCTCCTACCTCATGGTCCCCTGACGCTATAACCCCTCTGCTGCGCAGACCCCTCGGCCTCGCGGTCCCTGGCTACAGTGACCCCTCTGCCTCATGGACACCTCTGGCTGCACCCTACCCCAGCTACCTCACTGACACCCCGGCTCCACTTGCCCTGCTGCACAGGCCCCTCGGACTACGGACCCCTCTGCCTGCAGCGACCCCCTCTGCCGCATGGACCCCTCTGGCTACAATTGACCCTGGCTGCCCCACTGACGCCCGGCTGCATTCGCCCTTCTGCACGTGCCACCTCGGCCTCACGGTCCCCCCTGGCTGCAGCTCACCCTCTGGCTGCATCATCTCACCCTCTGGCTGCATCATCTCACCCTCTGGCTGCATCATCTCATCCTCCGGCTGCATCATCCTGTCCTCTGGCTGCATCATCTCGTCCCTGGCTGCATCTATCTCGATCCCCTGCCTGCTCATCTCCATCCCCTGGCTGCTCATCACCCTGCTGCTCATCTCACCCCGGCTGTCTTAATCTCTTCACTGGCTGCTTCATCTCATCCCCTGGCTGCCTCATCTCATCCTCGGCTGCATCACCTCATCCTCGCTGCACCACCTCATCCTCGGCTGCACCACCTTATTCTCGGCTGCACCACCCCATCCTCGGCTGCACTTCCTCATCCTCAGCTGCACTCACCCCATCCTCTGCCACAACACCGCTTCCCCGGCTGACTCACCTGCGCCATCTCGTCCTGGCCGTGACGGCCTCGGCTGCATCACTTCATCACGGAATGCACCTCACCCCTGAACTGCATCTTCTCCCCGGACTGCACCTAATCACCTGGCCGCACCAAACGCAGCTAACCACCCATCACTTGAACTCACCCCTGCCATACCAGATCCCCGGCCACCTCCGACCCCAGCCACCTCTCCTGCCCCTACTCACCCCACCATGTTCCCGCTTCTTCTCACCTTCACTCCCATCCTCCTCCACTTCCTACTACCCCCACCCATCCCCCCACTGAGCAAAGGAATTCTCCTCTCATCCTCCATCCTTCCTAGCCACCTCACGCTACCCTCCGAACTTTTCCCTCACTTTCAACCCACCACCTCTAGACTTACACGCCCACCACACAAGCTCCCTGCTCCCACCTCCTAACCCAGTCCCTGCTCCTCCTACTCTCCAGTGACATTCCTCTAATCTTGGCCCACCCCACCATACCACACACTCTCCTCCATCCCACTCTGAGACCCATCACCAACCCTCGTAACCCCCTAACCTCTGATCCATTCCCCCCACCTTGGCTTCCCCTGTCCCCCTACCCTGGCGCACTCTGGAACGTCCGCTCGGTCTGTAACAAACTCACATTCATTTTTCATCTCCAAAAAACTCTCCTTCCTCGGCATTACAGAGACCTGGCTTACCCCCTCTGACACAACCTCCCCAGCTGCCCTCTCCTATGGGGGATTCACGCTCTCCCACACTCCCCGCCCCACCAACACCCCGGTGGAGGTGTCGGCTTACTTTTGGCCAATGACTGCTCCTTCTCCCCACTCACTCTCCCCCCTCCCTCCTTTGAGTCACACGCTGTTCGCGTCTACTCCCCCTGCAACCTCCAACTGGCCGTTGTCTACCGCCCCCTGGAACCCCCTCTACCTTCTTTGACCACTTCACCACCTGGCTCCTCCACCTCCTCTCCTCCGACATCCCTTACATCGTCATGGGTGACTTCAACATCCCCATCGACACCCCCAAAGCCGCTGCCTCCAGACTCCTATCCCTCACATCCTCTTTCGGCCTCTCCCAATGGATCTCCACCGCCACCCACACTGGAGGCCACACACTTGACCTAGTCTTCATCCGTTTCTGCTCCCTCACCGACCTCTCATACTCAACCCTCATCCATTCTGACCACAACCTGCTGTCATTCTCATCCCTCTCCCCCCCTACCACGCTCCCCCTCTCTGGACACTCCCCCAACCCCGCAGAAACCTTAAGCTGATAGACTTCCACTCACTCTCAGAATCCCTCCTCCCCCTCTCAGACTTGGCCTCTTCTCAAGACGCTAACTCAGCCGCCTCCTCTACAACTCCACTCTCACTACAGCCCTCGACCAGGCTGCTCCTCTCACATTTAAGACAACACATGTTCAACGACAACCTTGGCTCACGACCCTCACCAAAAAACTCCGACGACGACTAGGGCAGCTGAGCGGAGATGGAGGAAATCCCACTCCGCAGAGCACTTCGACGTATACAAGCATTCCCTCAATACCTTCAAGACTGCCCTCGACTCCGCAAAACAAGTCTACTTCTCCCTAATAACTGCCCTGTCTCACAACCCCAAGCAACTCTTCAAAACCTTCAACTCCTTACTTCGTCCACCTGCACCTCCTCCCTCACCCCTCTTCTCCGCCGACGACTTTGCCACCTTTTTCAAAGACAAAATCGACAAACTCAGACAAAGCTTCGACCCACACTCCCCTAGCCCCATCTCACCTCCAGCCCATTCCCCCTCACCCAAATGCAGTTTCACTCCCATGACAGAAGACCACCTCTCCTCCCTCCTAGCACGATCACACCTTGCCACCTGTGCCCTTGATCCACTCCCCTCCCACTTCATCCCCAACCTCACCACAGTCCTCATCCCTGCCCTAACACACCTCTTCAACATATCACTCAAATATGGCACATTCCCCTCACCCTTCAAACACGCCCTAATCACGCCCATCCTAAAAAAGCCATCCCTTGACCCTACAACAGTCTCCAACTATCGCCCCATATCTCTCTTCCCGTTCGCCTCAAAACTTCTTGAACAACACGTCTATTCCAAACTATCCTCCCACCTCTCGTCCTGTGCTCTCTTTGATCGTCTACAATCTGGCTTCCGACCTCACCACTCCACTGAAACAGCCCTAACCAAAGTCACCAATGACCTCCTGATCGCCAACACCAAACGACACTACTCCGTCCTCATATTTCTCGACCTCTCTGCTGCCTTCGACACTGTTGACCACTCCCTCTTACTCCAAATCCTTGAATCTCTTGGCATTACTGACCTTGCCCTCTCCTGGATCTCCTCCTACCTAACGGACAGGACCTTCAGCGTCGCCCACTCCCACACCTCCTCCTCGACCCTCCCCCTCTCTGTAGGAGTTCCCCAAGGCTCGGTCCTAGGACACCTCCTCCTCGACCCTCCCCCTCTCTGTAGGAGTTCCCCAAGGCTCGGTCCTAGGACCACTACTCATCTCCATTTACACCCTCGGCCACTCATCGAGTCACACGGCCTCCAATACCACCTCTACGCTGACGACACCCAGCTCTATCTGTCTGGCCCTGATATCTCCTCCCTTTTATCCAAAATTCCTCCCTGCCTATCCGCCATTGCATCTTTCTTTTCTACCCGCTTCCTCAAACTCAACATGGACAAGACCGAATTCATCGTCTTTCCCCTGAACAACCCTGCCCCTCTTCCTGACCTATCCATCACCGTCAACGACTGCACTCTCTCACCTGTCCCTCACATCAAGTGCCTCAGGGTAATCATCGACTCCTCCCTCTCATACAAGCCACACATCCAAGCCCTTGCTACTGCCTATTGACTCCAACTAAAAAACATTGCCCGTATCAACTTCTTCCTTGACCACAACACGGCCAAGACACTTGTTCATGCCCTCATCATCTCCCACCTGGACTACTGCAACCTCCTATTCACAAGCCTCCCTGCCTCCTCCCTTGCACCTCTCCGCACCATCCTCAACTCTGCTGCCCGACTCATCCACCTTTCCCCCGTTACTCCCCCGTCTCCCCTCTCCGCTGAGCCCTCCACTGGCTCCTCACCCCCCAGCAATCCCGCTTCAAAACCCTAACCCTGACATACAAGGCCATACACAACCTGTCCCCTCCCTACATCTCAGCTCAGGCCATTTTTCCTGATTGGAAGCCCAAAATGAGCAAGGGTCCAGTTCCACAGTCATGGTATCTATGTTCACTTGGAGATACTCCTGTACCATCCTGACTAGGCGTTGACTATGTGTCAGACTTCTTGTCTCCTGTGGCCTTGCAAAGGATGGTCTAAAAATTGGTGAAACAATTCCACAAAATTGCTGTTACCACCAGATATGGTGTTACTGGCACGGTTTGAGTGATGACTTGACAGTCCCACGGTTGGCAAGTTAGAACTGTGAGATTCACTACATGCACCACTGGTATTTTGTAGAAAAGCAGGTCTAAGATTCTGTAACAGCTTCTGCATGCGTGAATCCCTTTCTATGGCAGGAATTGTTTCGGCAAATTTACTCTTGTACGGGGATCTAAGAGTGTGGCAACCCAGTAGTCGGCATTACTTCAAATTCTGTAAAAGGGTGTGTAGGCTCAGTGCAATTCCTTTATATCAATGGCTTTTGTCTACTGTGTATCAATATAGCTAACGGTGGCCATGTTCACACACATGCTGTTTTTTGACCATCTCTGCGTTTTTGGGCTGTTAAAAAAAACGCAGGTGCGTTAACGCAGGGTACATTTGAGTGTAGCTGCGTTTTTCAGCTCCATTTGCGTTTTTTACCCCTAGTCCAAAAAACGCTGCATGCAGCGTTTTTGGGTGCTGTAAAAAAACGCATGTGCGTTTTTCCAAAAACGCATGCGTTTTTTTAACATGGGGCCCTATGGGAAACGCATGCAAAAACGCATGGTACATTAGTACCTTTTAGTGCCATTCAAAAATGCATGCGTTTCCCATAGGGGCCCATGTTGAAAAAACGCACATGCGTTTTTTTAACATGGGGGCCCTATGGGAAACACATGCGTTTTTAAAAGGCACATTTATGCACCCTGCGTTAACTCTTGCGTTTTTGCCTGCGTTTCTGGTGAAAAAATGACTAAGTCCAAAAACGTGGCAAATCCTTTCAGACACACAAGGGACATTTTTTAGCACTCTTAAAAAAACGCAAGTGCTTTTAAGAGTGCTAAAAAAAACGCAAATTGTGTGTGAACATAGCCAATATGTATACTAGAAAATTCTAAGTTCTGTTCCATTAGTGGGGTGATGGAACAGAACTTTGACCAGAAGAGTAATGAGATTATCATTGAATTATAGAAATAACTGTATATAAATTTACACAAAAGGATTTTAATGTTTTTAAAGCATTTTATATAAAAAAAAATTTTGATAAAAATAATTTTAATAAATATCTGTGATTTTATTTAAAATTTTCCAGTATACATATTGTTAGCTATATTGATATATAGTAGACAAAAGCCATTAATATAAAGGAATTGCGCTGAGCCTACACACCCTTTTATATATTGCCCTTTATATAGGGGGATATTTGCATGGAAGATCCCCCACAGGCTTTCAAGCAGCATATCCACAATTAATATAGTTTGCTCCAGTGTACACCTAATAATCCTGTTACTTCAAATTCTGACAATCCGAGGGTCATGTTGCAGGTAGTGCAGCAAGAAGGCACTCATGTGTCTTGCACATCCAGGAGGCCCAAGTCCTTGTTGTGTTGGTAGCGGCAAGATAAGAATCATGCTTCCTTCCACTGCCCTCTCCCCCCAACCTCGCACAACAGAAATGTGATCAAGGTCTCCCCCATCTGATGAGTCTTCCATGCCCATCGCCAGTTCGTCCTCCATTTGTTCCTCGGCTCCTGCACCTTCCTCAACAGTTTGGCTGCTACCATGCACCCTCGTTAATCCCTCTCCCCCACCTTCCCATGCCTGCCTTCTTGGTGCTGTCGACCGTCTGGACCTTGGAGATCTTGTTATCCCTTTTGCATATGACTCCTCCTATACTTCCTCCCCCTCCACTTGTCCCACCACCTGACTCCGAATACTGTTTAAAGTGTGCTCCAGCATGTAAATGACCAAAATAGTCATGCAGATAATGGCATCGTCAGCACTAAACATCTTTGTCGCCATTTCAAAACTGTGCAGAAGGGTGCATAGGTCCTTGATCTGAGACCACCCCAGCAGCGTGATTTGCCCCACCTGTGGATCTCGTTTGCCCAGGTTATACGTCATAACGTATTGCACCAGGGCTCGTCAGTGCTGCCACAGTTGCTGCAACATGTGCAGATTTGAATTCCATCGTTTCGGCACATCATCGCATTTCAGACGGTGAACTGGCAAGCCGAACGACTTCTATAGAGATGCAAGTCGTTGAGCTGCGGGATGCGAACGGCGGAAGTGAGCATACAGCAACCGTGCCCTCTGCAGAAGCCCATCTAGGCCGGGATTGTGGGCTAACAATTGCTGGACAACCAGGTTCAAGACGTGAGCCATTCAAGGCACACGTGTCACATTGCCCACAGCGAAAGGCCGCACCCAGCATTGCAGCATTGTCACACACGGCCTTCCCTGGCTGCAGGTTCAGTGGAGACAACCATTGATGAAATTCGGTCTCCAGAGCTGACACAACTCCTCAGCTGTGTGACTCACATTTCCCAGACATTTCAACGTAAACACTGCCTGATGCCGTTGAGTCCTGCTGACACCATAGTAAGAAGGAACTTTTACATACAGAGGATTGACGCACAACTCATGAGGACAGCAAGACTTGGACAGCAGCCCCTTCTCCTGCTGTCACCATAGTTACCCAGTGCCCAGTCAGCGACATGTAACGCCCCTGTCCATGCTTACTCGTCCAAGTGGTGAAATGCACACTATCATACACAGAGTTTCTTAAGGAAGCGGTGATGTTGTGTGCAACATGCTGGTGTAGCGCAGGCACACCTTGCTTTGAGAAGTAGTGGTGACTGGGCATCTGGTACTGGGGCACTGCAATGGGCATAAGGTCTCAAAAATCCATTGTGTCCAACAGGCAGAAAGACAGCATTTCTGTAGCCAAAAGTTTGCAGATGGTGAAATTCAACCTCTTAGCTTCCTCATGGCTAGGATGAAATGGTCTTTTACTTGTCCACATCTGAGGGACCGAGGGCTGGCTGCTGTGCTGAGACGGGGTTGAGTAGGGTGTCCCCGGAAACTGCTGGTTTGTGATGAAGGTGCAGGCGGAGATATTATGCTGCCTTCATCCAAGGGTGGTGCTCTCGATGTCTGACAGCACTCAACACCAGGAGGTGTTTCCACTAACAAAAGAACCGACGACCTGCCAATCACACTGGCTGTTGCGGGTAAAGAGGTGGAAGGTCTGCGTCCAAAAGCATGTTTGACTGCTGTCCCCACAATCACAGAGGATGAAGAAGCCACGGATGCACTTGATGGAGCAGACGGTGGTTTGCCCGGCCCGCTAGGCTGCATTGTAGCACAGTGAGCTTCCCACTGTGACTTGTGCTTCATATCCATGTGACGGTTCATGAATGAAATACTCAAACTATTGATTTTTCGGCCTCTACTTAGATTTTGGTAACAAATCTTACAGATAACATAAGGAGACTAAAGGCTTGTGGATTTTTGAATGTGCTGCATGAAAGTCACCTCACCAACCATTTTAAGTTGCAACTCTGGGGCAATTGATGCCACTTAAGTGGTGTCTGTGCCCCAATTTTTTGAAAAGTCCCCTTGCTGTGTTTTACATAATTTTAGAATGGCTTGACATGCCTATATCTGTGTCTCCTCCTCCTTTTACTCATCCAGATCTTTTCTTTTTGCATTTTTATATGTACTTGTCACTTTTCCATGTGTTTGTTGTGTCTTCTGAGTAGTATGTCACCTTTTGGACACCTTAGAAGGTGTTTTCTATGTGTTTGTGTTTGCCTGCCATTGTTTTCAATAGTGTTCAACGGTGTTCGACGAACACACCCCCAATTCGACGAATCAAATCGAATTCGAACACTAGAGTGGTGGCTCATCTCTATTAGTGTCTACTTGGTATGCACTAAAGCCTCAATAGTGAGGGTAGGTTGTGCCGCAGGTTGTCACAAGTTAAATACTTGTGGACAGTGTTAAAGAAAAGGGTATATACATACCCAGATTAGTATGCACCAACATTGGGAGTATGTAGGATTGACATAAAATTAGATTTTGGTCAAAACATGTAAAATCGAGAGCATGCCCAGAAGGATTAAAGTGGTGTTGAAAGACAATGGTGGATTTAAAAAATACAGTACTAACAAAATAACAATAAAAATTTAGATTATTAGAATCAAAACAGTAGCAATGCAGTGACATGACATAAATCTGCATAATAAATAATATGCTAAATAGTTGCAATCAAATGTATGTAAGAGATAGCCAAGATGATTGATTGTCTATAAAATGAAGGAAGTATCATGCTCCGAGCTGTAGTGTATGGTGAGATATGGAGTCTGAAAATCAAAAGTTCAAAACATTATCTTTTGGCTTGTCAGTGTATGGTCCCATCATAGTTAATATATCCCTATCCTGGTAAGTATTTTCAAATCTTTGGCCCCTTCCTGTTAGACTTGTCCTCCATCCTTGGCCCCTTTCTAGTAAATATGTCCCCCATCCTGGTATATATTAAACTCATCCTAGTCCCAATCCTGATTTATATTTCCCTCACCCTAGTGGAGGAAACATATACCTAGAAACATATCTGGGCACAGTCCTTGTAGATAAGTTCCCTTTTGGTATATATGTTCCCAGCCTTGGCCTCATCCTAGTACATATGTCTGTCATGTTTGTATATATGTTGTCATCCTAGCCCTTATCCTGTTATATATGTCTTCCATCCTGGGCACATGCTTGACTATATGTTTCCATCCTGGTAAATATGCACCCATCATGGGCCCCTTCCTAATATATATGTCCCCATTCTGTGATATATATTCCCCATGCTGCTTCTAACCCATAAAAAATACCATTCCACTAACCTTCACCTACTCCCAGATCACACAGTTTCCTACTCTGTAGGCAGCACAGTGACAGCAGTGTACCTGCTATGGTGATACATGACATCACTGCCAAGCGTCATCAATGCCTGGTCTGTTGATGCCAGTTGCTAGTCTTTGTTCGGTTGGCAGCGTGATTTGCAGTCAATGGACTTCAAGTTTCTATGCTGCAATGCCTTTCAGCTGTATATGCATCCTGAAAGAACAACTATGTAAGTCTATGGAGTGTCAGAAAGAGGTTCCATAGGCTGACATTTTAAAAACGAATTCCGGCTCATACACTACACACAAGCAGAGTTAGGCTAGGGTCACACTTGCGTGATGCATCCGCTAAACTGATCCGTTTTTTACGTGTGCAAATGGGTAAAACTGCATGCGTTAACGCACCCATAGACTCCAAACACAAAAAGCGCATTGCAAAAGTGAATTGCGTTTAACGCAATGCGTTTTTAGAAAGGCCGGTAAAAACCTGGTCTGCAAAATGTTTTGCTGTCTTTTTTAACATGGGAGTCTATAGGCAACACATGCATTAACGCATGACACATATATATACCATGCGTTAACGCTAGCGTTAACGTTAGGTACATAAATGTACCTAGCATTAACGCAAATGTTAAATAAGGCAAAAACTATGCTCAATGCCATGAAAATGGCAAGTGTTAAAAACGGAGCTTTTACTGCATCCTGTAAACGGATGCGGGCTCCCAAGTGTGACCCTAGCCTTAGCCAGCAAGTTGCAATTGCAGTGAGGTCACTAAGAGGCAAAGCAGAATGGCACTGAAAACCACAGAAAGCAGAAGTAGGTGAGTATTTTAATACACTCATACAATATTACATGTATATAGGCATGGGGAAAAAAAGTGTAGCAGCCTTTCAATAGTTCCAAAAAAATTAAGTTTTTCTCCCAGAAAACTATTGAAATTACACGTGTTTTGTTATACACATGTTGATTTTCCTTGTGTGTAAAAAGAAAAAAAATCAATTTGGGCAAAACTTCAAACAAAACCTGATAAATGGACTAGACAAACTTATTGGCAAACTTCCAAACTTGTGCGTAAACAACTTTGTTTCGAGCATGTGATGTTTTTCAAATTCACTTGTGGCAAGTAATGGTACGGTCACACTTGGCAAGGCACCAGCGATCCCGACAATGATACAACCTGGTAGGGATCACTGGTGAGATGTCAAACAGTCAGATCTCACCAGCGACGCAGCAACAGTACAGCGGTCGTTGGGATCCTGTCACTCTCGGGTGTAGTATTGAGATTGTTGGCAAACAGAGTGATGCATGCTGCCCAGTGGGAGCACAACGACCGAAAAATGGTCCAGAACGGTTTGTAACGATCAGCAATCTCACAGCAGGGGTCTGATTGCTGCTACGTGTCAGACGTAGCGAGATCGCTGTTGAGGTCGCTTAGTGTGACGGGGGCTTAACAGGTGTGGGAAATATGAAAATCCCACCTGGAAGCAGATAAAAAGGGAGTGTCTGCCACACTAAGCAACAAAAAGAAGCGAAGAAAACTATTTGAGGATATGAGGACCAAAATTGTTGAAAACTATCAACAATGTCAAGATTACAAGTCCATCTCCAGAGATCTTGATCTTCCTACAAAAAATTGGACGAGGCCTTGGCAGATGTTTTCATATGTTTTCATGTTACTTTGCTGTCTCTGGCACAAAGTGCCTTGACTGTTTGTAGGATACCCAAAGATTGCCAAAGGATTTAGGGTCGTAATGTAGTGCCCAGTGTCAGGATGGTGGGTTTGTGTCCGAGGTCATGGGTTTTCCAGCATTTTTTGTGTTGTTCTAATACACACAAAGGAATTAAACATGTTTATGACAAAACATGTGTAATTACAATAATATTCTGAGAGAAAACATAATTTTCTGGAACAATTTCAAGGGTGCCAACATTTTTGGCCATTATTGTATTTTAATGATTACCTTGAGTTAAGAAAGTTGCACTAATTTTTAGGCTGTAATAGCCATTCCTTCTTTTTCTAAACAATTCTGTACTTATTTACTAAACTGTATTATTACTATTTAAAGTGGACCTGTCACCAAACCAGACATGGTGATCTAATTACAGCACTGGATACAGCATGTCTGCAGCATGCAGACAAGGGGTCACCCATCCCTTGAGCAGAATTGTACCCCGAGATAATACACTTAGAAAACTTACATGCTACAGCCACTAAGGAGGTGGCTAGGGGCTGCAGCCAAGGGCAGATTCACACCCCTGCATGTGTAATCTGCCCACCGCTGCCAATCATTCTCTCCCTGTCTGCAGCATTTAAACTGAGGGTTTTTTTCTCTCCCGTGTAGCCCTGCCCCTGAAAAAAACTCTCTTTAAATGCTACAGACAAGGAGAGAATGATTGGCAGCGGTGGGCAGATTACACAGGCAGGGGGTGTGAATCTACCCTTGGCTGCAGCCCCTAGCCACCTCCTTAGTGGCTGTAGCATGTAAGTTTTCTAACTGTATTATCTCGGGGTACAAGGCTGCTCAAGTGCTGGGGGACCCCTTGTCTGCATGCTGGAGACATGCTGTATCCAGTGCTGTAATTAGATCACCGTGCCTGGTTTGGTGACAGGTCCTCTTTAATATGAGCAAATAATTTCTCATCTATCGTAATCACATTTGCTACAAATTTCCCCCAAAATTCGGATTGTAGTGAAATCTGCAGATATTTTGCTACATTATTTGGACTGGGTTTTTTTTTTTTTAAATCTCAACATGCCTGTGTGAGGCTTATGAGCCATGCAATGTTCCTCTGGGAAATTAGATGTCGCTCTTCACAAGAATAAGCGTTAACTCTTAGATCCCAATCATACGTAATAACATATGATGATAATGACACATGGCAAGGCTCATTAAAGGGTCGATATTGACTTTTAGGATTACTACATCCAATAGGTGTCTTTAGAGTTCAAGTCCTCTTCCATGCTAAAGAGGCAATTTGCTTATTCGATATCCCAGTGGAGCATTGCATGGCTCATATGCCTCCTTACACAAGCATGTCACGCATGTCACTCTCCCCAACGAGAAGCATTAACCCTTACATCACAGGTTACCAACCTATCTCTTATGGTACCTTTACACACCGCTACCTCGCGGTGTTTTGACGGTGCAAGATACAATTGTCTCCGACACCCGGTTGTTTCTAACCTCCTGTAGCGGCGTGTAAAGGTGCCATTAGAGAGGGTCATGAGCCACATTCAGCTCCCACGCCCTCACAGTAGTGACACCTAGAATTCCCATTACCAGTATAATGACAGCCAAGCCTTGCCCCAGAAATCACACTGAGCAAGAATACCAAGATCCAGGGTTTACTACCTTATGCCCATTCACATCTGCTCTTCTATGTCGAGCTACTCAAAAAAGTCATTCTCTGCATACCTACTCTTGAAAAATATTTCCTAACACCTGGTGCTAATACACCAAGCTGGAAGACAGCCGCAAGGCACAAATCACAGACCCATAAGTCACATGTAACTCCCAAGCTACAGGTTGGGGACCCCCACCTTAGATCCCCCAAAAATGCTAATAAACTCTTTTACTCTCCTCTCTGCTTTATCATCTGGGGACTAGTCAGCAAAGTTGCCTGTTAGAAGACCAGAGGTGGAAGAAAAAGGAGGGGGACAAGATGAGGTGTGATGGCGGGACCGTAAGGGAGAGGCAGAGGAGAGGTGAACGTAAGAGTTAATTTTTTAGCCCCTCCCCAGCAGGTTCATTTTGCAGTTTGCAATTGTTACTCATTTAAAGGGAATCTGTTAGCAGCTTTTTGGCATGTAATCTGAACACAGCATGCTGTAAGGGTTAACACAGAGATTTCAGCCATGTTATTTGATTTGAGTCAACTTTCCGTTCCTCCATGAATGTCCCTTAAAGGGAACCAACCACCCCAAATGACCCCCCGGACTGTTAATATGTGTCCCTACACCCAGCACACACATTTGGGGCAATCGTTTTTGCTAAAAAAACTGTTTAGTAGAAGCTAAGATATAGCTTTATGAAGTTTAATAAATCAAGACGAATGGGTGTTACCTAGCTTTGTCCTCCGTGCCTGTCAGCCTCCTCTCCCCTCCTCCCTTCAGTGAAGCCCTTCTGTGCAAGCCGAAAATGGCCTGCCTGTCTGCTGCTGCCTGATAAATTATGCAAGCCCATCTCTGCACCTAAGAGCCTGGCCGCGTCATGAAGTGGGCGGGGCTAGATCTCGTCATGCCGGAGCCCCGCCCCCTTTCATGACGCGATCTAGCCCCGCCCCCTTCATGACGCGGCTAGGCTCTTAGGTGCAGAGATGGGCGTGCATAATTTATCAGGCAGCAGCAGACAGGCAGGCCATTTTCGGCTTGCACAGAAGGGCTTCACTGAAGGGAGGAGGGGAGAGGAGGCTGACAGGCACGGAGGACAAAGCTAGGTAACACCCATTCGTCTTGATTTTTTAAGCTTTATAAAGCTGTATCTTAGCTTCTACTAAACAGTTTTTTTAGCAAAAACGATTGCCCCAAATGTGTGTGCTGGGTGTAGGAACACATATTAACAGTCCGGGGGGGTCATTTGGGGTGGTTGGTTCCCTTTAATGTTGGGAGATTCATTCAACTTTACTAAAGAGAAGCAAATCAGCATGTTACAAGGATAAAGTGTATGATACATTTTAATGAAAAAAAAAGTAAGAACTTCACGCTAAATCAGAGAACAAATAAACAGAGAACAAATGTGTTACTGAAAGTAAAGCTGCAAAATGTGGATCTGCATACATCCATAATCCATAATAGGAATTATGGTAAGATTACCTGATATGTCTGAAAATAAATGGCTTTTTTGTATATAATGCCATGAATGATACAGGCAATGTTAACTATGAATTGATATCTTTTTATAACAATTACATTGTGACCCTTCCTTCTGGTTGAACAAAACATTGCTTTGCACCCGCTCATGCATGTAGGAGCGTCCAGTCTACTGTACATACTGCAAAGGTGCGTTTTTATTTAATCTCTTATTCCTCATCCTCACTACATCATCTCCAGGAAAATTGTCTTCTAAGCTTGGCGATAAAATGCTGAGTGTAACTATTGGCAGCACCAAGCAATATTATATTTTTTTTTAGATTCTGAGATACAGAGATTACAAGAAATGCTGCTTTGGGTTTTCTTCCAGTAAATTTTAGTATGAAGAGAGGTTATCTTGTATTTTCAGTTTGGCAGAAACAGACTGGAAGAACATTTATCAAGTGAAGTTTAGAGACTTCTTATCTAAAGACAACTAAGAAACCCTTATTTATGGATAATAAGACAAAGTTCTGTTATCGGAAAAGATGGGCTGTTTTTAGTGTTCATGTCCATTTGGCTGTTATAAAGGACTAGCTGTGAGCCCGATTCTAAAAAATCGGGAGTCTAGAATTTGTATATAATTTTTTTAAGAGTTTTAAATAATAGACTTAAACACCAGATATATGACTAAGTAGGCGATGTAGGCAGACCTGTGAGGGTAGCAATATAGTGGAGGTGTAGAAAGAGTTAATGTCCGACTAACAAGACTATAACAGAGTAGGAACTTATAATGATATCAAAAATGTTATTGAAGGAGTTAATGTCCCACAGGCACTCCCACAACAGACTCAGCGCTGTAAATTATATCCAAAATGGGTTCAAGGGGATAATGTACCAGTGGCAGGAGTTATAAACACTACCAAATATGCAGTTAATGCTGAACTGGTATATAATGGGTTAATTTCGCAGTGTCATTACAACTATACACTGTGTAATAGAAATAACAACAATAATGGAATATAAGGGGTCAATGTTCCTACTGGCAGTAATAATAGAGACTACAAAGTATGGAGTTAAGGCAGAAATGGTATATAAGGGGTTAACTTCGCAGTGGCAGTACAACTACACACTGTGTTATAGAAATTACAGATCAAACAGAATGTTAGGGGTTAATGTTGCTAGTGTCATGAGTACAATGAGAGAAGCGCCTCACTGGCCATTGAGATACATGGAGGACTTTGAGTTTGACTTTGAGTAAATTTGAAACTCAAAGTCCTCCATTATATCTAATGGGAAGTGAGGCGCTATTCTCATTGGTCGGCTGTGTGCTGGCGCCGACCAATGAGAATAGCGCCTCACTTACAGCGGTAAATTTGAAACTCAAAGTCCTCCATTATATCTCAATGGGAAGTGAAGGCGCTATTCTCATTGGTCGTGTGTGTGTGGCGCCGACCAATGAGAATAGCGCCTCACTTACAGCGGTAAATTTGAAACTTAAAGTCCTCCATTATTTCTCAATGGGAAGTGAGGCGCTATTCTCATTGGTCGCTGTGTGCTGGCGCCGACCAATGAGAATAGCGCCTCACTTACAGCGGTAAATTTGAAACTCAAAGTCGTCCATTATATCTCAATGGGAAGTGAGGCGTATTCTCATTGGTCGCTGTGTGCTGGCGCCGACCAATGAGAATAGCGCCTCACTTACAGCGGTAAATTAGAAACTCAAAGTCCTCCATTATATCTCAATGGGAAGTGAGGCGCTATTCTCATTGGTCGCTGTGTGCTGGCGCCGACCAATGAGAATAGCGCCTCACTTACAGCGGTAAATTTGAAATTCAAAGTCCTCCATTATATCTCAATGGGAAGTGAAGCGCTATTCTCATTGGTCGCTGTGTGCTGGCGCCCGACCAATGAGAATAGCGCCTCACTTACAGCGGTAAATTTGAAACTTAAAGTCCTCCATTATATCTCAATGGGAAGTGAGGCGCTATTCTCATTGGTCGCTGTGTGCTGGCGCCGACCAATGAGAATAGCGCCTCACTTACAGCGGTAAATTTGAAACTCAAAGTCCTCCATTAATCTCAATGGGAAGTGAGGCGCTATTCTCATTGGTCGTTGTGTGCTGGCGCGACCAATAAATAGGCCTCACTTACAGCGTAATTGAACTCAAAGTCGTCCATATATCTCAATGGAATGAGGCGCTATTCTCATTGTCGGTGCCAGCACACAGCGACCAATGAGAATAGCGCCTCACTTCCCATTGAGATAGATGGAGGACTTTGAGTTTCAAATTTACAGCTGTAAGTGAGGCGCTATTCTCATTGGTCGGCGCCAGCAGACAGCGACCAATGAGCATAGCGCCTCACTTCCCATTGAGATATAATGGAGGACTTTGAGTTTCAAATTTACCGCTGTAAGTGAGGCGCTATGCTCATTGGTCGCTGTGTGCTGGCGCCGACCAATGAGAATAGCGCCTCACTTCCCATTGAGAAATAATGGAGGACTTTGAGTTTCAAATTTACTGCTGTAAGTGAGGCGCTATTCTCATTGGTCGGCGCCAGCACACAGCGACCAATGAGAATAGCGCCTCACTTCCCATAGAGATACACAGCGGTCTTTAGAGCTGTGCATGGCCGGGCCCTTGGTTCTATTTTCGGACATGGCGCTCTGCTCTCGTTGGTCGTCGCCGGGGCTGGAGACTCGCAATGGACCTACGTGCAGGAGTTACCGCGGCTGCAACGACTCGCCACCCGGGAGACGACCGTCTAACGCCGGTCGTCTCCTGGCTGGCTCGCCGTGATCCTTCCGCATAGGGCGGCCATCTTGGTCCATCCTGTGCGGGTGGAGCTGGCCGAATATCCGACCACAACACTACGGAAGTGGCTTCGGGTTTGGCCAGAAGTGGCTTCGGGCTTTATATAATAGATTCTCATTATCATATTGCACAAAATATTACTTGTAGTAAATTAAATTATATTAGTTTTATGAAAGTCAAGTCCCAGGCTGCAACATTCCATTTGCAATGCTGATATCTCCTGATTGAGAGATGAGCAAGTATAGTCGTTACTATTTGCTACTCACACGGATTGTATGGAGTTTGCGATACTCAATACTTGGAGAGTATCAGTGGTGCTCGTGAGCGATATGCCGATCATGACCGATCTGACACAAATTGCCAGCTCCCTTTAGTAAACAATGGGAGCTGGCACGTCACTGAGAGCAGATTGAATGTTAGCCTCTCTCTGGGGGGCACAGAAAGGTGTTGTATGCAGTGAAAACTCAAACCTTTGATGAATGTTACTGTGTTACTGTGAATGGCAGGTGCATTATAACAAAGGAAAAAAGATGCTCTAGCGGAATTGCGACTAGGTCTGGTTGAGCTGTAAAAAGGCAGAGATGAATAAGAACTAGTGATGAGCAAGTTTAATCGTTACTATTCCCACGGATATTATAGTATTTGTGGTACTAGTTACTCGGCAAGTATCGCTGTTACTCGCGAGTGATGTGTTAATTGTGTACAATCTGACACAAATTGCCAGCTCCCTTCAGTACACAAAGGCAGTCGGTACCCCAGTGAGAGCAGATTGAATGAAAGGCTCCCACTGGGGGTACAGCAAGGTGGTTTATGCAGTGAAAACTCAAAAAACCCACCCTCTCCCCCTAAATACTCATTTTATAGCTGGATGTGTGTAGGCAGAGCCTATCACTAATTGACTAACATTGGTCTCCCTATTCGAATGAGTATGCAAGTGTTACAAAGTACTTGTTACGAGTATAGCGACTATGACTTTTTTGCTATTCGCTCATCACTAATGAGAATGTGCTCAAACTGCATGGGAACAGTATGCAGACATAATGTAGACTATACATCAAAGATAACTCCCCAGAGCCTAGTGAAGCAGAATATTAAAAAAGAATTGCATTACATAAATTCAAATCAAAAGAGCAAAATGCGCATTTGCAAAAATATGCAGAATTAAAAGGTAATACTTTATTAATAAAGCATAAAACCACATATAAAACAGGCATAAACAATGGAAGCAGTAGTACTAGGGACAGAATACACCATGTAAAGGAAGGTTAGGAATAGTGCAAGCATAGGCATACAAAGTGGATTCAAAGTATACAGGGACCTGATGATAATACAGCTGGTGTGTGTGGCAAACACCTACACGCGTGGGCACATAACAGTGAGTAATGCAGATAAAATACCTAAGCAGTAACAGTACCCACTAGTCCACTAAACTACCAAGTGGATAGCTAAACCTTATTTTAACCCCATAATAGAGGTCATTGCCTCACTTAAAGGGAACCTGTCACCCCAAATCACCCTTGTAAGCTCTAAATACATGTCCCTGAAGCATTACAATACAGTCCTACACATCCCTTTGTGAGGTTTTAGTGAAATATGAAAGTGCAATAAAGTCGTTTGTAAACTTACTAAATCCATGGCAGTGGGGCGTTCCCAAGCTTCCTTTTCTACTAGGCGGTTCCCCTGTGCCGCTGTATTACGCCCTAATGGGCGTTTTTTCAAACTTTCTAGCGCGGGCACGATTCAGATTCTCGCGCCCGCGACGTCACGGTCATGTGATGCCGTGACGCGTCATTTCCGGGCGGCCGGGGCACTGTTGTCTGACGCGCACCGGCCGACTTCAGCATGCGATCTGCGCATGCGCTGAAGTTGGCCAGTGCGCGTTCACAGAGAGAGGCAGGTGCGCGTCAGACAACAGCGCCCCGGCCGCCCGGAAATGACGCGTCACGGCATCACATGACCGTGACGTCGCGGTCGCGAGAATCTGAATCGTGCCCGCGCTAGGAGGTTTGAAAAAACTCCCATTAGGGCGTAATACAGCGGCACAGAGGAACCGCCTAGCAGACAAGGAGGCTTGGGAACGCCCCACTGCCATGGATTTAGTAAGTTTACAAACGACTTTATTGCACTTTCATATTTCACTAAAACCTCACAAAGGGATGTGTAGGACTGTATTGTAATGCTTCAGGGACATGTATTTAGAGCTTACAAGGGTGATTTGGGGTGACAGGTTCCCTTTAATGCTCCTGCAGTCCCTTGTTCTTAGCCCCAACACTTGTTTTGGTCCTCTGACATTCTTCCTGGGTGATGTCAATACTATAACCACTGTTGCTATGGCAATGGTGACCTCAATGCTTAGTATATGACAGCGCTAAGACCTGCACTTTACAGCTTTACTATAGCGCAAGTCTCAGCGCTGCCATATAGTAAGCAGTGAGGTCACCTTTGCCATATCTATTCTATTATCATTTGCTATGGCAACGGTGACCTCACTGCTTACTATACGACAGCGCTGACACCTGCACTTTACCACTTTACTATAGCTTACAAAATACCATACTTTATTTAGCCACATTATGATGGAAATTTCACCCTTTCTATTTTCTAAAATTATGAAAATGGGTGCCCCATACATATGGTACATATCGGCCTATCAATCCTGTGGATTAGTCGCACAACATTAGTGAAACAAAGATAGAAAATTGCGACTCAAAATCCAATTGTATGTAATGTAGAAAATTCTTTATTGGGAACAGGTAAAGTGCACAAGTGCTCAGTTACAGGTTGGAAAAAAGGTGCATATTATTATGAGGCTGAACAATTAATAGTGTCTATCCTGAATAACAATGGTACCTGCACAATATTACATTAGTAGCTTAAATACATTCATACAGGGGTATAGAGTATGTATGACACCTTTAAAACCACACGGTGTGCATGAGTGAGGTGTTTTAGGACAAATCTGACCGAAAGGTAAATGATACATTGGATTGCTTCATATACATAAAATACAAATGTTTTGCCATGTCCAGCATAATATGTGGTATATAGCAGTGCCTTGATAGGTTTACCCTGTGGATAGTGTAGCATGTTGATTGGCCCACATGCTAGCACACCGGTGGCAATTAACATTGATAAAGAAGCAATCCCAACAGGTCTACATGCAGACAGTCCTGGATACAGATAGTCCTGCATATCCCCATACGGTGAGAGGAAATAACAGCCAAAATCGCCCAAACTGTGTTTGGCCCACTATAACCTAATAGTGATATGAAATGAACTAGCCAAATAATCAATTGATGAGCAACCTGGTTGGTGTGAAATAGAACAATTGTATATCAAAATCATCGTTGGGCACAACAAGCTCTATAGCACAATAATTAGATATATCACACAACGCTCAGGCTCTGAATACACATAGTGAATCACATAGATCAATTTCATATATATCTGTGATCACTTGAGCAGTTTTTAGTGGGCAACAGATAGTGGCAAATTGGGTTTTAAAGGTGTCAGACACACCCTATACCCCTGTATGAATGGATTCAAGCTACTAATGTAATATTGTGCAGGTGCCATTGTTTTTCAGGATAGACACTATTAATTGTTCAGCCTCATAATAATATGCACCTTTTTTCTGACCTGTAACTGAGCACTTGTGCACTTTACCTGTTCCCAATAAAGAATTTTCTACTTTGCATACAATTGGGTCTTGAGTCGTAATTTTCTTTCTTTGTTCAATTTACTATAGCGCAGGTCCCAGTGCTGTCATATTGAAAGCAGTGAGGTCACCGTTGCCATAGTTACCGCTGTTGCTGTGGCAATGGTGACCTCAACATGGGTTTACGAGGGATTGTTCCTGTCAAACAAATCTGATAAACTTCTATGAAGAGGTAAGTTCCGGACTGGACCGAGGAAATGCAGTGTACATGGTGTATGTGGACTTTTCAAAAGCTTTTAATACAGTGCCACACAAAAGCTTGACACATAAAATGAGAACAATGAGTGTAGGAGAAAATATGTGTGAGTTAGGAACTGACTCAGTGATAAGAAACAAAGGGTGGTTATTAATGGAGTGATATCAAAAACTCCAAGAAGGTGCAACCAGAAGAATCTTTGAATCCATTTCCAAGAAATTTCAAAAGCCATCATAATTGTGATTCAATGCTCTTGAATGTCAAAGCAATCGATCAGATCAAGGTCGACCCTCGAGGTGGATACATTGGAAAACGCCTGGCACAAATTGAAAGCAGGTGGATCTATAGACTAGGCACTGTATTCCCTGCAGCTATAAACAAACATCTTGATTTTAATGCCTATTTGTAAGCATACTGGTTACTTTTTAAAGTTCACAGGAATTTTGTATGTTTTCACTTTTTATCACTTATTTTTAATGGTAGTCAATGTATGGGTTATTTATATGTGAGTGAATGGGTTTTTGTGGTAAGCGATAATGACAAGAGAGGAACCAGCATAATGAGCATCTGGTTAAATTTGATCTGACTAATGCTGTTGTTACTATTACTCCTATAGATTTTTCATACTGTAGTCATTTACATATCCTAACAGGGTGCCTGTGATTGGAGAACGTGGAAATTATGTGTACAAAAGATTTTTCTGAGGAAAGAGGAAGAAACAACCATCATTGGAATTAAGAGTACCGCCAAGAAGATCTTTTAAACATATTTATTGTATATATGCAATTGCATTGTCATTTCCAGTGTAGAAGTCGGTCTTGTCACCAGTGTAAGATCTCAGGGGACACTTCTCAACAATGTACTGAATTGTTTGACACTCAGCTCTACAGTGACAGGCAGGAGAGTCAGAGTTCCCCCACTTGTACAGTAGACAACCTCAACATCCAACTCTGATTTCTATACCTTTGTTCCTTTAAATCACTGTATACTACCTGTTGTTTATTCTTATATGATGTAAAATACTTGTTCATACGATTAATAATATAACCACAGGGCCCACTTCTGCATTGGGCCCGCTTTTTTTAAACATAATTATTAATGACCTTGTCGGGGTCAAATAGAGTAGAATTTGCAATTGAGACTAAACTGTGCAGGGTGATCAATACAGTGGAGGACAATTTTATATTACAGGAGGATTTATGTAAACTAGAAGCTTGGGCTGATAAATGGCAAATGAGCTTTAATGGGGATAAATGTAAGGTCATGCACTTGGGCAGAGGAAACAAAAGGTATAATTATGTGCTTGTTTGTAAAACACTGGGCAAAACTATAACTGAAAAAGACCTGGGTGTATGGGTAGATGACAAACTCACATTTAGTGGTCAGTGTCAGTTAGCTGCAGCAAAGGCATATAAAATAATGGGATGCATTAAAAGAGGCATAGATGCTCATGAGGAGAACATCATTTTACCTCTATACAAGTCACTAGTGCGACCACACTTAGAATACTGTGTACAATTCTGGTCTCCGGTGTATAAGAAAGACATAGCTGAACTAGAGCGGGTCCAGAGAAGAGCGACCAAGGTTATTAGAGATTTGAGTGTACTACAATACCAAGACAGGTTGTTACACTTGGGGTTATGTAGTTGGGAAAAACGAAGGCTTAGGGGTGATCTTATTACAATGTACAAATATATGAGGACAGAGAACTTTCTAATGATCTTTTTACTCTTAGGCCTGAGATGGGGACAGGGGGGCATCCTCTACATATGAAAGAAGGTTTAATCATAATCACAGAAGCAGATCCTTTACTGTAAGAGCAGTGAGACTATGGAACGCTCTGCAAATTATTTTGTAATGAGGTATTCACTTCAAAAATTTAAGAATGGCTTCGATGCCTTTCTTGAAAAATATAATATTACAGGTTATATATACTAGATTCCATGATAGGGCGTTGATCCAGGGGCCTAGTCTGATTGCCGTATGTGGAGTCAGGAAGGAATTTTTTTCCCCAATGTGGAGCTTAGTGTTGCCACATGGCTTTTTTTTTGCCTTCCTCAGGATCAACATGTTAGGATATGGGTTGAACTACATGGACTATTAAAGTCTTTCTTCAACCTTAAAAACTATGTTACTATGTATTAGCAAATACCTCCAATTAGAAATATAGGATAGTTTACCTGATAAGCAATGGCTTTTCCTCATGTGCAGGGCATTGCAGAACCTTGGGAAATCATGGTTATGGACACGCATATAGGGAAAGACAGTTAGTTGGTTGTAACCATGGATTTCATATCAGGGAGAACTATACTACATTTATAATTGGACATATTTGCTAATATTATTGTTATATTACATTACTACATATTTGGATAGGATCTTGAAGATGGGAATATACCTTTAAATTGTGTTAGTCCTCCTGAGATAGTTTATTTCAGTTTATTACACTTCTCCACTTTGCACACCTCCCCACTGCACCTATCCCCTTTCGCTCCTAACTCCAGTCTCCATCTCACCCCCCTGGCAGCACCTCCTTCTTCTGGCTGCTGCTACCCCTTTCTGCTACAGTTGTTAACCCCCCCTGCTACTGCTCTTCCTTATCTGCATCTCACCCCTGCTCCACTTCCCACTCTAACTGCATCCCTTTATCCCTACGCAATGTTTCCCCTTTTCTTCACACTCACCCCTATCCTTCTCCACCTCCTGCAATCTCCCTCTGTCCCTCCCCCCGACAAAACAATATCATTCTGCCCCTCGATCCTACCTAGCCATCTCACCTACTTCTCTAAACCTTTCCTCCACACCCAAGCCTTTATCTCCAAACATGCCCGCCCGCCATGCAAGCTCTCATGCCCTCACCTCCTAACCCTCTCCCTCCTCCTCCTATTTGCCGGCGACATCTCCTCCAACCCTGGTATCCTCCAACACATCCCCACAGTCATCTCTAGCACACACCCATTCCCCACTACTACCACCCGCAAGCCTGCAACCTTACACCAATTCCCCAAGCCGCCCCTCCCCTAATTCGCCTTTCTTGCGCACTCTAGAATGCCCGCTTGGTATGCAATAAACTTACAATCACCCACGACCTCTTCATCTCCACAAAACTCTCCTTCCTTGGCATCACCGAACATGGCTCACTCCCTCTGACACAACCTCCCGCACCGCCTCTCCTATGGCGGACTCACCTTCTCCCACACACACCCCCCAGCAACTCTGCGTCAGGGGGGTTGGCCTACTCCTGGCTAACAACTGCTCCTTCACTCCAATTACGCCACCCCCCTCTGCCTCCCTCCCCTCCTTCGAGGCGCACTCCGTGCATATCTTCTCCCTCTGCAACCTCCAACTGGCTGTCGCCTACCGGCCTCCAGGGTCCCCGTCCACCTTCTTTGACCACTTTACAACCTGGCTTCTCCACCTCCTCTCCTCAGACATCCCCACCATCATCACGGGTGACTTCAACATCCCTATCAATACCCCCGACACCGACTGCCTCCAGACTCCTCTCTCTAACCTCTTCCTTCGGCCTCTCCCAATGGTCCTCCTCCACCACACACAATGATGGCCACACATTGGACCTCGTTTTCACCCGCCTCTGTTCCTCAATGACCTTGCAAACTCATGCCTCCTCCTATCCGACCACAACCTGCTGACCATCTCCTCCCTCTCCCCCCACCACGCTCACCTCCCTCCGGAAACTCTCTCACCCCTGACAAAACCCCAAACTCATTGACTTCCACTCACATCTCCGAGTCCCTCCTCCTTCTCTCTGAACTAGCCTCCTCTCAAGACACCGACACAGCCACCACCCTTTACAACACCACCCTCGCCACAGCCCTCGACCAGGCCGTCCCCCTCTCATACAACAAAACCCATGCACATAGGTAACCCTGGCTCACCGCCCACACCAAAGAACTTCGACGGACGTCTAGGGTGGCTGAACGGAATGGACGAAATCCCGCTCCTCAGAGCACTTCGTCCTGTTCAAACAGTCCCTCATCGACTTCAAGACTGCACTGACTGCCGCAAAACAAGCTTTCTTCTCCTCTCTCATATCCACCCTCTCCCAAAATCCCAAGCAACTTTTCATGACCTTTAACAATTTACTCCGCCCCCTGCAACCCCTCCTACTACTCTCATCTCCGCCGACAACTTCACCACCTTCTTCAAACAGAAGATCGACAAAATCAGAGACAGCTTTGACTCCCACTCCCCCCAGCCCTCTCCCTCTGTCGCCCATCCCCCCTCGACCATAAGTAGCTTCTCCTCCCTGACAGAAGAACGCCTCTCCTCCCTTCTAGCACAATCCCACCTCGCCGCTTGTGCCCTCGACCCCTCCCTCCCACCTCATCCCTAACCTCATCACACTCCTCATCCCTGCCCTAATCGATCTCTTCAACATATCACTTACTACTGGTGTCTTCCCCTCATCCTTCAAACATGCCCTAATAACACCCATCCTCAAAAACCCCTGCCTCGACCCCGCAACAGTCTCCCAACTATCGCCCCATATTTCTCCTCCCGTTCGCCTCAAAACTGCCTGAGCAACATGCTTACTCCGAGCTGTCCTCCTATCTCTCCTCCTGCTCCCTCTTTGACTGCCTGCAATCCGGTTTCTGACCCCATCATTCCACCGAAATAGCCCTAACCAAAGTCACCAATGACCTACTGACCGCCAAGAGCAAGCGACACTACTCCATCCTCCTCCTCCTTGACCTCTCTGCCGCCTTCGACACCGTCGACCACTCACTCCTACTCCAAATCCTAAAATCCCTTGGCATCACTGACCTAGCCCTATCCTGGATCTCCTCTTACCTAACAGACCGGACCTTCACCGTCACCCACTCCCTCCTCCTCGCTGTACCCCCTATCTGTTGGTGTTCCCCAAGGCTCGGTCCTGGGACCACTACTCTTCTCCATCTACACCCTCAGCCTAGGCCAACTAATCGAATCACACGGCCTTCAATGCCACCTCTACGCCGAAAACACCCAGCTCTACCTCTCCAGCCCCGACATCACCTCCCTACTATCCAAAATTCCTCACTGCCTGTCCGCCATCTCATCCTTCTTCACCGCTCGCTTCCTCAAACTCAACATGGACAAAACTGAGTTCATAGTCTTCCCCCCGCTCGCTCTTCCCCCCTACTCAACCTAACCATCACTGTCAACGACTGCACACTCTCACCAGTTCCCCACGCCAAATACCTCGGAGTAATCCTTGACTCTTCCCTCTCCTTCATGCCCTACTCCACACCCTCGCCACTGCCTGCCTTCTCGAACTTAAAAACATTACCCAAATCGCTCCTTCCTTGACCATGACACTTCCAAAACACTTATCCACACCCTCATAATTTTCCGCCTCGACTACTGCAACCTCCTGCTCACCGGCCTCCCAGCTACCTCCCTTGCACCCCTCCGAACCATCTTCAACTACGCTGCCTAACTCATCCACCAGTCGCCCCGCCACTCCCCCATCTCCCCCCTCTACCAGGCCCTTCACTGGCTCCCCACCCCCCAACGATCTCAGTTCAAAACCCTAACTCTGACATACAAAGCCGTCCACAACTTGTCCCCTTCATACATTTCCGACATGGTCTCCCGATACCACCCCTCACGCAATCTGCGCTCTTCTCAAGAGCTCCTCCTTCACTCCCTTCTCATCTCCTCTTCACATAACCGCTACAGGATTTCTCCCGTGCACCCGCCATACTCTGGAATGCTCTACCACACCACATCAGACACTCCCCCTCCCTGGGAACCTTCAAGAAAAACCTGAAGACCCACCTCTTCCTCCAGGCCTTCAGCCCACACTGAGACACATCCCGCTGCACTACCTCACACTCACCCGTCCCCTCCTACTGTCTCCCTCCCACCCCCTATAGACTGTGAGCCTCTGTGGACAGGATCCCCGCCCTATTGTGCCTGTTTGATTTAACTGTCATCACTTTTATGGTACTGTTCTCGTTCTTGGTCTACCCCCTCACATGTAAAGCGCTATGGAATCAATGGCGCTATATAAATCTATAATAATAATAATAATTTCAGAACCATTTGGCCTGAAGACTTTACAGTATGCCAGTACAGTGGTTTTGGTAATCTCAATTTTAATTATTCATTAAAGGGAACCTGACCCCTCCAAATCACCCCCAACCCTATTAATACATGTCCCTGCACCATGACAGATCATTATTAGTGGTCCTTTTCTATAAAAAAAAAACGCTCTGTAACATTGGAATAATCAGCAATATACGTACACTTACAAATCTGAGACTTTTCGTCCCTGAATAAGTCTCACAGGGCGCCCCTGTGAGACTCTAAACCCTCCCTAGGTGCTCATTTTCACTCCCCAAATGATCCACCCTCTCTCTGTCTGTGCTGCTGAAGGCAGGACTAATGACTTGCATTCTGTGAGTGAGGAGGGAGGGTAAAGCCTGCACAAGCAGAGCAAACAGACAGAGAGAGGGTGGATCATTCAGGCTGCAAAACAACACACCCTAAGGGCGAAAGAATATAGCCCCTGCTAATTATAATCACTAATGAGTAAGTATTAAAACGTTTTTATGCACTTTTACAGGATGCTTTTAGGAGACAAAAGGAGTGTGAGATTAGTGATAGGGACATGTTTTGGTAGCTTAGGAGGTGTTCCTGGAGGTGACAGGATCCCTTTAAAGGGATCCTGTCACCCTCAAAAAGCCTCCTAAGCTATAAAAACATGTCCCTACAGCATATTAACACTATTCCCACTCTCCTTTTTGCTCAGAAATGCATGAAGTAAAAATGTAGAAAAAGGTTATTGAACTTACTCATTAGCCATGTTAATGAGCGGTGGCTATATGCGTTAGTCACCCAGGCAGGCTCTCTGCCTCATAATATCATGCCTTAATTGGCGTGATCTTGAATACAGATTCTAATCAGCGCCTCCCAGCTCTCCTCTGTGCTGGTAAGGCTGCAATGCAGCTGTCATGACGCGTATCGCGTCATTTCCGGCATCGGGTGACGTGTGTACACCCGCGCCGCTCTTTTAGCTTCAAGCACCGCATTGTGCATGCGTGCTGGAGGCATAACAGAGCGGCGCCCTGCTCCGGAAAGTGGGTGTGGAGAGGACCCGCAAGCAGATCCAAAAAAAGGTGGCGGACCTGAAACACAAGTCGCCAGGGAGGATTGTGGACATTATTGCCCGGATTTCCAGGCTGCGTAGTGAGTATGTGGCAATGCCAAACACACACATGCCAATCATCCTACTCCAAACACTACCCAGCCATCATGTGGTATTGTGCCATGGCACATAGTGTGACATAAACCAGCATGTGGACCAGTCACCAATGTGCATTTGCATGTTTGGTCACATGCAACATGAAGGTGCAGAATACACTCATATGTTTTTTTTATGCTGACGGCTATAGTGGTCCTTGACCTGTGTGTGGCCGAACATAGGTGTGTAATGACAGCAAAGTTGACCACAACCTATTAATGCTAAGTTGAAGGGCCAAATCACACCTGGCAGCACATATGTGCGCACTCTGACACATAGCATTTCACAAGACATTGATCACAATCCGGAAAAGTGACTACAAGCTGACTGCTATGTGTTTGCCCCCATGGTGGCACCACTAGATGCTTACTGTCTTCTATTGTTTTTGTGTAAAAATCCATCCTCTTCTAATCCAAGGGTGTTTTACATCCCAAATATGTGCTCACTGGTGTTGTGGTCATGTCCAAAAACAGACTAATGACATTGATACACGCACAATATGTGCTTGCCATATGTTGTGTTCCTTTTGTGAAATCGGTATCTTGTCAATTTTGATATTACAAATGAGGAGGACTCCCCGTCTGAGGAGGGTCGATGTTCCCCTACACCACCCGGGACCCCCCCCTTCCCCGGAGGGCCCAGGAAGTCCCCACCAGCCACCACCTTGAGACCCACCACCACTCACCTTCCCTGAAGGGTCCAGGAAGTCCCACACTTCCAGGGACCCCATCCTCGGGAGCAGCCAGCCCTGGACCCGTGGGACCAGAAAGCCCGGTCCTCTTGCTCCAGAACCCCAGCCCAGACTCAACCCCCCCCTCCCAAGCATCTCCAGCTCCCGTGCCCCGCACAGTGACATGGAGCCTGCTCTAGTTGGGATTGGTGGTAAGTGTTGGCAATGGGCTCCAAGCTTTGTAATATACATGTTGGTGAGTGTCCCTGACATCAGTATGTGAGTCATGATGTTATTTCTTTTTCCTTTCTTTGTCAAGGGGCAAGAGCTCTCGCTGCAGGATGGGCTGTCAGCACATCACCATCTCCTCCAGATGGAAACCGGGATGGGGATCTGCAACGTAAGTGAAATCCTGACCAAAGACATCACCCACCCACACACCTACACATGTCATTGACTAATGGCCGTTATTTCCCATACAGGTGTACCAACAATTGCTGACCTGCTGCAGGCATACAGGGAGGCACAGCAGCACCTGGAGCGTTCCCACCAAGAAGGCCAACATCTGGACCGGTTGGGTGCAATGATACTGTGCCTCCAGGCAGCCCAGTCCGCCATTGCCCCTACTCCACCATATCCCCCCCAATAATGTGGCCAATAGCCCTTGTATCTTGTTGTCCATGTTGGAACTGTTGCTTTTGACTTTTGCCATGTTGGCACCCTTGTTTTTTAGGCGCCGTTGGCCTCTTTTCTTATAGTATCCCACATTGGGAAAGTGGGTAGTATGGTTTGCCTACAACTAATCGGAAAAAAACATCATTGACAAAACAAGTTTTGCAAACAATAAATGTGAGTGCAAACCAACATACTGTCTGATCCCTTGTCTCAACACACACAGGGACACATTTGGGAGGTGAAATTTGAAAACACAACACATGGCTAAAGAAATTACGTAGGTGTGCAGTGTGACATGATAAAGATCTGACCATACAGTACCATTTCTACACGGATGAAGCCCTATTTTACATCAATGTCTCCTATATCACACCCACATTAACAAACATACAGACACAAACATACTCGTCAATATCGGCCACAGAAGACTCGCAATCTCTCAATACTCACACATGTCATCTAGGGATAGGCTCCTGTCAGCTACAATGACCCAACTATGTTATTATGGATATGAGGCCTCTCCTTCTGCCACACAAACATCACCATTACACCCACAACACACTACACACACAGCCATACTGCTGAATCTATTCAGTGTAATATGTGTTGTCCTTATAGGAGTGCTGGAGCACAAATGGAGTCCAGTTGACTAAGATTAAAAGGCTTTATTTGACAACCACAACATGTTTCAACGATGGTATGTCGTCTTCCTCAGGTACATCCTTGACATCTTAAATAATCACACCTTCCAATCATACCACAGCAATTAAAGGGGTGATTTCAATAACCTTACTAAAATACTATATCACTAAAATCTCATTGTGATAATATGACTAAAATAGCAATGACAATGGAATTCACAGAATGTCATTATAATACACATCAATCATATAAACGTATCCTCACCATTATACACACATACCTAAATATACGTAATCTCTTATATTATTAATTCATACACTAAAAACGATAAAAAATGTTTTTAAAATGTATAAAAACAACACATATATAAATCCTATTTGGATATTCCGGAATATATAGAAACCAATATATCACCTTGAAGGGCCAGTACCTATTTTTTTTTTTCTCTATTTATGTACTCCTTCTATCATAAGGTTTAGTCCCTATGGGGTTAGAGTGGCAAGTTTAAAAATCCAGAAGCTTTCCTTTTTCACTAAAACCCTGAATCTGTCCGTTTCTGTTTCGGGAATCCAATCTATAATGGTGAGTTTCAGCCCCCTGGGATCCTTCGAGTGGACCATACAGAAATACTTTGATAAGCTATGCAAGGTGAATCCACTCTGTATATTAGATCTGTGCTTGTTTAGCCTCGCATGCATTTTCTGTATTGTTCTTCACACGTATTGGAGTCCACACGGACATTGTAACACATAGATCACATAACTAGATTGACAGTTAACCTTACAATTAATATTGAAGGTTTCCTTTGTTACTTCTGAATGAAACATCGTGGTACCAGAATTAATCGCCCTGCAACACAAACAACCAGGGGATCTACATTTAAAGCAACCCCTCTGGGCTTGCTCTTCTTCATTTTTCTCATTCCCCATTCTTAATATTGTATTACTTGGGGACACCCAACATCGTATACTGCAATTTTTTCTGAACACTATATGAGGTCTTTTTGGTAGTACATTCGCCAGTATGGGGTCCCCCTCCAGAATGAACCAATGTTTATCTAGCAATTGTTTTATTTTGCTGCGGGACTTATTAAAAGTCATCACAAGACTCCAATCTCTACTGGCCTTAGCTCGAGCCTCCTCTTTTCCACTCTGGACCTTATCAATGCATGATGCCTGAGTCACATGACAGCTCGCACCACGTGATTGAGGAGATGCGGGAGCAGATCCGGATGGAGAAACAGAGCGAAGCTGGAGAGCGTACATTCTGGTTGTGCAGAGACAGCACAACCAGGTTAGGTGAGAGTCCATCTATATACCCCCACCCTAGTGTTCGTGCAAAATATCCATCAGGTGTTTCCCAGGGAGCGCTTGCTCTGTTTTCTCTTTTTCTAATACTGCTGAATCTGACACATATGTGGATGTAGGTATGGGAAATCAACGTCTGGTTTATTACCCCAAAATAAAAATCCAAACACACTTGGTTTATTAAAAAAAAATTACAAAAAAAGTTAATTAAGCAATGTAGTGCATTGCCTAGTAGGGTCTTGCTTCTTCGACCTCAGCTGGATCCGACAATGTCTCCTCCCCCTCATCCCCATACTCCCACACATTGGGGGCTCTTCTGTGCTGGAGTCTTCGTGGGGGAAGTGGGGGATCCTGATTTTGGTGACCTCTAGCCATGGGTTGTTGGGGCGCAGAAGGCACTGTGGGTGTTTTCTTGGGGATGGCAGTGTAACCATCCCATCTCAGTGCCCCATCAACGTCCGCTTCCAGGACCAAATGATGTCCCTCTCGGCAATGGCACGTTGTTCCGGCTCCATGCAACACACCCACTCACAGGTCATGTGCCCGATTGAAGTGGCGGGGGTCCACTCTTGGTCCAATAGGACCCGTTTTTCCCAGGTACCCAGCTCAGTGTTGGGTGGGGCTGTGTGCGATGCCTTTGTATGCCTGAGCTGGTCCCTGGGTACGGCCCCCCACCACTGGGATCAGGCACCTGCTCCACCAAAGGTGATGAGGGTGGAGCCTGGCCAGCGGCTGGGTCCTTGGAACTGGAGCCAGACTCACGAGGGGCCTGTAAACTAAACATAGAAAAAAACAAATTAACAAGAGTAGCAATGTACTGCCATCAATCACCACAACCAACCACCCAGCACCAGATGGCGCATATCTGAGCATGCCAAAGACCAAAATCAACAGTAGCAGGGTTGGAAACAGAGATGAATAAAGAAGTAGACCAGTGCTGTGTACTCACCTGAGGCTCCAAATTGATATGCCAAGTGCCCCAACATAACACAGCACAATCTGTGCCAACAGCCACGAGCCAACACACAGCAGAACACATAGAAAAATGGTGAAAGTACAACACGATTGTGCCTTCTACATGTCCACCAACCTACACATCAGTGCAAACCCCCAAGGTGTGGACATAGGTAGGAAACCAACAATTACACACCTCCTGTGACATGGCAGGTTCTTGGCTTGTGGCTGAAGATGGTTCAGCAAGGCGGCTGCTGCACCATGTTGGGCAATAAGCCTCCTGGCCCAGGGTGAAGGTGAGGAGGTCATAATACCACAGACGTGGCTTAGGGACCACCCCAGCTCCAGCATCAGAACGAGCCATGAACACCTTTTTATGTTCTTTTGGGAACACGGTGTGCAGCCGCTTGATATTTTCCACAACCATCGGCACCGTCAAGGTCTTACTTTGGTCAAGCCAGTTTGCCAGCTCGACAAGGTGCCTGTAGGCCACAGCCCTCGCCGCCTTGTTCTTGTAGTTGGGCGACTCCAACCTGCCACAAGCATTCATGGTCCTGGTACATGGCTAGGAGTTCACGCACAAAATCAGGACTCTCTACCATGTGGCAAAACAAAACATAGTGTGTTACCAAAACACATACATGTACATATCAGGTCACACCCTACTCTGTGTGGCCAACCCATGTCCAGCACTAGCAATGACAGGTGGTCTGGTAGTTGGCTTATGTATGCAGAAGCATTAATGGCCTTTATATGTGTACACAGATGTGACATGCTGCACATGACATGGGGCATATGTGGTTTGGGCCTGGTCAGGAAAAGTTACAAAACGGTATCATGTTGAAATGGCACACATGGCGTACCACACAAGATTTAGACACAGGAATGACCTCAGCACATATTTATGGAACATTGTAGTGCTGTATGACATATTGTCAAGTCATTGGTGGCAAGGATCATTATGTGTGCAACATGACATGGAGGGGGTTAACGATGCGTATGCGTCGCAAACCACACATCTACATGACGCTACATGAAGCTGTACATAACCCGCCCATTCATCTCGCAAAATATGGCTCAGAAGCCGTAAATAATATACCATACATGAGAAGCACGATAGCATATCCAGCGACTTACCGTCTGTCCAACAGAGTTCTGGTGATGAGATGCAACTAGAACACTGCACATTGAAGTAGGAACATGGGTGGAGGACCAGATGGCCACATTTTAAACACAACATGACCAATCACAAAGCAGCACAGGTGCCTAATCAGTAGTCACACGTGGCAACGCCTAGGCAGCTACGTCAATTAGATTACGCAGATGCTTTGTGATTGGATGGATACCTCGAAAGTGTGCTGCAGGAGCCACAATTGACGACACAGTGTGTATTTGTGACAAACTCCGATAGACAATGACGTCATGTATTAGCCAGCCTTCCAGAGCAGGCTGACCAATCATAACGCTGTTGTGTTGTCCAATGAGCGTGTATGGGGCACGGTGTAAACCACTGTGGCACGCCTATCTCCTGACGCGCTGAACAAGTACGCCCACATTGCCTTAGAGATTGCGGCATGTGAATCGGCGATGGAATGAGGCAAGTTTGGTTCTGCTGTAGGTGATACGATTTCCAGAGCAACACATTGCCTTAGGTTCAGGGCGAAATTGCGGCGTGTGACACCGGCGGTCTGAGGCGGGCACGAAAAACATAAGCGCGCACGTCATATCGCCTCAGATCTCCAGGCAAGATTGCGGCGTGTGATGGTACCTTTACTCTTTCCCTGCTACATTCAATTGGTCCAGGAATCTCATTAATATTTCTTGCATGCCTTCTGTCTTCTTTAACTGTGCCCTTTGGAACCCTTGATCAGCATGTAACAAACTCTCCTACATCCTTGACCTTTTCCTTTCACATTCTCTTAATCTTCTAGCAATCACTGAGACCTGGATTCAGCAATCGGACACTGCTGCAGCTGCTGCTCTCTCATATGGTGGCTTACAATTTTCCCATACTCCTAGACCTGAGAACATACCAGGTGGAGGTGTTGGTCTACTCCTTTCAACAAATTGTGCTTTTCAGGTTATCCCACCTGTCCCTTCACTTATCTTCCCTTCTTTTGAAGTACACAGTGTTAGACTCTACAGGCCTTTCTCCTTGCGAATTGGCAGTGATGTATCGTGCTCCAAGCCCACCACGTCAATTCCTTAATCACTTTGCCACTTGGCTTCCACACTTTCTGTCCTGTAACCTTCCCATTCTTATCATGGGGGACTTTAACATCCCAATTGACAATCCCATCTTTTTATCTGCCTCTCATTTTTTAACTCTAACCTCCTCTCTCAGCCTTTCACAACTTACTGACTATGCCACACATGAAGACGGGGATACTCTGGACCTGATCTTCTTCCGACTCTGCTCTGTTCATGATTTTATTAATTCCACTCTTCCACTCTCTGATCACGATCTTCTTTCATTCTCAGTCAAGAATTGTCAACACATCAAGGTCATCCCCAACTCCTACACTTATAGGAATATACGTGCCATTAACACCCAGAATCTTATAAAGAATTTATAGTCTTCACTGGCCCCTGTCTCCTCCCTCTCTTGTCCTGACTCTGCTCTAAAAATCTATAATGAAACGCTGCAAAATGCCCTGGATAAAGATGTACCTCCTACACTTAGAACAACTCAGCTTCGGCAGTGGCAACCCTGGCACATGCTGCAAACACGTTTTCTCCAGTAGTGCTCAAATTGCGCTGAACGCCTGTGGAGAAAATCCGACCTGGCTGAAGATTTCATTTATTATAAGTTTATGCTGAAAACATATAACAGTGCCCTCAAAGTGGACCTGTACCTACCCCTGGTGCATTGCAAACTGAATGCAGCACTGATTGCAGCATGTATCCTACATTCAGGGAAGGGGTCACCCATGTCTGTATCCCCCCCATAATCTTTAAACAACACTTTAGAAATTTGTAAGTTAAGAAGTCCGGAGGGAGTTCACTTATCTCACTCTCCTCTCTGCATAGAGGGTTTCCCCCACCTCTGGCCTCTTTGTGCCACCTCCTGGCTCTTTGATCCACTGTGTGGCCCCCTCCTCACCTGCGCCTGCGCGTCAGCATCTCTATTCACGCAGGCACACAATGAGGAATAGTTAGGAGCAGTCCTGGCCGCTGATACCGCCCTTTTATATGATGTCAGCACCAGATTCCGCCTTCCTGTATGAATACAGCATTATGTTTATCAGAGCAGGATCTGGTGCTGGCGTCACATAAAAGGGTGGTGTCAACAACCGGGACTGCTCCTAACTATTCCTCATTGTGCGCCTGCATGAATAGAGATGCTGATGCACAGGTGCAGGTGAGGAGGGGGCCACACACAGGCAAGAGGCAGATCAAAGAGCCAGGAGGCAGCACAGAGAGGCCAGAGAGAGGACCCTTTATGGAGCGAGGAGAGCGAGATAAGTGAACTCCCTTTGGACTTCTTAACTTAAAATTTCTAAAGTGTTTTTTTCAAGGGTTACAGGGGGGGGGGGGTACAGACATGGGGGACCCCTTCCCTGAATGCAGCATACACACTGCATTCAGTGCTGCATTCAGTTTGCAAAGCACCAGGGTATGACAGGTCCTCTTTAACCTCTCTGAACAAGCCTACTTCAACACCCTTATCACATCATAACTTACAACTGAGCCTTTGACCCGCACCCATCCCAACTCATCCCAAAGTTCATCACAGTCCTCATCCCTGCCCTAACCCATCTCTTCAACCTGTCATTCACCACCGGCATCTTCCTCTAAACCTTCAAACATGCCTTGACCACACCCATCCTCAAAAAACCCTCCCTTGACCCATCATCTGTTTCTAACTATGCACCATATTATTATTATTAATATTATTATTATTATTATTATTATTATTTATATAGCACCATTAATGCCATGGTGCTGTACATGAGAAGGGGTTACATACAAAATTATAGATATGGTTTACATTAAACAAATTAACAATGACAGACTGGTACAGAGGGGAAGGGACCCTGCCCTTGCGCACTTACATTCTACTGGGCAATGGGGAAGAAACAGTAGGTCAGGGATGCAGCAGATCTGGTTTTGGAGAGGCGGCAGCTCCGGTGGTGATGGGGTGGTGGCTTGGTCATTGCAAACTGTAAACTTTCCTGACGAGATAGGTTTTCATGTTCTGCCTGAAGGATCCGAGCGTGGTGGATAATCTGACCTGTTGGGGTGCAGAATTCCAGAGGATGGGGGATATTCAGGAGAAATCTTGGAGGCGGTTGTGTGAGTAATGGATAAGTGTGGAGGAGAGGAAGAGGTCTTGGGAGGATCGAAGATTACGTGAGGGAAGATAGTGGGAGATTAGTTCAGAAATATAGGGAGGAGACAGTTTATGGATGGCTTTGTAGGTCAGTGTTAGTAGCTTGAACTGGATTTATTGGGGAATTGGGAGCCAGTGGAGGCATTTGAAGAGGGGAGATACAGGGGAGTAGCGTGGAGAGAGGTGGATTAGTCAGGCAGCAGAGTTGAGGAAAGACTGGAGAGGTGCAAGAGTGTTAGCAGGGAGGCCACAGAGGAGAATGTTGCAGTAGTCAAGGCGGGAGATGGTGAGGGCATGTACAAGAAATTTAGTAGATTGAGGGCTGAGGAAAGGACGGATTCTGGAAATATTCTTGAGCTGGAGGCGACAGGATGTGGCAAGAGTTTGGATGTGTGGTTTGAAGGACAGGAGTCGAGAGTTACTCCAAGGCAGCAAATTTGAGTTGTGGGAGAGAGCATGATGCCATTTATCATAATAGATAGATCAGGTGGTGAAGATGAAAGATGGGATGGAGGAAAGATGATGAGTTTGATTTTGTCTACGTTGAGGTTTAGGTAGCGAGAGGAGAAGGAGGATATGGCTGACAGACACTCTGGGATTCTGGACAGCAGATAGTTGACATCTGAGCCAGAGAGGTAGATCTGAGTGTCGTCAGCGTACAGGTGGTACTGGAAGCCATGGGACTGTATGAGTTGTCCTAGGCCAAGGGCATAGATGGAGTAAAGTAGGGGCCCCAGGACAGAGCCTTGTGGGACTTCAACAAAGAGAGGGCACGATGAGGAGGTAGTGTGGGAGTGGGAAACACTAAATGTGCGGTTGGAAAGATATGAGACAACCCAGGAAAGGGCAAGGTCTTTGATGCCAAGTGAAGAAAGAAGTAGGAGGGAGTGGTCGACTGTGTCAAAGGCAGAGGGCAGGTCGAGAAGGAGGAGGATGGAGAAATGTCTGTTAGCTTTGGCTGTGAGTAAGTCATTGGTAATTTTGCTTAGGGCAGTTTTGGTGGAGTGATGGGGTCAGAAACCAGATTGTAGATTGTCAAGGAGAGAGTTAGATAGAGGTGGGGGAAATGAGAGTTAGATGAGAGGTGGGAAGAAAGTTGAGCATGGACGTGTTGCTCAAGGAGTTTGGAAGCAAACAGGGGCAGCAATATGGGGCAGTAGCTCGTCTTAGCAGTTGGGTCTAGGCTTGGCTTTTTGAGGGTGGCATGTTTGAAAGCCGAGGAGAACGTCCTGGAAGATACTGATAGATTGAAGAGGTGGATTATGGCTGGGATGAGCGTGTTAGTGAGGTTGGGGAGGAGGTGGGAAGGGATGGGGTCATGTGCACAGGTGATGAGGTATGATTTGGATAGGAGACAGTAAGCTCTCCTTCAGTGATATTGGAGAGAGAGGTTATGAGGGTAGGGCAGAGGTCTGGTATATGGAGTGGTTGGGGAGGTGGAGCAATAAAGCTTTGCCTTGTTTGGTCAATCTTAATTTTGAAGTATGTGGCCAAGTCCTCAGCAGAGGTTGGGGAGGTCATAGGGGGAAGCGGTGGGTGGAGGAGATAGTTAAAAGTGCTGAACAGTTGTTTGGGGTTGTACGATAATGAAGATATAAGGTTTGTGAAGTAGGTCTGTTTAGCAGAGGTGAGGGCTGATTTGAAGGCAAGTGTAGCTTGTTTGAAAGTTGTGCAGTTGTCTGGCAGGCGCGTTTTCTTCCAATGCCGCTCCGCAGTCCTGGACACTTCTTGAAGTTTTTTGGTGAGATTGTGGTGCCAGGGTTGCCTATTGATTCGTCGCCTCTTGCGATGAACAAGAGGGGTGACTGAGTCTATGGCTGATGTGAGGGTGGCATTGTAGAAAGCAGTGGCACTGTCTGTGTGATGGAGTGAAGATATAGAGGACAGAGGTAGACGAGAGTCTGAGAATCTGTGAATGTCTAGGTGTGCGAGATTTCTGAGAGGATGAGCTAATGGCTGGATATGGGGGACCGGTGAGGAGAACAAGGATGAGAAGCTGAGTAGATGCTGGTCAGATAGGGGGAAGGGGGAGGTTGTGACATTAGATAGGGAACAGAGGCGGGTGGAGATGAGGTCTAGTGTATGTCCATCTGTGTGGGTGGCTGTGGAGGACCACTGAGTAAGTCCAAAGGATGAGGAAAGAAAAAGGAGTTTGGAGGCCGCTGGCTGGCGGGTGTCAGTAGCGATATTAAAGTCACCCATGATGATGCTGAGAATGTCAGCAGAGAGAAAGTGAAGAAGCAAGATGGAGAATATCTCCATATCTCTATTCCTCTTTGCATCAAAGCTCCTTGAACAACACAACCATTCCGAACTGTCCTACCTCTCCTTCTGCTCCCTCTTTGACCACCTGCAATCCGGTTTCTGATCTCATCACTGCACCAAAACAGCCCTAACCAAAGTCACTAACGACCTACTGACCGCGAAGAGTAAGCGACACTACGCGTCCTCCTCCTCCTTGACCTATCTGCCACATTCGACACTGTTGACTACTTCCTCCTACTTCAGATCCTGGAATTGCTTGGCATCACTGACCTAGCCCTCTCCTTTATCTCCTCATACCTAATGGACCAGACTTTCAATGTCACCCACTCCCACACCTCCTCCTTGTCTTACCCCCTATCTGTCGGTGTTCCCCAAGTTTTGGTTCTGGGACAATTACTCTTCTCCATCTACATCCTTGGCCTTGGACAACTCATTAAATCCCACGGCCTTCAGTACCATTTCTACACCGATGACACAGAGAGCTACCTCTCTGGGCCCGACATCAACTCCCTATTATACAAAATTCCACAATGCCTGTCTGCCATCTAAGGGTAAGTGCACACTTACCCGGCGGTTTGGTCGGCGGCAGCTGGCGGAACCCGCCAGGAAGCTCCGGCGCCGTCCACCGGCTTCCTGGCGGGTATGTGCGGCGGGAGCCGGGCGGATGCACAGCGTGTTCTCGGCGGCGAATCTGCAGCGGCTGGAAGCAGCACATGATTCTGCTTGCAGCCGCTGCAGAACCGCCGTTTTTTTAGAACATGATCATTCTTTGCTAACCCACTGGGAAACCTGCGGGTTAGCAACGGATGACGCTGTGTAACCGCCGGTGTGTGCACTGCCTTGGGCGGTTTACATTAGTTTTAATGTTAATCCAAACGCCGGTTTGGATTAACATAAATTTAAATAAAACTAATGTAAACAAAACGGCGGTTTACACAGGTAAACCGCCGAAAACCCGCCCAGTGCACACATAGCCTAATACTTCTTCTCTACTTGCTTCCTTAAGCTGAACATGGACAAACCTGAGTTCATCGTCTTCCCCTCAAGTTGCTCTCCCCTCTACCAGACCTATCCATCCTCGTCAACAACTGCTCACTCTCCCCAGTCCCCCACGCCAAGTACCTTGGGGTTACCCTCAACTCTTCCCTCTCCTTCAAACCTCATATCCAAGCCCTCCCACCTCCTGCTGACTCCAGCTCAAAAACATTTCCCAGATCCACTCTTTCCTTGATCACGACACTGCTAAAACCCTTGTTCATGCTCTTATCATCTCCTGCCTTGACAACTGCAACCTCCTGCTCATCCCTCGAACCTCTCCAATCTATCCTAAACTGCGCTGCTTGACTAATCCACCTGTCTCCCACCTACTCCCTTGTCTCCCCCCTCCACCAAGCCCTTCACTGGCTCCCCACCTCTCAGAGTTCCCGATTTAAAACCTTAACCATGGCATACAAGGCCATCCATCACCTGTCCCCACACATACATCTCCGACATGGTCTCCCAACACACGCCCGCACGCAACCTATGATCCTCCCAAGAGCTGCTTCTCTACTCCTCTCTTATCTCACCCTCTTGCAACCACATACAAGACTTCTCTCGTGCATCCGCCACACTCTGGAACTCTCTACCCCACCACATCAGACACTCATCTACCCTCGGTAATTTCAAAAGAAACCTAAAGAGTCACCTCTTCCGACAAGCCTACAACCTACAATGAGACCCTGTCGCTCCACGATCAGCGCTTCCCCTTCCTATTGTTTCCTCGCCCAATCTCACTGACTGTGAGCCCTCGTGGACAGGGTCCTCTCCCCTCCTGTATCTGTTACCCTTGATTGTCCATATATACTGTATTTGTCCTCGTCCTCCCCTCTTTATTTGTAAAGCGCCATGGAATCTAATAGCGCTATATGAATAAATAATAATAGTAATAATAATCTTAGTTTCAGCTGTCCAAGAATGATTTTCCAAAACTGGGCTAATTTCTTTAGATGTTTTTTGGCAAAGTAAACTGGCTTCCTAGAGAGTGTTCTTTACTTGGGTGGATGTTGTGAAAGTCCTTTCAATGGTGAAGAAAAAGACCATGTGATCCTCTACCACTGTTGTTTTCCATGGATCTCCATGCTTTTTTAAATTTACAAGCTTACGCAATTTGCGTAGGATGGTGGCTGCTCTCCAAGGTCCTGATCGCTAATACAGTAGTTGTATGGGCACCACACACCCATACAACTACTGTACATTAGATCAGGACCCTGAAGAGCAGCCACTATCCTACGCAAATTGAGTAAGCACCACATATAGCTCCTCATTGAGGATGCTGTACTGTAAAATACTTACGCAAATTGCGTAGACCACTGGTGCGGATGCAGGAGCAGGCGGGCTTTAATAGAATGAATAGAAGAAAGCCGACAATAGCGGCAATGGGGTTAACAGTTAAGTTAACCCCTGACATGCCGTCCTGTGTGGACAGCATGTCTCTGGGGGGGTGGACACCCCCTAGAGACATGTTGCCCACATGGATTCATATTATTTAACCCTTTGTTCATCCCTGCAGCAGGCGGTAACCGGATTGCTCCGGATTACACATCCAGGCAATCTGGTTACCGCATTTTGGTTTGCCAGACACATTTTGTGTCAAAATTATGTGTGATGGTAATCGTGGTTTCCGCATCCAAATCCGCATGCGGGAATCACAATTACCTTAACAAGTGTGACCCTAGCCACAGTGTTCTATGTACCATCAAACCTTAAATTCCTTTTGCTGTGCCATATAGACATATCTCCTCCCACTTGAACACATTTTCGAAACTGGTGATGTATACTTAGAATGCAAGTTGCCAAACATGAGTATAACTTGGGGCAGCTCTGATCTTTACTCATGTATACTGTAGGAGAGGTGTCTTCTACTGCTCTAAGTTTGTTTGATACCTAAATCCTCCTCCACACCTCTAATAATTCGTTCTTAACTAAGGCTAGGGTCAGACTTGCTCTGCCCATGGTCTGCAGGATGCATCCAAAACTTACAATTTCTCAGGCTCAGTACATAGCGTTACCGGCATGTAACTGTATGCGTCACCTGTGTATAGTATTCCTATAGCAACCGGATTCATCGCGCAGACGCCGACTCCACTTACAATCCCCGGATATGCACTTTTGATGAGGGCACAGGAAAACTCTGCAAACCACATTTACCATAATTACAGAAAGCGACAGGGGACATGCAGCCTTACAAACTTCCCCCAGTGTCTACGGTATTGATGACACCCTGGTTATTCTCATAGGAGAATGTAAGTTACAAAAGCACTTTTCACAGCCATTACAGGACACATTTAGCTCAGACAGGGATGGTTAGGGATGTAGTAGGAAGGTGCAGGAACAGGTGGTGATAGGTTTAGGGGCATAAAGTAGGTGAAAGGTTCCCTTTAAAAACCTTTTTCTGGAGGCATGGCTGAGCTTTGAATGGCACTGGATGCTTAGTGCAGGAACTCCAGTAGAGATGGGCTTTAACTCAGCGCAACAAGGTGAAACACCACTTTGGGAAGCCCAAAATAAGATACCTGGTAACATGAGGACACAGCGGTTTCAATGGTGCTTGGCAAGTTAGCAAGAAGGAGATCTCCAAAGAATGTGACTACATATTTCTCTAGAGACCAGGTACTGATTACAGCCTCAAACATGGCTGTAGCTTCTCACTCCCCAGCCCCCTCTCCCTGCTTTTCTCAATGTGGCTCACACACAGCAGCCTCAGAAGAAGGATAGAAAGCTCAGACAGAAAACAATGCAGGCTTTGCTAAAATCCCTGAGGCAAGAACTCCAAGATGATCTCAAAAGAATGATAGCGGAGTTTAAGGCAGAAATCAGGGGAGAATTACAGGGCCTGGGATCTAGAATAGATCATCTGGAGCAAAAGCTGGCAGAACTTTAGAAAAGGAGGTTTCCAAATCCACAACAAAACACTGTATTTTGAGGACAGATCCAGAAGGAATAATATTCCATTAGAGGGACTGATGGATCTATTCCTGGCAAAGATTTTCAAGTCTCCTGCAAAGCTTCATACACTTCAATCATGGACAGATTGTTCTATTTTGTTGCTGTGTACAAATGGAAAATGTGTTCATGATTTCTCTGCAACCAGCAAATTGCCAGTGAAATTGCCTAGCAATCTTGCCGTGTGTGAAGGTACCCTAAGAGAATTCAGGTGTTCTCCAAAGGGTTTAAAATTGTCTGTGGAGATTTCAACTTACTCATGTCTGCCGTGTTAGATTGCTCAAACAGACTATCTCTAGGGGAGTGATGAAATTACTGGTTTCAGAATATAACTTACATGACATCTGGAGATATCTCTACAGCTCTGAGATAGATTGCTCCCACTTTTCCCCTAGATTTAATTCCTATAGCAGGATAGACTATATTTTTGTGGATGATAGAATTCTAGGTTGTGTGCTTCAGAACAAACCCCAAGGAGTCAGGCCAAATAAATTGCAATTAGACATTTATTTAAAACACCATGTAAAATGACAATATATATGATGGTACACAGAAGGACCCTTCCCTGTGGAAGATGTTATATTTCGAGGGAAATGGGAAGAAGCGAGTAATATCTGCTCACGGACTTTTATTGAGCTTCTGATAGGCTTAAATAGGAAAAATTTGGAGGGATTAGAAGCTGAGATAGAGACCAATCTGAATAAATTAAGGGAGCTTCTATCCACCGAGGATATGGAAATATTTAAAACTGAAGTGGACAGACTCTTTCTTACATGGGAGAAAGAAGTACAAGATATAAAATCAAAAAAATTCCAACGTGACCTACATGATTATAAGTCACATAACGTGTATAAATGGAAACAATCAGGTACAGGTAGACAACAAAATCCTGGTGACACGTCTATATCCTCTGTAGCCTCAACAGATGAGGAAGGGGAAGCGTCTGGTGGCAGTCGTTACCCAGTGAGAAGAGGAAAGCAAAAAAGATTCTTCACTAGGGAAATTGGGAAAAGGAGACGAACAGGAGTGGTAAAACCATCTACATCTAATCACAGGTAATAAACCTCTCAGATGTGCCACTAACGGAGGATCAGAGAGAGGTATTGAGCCTAGGTCTAACCTTTTCCCCTTCTTGTGAATTTGACTATTTCACAGCAATAAAGGACGTCAATCTGTTCGCCCGGAAGCTGGTTTTGAAAAAGCTTCATGAAAGATCTGGAGGCGACAGCAACAATTGGACAGCACAAGAAAGAGAAGCGATAGAATTATTGAAGGATCTGGGAGAGGAAAATGATAGTGTCAATAATAACAGAAGAGGTAAGTTTTCCTTTCCCAAAGTCAAGAAATTTCCTGCACTTAATCTCTACCCTAACATTGAACTTTTTGTAAGGGTAGTAACGGAAGAACTTAAGAATATACCTAGAGGCCAATTCGGTGAAAATTTGTCAGAGGGACAGAGGAGAGCCATTAAAGAGTTAAAAAATAGATAAGATGTCATAATAAAATCATCTGACAAAGGAGGAAATGTTGTGGTCTGGCCCAAAGTATTATACGAGAAAGAGGCTATGCATCAGTTAAACGATAAAAATTGTTATATACAACTAACATATAATCCAACATTGTCATTTTCCAAGGAACTGCATAATCTGACTGAAGAAGCTTTTCAGACTGGAACTATAACCAAGGATACCATGAAGGGACTTAATCCTGTGGCACCTAAGACGGCATGCCTGTATTTACTACCGAAGGTGCACAAAAATGCCCAGAATCCACCAGGGCGCCCCATTGTGTCGGGGATGGGCAGCCTCTGTGAGATGGTAGGTAAATACTTGGACCACTTCCTAAAACCTATAGTAGAAACATTACCATCTTATCTTTGTGATACAAATGATTTTTTGAGGAAGGTGGATGGTGTCATACTGGAGGAAAATATGTGGATGGTGACTCTAGATGTTGAGTCCCTATACACATCTATCCGACACGATGATGGTATCGAGGCTACGGGACTATTCCTTGCTATGTCTGATTTGGAAACAAACTTTTTGTCATTTCTAATAGGGTTGTTGGAATTTGTGTTAACGCATAACTTCTTTGTTTTCCGTGACAAATTTTACCTCCAGAAACAGGGTACGGCTATGGGGGCGGCTTTTGCTCCCTCATATGCTAACCTGTTTCTGGGGGCATGGGAACGTGAATTATTTCTATCTAATCCATCCCATCTGAGTGAAAAGGTGGTATTGTGGACAAGATTTATTGATGATCTTTTCATCATTTGGCAGGGCCAGGAATCAGAACTGAAGGAATTTGTGGAGGAACTTAATAGAAACCAAAAGAACATTAAGCTAACCATGACCTACAGTAGGACGGAGGTCGATTTTTTAGATGTCAAGGTACAGAGGGGTGGAAATGGAGAGATTATTACAGATTTGTTTAGAAAAAGCACGGCTGGAAACACATTGCTCCATGCTACATCTGCTCATCCATCTCACCTAATTAAAAGTATACCAGTGGGACAGTTTCTCCATGCTAGGAGGATCTGTTCTTCTGATGATTTATTTCATCTACAGGCATCAGAGTTGTCCACAAGATTCCTGGATAGAGGCTACTCTAAGAGAAGCGTTAGAAAAGGATATCAGAGAGCCAGCCAGACAGATAGAAAAGATCTTCTTCAATTTAAACCGAAGAAAGAATCTGATAATAAGGTACGGTTAATAGTTAATTTTAATGGTCAGAAACAGAAAATGGAGAATGTCCTGAAGAAATATTGGTCAATATTGACATCGGACCATGGCCTGAATGAGAGTATACAGAAATACCCAACCATCACTTACAGGCGATCTCCTAATTTGAGAGATATTTTGACACACAGCCTGTATGAGGGGCCACGAAAGGAGGGTATTTTCGGTATGGGAGGTCCTAAATGGGGATTTTTCCCTTGTGGGAAATGTGTGACCTGTCCCAACCTGAAGAGAGCCAAGGAGTTTCATTCAAGTGATGGTCATAGGAGATTTGTGATTACACAGAATATTACATGCAGTTCTGTGGGTGTAGTGTATCTGGCCACTTGCCCTTGTAATTTGATATACATAGGGTTAACATCAAGACAAATTAAAATAAGAATTAGAGAGCATGTCCTAGATATTATCAAAGCAGAAACGGAAGAAGACCTATCCTTATTGAAACCTATAGCACGTCACTTTAAAACCACTCATGGATGCAATGCCAACTTATTGAAGGCTTTTGGCATTGACAAAGTCCACCAAAATATTCGAGGCGGTGATTTGAAGAAGAGCCTCGCACAATTGGAGGCCAGATGGATAATGAAGGTGGGATGTGTTCGCCCGCATGGCCTCAACGACATCCTCAGTTTCGCCCCATTCTTGTAGATTTTTTAGGATTGATTGGAATAAATAATGTTTTTATATTAATGTCGTGTGTGTTTTTACTTATTTTTTCTCTATTTTTTACTATTCCTTTTTAGGTCATCTTAATGAAGAATATATACAGCAAGTTTGAAAAATGCAGCAACGAGAATTTTTATCTATGTTTATTTCTATATATGCACTTTCATATGTAATAATATTGTTGTGAGCTAGGGGAGTGATAGTCACCGGCCGGTGGACTGAATGTGTGATTGAATGTTGTGTGTATTATTATGAATCAATGATTCAGGTTTGCACTTTTTTTTGATTGAACAATGTTTTGATCCTTATATGCACTTTGCACTAGCACTTTAATGTTTAATAATACTCTGATCAACTGATTGGTCCTGATATTTTCATATGTATTCTATCTCAATTTTGGTATATAGTTTATAATTGCCATGCATTCAAGTTGCTGCAAAATGTATCGCTGTATGTATTAATACATGTACACATGAAATTTTGTCTGTTTTCCATTAAGCTGAGCCTTTGTTTTATTATGGAATTTATGCATTGTATCTGTCTCTTAGTTTGCCTGTATACCGCTGTATTTACAATCGGGCACTTCCCCTCACTTTGTGCCTCCTGTTTGGCTGCATATGGGCACGCTCTGTCTCTTCCCCGCGTGACCGCCGGCTGCTCTGTAGTGGAGAGGAGGCGTGATGCGGGGCGGCGCTGAGTGTTGTCTATGGGCGGGCTGGACAGCGGCGTCATGGAGGGGAGTGTTAGCCGGATTGACGCGGCATAGAGAATCTATTGGCCAGGGCACCAGGATATGACGCCGCTTGTCACTAGGCAACCAGGTAAACAGGATATGACGTTTCGGCTCTTGCAACTTCCGGTTTTCGGACCGGAGGTTCCGTGGGATGATCTGTCTAATTGAACACACTATAAATAGCTGGTCTTTCCTTAACATGACCACTCTCCTCAGAAGAAGCTGGTGCGAAACGCTCAGGGGGCGATCACAGTAAGGTAAATGGGACCCATGGCTTTACATGTTTATTGTGTCATCCTCATTAGGTATATAGTGTACTCATATTGGGGCACTGTTGTTTGACTATTTTGGCTATACCTGAGGATTGTGTACTATTGTGGTTGAACTGTGTCATGTGGTCCTCCTTTGTGTACCATCGTATATATTGTTATTTTACATGGTGTTTTAAATAAATATCTAATTGCAATTTATTTGGCCTGACTCCTTGGGGTTTGTTTTGGAAAGTTTATTGATTTAGGAGGGCCTTTTTACCCTGTATCAGGTGGTTTGAATATAATATGTTGTGTGCTTCAGGCAACAATAGGTGTGATCTCGTGGTCTGACCATGCTCCTGTCTCACTCACTATATCTGATATGGACTCTACGGTCAAAGCTAATAGGTGGCGCTTAAATGATATTTTACTGGTCAACAAACAAAACATTGAATTAATAGAGACCAAGTTAAAAAACTTCTTTTACATAAATGATAATAACTCCACCTTAGACGAAGTGGTATGGTCAGCCCACAAGGCATACGTTAGAGGTATTTTTATTAAGATGGCAGCAGTAGAAAAGAAAAGAAGAGAGGCTGCAGTGTCAGATCTATTAACTCAAATGAACAATCTGGAACAAAGCAACAAGAAAAACCCCACCCCACAGTTGTCCCAAAAAATAACGAAACATAGAATAAAGTTGCGTGCTCTACTTTTATTCCAGTACGAAAAAGCACTTAAAAAGTCCAAAACAAAATATTATGCCCTGGGAGATAGAGCAGGGAAGATTTTAGCTAGGAGAATAAAAAAAAAGGAGATATGAAATAGGATTGCATACTTAAATAAACCTAATGGGACTAAAGTAATAAATCCGATCGACATAGCTAAAGAATTTAGGCGATTTTATTATTCACTGTACAACCTAAATAAGGATCCCCATACAGGTCAGCCTAATCCACAAGAAATGAATAACATCCTAGAAAAAAATCTCACCCCCAAAGTATAATTTGCTCAGCTATGTGATCTAAATAGTCATCTAGAACAACTAAAGAAAATATATATGAACTGGTATCTTACCCCTTACAAAATTTCCAAATTTATCAAATCATATTCCCCATTATGCTGGAAGGGATGTGGTAAAAAAGGGGATCAGGGTCATATGTGGTGGTGGTGCCCCAATATAGGAGAATTCTGGAATTGAGTGGCAGACTTAATCAGGACGTTGATAAGTTTCCCTTTAACTCTAGAGGGGCCCTTGGCAATCTTAAATATTGGGTTTGACCTTCTTCCCGCAAACTTAGTTCCAGTGATAACCCATGTTTTGATAGCGGCCCTTCAGAGCTTGAAAAGGCACTGGAGGGAAGCCTCTACCCCCACACAGGAGGAACTCATTGGTAGGATAAATTCCCATTATCTACATGATTCACTCGATAAACCAAAAAGAACGAGTCAGTCGCCAGTGGGAGATTTGGGAGACTTCTGAATTAGCGATATCTCAAACTTAGGATGGTTTAAATATTTTTGCTGGTTGATTCTGATCTTCTCAATTACACTGTGTTCCAAATTATTATGCAAATTGGTTTTAAGTGTCATAGGGTTTTATTTATTTATGTTTTCAATGAAACCCATTGATGGTATTGTGTCTCAGGGTTCTTTGGATCATTGAAATCAATCTCAGATATCTGTGATAATTAATTTGGCAGGTGAGCCCAATAAAAGGAAAACTGGGTGTTCCACAATATTACGCAGGCCACAGTTTTCAAGTAGCATGGAAAAGAAAAAGGATGACTCTGCTGCCGAAAAGCAACAAATAGTGCAATGCCTTGGACAAGGGATGAAAACATTTGATATTGCACAAAAACTTAAGCGTGATCATCGTATTGTGAAGAGATTTGTGGCTGATTCTAGCACAGATGTGTTCGTACAGATAAAGGCAGAATGAGGAAGGTTTCTGCCAGACAAGGTCATCAGATTAATAGAGCAGCTGCTAAAAAGGCCTTACAAACCAACAAACAGATATTTGAAGCTGCTGGTGCCTCTGGAGTCCCTCGAAACTCAAGGTGTAGGATCCTTCAAAGGCTTGCTGTGGTGCATAAACCTACTATTCGGCCACCCTAAAGAGTGCTCACAAGCAGAGAAACAGTTCCATTGGGTCCAGATGTACATGAAGACTAATTTTCAAACAGTCTTGTTTACTGATGAGTGCCAAGCAACCCTGGATGGTCCAGGTGAATAGAGTAGTGGATGGTTGGTGGATGTCATCATGTCCCAACAAGGCTACAACGTCAGCAAGGAGGTGGAGGAGTCATGTTTTGGGCTGGAATCATTGGGAAACAGCTGGTAGGCCTCTTTAAGGTTCCTGAAGGTGTGAAAATGACCTCTGCAACGTATATAGATTTTCCAACTGAGAACTTTCTTCCATGGTACAAAAAGCAAAAACGTGACTTTAGGAGCAAAATCATCCACATGCATGTCAATGCACCATCTCATGCTACAAAGAATACCTCTGTGCTATTGGCTGCTATGGGCATACAAGGAGATAAACTCATGGTGTGGCTACCATCTTTCCCTGAGCTCAACCCTATAGAGAAGCTTAGGAGTATAATCAAGCAAAAGATCTATGAGGGTGGGAGGCAGTTCACATCAAAACAGCAGCTCTGGGAGGCTATTCTGACATCATCCAAAGAAATACAAGCAGAAACTCTCCAGAAACTCACAATATCAATGGATGCAAGAATTGTGAAGGTGATATCAAAGTAGGGTTCCTATGTTAACATGTAACTTGGCCTGTTAGGATGTTTTGAAGTTAAATAGCTTTTTATTTCAGTTAATGTGAACTGTTAATGCTGCAAATTCAACAAATGAGCATTTTCAGTTCTTTCAAACATACCAAATGTTTACAAACTCTACAGTGCAGTACAGTTTTAGAGATTTTTAATTTTGAAAATTATACTGTTATCATAGAGAGATTTCTTCAATAAAATGTTTATGTATGCTCTAACGGGTGATGACTTTTATTACACTGACTGTCATTTGCACCAACCATTTAGAGAAATCAGAGAAAAAGAACATTTGCATAATAATTTGGAACACAGTGTAGATTGGTACACACAAATTTTTAAAACAAAGCTCCTAAAGCTTATCCCCCACTATCTATTAATTTACCTCTTGTGTCCAATCCTGGCTGCCCCTTTCCTTCTGTGTGGTCCTTTCTTTCCCTTCTTCTCCTATAATATCCAGTTTGGAATTGGTTTACACTGGTGGTGATTATTTGGACATGACTGTTATAATGATATAATTGTGTAAACAAGTTATTTATGTTGTAAATAGATTTATTTGAATAAAAAAAAAACTTTCCCTGATATAAATTTTGATTCCTCAAAATTAAGAATAGTTCAAATGAATCCATCTTGTGAAATCTAAAGAACACTTTCCACAAAATTATGCACACGTTTAATAAATGTTGTCCCTAGAGCCCGTGTTTTACATTCAGTTTCGCCGTGAATCCTGTCTTCTTGTGACCTTGATATGGTCCAGGAACTCTATGTTTGGAAGTTGTGTCATTCACAGTCACGTTAATTCTCTGCAACATTATTTCGTTTCAATGCCTTTCAGAGGGCCGGTGTGCACCACAGCTGCTGACATTGCATTGAAAATTTCTCCCATGTAACAGTCACTTCTATTCAGAATTCATGCTTAATGACTTATATCTAGGACTTTCCGATTTTGCATTACAAATCTAAAACAATTTCTTATAGTACTTGCTTGGCTGTGAAGCTTTGATATCTAAAACCTCAAAGGTTCAAAGAACACCCATTAGTCATGTATGAAGCTGCTTGTCCTCACACTGCATACCATTGTCTGATAGGGACTTCTTAATTAAAGATTTGGCAGGAGCCCCTGTGTCTGGTGCTGTGATGACCATATGCGGTTACTCAGCATTACGACATAAACCCTAATAGCAGATAATGACCTCTGGCGCCCTAAATCTTTACTTTTTTCATTGGCACATCCATTTTACTTTCACTATAGCCATAACTAATGTATTGAGCTAATACATTGTCAAGGCACCAAACATTTTCTTTAAATTAAGCTTGTGACACTGTTCTGTCTCACTGTACTTGCACAGCTTGGGTTATATAAAAAACCTAGAGTACAAAATTACATTCATAGTCTAAGGGTAGGGGCACATGGAATTTTTTTAGGAGCTTTTAAGAGCGAGTCTGCTTTTATAAAAAAAAAAAAAACTGAAAAATTGCTTAAAATTTTTTGAAAGACTGCCAATTTGAAAGCCTCTTCCTGTTCATTTATATTGTAAGAAAAACACTTTTCTGTTCATATTTTCAATCTATTTCAAGAATTCTTTTTTGCTCATTAGGCTTTGAAAACTACCTGATGGGAAAAAGTACATATCACATATTGAAAGCAGCTCATGAAAGAATTTGCTTCAAACTACCATATTCCCAATAACAAAGCTGCTTTAGGAAATAAAAAAAACTTTCAAAACACAAAAAACCTCTTTAAAGCTACTTATAAGTCCAAAAGTGTCACAAATATTCCAAAAAAGAGTATTTCCTGAAGCAGTTTCCAGTTAGAAAACTCAATAATTCTCACAGCCTTCGTAAACTCTCTTTGCACTTAATTTTTAAAAGTAGAAGGACCCTGAAGCTTGGGTACACATTTATCTATGTACCTCCACATATCTATGTATAGATGTATACAGTCAAGGCCAAAAATATTGACACCCCTGCAATTCTGTCAGATAATTCTCAGTTTCTTCCTGAAAGTGATTGCAATCACAAATTCTTTGGTATTATTATCTTCATTTAATTTGTCTTAATGAAAAAAACACAAAAAGAATTGTCCTAAAGCCAAATTGGATATAATTCCACACCAAACATAAAAAAGGGGGTGGACAAAACTATTGCCACCCTTAGAAAAATCATATGATGCTTCTCTAATTTGTGTAATTAACAGCACCTGTAACTTACCTGGGGCACCTAACAGGTGTTGGCAATAACTAAATCACACTTGCAGCCAGTTGACATGGATTAAAGTTGACTCAACCTCTGTCCTGTGTCCTTGTGTGTACCACATTGAGCATGGAGAAAAGAAAGAAGACCAAAGAACTGTCTGAGGACTTGAGAAACCACATTGTGAGGAAGCATGAGCAATCTCAAGGCTACAAGTCCATCTCCAAAGACCTGAATTTTCCTGTGTCTACCGTGCGCAGTATCATCAAGAAGTTTAAAGCCCATGGCACTGTGGCTAATCTCCCTAGATGTGGACGGAAAAGAAAAATTGACAAGAGATTTCAAAGCAAAATTGTGCGGATGGTGGATAAAGAACCTTGACTAACATCCAAACAAGTTCAAGCTGCCCTGCAGTCCGAGGGTACAACAGTGTCAACCCGTACTATCCGTCGGCGTCTGAATGAAAAGGGACTGTATGGTAGGAGACCCAGGAAGACCCCACTTCTTACCCCGAGACATAAAAAAGCCAGGCTGCAGTTTGCCAAAACTTACCTGAGAAAGCCTAAAACGTTTTGGAAGAATGTTCTCTCTTTTTGGGCAAAGGCATCAACATAGAGTTTTCAGGAGAAAAAAAGAGGCATTTAAAGAAAAGAACACGGTCCCTACAGTCAAACATGGCGGAGGTTCCCTGATGTTTTGGGGTTGCTTTGCTGCCTCTGGCACTGGACTGCTTGACCATGTGCATGGCATTATGAAGTCTGAAGACTACCAACACATTTTGCAGCATAATGTAGGGCCCAGTGTGAGAAAACTGGGTCTCCCTCAGAGGTCATGGGTCTTCCAGCAGGAAAATGACCCAAAACACACTTCAAAAAGCAGTATAAAATGGTTTGAGAGAAAGCACTGGAGACTTCTAAGGTGGCCAGCAATGAGTCCAGACCTGAATCCCATAGAACACCTGTGGAGAGATCTAAAAATATCAGGTTGGAGAAGGCACCCTTCTAATATCAGGGACCTGGAGCAGTTTGCCAAAGAAGAATGGTCTAAAATTCAGCAGAGCATTGTAAGAAACTCATTGATGGTTACCGGAAGCGGTTGATTGCAGTTATCTTGGCTAAAGGTTGTGCAACCAAGTATTAGGCTGAGGGTGCCAATACTTTTGTCTGGCCCATTTTTGGAGTTTTATGTGAAATGATCAATGTTTTGCTTTTTGCTTCATTCTCTTTTGTGTTTTTTCATTGAAAACAAATTAAATGAAGATAATAATACCAAAGAATTTATGATTGCAATCATTTTCAGGAAGAAACTGAGTATTATCTGACAGAATTGCAGGGGTGAGAATACTTTTGGCCATGACTGTAATTCATCATACACATACATGCTGAAATGGCAACATTGCCAGGGCGAGCAGTCTGGCAATGTGGTTGTCCAGTGTTTGTTCCTTTAGGTGGGTGGCTGAGTATTTCCACTTCTATTAAAAAGTCTGGGGCATAGACAGCTGAAATCTGTGCTGAGACAAGGAAGATGAAGTAATTGCTGAAGTTGGTTGCATATGTGTAACTACCAGTGCAAGATGGGAGGAACCTGCACCTGCTTCTTGGATAGGGAATTAGAAAGCAGGTAGCAAAGTGGAAGAGGCATTGGTGTCACCCTGAGAGATTGCTTTAGAAGCCAAGTGTTCAGCCCACCTAGTGGTGTGCTTGGCTAATATGTGTTGAGTATGCTGGTGGTGCTCAGGTTGGCAGTGGTCTCGTCCCTCCTGAGTTTGGTATGGCAGATATTTTAAATCTCCTTCCTTTTTGTCTTCTGAACTTTTCTTAAAACAAACCAGACTAGGGAAACTTTTGGCCTTTGAACTTGTCAGTGATCAGGGGAACAATAGGTCTCTTTCTCCCTCTGCTTGTTCCAGTTTGCTCTGGTTCTATCGATCTCTAACACTTTTTGCTGCAGCTTTCCCTATGCGTGCCACCTAACTAGATTATATCAGTGACTTCGACCACCTTGTCTTCCCCATCCTCACTCTGGTCCTCCTCCTGTGTTGTAAGCGTAAGCAGACCTAATGGCAAATGTGTCTCATCATCATCCACCTCTTGAGACAGTAATTATTGTTCCCCATCAACGGTTTCTTCTGACCTTGTCTGCTCAAATATTTGTGCATTATCACACATGATCTTCTCACATTACTCAAGAAACATGCACAGTGAGAGGCCATAAGAAGCCATAAAAGGAAACCTCAGAGTATCCAAGTGTTTAGCCCACTGTGGCGTGGTACTCGATACCAGACCGGGTTACTGCTGGGGATATCACGGCGGTCTTGATCAGGACCATGTCCCGGGTTCCGCAATAAATGGGGATAATATTTACAGGGGAGTTTGTCGTGACGCCACCCACAGGTTGTGGTCAGTGATGGGACCACCGCTGCAGCGTAGCTCTGCCAGGAGGATGGAGGGATGGATGGGCTGGAGCTAGATGGATGAGCCCCTGCGGGTCAGGGCAGCTCCTGATAGGATAAAAGGTGTAATGGCAAAGTTCAGAATACCTGGAATCAGACACAGGAAACTGGAGCAGGGTTCACTGAGTTTACTTTCAAGTTCTTCAGTTCAAGCAGTTTACAACACTGTTCACGATACAGTTCAATTCACAACTCCATTAACTCCGGACACTTGAACCCTCTGCAGCCAGGCTGTCGCTCTGAGACCCCTCGCTCCTTCTATTAACCTTTCAGGCTGGTTCTCTCTCTCTGTTCTTTCTAGCAATTGTATGGCGGCAGCTCGGTCCCTTGTGTGTAGCTTCCCCTATGTGTAACAGCAGTAAGCCGGGTCCTCCTGGATGCTGCTGAGCCTCCAACCCTGTGGTGGGAACACGGATCTGGAATCTGCGTTCCCCGCATGTTTGTCTGGGGAGCCAGTGTATAACTTCAGTCCCCCTCAGAGCCGAAACTCTGGTGTTAGCCTAGCTTGGGTGACCCTGTATTCAAGGGATCACCAGCTCTTTTCTACCCGTGTGACTTCCAGCTGCAATCAGGGAATCTATCCCGCCTGTAGTTGGTCGGTGCTACCGTGTTCCTCGGACCCAGTGATGCTGGTCCGGTCTCTGTCCTCACACTCCCTTGGGATGCCGGCTATGGATGAGCTTTCTCTCCATGGAACGGTGTCTCTGTCGATTCTGCATCTCCAGGGAGCCCAATCCCACGGGATGCGTCACTGTCTATCTGGTATTGGCTGCTCGGCTCACTCTGCCTACTTGATCTTTACTTCTCAGCCTACTCCGGCCTACTAACTCCTTTCTCCTCCTCTTTTCCTATATTTGTACTACCTGACCTTCCTTCCTTCCCAGCCACTTTCCTCTAAACCCCACCACCCCTTGCCCGCCTAGAGTCCCAGGCTCCGGATTTGGTGCTGTACCCCTGTGGGTGGGTGTGCTGTGAGGGTGTTTGGTGCACAAACTGCCTACTTTCTGCCTGGCTTCAGTTCCTTATGTGACCACCCTAGTTGGAGGGAGCCACACAAGTGTAGGTAAATTGTCTCCTGGGACTTATGGGGGGAGGGAGGAAAATCAGAGTGAGGATTATGACTACTGAGAATGGACCATGCAGAACACAAGGGGATGCTGGCAAGCTTACTGGAAGCATGATCTTCCATCCAATCTACTACATGTTCTCATAGTTCTGGCTTCAATAGAGGTGCCCTGCGCCCAGCTGCAAATTGGAACAGGAAGATAGAACGAGATGATGTTTGGGTTCTTCCTTGTCAAACTGCAATAGCCACATCTTGCACCTCCATCAGCACCATGTCCACTTCCCTGTCTCTTACCGCTCCCTTGCACATTTTTTATTAGCTCCATGGGACAGGGCCCAATATTCCTCATCACAAAGGAAAGATTTACCCATGTTGTAAAATATTTACTTTATTGTTAAAATTCAATTACAAAACAATTAACAATTTAGTGCAGTTCCTGAAAGAGGGACTCAGTGAGCAGAGCCAGACAGAGAAATATTTTCATGGTAGACAGCTGGATAACATCTTCAATATTTATACATACATATGCCCCTATAGGTAATAAATGTGTGTATGACAGTTGCCTCCACTGAATTGCAACACAATTCAAAATCAATGGAATTCTGTATTTCATGTAAACAGGACCACTGCACCAGTTCACTTTTAACTTCTACAGAGTGGTATCACCAATCCCCTGTTTCCCCAACCAATAGTAAAAGGATCAAAATAACATCTTGCTACCTGCAGCCATACATATAAGGTTGATGTCTATATTATACCTGTCCCATTTTCAGTGTACTATGTTATCAAGGGGGATTAACATCTATGCATAGTTCAACTATAAACTCCTCCCCTAGGATACAAAGTTTACATACCATGGTACAATAAGAACCATAAATGTTGTTACTATCAGGTACCTGATATGCTCTCCTGGTCCACACCCAGGGGTGGAGGGATTAGGAGCATGGGCTAGTGTGGCACCCCTGCAGACCGGTGGCCACAGAGTGGTACAGCAGATGACATGGTAAGCAATCCACCCCAAACCAAACACCCAACATGCCCCCGAATCCTCAGACCTAGGACTTTATACCAGGCAGGGGAGAGGTGGGGAAGATGGAGTGGTGGGTGGAGCTTAGTGAGACACCGGTGAAAGGGGCAGGAGCTTCAGTAGTGACTTCAGAAAGTGACAGTTAGTCAGTCAGAGTGGAGTTGGTGGAGAGTGAGGACAGGTCCAGAGTCACACAGAGACAAAAGACTAACAACAAGGGAGAGAAAACCGGGACCTGGCAGCCGGTGTTATCTTATGGTTGACCAGATCTGAGGCTACTGACCAGGTCTAGAGGAGAAGGAGTTCAAGGTGGAAACCGGCTTTACGGAGACACTAAGGGACTGGGTCGACGGACAGGGTACCGGCCCTGTAAAAGTGGTTGGCTGCTTTATTCCCCGACCACAGATTAACCTTTGTACATTTTTTCCCCTTTTAATTGCTGTCCCTCCAGGGCCATGGAAACGGTCAACGGCCATTACCGTGAATACCCCTGTGACCAGACAGGAGGGACGGTCCCGAATAACCCACCGTACTGGTGGGCGATGCACTAGCATAACATATCAGGTACCTGATAGTAACATAATTTATGGGCCTTATTGTACACTGGTATGTAAACTTTGTATCCTCTAGGGCAGGGATCGACAACTCCAGTCCTCAAGGGCCGCACACAGTTCAGGTTTTCAGGATTTCCTTAGAATTTGACAGTTGGTAATTTGATTACCAACTGTCAAATGCTATGGAAATCCTTAAAACGTTGACTGTTTGTGGCCTTGAGGTTCGGATTTGCCCAGCCCTGCTCTAGGGGGATAAGTTTATAGTTGATGTATGCATAGATGTTATCCCCCCTTGATTCCATAGCACTGGAAATTGGACAGGTGTAATATAGACATCAACCTTATATGTATGGCTGCAGGCAGCAAGGTGTTATTTTGATCCTATTACTAGTGGTTGGGAAAACAGGAGATTGGTGATACCACTCTGTACTGTAGAAGTTAAAAGTGAACTGGTGCAGTGATCCTGTTACATGAAGATATGTGTGTTTAGTCCATTGATTCTGAAGTGTGTCACAGTTCAATGGGAGGCAACTGTGATACACACATTTATATGTTTGATTATATTGAAGATGTTATCTAGCTGTGTACAATAAAAAGGTTTCTCTGTCTGGCTCAGCTCAATTGAGTCCCTCTTTCAGGAAGTGCTCTAAATTTTTCATTGTGTTGACATTGAATCTTAAAGGAAACCTGTCACCCCCTGTGGGCATTCTAACCTGTGCCCACCATCTGTAACATGAGGTAATACAGGTTCCTGTAACCCCTCTATGTGCCCTGATGTCTCCCTGCATACCTAGGAAATGCACTTTTATTCTGTCCCACACTGTATGATAATTAGTGCTGAAAAAGGTCCGGGAGTTATCCCTCTATTTGGTCCTCACTGCCCCCTGCCTGGAATAGCCACCCACTCTTTTGAAATTCCCGCCCCTCTTGTGTATGGGCATTGATTGACAGGTGTTTTGTCTTGTCTGCACAATGGAGTGGATTACATTAGATACATTAGCTCCATTAGATAAACAGTGCCAAAGTCTTGCAAGACTTTAAAAATCTTGCGAGTCTTTGGGCACCTTGCATCTTTAATGGAGCACAGTGATCCATTCCACTGCGCAGGAGCGAAATCTCCTGTCGATCAATGCCCATACACAAGAGGGGCAGGAATTTCAAAAGAGCAGGGCGGCTATTCCAGGCAGGGGGGCGGCGAGGACCATATAGAAGGATCTCTCCCAGACCCTTTCAGAGCTGATTACCATATAGCGTGGGACAGAAAAAAAGTGCATTTCTCAGGTATGCAGGGTGGGCATCTGGGCACATATATGTGTTACAGAAACCCCTATTACAGCATGTTACAGGTGGTGGGCACAGTTTCGAATGCCCAAAGATGGTGACAGAGTCCCTTTAATAATAAAGTAAATATTTTACATTATTGGTGAATCTTTTCTCTGTGATGGGGAATATTGGGCCTTGTTCCGTTGAGATATTTTGATATTGGAAGGAATAGTCTAAAAAGGGACTTAGTGTGGTACATTTTTTATCAAGTATGCAGTGAAGCGTGGTATTATTAGAGAATAAAATAGCAGCTTCATTCAATGGACATTGGTATGTATGTAGCAGCACCATGCGTGTCTGCATGCTTATTTCATTTCTGCATGCGTTTTTTTGGGTGACCTTTAGGCACCCATGCGTTTTTCCATGCGTTTTTGAATCAGCACCCAAAAAAAGTGCATGAACCATTTTTTGGTGCTAATTTTAAAATGCATGCATTTTTTAACATGGGCCGTATGGGAAACGCATGCGTACTAAATGGTACTAATGTACGATGCGTTTTTGAAGGCAGCTCATCACATAAGTGCAAAAATGCATGCCAAAAACACATGGCACTTTAGGCATGCATTTTTGCTATTGGGGCATGCGTTTTTTGCACGGGGGCCTATGGGTGCGTTTTTACATGCTTTTTTAAAAACGCAGGTAAAATCTGCAAGTGTGACCCCAGCCTTAGGCTAGGGTCACACTTGGCATGAGTTTTTTTAGTGCCTTAAAAAAGCATGCGTTTCTGCTAAATGGTACTATTGTACCATGCGTTTTTGCATGTGTTTTAAAGGCAGTTACTCACATAAGTGCAAGAACTCATGCCAAAAACGCAAAGCACTTTAGGCATGCCTTTTTGCTATTAAGACCTGCCTTTTTGCTATGGGTGTGTTTTTACATGGTTTTTTAAAAACGCAGGTCTCCAAAAAAGCATGAAAAAAACGCAAGTGTGACCCTAGCCTTAGAGAGGATAAAGAATAATGCCTAGTATGTTCATTTATCATTAATAACTTATAATAAAAGTCACACAGAAGACAGTACAGATTTTTTCCTGAATGAAAGCTAGACAATTTTGTTATACACTTGCGTGCGCGCTGCCCATAGATCTTACTGTAAGTGGCTTCAGGACCTCAGACAGCGGCGCACATACTATACCAATAGCTATAGTATGTGCGCTGCTCTGAGGAGCCCGGTGCTTTCATTCATTAAACTGTACAGCAGCTGTCAGGAGGCAGCTGCTGTACAGAAGTGATTAGACCATTATATGCCCACCTGAGTGGGTGTAAGGTCTCTAGGGGGACTGGGCACCCCCTAGAGACATTAAACAAACATTTATTAATAAAAATTATAGTTTTACTAAACATAGAGCACTTTGCTTATTCCGGCGGCGGCCGGGATAAGCAAAGTATATGCGGGAACCGCATTGCTCAGGATTACACATCCTGAGCAATCCGGTTCCCGCATTGCAGATTACAGAACCCCTCTGAAAACTGTAGCCTGCATGATTTTTCACGCAGGCTGCCGAGCCGGAGACGGAAACCAGATTGCTTGTGAAGCAATCCGGTTTTTAGCATAGGCTCCTATGAGGAGCGTTTCCTGCTCCGGTTTTGAGCTTTTTAAAAGCTCAAAACCGGATCAGGTTTTTTAAAAAAAACCTGATGTGTGACCCTAGCATTAAATATCTGCAATTGAAACCAGAAGTTTACATAGGCTAGGATCACACATGGCAGTCAATTGTTTTTTAATGGATCCAATAACGGATCCGTTATTTTAAGGCTGTTTTTAGAGCCTCCAGTACTGCTATGTATTTTTTAACTTTTCCATTTTTATGGCTAAAAACGCTAGAATTAATGGATCCGTTAACAGATGGTACCTATATGTACCATGCGTTAATGGATCCGTTTCCCATAGGGTCCCATGTTAAAAAAAAGATGCATTTTTTCCTGCACCCAAAAAATGCAGCTTGCAGCATTTTTTGGATCCGTTATAAAAACGCATAGCCTAGGGTCACACTTGAACCCTGGACCGTTAAAAGCATCAGTTTTTCAACTTAGAATTCTAAAGTTGAAAAAATGATGCTTTTAACGGATCCAGGGCTCAAGTGTGACCCTAGGCTTACAATATACTGCAAAGATACATATTCATGTTTTTTCTCACTGACATGAAATCACAATAAACCTTTCCCGTTTTAGTTCAATCAGAATGCCAGAATAATGAGAGAGATAGAATGTTTTAAGGTATTTTTATTACTTTCTGAAAAGTCACAAGTTTACATACCCTAAGATTAATATGCCTTTAAACAATTTGGAACAGCCCATATGATAATGTCATGTGTTTGAAAGCTTCTGATTTTAATACACACCTGAAACAGACTGCATATTTGTGCAGCATCATGCAAAAGTCTAAATAGATCAGCCACGATATCAGGAAAATAATTGTAGATTTGGACAAGTCTGGTTCATCCTTGGGTGCAATTTCCAGATACCTGAAAGTGCCTCATTCATCTGTGCAAAATATTATATGTCAGTTCCAACAAGAGGGGATGTCCAGCCATCATACCATTCAGGAAGAAGACGGGTTCTGTGACCCAGAGATGAATGTGCTTTGATACAACATGTGCATATCAACCCAAGAATATGATTATGGCCAGGGTCAGACTACCGTTTTTAGCTGATGTCACGGACATCCGCTAAAAACTTAGTCAATTTTTCCAGCAGCGCATATGCGCTATGCAGCGCCGCTGCTGCTCAATGCTGTCCCTGGTTACCCGATGTTGATCATGGTAACCAGCCACACATCCAGCTGAATAGCGTCCACTTAAGCAGAGCAGACAGGGAAACGCTGCATCTGCTAAAAACGGTAGTCTGACCCTGGCCTAAAAGGCACTGTGAAGATGATGACGGAAGCTGGCAAGATTGTGTCATTATCCACAGTGAAACAAATACTGCATCAACATGGGCTAAAAGGCCATTCTGCCAGGAAGAAGTTGCTCCAAAAGAAACACGAAAAGCCAGATTAATTTTTTGTAAACACACACAGGAACTAACACCTACATTTTTGGAGAAAATCCTGTGGCCTGAGGAAAATAAAATTGAACAGTTTGGCCATAATAACCATTGTTATATTTAGAGGAAAAAGGATAGAATCTCGGAAGCCTAAGAACACCATCCCAACTGTGAAACACTGGGATGAGAAACATCATGATGTGGGTTGTTTTGCTGTAGGAGGGACAGGTGTACTTCACAAAATAGATGCCATCATGAGGAAATAAGGTTATGTTGCAATACTGAAGCAACAACTCAAGACATCAGCCAGGAAGTTAAAGTTTGGGCACATATGGGTCTTCAAAATGGACAATGACCTGAACATAGTACCAAACTGGTTACAAAGTGGCATAAGGATAACAAAATAAATGTTTTGGAGTGGCCATCACCAAGCCCTGATCTCAATCCTATTGAAAATTTATGGGCAAAGTGTTTATAAAATGTAATGAAGCACTATAGCTGAAGCGCACAATGAGACTGATTGGACAGGTGTGGTTATACCCACATCCTCATGTGAATACCTAGCAAGCTGTAATTATCCTTTACCTATAAAGCAAAGTGTTGTATGTATTTTTATTCAGATACCTGAGGAAGGCGGTTGTCCCCGCCAAAATGCATTGTATCCGTTTCTTTATATTTTCGTATGTTTTGAGCAATAAATTTTAATTGTGGACAAGAAGTTCTTAAAATCATTACCACGGGGAGCGCGGCCACCATAGAATTGGATTACCTCCTATTAAACCTTTATGCCTGTGGGAATCTGTGGCAGGTCATAACACAGGATCAATTCAAGGCAAGCAACAGACCTGGATAAATATCCGAAGCGTGAGGAGGCTTTGGAGAAACCATATGCTTGAAGTTTTATGGCAAGAGGTGAGTGCATAAAACTTCATTAAAAGGGCACCAGAGAGTTACATTGGTAACGCGCTTAGATTGGCGCTGCATGTTTGTTTTTTATATATACCCTACGGGGAATCACCTTACTTCATATTTGAACTGCAACTTGAGCTCTGACAACATGCCAAAAATCCACCCTGCGACCAAAGCCTTAATGATCAAGAGGCTGAAGATCAGATCCACTACAGAGGTGGCTGGCACCTTTAATGTGTCTCAGCATTAAGTACAAAGAATTAGAAAAAGATTTGAAGAGACTGGAAATGTGTTTGACAAGCCCAGGTCTAGCAGACTCCACAAGACAACTGCTCAGGAGGAACGTTTGTTGGTTAGAAAATTTAAAGCAAACCCTTCTTCCACTGCAGCAGAACTCCAACAGGCCTGGTCACCTCAAGTCCCTGTGTCAACTAGAGCACTTTGTAGGATTCTGTCTTAAAATGGCCTCCATGGTCGAATCAGTGCCCAGACGCCAGGACTAAACAAAAGGCAAATAAAAAATTGTGTGGCATTTGCAAAGTTCCAAAGCTGGCTAAACAGATGGACACTGGAAAAGTGGCAGAAGGTGGATTTCTTTGATGAATCTTCAGTAGAATTACACCACAGCCGCAGCAAATACTGCAGGAGACCTACTGGAGCTGGTATGGATGCAAAATACACCCAGAAAACAGTTACATTTTGTGGTGGTGGTGGAAAGATCATGGTCTGGGGTTACATTCAGTATAGGGGTATGCAAAACATTTGCAAGGTGGAAGGCAATATCAATAGCCTAAAATATCAAGAAGTATTAACTATCTCTTATATTCCAAATCATAAAAGGGGTCAAATTCTGCAGCAGGATGGTGCTCCATCTCATACATCCATCTCTACAACAAAGTTTCTCCAGGAAAAAAAGATCAAGGTTCTCAAGGACTGGCCAGCCCAGTCACCAGACATGAACATCATTGAGCATGTTTGGGGTAGGATGAAAGAGGAAGCTTGGAAGACAAAACCAAAGAATCTAGATGAACTCTAGGAGGTATGTAAGACTGCATTCTTTGCTATTCCTGATGACTTCATTAATAAATTGTATGAATCATTGTTGAACCACATGGATGCAGTCCTTCAAACTCATGGAAGTCACACAAAATTTTAATGCCAATTTATTTTCTTAACCTAAACCACATTTTGGAGCGTTTCAGCTTTCAAAAGAGTAATTTATGCAACCAATGGATGAATTTAACATCAGGTTGTAAGCTTTTATTTAGATAACATGGATAAGCGACATAACTTCTGTCAGGGAGTGTACTAATTAAATGTGTGTAAACTTGTGACTTTGCAGAAAGTAATAAAAATGCCTTTAAACAATATCTTTCTCTCTCATTCTGACATTTGGAAAATATTCTTAATTATGATAATCCTAATTGCCCTAATACGGGAAAGGTTTATTCTGATTTCATGTCAGATAGTGAGAAAAACATGCATATATGTCTTTCTATATAGTGTATGTAAATGTCTGATTTCAACTGTATATCCAATCTATGTGTGCCTTGTCATCTCACAGAGGAATCTGCTTCCCTTGCATTGACTGTACATATACCTTTAATATGTCCTAAACCTTAAGCACAAGATAAGTTGTCTGTGCCATTTTAAGGAAACATTGTATGGTATCATCCACCCTATAACCATTTACATTAGTCCAGCAACTCTCACAGAGGATATTCCAGTTAGGCAGCAAGTGCCAGCGTCTGCTTTATCCCAGGACATTCTTGGCTGTAGAAGTGAACCCTGCACCTGTTTCTCCACTATGACAACACAAGAGTTTAAAAGCAAAATATTAATACCTGGTGTTCACACGAAGTGTCACAATGATCTTACAAACCCAGGGCATGGCATGTGCTATACATGTATGAATAAATGACTTCCACTACCGGAGATTTCACACAAAGTGCTCAAATCTAATTAGTCTAATTAAGTATTTACTGGATGGCCAAAACCATGCAATATGGATGACAGGTTTCCTTGATCGCAATGTCAGTGATACCTTGTGGCAGCACATGATGTTAATTTAATTACCATACATGTAGCTTCAGTGACTAATCTACAACTACTCCACATTTCCTAAAGCTAAGATCAATCTAAAATCAAGGCACTTAATTTAGATAGACCATGACCAGTTAGTACGTCCTTCGCATTATTCCAAATCACATTTTTACAGCTAATTTGTATAGATTTATACTGAATGGTTTTAGTGCAATGCAATGAATAGGAACTTGGGATACCAAGGTTTAATTGCTATTGGGCTGGAGTCACACTGGTATAAGGCATCTGATGTGATATGCTAATGACACTTGACTCAGGCTCTGCTGCGAGCATGACCGAGTGTCATCTACTGTGACCTGACCCTTCGATTAGATCACAGGTGCAGAGGAAAGAGATTAATCTCTCCATCTCCTCCATTACCATTTTAGGCGTTGACATCAGTGCAGTCCGATATTTCACTTGCACCTATAGACTTGTATGGAGTGGTGTCCAAGGGCTGGAGCGGGCTGGCGAAGGCTGCAGAGACAGTTCATGATCATGTGTTTCCACTTTTTATGCTCATGTAATATGCACTGCATCCCCCTGTCCATCATCTCATCGCTGGAGCCAGCACTGAGAGGTGGGCGGCATATATTACATGAGCCTGCACTCACCCCCCCTCATTTTGGATATGGCCCCCCATCACTCTATAAGTCCCTCTACTGGCACGCACACTAAAATAATAAATGCTGTTAATTCACCTCTCCTTAGATCCCTGCTCCCAGCTCAGCGGTGTCTTCCTGCGTCTGTGCCTGGCATCCGATCATGTGACCGGCATAGCACAGAGATGTCATCCCTGTGCTGTGCCGGACACATGATCCGATGCCTGGATCTATGGAGAGGTGAATTAACAGCATTTATTATTTTAGTGTGCACAAAAGAAGAAAGGCATATAGAGTGACAGGGAGTCATATCCAGAATGGGGGGCATATCCAGGACAAGAACACTATGTGCCAAGGCAAGGGGGCTATGTGCCAGGACAAGAGGGCATATCCAGGATGGGGGGACAATATAACAGGATAAGGGGGCCATATCCAGGATAAGGGGGGCATATGCAGGATAGGGGGCCTTATGCAGGGTGGGGGCCCATATGCAGGATGGGGGACCATATCCAGGATAAAGGGACCATATCCAGGATAAGGGGGCTGTGTACCAGAATGTGGGATATACTGAATATGTACTAGGATGATGGACATATATATTGATTGTAAGACGAACACTGGCATTATAAGACAGAACCCATTTAACATTAAAAAGTATTTTATTTTTATTTTCCTTTGGGGTGTGTCTTATAATCTGGTTTGTCTTATAAAGTGAAAAGTATGATACTTATTTTTTCTACTCATGACAAGCAAGCAGGATTAATTAAACAAACTATTTTGAAATATTGAAATATTTAGAGATCACTACATGTTAACTATCACAAGTGGTAAAACAATTGATTTATGCACATATTCAAAAACTAAAGATATCAAGACAAAACAGGGCTGCTCAATATAGGGCTACTATTGCCTACACTGCTTTTTGCGAGACGAGGTGTATTTTGAATGATACCGACCATTCTGTCATATATAGTACTTGAAAATGGGAAAAAATTCCAAGTGTAGCAAAATTGCAAAAAAGTGCAATTATTACAATTTTTTTTATTTACCATGTTCATTATATGGAAAAACTGATTAGGTAATATGATTTCCCAGGTCAGTATACGGTAAGTACGCAGATACAAAACTTATATTTTTTTTAAAGTGGTGAAACAAAAATTCTGAAATTTGTCAAAAATTGTCACTATTTTCCGAGACCAAAAACATTCTCATTTTTTTAAATCTGGGACTGTGTGATGCCTTATTTTTTGTGCACTGAGCTGATATTTTTACTGATACCATTTTGCATTGGATACAATGTTTTGATTGCCTTTTATTACATTTTATTGTGGCGACAAAAAACATTTAATTCTGGCATTCTGGATTTTTTTTATCATTATTCCATTTACCAATCATATTAATGCATTTTATATTTTTATAGATTAGACATGCCTGAAAGTGGGGATACCAAATATGTGCATTTTTTATTTTCTCTTAGTTGTTTTATTTGTAATGGGGAAAATGCAGGGTGAGTTGATCTTTGTTTTTTTTTATTTTTTACATTTTTTTATTTTTTCACGTTTAATGGATTTGCTAGTTCCCTTTGGAGACTTGAAGCTGTGATCATCTGATCGCTTGTGCTATACAGAACAGTGCATCAGCCACGTGCAATCATTCACAGGGAATCATGATAACAGGCACGAGTAGGGTCTTCAGCAGACGCAAGGTATCATGACAACCCATCGGTTCCTCGTGATCACATGATAGGCGTGTCGATGGGTGGGACCAATGATAACCTTCCTGTCTGCATGTATTAAGTGCAGTGATTAACAGCAGCATTTTACTGGTTCACAGCCACGGGTGGATTTCGGACACACCCATGGCTGTTACAGACACTTGATGGCTGATTATATCACTCAACAGTAGTGGGGAAAAATTTTGGCTTAGCTTGTGAGCCTGCATCAATGGCAGGGACACAACCGATTATGTAAATATGTATCATCAGTCGTGAAGGGGTTAACAATACACTAAAGGAGCATTGCTGAAAATTAAACATTTTTCAATTTGTAAGGTCAAGATCATAGAAAAATATGCAAATTTGGCCACTTTTGATGCAGAAAAAAAACAATTTTTCATTTGTATTGTCATAAGTATGCATTCTTTATGCTCATATTTTTATGCATATTTTTATATCTATATGTTTTTTTTCTACATCAGTATCACAGCTGTCCTTTACTTTCCATTTTAATAAATAATAAATGGAAAAATATTTTTTTCTTTATTAATAATTGTAATGGATCCATGAAAAACATATGACATACTAATGGCAACTTACAAATGATCCTTGTGAACCATTGACTTTTAATGGGCAAGTTGGATATTCTTGAATAAAAGTAATGAGTGCCTGCTGTAATTTTTTTACACACGGACCTTCAGTCCATGTATAAAAATGCTCTTAGAAACCACCTGTCAGGAAGAAAAACATGTAATTCCTGGTTTGTCTACATAACAGAGGTGGTGTAAGAGAGCAGCTTTCAGGGAGTCAGACACAATAACCAGACATAGGGAAGCCTGATCTGATTATCAGACCTGGAGATCTTACACTGTCCTATATTACAGAGGTACGGACTGATGGTGGCAAGGTCTGGACTGCCAGTGTAGCCTTGACTTCTGGTATAACTCGGGTTAACACCCCTTACCCCCACCAAAGACAAGGGCTGAGACTGGAGAAAGAATTCCACACAAAAAAACAAACAGGGGTGAACCAAAGCTTAAACTCGCAGTACTTCCACACCAGAGAAATACAAAATGGCACAATGGAGAAATGAGGTACAGTGTGGAGATACACAAAATTCAAGAGGAAATCCACCACACCACAGAAAGCATACAACAGTTCTCCAATACCCTAGATAACACAATAAGACCGGTATCGCTCAAACAATGCAAGAGCTATAAATCAGCATGGGAGACACAGTTCCATCATTACATAAAGGGCAGAGGCGGCTCTGATAGTGAGACAACCCCTGTGAGTCCCACAGCAAATCACCAGCCACATGGGAATTAACTCATGCAAGTCCGAATACCAGTGAACACCAAAAATATCGATGCCCAAAGACTGAGTACAACAAGAAAGTTTGTCAAAATCCATAGTGTGGACAGAGTTAGAAATTGTCATGAAACCAGGTAAGTGTAGTGCAGTACACCACATGACACTATCACATTGACTTGCACTGGTTAGGGATGAGCGAGTACCGCAATAATCGGAAACGCAATACTCGCAATGAGTAGGTCCAAGTACACGGTACTCGTTGCAAGTATAGCGAGTCCAATGTTAAAATGGGCAGGCGAGTACTTTCGCAGTGTATCTATATATACACTGCGAAAGTGCACTAAAAGTTAATGCAAGTTGTTAAAAAATAAAAAAATATCATACTCACCTATCCGACGCCTGCACCGGACTGGCAAAGAAGACATCCGATCACCGACAAGGACCTGTGAGTCTCCTAGCCAATCAGATGGCTGGTAGTGATCTGGCCAATCAGATGGCCAGACGTCACAAACCACCTGATTGCTACCAGCCACCTGATTGGCCAGATTGCCAGGTCCTGAATGTGCATTAATGACCTGGCAATCTGGCCAATCAGGTGGCTGGTAGCGATCAGGTGGTTTGTGGTCTCTGGCCGTCTGATTGGCCAGATTCGCTACCAGCCATCTGATTGGCTGTGAGACTCACAGGTCCTTGTCGGTGATCGGAAGTCTTCTTTGCCGGTCCGGTGCAGGCGTCGGATAGGTATGATTTTTTTTACTTTTTAACAACTTTTATTCACTTTTAGTTAGTGATGGACGAGTCCTAAATTACTCGGAATCGCTTGACTCTAGCGAGTCCGAGCCCGTGACTCGCTACTCGTTGCGAGTCCAATGTTAATGAATGGGGAAGCGAGTAATAGCGAGTAATGTGCGATTTAAAAATCGCAGATGTGTCTCGGAAAGCGCTCGCATTGCCATGTTGGAAACCCCACTCGCAACTGTATTTTGCTGCTGTCTCCGAGGCCAAACTTGCATGTGTTTGTCTTATTTGGCGCCGATGAGGCGAGGCAAGCGATTTTCTCCAGCAAACCCCATGCTTTTAGTAAACAGGAAATAAGCCGACTCGAGCTGCCAGACGCGCACACACATAGAGCAAGCATGGCCCGTGTCAACACCCTGCAGTTGATTGACCTGGTGGAGGCTCGGCCCCTGCTTTGGCTGCCCACTGACCCTGCCTATGGGGATAACATCCAGGGACTACAGTCCTGGAGGGAGGTCGCTCAAGTCATGTTCCCTGCATTCCATCGCAGTGGCCAGGATGCACAGAGCAATATGGGTGAGTTAAATGAGTTCACACATTATATTGCATTTACTGTATATACTCGTGTATAAGCCGACCCGTGTATAAGCCGACCCCCTTACTTTTGCCCCAAAAAACTGGGAAAACATATTGACCGCCATCCTGGTATACAGCGGCTATCACTGGTAGACAGCCCCCCAGCAGAGCATACAGCTCCACCTGCAGAGTATACAGGCCCCCAGTGGGTATACATGCCCCCCATATTAGGTTATACAGCCCCCCGTGGGTATACAGGCCCCCCAGCAGTGGGTATACAGGGCCCCCAGCAGTGGGTATACAGTCTCCCTGTGGGTATACAGGCCCCCAGCAGTGGGTATACAGGGCCCCCAGTGGGTATACAGGGCCCCCAGCAGTGGTATACAGCCCCCGCGTGGGTATACAGGCCCCCCAGCAGTGGGTATACAGGGCCCCCTGTGGGTATACAAGGCCCCCAGCAGTGGGTATACAGGACCCCCCCAGCAGTGGGTATACAGGGCCCCCGTGGGTATAAAGGGCCCCCATAGTAGGGTATACAGGGACCTCAATGTGCTATCATGCGCCGTCGCATGGTTGCCTATATTTGGATGGGGTCACAATAGTACACTTAGTTTAAGGGCTGGTCCTCCTGGCTCTGAAGGCCAGGGGGTTGGGTGTATATAAATACCACTAATGAGCGGAGTCTGGTGCCTGCACTATTACATTCTCTATGCGTTGACATGTGCCCTGCCTCATTTGTGATTGTGGCCACGTGAGCTCAATGTCCGTAATGCTGTTGATGATGTTCCACACTGTCGTGTCACTGTGCCTTGTATACACATTACACACGCAACATGAATAAAATGTTATTGTTGATTTGTACACATACTTTTAGTGTCTCAAATGTTACAGAGGTCTAAACCCGGTTTGAAATCATTTCACAGTTGACTTGCTTATCAAACGGTGGAAGAGTTGTCGGGATCAACACAAAAGGCAACACCGTAAGATCTTGGAGGGGGGACCGGAAGCTGATCCAGGGCCGATATATCGCCACTACGACCGGTTGTCCTATCTTGAACCGGTGGTCCGTATGCCAAGGTATGTGTCTGCTGCACTGTTGTGTACTATTATTGTTATTATTATTTATTTATATAGCACCATTAGGTTCCATGGCACTCTACATGAGGATAAGGGTTAACGACAAAAAAACAGTACATGAAGACAATCAGGACATACAGGTACAAGAGGAGAGGACCCTGTCCACGAGGGCACACAGTCTACGAATGAAGCTCTATAATGATTGTGGTGGTTTACATACCCACACTGGGGTTTGTTTCTGCCATGGTGCAACAGAATTCTATTACCTTTGGCAATGATCCAGGACATACACATTTATAGCCACATTGTGACGTTGGGACAAATAAGCAATGCTCTACAGGGTGGGCAGACACAATGTTCCGTGACCTCACAATTAGCTATTATTGTTGGCATGTTTGTGGAACAAAGCCATGTTCTTCCCTGCAATGGCCTCTAAGGTGTGTGGCCTTGTCTGGTTTGCCTGTCATAAGCCTCATTTGTATCAGTTCCTAATGGCCTCGACTTGCATAAGGGCCACATACATCCCTACACGTTTAGTTGTGGGTGTTTTTTTCGGCTAAATAACGTTGCAAGGATATACCCCTTTTGCACTAAACTGTTTGTACACCATCCCAGATTGTTGACACAGTCAGACACATTTGAGGACATACCCTGTATCACTACAAATACGTGTGGGTGAGTTTTCCCATGGGTATATTTGGGGCTGCAAAGTGATGGTGTATATTAAGGCCCACATGTGAATTTTATTTTTTTGTCGTTAACTGATGGCGACATTTCGAATCCTACGGAAAACATAGTGTATTAATGCTGTATAAAATCAAACTAAAGGGGGCCATATTTTAAGGGCAACAGGCTTTTATGTCCAAGGTCCATTTAGGAAACCTGAGGTTTGCCCTTGCTGCTCCCGGTTTTTTGCTCGGCCCCGTTGGAATAACTGTAAAACTGTCCATCTGTGCATACCACCTTGTTTGGCACCAACGATGTGTGACCTGCTGCTCAAAAACAACCCCATACTCTATGTCCATTACAGACGTTTCAAAAGCCAAGCCATCTGTTTGGTGTGTTTTATTTACCAAGACATTCCTGATTAGCATACACGGCAGCAAAAAGGAGTGTAGGCCACTAATGCCGAATGCTCATGTGTCACCTATGCTGCAGGACTCCATTTCCTGTCTTACTCATCTGCCCTATAGATCTGGCTTATGTGCATTGAGACCAAGGTCGCCCACACTGCGTCTTTTTGTGTCCATCTGATGGCAAACAACCCTGAAGAATGTGTTTGCCTCACAGTGTCAGGCTATAGCTTTGTCCACATAAAGTTTCAACAAAAAGTCAAAGCAATAGTTGTGGCCACTAATATGTCTTCAAGTGCCTAAATAGCTGTCCTGCGTAAAGCAGGGCACAGTGCAATAGTGCAGACAAATTTAAAAATTTCTAATGTAATGGCAAAAAATCGAGGACCAACACTACCCACACATAGAATATTGGTTGAGGCATGAGCCAGAATGTCCTTAATGTATTTGCTGCAATTCCATCTTAAGGCCAACAATGAAAAGACACAGAATACACAGATACACTGAGTCAAAAAAGCGTGCACATTTTATGTTTGGCCTATGGTTTTGTTTCCAAACGCAACCCATTCACCAATTTTTTTTTGTATTTACCCACAGAGCTGCTCACTACCACAGGCGGCGTGGTAACCCGCCAGCACAGCTGCCTGAAGAGGCGAGGGAGGCCCCTGAACCACCACCACTTGGAGTGGAGGAGGAAGGAGTACCACCACCACCACTACCACCTTTGGGGCATGGCCGGCCACAGGAAGAAGAGGAGGATGAAGGGCCACACCAACGGTCTCCCCACCAAAACCAGCCTCTGGTCATCCAGCTTCGTCCACTGCCAACTGCCAGCAGTGTGGGGAGTCACCAGAACCCCAGCAGCCATGTTCTGATCCCGGGGGCACCAAATGACCACCTTGGACAATGTGATGCTGACTTTGCCCGCAGTCTCATACCTTTTCTGGCTCTCATTCCATTGGAGAGACGACTGCGGGCAAGGTCAGCAATCCACATTGTCCTTGATGCCTGTTGGCCCCCAAACCACCCTGGCCAGGTATTTAATTATTTGGAGGGGTGGCAGCAGTCGAGCGCAAACAGGCTAGACAGGTACACACCCCGGGACAGCTATGTGCCGACCCAGAGGCCTATCCAACATTTCTGGCCAACCAACAAGGACCTCCCAACCCAAGGCCATTTCGAGACACCGGCACAGATGACCCACCCTACAGGGTTACAAGCAGTGGGGGAGGCTATCCATGGGGCCCTGGACCTCCTCCAGGACCAGGGTGATGGTGGCCCGGTAGAGGCTACCCCACACAATCACCCCACCTACCACCAGCTGTAGGGTCAACTTTTTTGTTTTTTTGTTTTTTTTTTGTTATCAAAATAGTGCATTGCACTATTTCTATTTGTTTTTTTCTGTTTTATTTGTTTTTTGTTTTTGCGTTTCTGAGCTTTCTAAAAGCTGACATCTTTGCCATTAAGGCGTGATAATACACATTTTGAAAAATCTGCTTTGTGTCTGTCTTTTTTCAGGGAATGGATGTGTAGGTTGTTTTGTGGGTGGGCTTAAAGTCATCATCATTAGCAAGTACTTTACGGCCCGCATGGCGCATGAAGGCACCTTGGTTAGTACGTGTAAAATCATGACTCCACACATACAAATGTTGCTGATAAACAAATAGTGCCTGTGTTTGGGGGGGGTTACTTAATGACTCGCTATGGCAACAACACTAGGAACACAGATGCGAGAGGCTGGGACGTCTACTTGCAACACAGCACGTCTACGCGTTATCTCCGTTGCTTACAGTGGGACCCTTTGTCAGGCTCCAGCAGGATCATAGTACAAGCAACGTCCACGATGCAGGCATAGGCTTGTTGCCTCAAAAAATTAGCTCAAAGGGCTTAATAAACTCTTTTTAGAAATAGAGGAGGGCGCGTTGCTCATACTATATTCTTGCTTGTCCTGAGAGCATAGTACAAGCAACGTCCACGATGCAGGCATAGGCTTGTTGCCTCAATAAATTAGCTCAATGAGCTTAATAAACTCTTTTTAGAAATAGAGGAGGGCGCGTGGCCCATACTATATTCTTGCTTGTCCTGAGAGCATAGTACAAGCAACGTCCACGATGCAGGCATAGGCTTGTTGCCTCTAAAAATTAGCTCAAAGGGCTTAATAAACTCTTTTTAGAAATAGAGGAGGGCGCATGGCCCATACTATATTCTTGCTTGTCCTGAGAGCATAGTAAAAGCAACGTCCACGATGCAGGCATAGGCTTGTTGCCTCAAAAACTTAGCCCAAGGGGCTGTATTGTATATTTTTTTTAAAAAATTAATGAAAAATGCTCACAAGCGGATGTACTTGTAAAGCAAAATGATTTTTACTGATTGCGTATTTTTGTTAGCATGCAGCAAATGTTGCAGGAACATGACTTATCACATTGGCTGAGCTGAGGGAGATGCCGATACTTCCTGTCTTAAAAGGGCATAAAGTTAAAAGCGCAATATTCCAATCCTATCAATTATGATTAGGTTACTCTACATTTGGGTACTGTCGTCTGGGGGGCTTACGAACTGCGATGATATCCAGTCCTTGTTGAACTTAATGAGAGTCAGCCTGTCGGCATTTTCAGTAGTAAGCCGTGACCTTCTATCAGTGACTATACCCCCGGCGGCACTGAAAACACGCTCTGATGTCACACTAGCAGCTGGGCAGGCCAGCACCTCCAAGGCATACAAAGCGAGCTCTGTCCAAGTGTGAAGCTTGGAAACCCAGTAATTAAAGGGTACAGAAGGGTTGGTTAGGAAGCTGATACTGTCACTGACATACTCGTTCACCATGTTGGAAAATTGTTGTCTCCTAGTCAAGGTGACCGTAGGCATTATCCGTTGTTGATCGGAAGGTCTGTTGAACATCGCCCAGTTAGTGGACATCTTACCCCACCTCTTCTTGACATTGATGACGTTTGTGTCCCAACCAAAGGCTGCTGTTGCAAAGAGCTGGTTCTTCGGGGTACAGCGGAGTCAGACGGTGATATGGACATCAAATTGTCAACAACAACACTCTTGAAAAAATCCATCGTTAAGCCCCTGGGTGACTGCAACTGCAGCGACGGAAATTTGTCTTTGTATCTGGGGTCCAAAAAGGTTGACAACCAGTAGAGGTTGCTGGCATATATGTGAATGACGCGTGGATCTTTGGAGAGACATTGAGACATTACGTCAGCCATGTGTGCTAAGCTGCAAAGACTCATCTCCTCGGTTACAACAGAATGAGGATCACTACGCATCATGGCCTCTAAATCAGTCTCCGCCTCCTCCTCTTCAGCCCACCCATGCTGTACCGACATAAACGTAGGGTTGGGAGTACCATCAGGGTTCACATCAGTACCACAGAAAAATGAATCTTCTTCATCATCACCCTCATCACCTTCTTCTTCCAGACCAATGTAGCCTGCTGATATTGGCTTGGCTGGCTAGGATCAGCGATGTTAAATTCTGGCTAGATAGCCATCCGCTGGGCCCTCAAAGATTCTGTTTTCAGATTCAGGAGCGATTCTTTAAGCAAACAGAGCATGGGGATGGTGAGACTGATAATGGACTGATCACCGCTGACAAGTTTGGTGCAGTATTCAAAGTTTTCCAGCAACTCACAAAGATCAGCGATCCAGACCCACTCGAAAGTACTAATGTGTCTGGTCTGACTTCCCTGGTGACGGGCATGTTGCAGCAGATATTCCGCTATTGCCCTCTGCTGCTCATTAAACCTTGCCAACATATGGAATGTTGAGTTCCATCGCGTGGGAATGTCGCAAATTAGCCGGTGTTTAGGCAAATTTAATTTGCTTTGAAGGGCTGAAAGACTTCCAACTGCTGTGTATGAATGTCTAAAATGGGGCAAATTCGCCTCACCTTCTCGAGTAGGTCAGATAACTCGGGGTATATTTTCAGGAATTTCTGAACTATTAGGTTCAGCACGTGAGCCAGGCAAGGCACGTGAACAAGGTTACCGTGCTTTAGTGCCGCCACAAGGTTTCGTCCATTATCGCTGACAACAAGACCTGGTTGTAGTTGCAGTGGGGCCAGCCACTCATCAGTCTGTTGCTTAAGACCTTTCCACAGCTCAGTTGCAGTGTGAGGTGTGTCACCTAGACAGATAAGCTTCAGAAGAGCCTGTTGTCGCCTTGCTGAAGCACTACTGCAAAGCTCCCAACTTGGACGTGATGGTGCGGGCAGCTCAGCAGTGGACAAGGAAGTTGCAGAAGCAGATTGTGTACTGGACATATATGATGAGGCAGCCACCCGGAATGATGTTGTGCCCGCTATTCGTGGAGATGGTAGTATCTCAGATGGTCCACTTTGAGAAGTTGGGACACTGTCCACCAGGTTGATCCAGTGAGCCGTTACTGAGATGTATCTGTCCTGTCCACAACTACTTGTCCACGTGTCCATTGTTAGGTGGACTTTGGCGGTTACAGCATTTGTTAGTGCACGCTTTAAGTTGTTAACAACGTGCTGGTGTAACGCGGGGACGGCACTATGTGAGAAAAGTAGCAGCTGGGTACAGAGTATCGTGGTGCTGCCACAGCCAACAACTCCCGGAAAGACTCTGTACCCACAAGCCTAAACGGCAGCATTTACACAGCTAACAACTTTGCAATTTTTGCAGTCACTTTTTGGGAAAATGGGTGTGTCGATTGGTACTTCCGCTGCCTTTCATACAGCTGTGGCACAGACAACTGGACGTTTGGCGCACACTGAACAGTGGCTTGACTACTGTCATGTCTCTCTTGTAGCGCAGCTTGGGAGGAGTACGTTTGAGCAGGAACTGATGCCTGAACACTAGCTGGTGAAGGATGGATCTGAGGTGGCCTGGAAGATGTTGGGATCAGAAGGCACTGATTGTGAACCCTGATGGGCCGACCACTGAATTGGGTGCTTAAAAGACATATGCTTACGCATACTGCTGGTGCTCATGTTTCCTTTTCCCAGGCCTCTGCTTAGCCTTGCATGGCAGATGTTACAGATAACCATATTTGGTACAGATGTGGCATCCTTAAAAAATTTCCACACAATGGCTTTTCGTCCTTTATGTTGAATTAGAGGCAGAGGAGGATCACTCTGTACAACACCAACTGTTGACACAGTTTGGGCAACTGTGTTTACAGTTTGTGCAACAGTTGGTACACTTTGTGCAACAGTTGACACAATTTGGGCAACTGTTGTCACAGTTTGTGTTCTGAAGAAAGGAGTAAGCCTTGGTGCTTTTGGCAGTGGTACATAGCCACTTTCCTCCTCCTGGCTGCTCTGTTGGCTATGCATGCCAAGAGTCCAGGTAGGATCTGTGGTCTCATCATCCACGCCTTCCTCTTCAAAGTCTTCTGGATAACGTGACTGAGCAGGCTGGCCAGATGAGATGTGTGTCTCATCATCCTCATCATCATCCACCTCCTGAGATGCTGTATGCCTTTGCTGAAAGTGGCTTTCTTCAGTACGAGGTGCTTCAAAACTTTGGCCATGAATAGACATTACGTCTTCTTGAAGTATCTTGTCAGGCAGTGACAAAGAAAGGCCAGATGCAATCGAGGACTGATAAGAGCCAAATAAATCATCGGAGTGACCAAGGTCGCACTCCAAGTTTTCCTCTGGCTGCCGATGGGTTGAGGAAATAGGAAGACTTTGAGGATTGGATGGCCCTGCGTTGTCTGTAGCGACACTAGACTGTGTTGGCAAGGTCAATTGTGTACTGCAAGAACCAGTGGTCGAGGTGTTATCAGCCATCCAAGATGTTATCTGGTCATGCTCTTCCGGCCTCAAGACACGTTTTTGTTGAGTACTGGGAATTTTAGACGTGAGAAAGAAAGATTTATCAATCCTCGTCTGTCTACCTGTACCAGTGCCTTCTTGGGCACGACTGCTACGGCCACGACCTCGTCCCCATCCCTTTGCAACCTCTTATTTGTGAAATTGTGGTTTTTGTGACATTGTTGACAAATGCACAGTCACCGAGATGAAGTTAGGTGTTGCTGTAGGCGTCACCTGCTGGCGGGTTAAGTGTGTGCTAACACTTGTCAGTGAAGCAGCACACTAGTCCCTGAAAAAATTATTAAGTGCGCACAGCCACCGAGATGGAGTTAGGTGTTGCTGTAGGCGTCACCTGCTGGCGGGTTAAGTGTGTGCTAACACTTGTCAGTGAAGCAGCACACTAGTCCCTGAAAAAATTAGAAAGTGCACACAGCCACCGAGATGGAGTTAGGTGTTGCTGTAGGCGTCACCTGCTGGCGGGTTAAGTGTGTGCTAACACTTGTCAGTGAAGCAGCACACTAGTCCCTGAAAAAATTAGAAAGTGTGCACAGCCACCGAGATGGAGTTAGGTGTTGCTGTAGGCGTCACTTACTGGCGGGTTAAGTGTGTGCTAACACTTGTCAGTGAAGCAGCACACTAGTCCCTGAAAAAATTATTAAGTGCGCACAGCCACCGAGATGGAGTTAGGTGTTGCTGTAGGCGTCACCTGCTGGCGGGTTAAGTGTGTGCTAACACTTGTCAGTGAAGCAGCACACTAGTCCCTGAAAAAATTATTAAGTGCGCACAGCCACCGAGATGGAGTTAGGTGTTGCTGTAGGCGTCACCTGATGCCGGGTTAAGTGCGTGCTAACACTTGTCAGTGAAGCAGCACACTAGTCCCTGAAAAAATTATTAAGTGCGCACAGCCACCGAGATGGAGTTAGATGTTGCTGTAGGCGTCACCTGCTGGCGGGTTAAGTGTGTGCTAACACTTGTCAGTGAAGCAGCACAATAGTCCCTGAAAAAATTATTAAGTGCGCACAGCCACCAAGATGGAGTTAGGTGTTGCTGTAGGCGTCACTTACTGGCGGGTTAAGTGTGTGCTAACACTTGTCAGTGAAGCAGCACACTAGTCCCTGAAAAAATTATTAAGCGCGCACAGCCACCGAGATGGAGTTTGGTGTTGCTGTAGGCGTCACTTACTGGCGGGTTAAGTGTGTGCTAACACTTGTCAGTGAAGCAGCACACTAGTCCCTGAAAAAATTATTAAGAGCGCACAGCCACCGAGATGGAGTTAGGTGTTGCTGTAGGCGTCACCTGATGCCGGGTTAAGTGTGTGCTAACACTTGTCAGTGAAGCAGCACACTAGTCCCTGAAAAAATTATTAAGTGCGCACAGCCACCGAGATGGAGTTAGGTGTTGCTGTAGGCGTCACCTGCTGGCGGGTTAAGTGTGTGCTAACACTTGTCAGTGAAGCAGCACACTAGTCCCTGAAAAAATTAGAAAGTGCGCACAGCCACCGAGATGGAGTTAGTTGTTGCTGTAGGCGTCACCTGCTGGCGGGTTAAGTGTGTGCTAACACTTGTCAGTGAAGCAGCACACTAGTCCCTGAAAAAATTAGAAAATGCGCACAGCCACCGAGATGGAGTTAGGTGTTGCTGTAGGCATCACTTACTGGCGGGTTAAGTGTGTGCTAACACTTCTCAGTGAAGAAGCACACTAGTCCCTGAAAAAATATTAAGTGCGCACAGCCACCGAGATGGAGTTAGGTGTTGCTGTAGGCGTCACCTGCTGGCGGGTTAAGTGTGTGCTAACACTTGTCAGTGAAGCAGCACACTAGTCCCTGAAAAAATTATTAAGTGCGCACAGCCACCGAGATGGAGTTAGGTGTTGCTGTAGGCGTCACCTGATGCCGGGTTAAGTGCGTGCTAACACTTGTCAGTGAAGCAGCACACTAGTCCCTGAAAAAATTATTAAGTGCGCACAGCCACCGAGATGGAGTTAGGTGTTGCTGTAGGCGTCACCTGATGTAGGGTTAAGTGCGTGCTAACACTTGTCAGTGAAGCAGCACACTAGTCCCTGAAAAAATTATTAAGTGCGCACAGCCACCGAGATGGAGTTAGGTGTTGCTGTAGGCATCACTTACTGGCGGGTTAAGTGTGTGCTAACACTTGTCAGTGAAGCAGCACACTAGTCCCTGAAAAAATTATTAAGTGCGCACAGCCACCGAGATGGAGTTAGTTGTTGCTGTAGGCGTCACCTGCTGGCGGGTTAAGTGTGTGCTAACACTTGTCAGTGAAGCAGCACACTAGTCCCTGAAAAAATCATTAAGCGCGCACAGCCACCGAGATGGAGTTTGGTGTTGCTGTAGGCGTCACTTACTGGCGGGTTAAGTGTGTGCTAACACTTGTCAGTGAAGCAGCACACTAGTCCCTGAAAAAATTATTAAGTGCGCACAGCCACCGAGATGGAGTTAGGTGTTGCTGTAGGCGTCACCTGCTGGCGGGTTAAGTGTGTGCTAACACTTGTCAGTGAAGCAGCACACTAGTCCCTGAAAAAATTAGAAAGTGCGCACAGCCACCGAGATGGAGTTAGTTGTTGCTGTAGGCGTCACCTGCTGGCGGGTTAAGTGTGTGCTAACACTTGTCAGTGAAGCAGCACACTAGTCCCTGAAAAAATTAGAAAGTGCGCACAGCCACCGAGATGGAGTTAGGTGTTGCTGTAGGCATCACTTACTGGCGGGTTAAGTGTGTGCTAACACTTGTCAGTGAAGCAGCACACTAGTCCCTGAAAAAATTAGAAAGTGCGCACAGCCACCGAGATGGAGTTAGGTGTTGCTGTAGGCATCACTTACTGGCGGGTTAAGTGTGTGCAAACACTTGTCAGTGAAGCAGCACACTAGTCCCTGAAAAAATTATTAAGTGCGCACAGCCACCGAGATGGAGTTTGGTGTTGCTGTAGGCGTCACTTACTGGCGGGTTAAGTGTGTGCTAACACTTGTCAGTGAAGCAGCACACTAGTCCCTGAAAAAATTATTAAGTGCGCACAGCCACCGAGATGGAGTTAGGTGTTGCTGTAGGCGTCACCTGCTGGCGGGTTAAGTGTGTGCTAACACTTGTCAGTGAAGCAGCACACTAGTCCCTGAAAAAATTATTAAGTGCGCACAGCCACCGAGATGGAGTTAGGTGTTGCTGTAGGCGTCACCTGATGCCGGGTTAAGTGTGTGCTAACACTTGTCAGTGAAGCAGCACACTAGTCCCTGAAAAAATTATTAAGTGCGCACAGCCACCGAGATGGAGTTAGGTGTTGCTGTAGGCGTCACCTGCTGGCGGGTTAAGTGTGTGCTAACACTTGTCAGTGAAGCAGCACACTAGTCCCTGAAAAAATTATTAAGTGCGCACAGCCACCGAGATGGAGTTTGGTGTTGCTGTAGGCGTCACTTACTGGCGGGTTAAGTGTGTGCTAACACTTGTCAGTGAAGCAGCACACTAGTCCCTGAAAAAATTATTAAGTGCGCACAGCCACCGAGATGGAGTTTGGTGTTGCTGTAGGCGTCACTTACTGGCGGGTTAAGTGTGTGCTAACACTTGTCAGTGAAGCAGCACACTAGTCCCTGAAAAAATTAGAAAGTGCGCACAGCCACCGAGATGGAGTTAGGTGTTGCTGTAGGCGTCACCTGCTGGCGGGTTAAGTGTGTGCTAACACTTGTCAGTGAAGCAGCACACTAGTCCCTGAAAAAATTAGAAAGTGCGCACAGCCACCGAGATGGAGTTAGTTGTTGCTGTAGGCGTCACCTGCTGGCGGGTTAAGTGTGTGCTAACACTTGTCAGTGAAGCAGCACACTAGTCCCTGAAAAAATTAGAAAGTGAGCACAGCCACCGAGATGGAGTTAGGTGTTGCTGTAGGCATCACTTACTGGCGGGTTAAGTGTGTGCTAACACTTGTCAGTGAAGCAGCACACTAGTCCCTGAAAAAATTATTAAGTGCGCACAGCCACCGAGATGGAGTTAGGTGTTGCTGTAGGCGTCACCTGCTGGCGGTTAAGTGTGTGCTAACACTTGTCAGTGAAGCAGCACACTAGTCCCTGAAAAAATTATTAAGTGCGCACAGCCACCGAGATGGAGTTTGGTGTTGCTGTAGGCGTCACTTACTGGCGGGTTAAGTGTGTGCTAACACTTGTCAGTGAAGCAGCACACTAGTCCCTGAAAAAATTATTAAGTGCGCACAGCCACCGAGATGGAGTTAGGTGTTGCTGTAGGCGTCACCTGCTGGCGGGTTAAGTGTCTGCTAACACTTGTCAGTGAAGCAGCACACTAGTCCCTGAAAAAATTATTAAGTGCGCACAGCCACCGAGATGGAGTTTGGTGTTGCTGTAGGCGTCACTTACTGGCGGGTTAAGTGTGTGCTAACACTTGTCAGTGAAGCAGCACACTAGTCCCTGAAAAAATTATTAAGTGCGCACAGCCACCGAGATGGAGTTAGGTGTTGCTGTAGGCGTCACCTGCTGGCGGGTTAAGTGTCTGCTAACACTTGTCAGTGAAGCAGCACACTAGTCCCTGAAAAATTATTAAGTGCGCACAGCCACCGAGATGGAGTTAGGTGTTGCTGTAGGCGTCACCTGCTGGGGGGTTAAGTGTGTGCTAACACTTGTCAGTGAAGCAGCACACTAGTCCCTGAAAAAATTAGAAAGTGCGCACAGCCACCGAGATGGAGTTAGTTGTTGCTGTAGGCGTCACCTGCTGGCGGGTTAAGTGTGTGCTAACACTTGTCAGTGAAGCAGCACACTAGTCCCTGAAAAAAATTAGAAAGTGCGCACAGCCACCGAGATGGAGTTAGGTGTTGCTGTAGGCATCACTTACTGGCGGGTTAAGTGTGTGCTAACACTTGTCAGTGAAGCAGCACACTAGTCCCTGAAAAAATTATTAAGTGCGCACAGCCACCGAGATGGAGTTAGGTGTTGCTGTAGGCGTCACCTGATGCCGGGTTAAGTGCGTGCTAACACTTGTCAGTGAAGCAGCACACTAGTCCCTGAAAAAATTATTAAGTGCTCACAGCCACCGAGATGGAGTTAGATGTTGCTGTAGGCGTCACCTGCTGGCGGGTTAAGTGTGTGCTAACACTTGTCAGTGAAGCAGCACAATAGTCCCTGAAAAAATTATTAAGTGCGCACAGCCACCAAGATGGAGTTAGGTGTTGCTGTAGGCGTCACTTACTGGCGGGTTAAGTGTGTGCTAACACTTGTCAGTGAAGCAGCACACTAGTCCTGAAAAAATTATTAAGTGCGCACAGCCACCGAGATGGAGTTAGGTGTTGCTGTAGGCGTCACCTGATGCCGGGTTAAGTGTGTGCTAACACTTGTCAGTGAAGCAGCACACTAGTCCCTGAAAAAATTATTAAGTGCGCACAGCCACCGAGATGGAGTTAGGTGTTGCTGTAGGCGTCACCTGCTGGGGGGTTAAGTGTGTGCTAACACTTGTCAGTGAAGCAGCACACTAGTCCCTGAAAAAATTAGAAAGTGCGCACAGCCACCGAGATGGAGTTAGTTGTTGCTGTAGGCGTCACCTGCTGGCGGGTTAAGTGTGTGCTAACACTTGTCAGTGAAGCAGCACACTAGTCCCTGAAAAAAATTAGAAAGTGCGCACAGCCACCGAGATGGAGTTAGGTGTTGCTGTAGGCATCACTTACTGGCGGGTTAAGTGTGTGCTAACACTTGTCAGTGAAGCAGCACACTAGTCCCTGAAAAAATTATTAAGTGCGCACAGCCACCGAGATGGAGTTAGGTGTTGCTGTAGGCGTCACCTGCTGGCGGGTTAAGTGTGTGCTAACACTTGTCAGTGAAGCAGCACACTAGTCCCTGAAAACATTATTAAGTGCGCACAGCCACCGAGATGGAGTTAGGTGTTGCTGTAGGCGTCACCTGATGCCAGGTTAAGTGCGTGCTAACACTTGTCAGTGAAGCAGCACACTAGTCCCTGAAAAAATTATTAAGTGCGCACAGCCACCGAGATGGAGTTAGGTGTTGCTGTAGGCGTCACCTGATGCCGGGTTAAGTGCGTGCTAACACTTGTCAGTGAAGCAGCACACTAGTCCCTGAAAAAATTATTAAGTGCTCACAGCCACCGAGATGGAGTTAGATGTTGCTGTAGGCGTCACCCGCTGGCGGGTTAAGTGTGTGCTAACACTTGTCAGTGAAGCAGCACAATAGTCCCTGAAAAAATTATTAAGTGCGCACAGCCACCAAGATGGAGTTAGGTGTTGCTGTAGGCGTCACTTACTGGCGGGTTAAGTGTGTGCTAACACTTGTCAGTGAAGCAGCACACTAGTCCCTGAAAAAATTATTAAGCGCGCACAGCCACCGAGATGGAGTTTGGTGTTGCTGTAGGCGTCACTTACTGGCGGGTTAAGTGTGTGCTAACACTTGTCAGTGAAGCAGCACACTAGTCCCTGAAAAAATTATTAAGTGCGCACAGCCACCGAGATGGAGTTAGGTGTTGCTGTAGGCGTCACCTGATGCCGGGTTAAGTGTGTGCTAACACTTGTCAGTGAAGCAGCACACTAGTCCCTGAAAAAATTATTAAGTGCGCACAGCCACCGAGATGGAGTTAGGTGTTGCTGTAGGCGTCACCTGCTGGCGGGTTAAGTGTGTGCTAACACTTGTCAGTAAAGCAGCACACTAGTCCCTGAAAAAATTAGAAAGTGCGCACAGCCACCGAGATGGAGTTAGTTGTTGCTGTAGGCGTCACCTGCTGGCGGGTTAAGTGTGTGCTAACACTTGTCAGTGAAGCAGCACACTAGTCCCTGAAAAAATTAGAAAATGCGCACAGCCACCGAGATGGAGTTAGGTGTTGCTGTAGGCATCACTTACTGGCGGGTTAAGTGTGTGCTAACACTTCTCAGTGAAGAAGCACACTAGTCCCTGAAAAAATATTAAGTGCGCACAGCCACCGAGATGGAGTTAGGTGTTGCTGTAGGCGTCACCTGCTGGCGGGTTAAGTGTGTGCTAACACTTGTCAGTGAAGCAGCACACTAGTCCCTGAAAAAATTATTAAGTGCGCACAGCCACCGAGATGGAGTTAGGTGTTGCTGTAGGCGTCACCTGATGCCGGGTTAAGTGCGTGCTAACACTTGTCAGTGAAGCAGCACACTAGTCCCTGAAAAAATTATTAAGTGCGCACAGCCACCGAGATGGAGTTAGGTGTTGCTGTAGGCGTCACCTGATGTAGGGTTAAGTGCGTGCTAACACTTGTCAGTGAAGCAGCACACTAGTCCCTGAAAAAATTATTAAGTGCGCACAGCCACCGAGATGGAGTTAGGTGTTGCTGTAGGCATCACTTACTGGCGGGTTAAGTGTGTGCTAACACTTCTCAGTGAAGCAGCACACTAGTCCCTGAAAAAATTATTAAGTGCGCACAGCCACCGAGATGGAGTTAGTTGTTGCTGTAGGCGTCACCTGCTGGCGGGTTAAGTGTGTGCTAACACTTGTCAGTGAAGCAGCACACTAGTCCCTGAAAAAATTATTAAGTGCGCACAGCCACCGAGATGGAGTTTGGTGTTGCTGTAGGCGTCACTTACTGGCGGGTTAAGTGTGTGCTAACACTTGTCAGTGAAGCAGCACACTAGTCCCTGAAAAAATTATTAAGTGCGCACAGCCACCGAGATGGAGTTAGGTGTTGCTGTAGGCGTCACCTGCTGGCGGGTTAAGTGTGTGCTAACACTTGTCAGTGAAGCAGCACACTAGTCCCTGAAAAAATTAGAAAGTGCGCACAGCCACCGAGATGGAGTTAATTGTTGCTGTAGGCGTCACCTGCTGGCGGGTTAAGTGTGTGCTAACACTTGTCAGTGAAGCAGCACACTAGTCCCTGAAAAAATTAGAAAGTGCGCACAGCCACCGAGATGGAGTTAGGTTGTTGCTGTAGGCGTCACCTGTGCGGGTTAAGTGTGTGCTAACACTTGTCAGTGAAGCAGCACACTAGTCCCTGAAAAAATTATTAAGTGCGCACAGCCACCGAGATGGATTAGGTGTTGCTGTAGGCGTCACCTATGTGGGGTTAAGTGGTGCTAACACTTGTCAGTGAAGCAGCACACTAGTCCCTGAAAAAATTATTAAGTGCGCACAGCCACCGAGATGGAGTTAGGTGTTGCTGTAGGCGTCACCTGCTGGCGGGTTAAGTGTCGTGCTAACACTTGTCAGTGAAGCAGCACACTAGTCCCTGAAAAAATTATTAAGTGTGCACAGCCACCGAGTGGAGTTAGGTTGTTGCTGTAGGCGTCACCTGCTGCGGGTTAAGTGTGTGCTAACACTTGTCAGTGAAGCAGCACACTAGTCCCTGAAAAAATTATTAAGTGCGCACAGCCACCGAGATGGAGTTAGGTGTTGCTGTAGGCGTCACCTGCTGGTGGGTTAAGTGTGTGCTAACACTTGTCAGTGAAGCAGCACACTAGTCCCTGAAAAAATTATTAAGTGCGCACAGCCACGAGATGGAGTTAGTGTTGCTGTAGGCGTCACCTGCTGGCGGGTTAAGTGTGTGTAACACTTGTCAGTGAAGCAGCACACTAGTCCCTGAAAAAATTATAAGTGCGCACAGCCACCGAGATGGAGTTAGGTGTTGCTGTAGGCGTCACCTGCTGGCGGGTTAAGTGTGTGCTAACACTTGTCAGTGAAGCAGCACACTAGTCCCTGAAAAAATTATTAAGTGCGCACAGCTCGCACATGGAGTTAGGTGTTGCTGTAGGCGTCACTGTGCGGTTAAGTGTGTGCTAACACTGTCAGTGAGCAGCAACTGTCCTGAAAAATTAAGTGCGCACAGCACCGAGATGGATTAAGTGTTGCTGTAGGCGTCACTGATGGGGTTAGTGCGTGCTAACACTTGTCAGTGAGCAGCACACTAGTCCTGAAAATAATTATTAAGTGCGCACAGCCACCGAGAGGAGTTAGGTGTTGCTGTAGGCGTCACTGCTGGCGGTTAAGTGTGTGCTAACACTTGTCAGTGATAGCAGCACATAGTCCTGAAAAAATGATTAGGTGGCACAGCACCGGATGGAGTTAGGTGTGCTGAGGCTCACCTGCTGCAGTTAAGCTGTGCTAACACTTGTCGTGAAGCAGCACACGTAGTCCCTGAAAAAATTATAGTGCGCGCACCAATGGAGTTAGTGTTGCTGAGGCAGTCACTGCTGGGGTTAAGTGGAGCTAGGAATTGTCTGTGAAGCAGCACTAGTCCCTGAAAATTAATTAGTGCGCACAGCCACCGAGTGAGTTGGTGTCTGTAGGCGTCACCTACTGGCGGTTAAGTGTGTGCTAACATTGTCAGTGAGCAGACACTAGTCCCTGAAAAAATTATAAGTGCGCACAGCCACCGAGTGGAGTTAGGTGTTGCTGTAGGCGTCCCTGTGCGGGTTAAGTGGTGCTAACACTTGTCAGTGAAGCAGCACACTAGTCCTGAAAAAATTATTAAGTGCCTGCACAGCCACGAGATGGGTTATGTTGCTGTAGGCAGTACCTGTCGAATTAGTGGTGCTAACATCTTGTCAGTGAAGCACACTAGTCCTGAAATTATAAGGCGCACAGCCACCAGATGGAGTGGTGTTCGTAGGCGCATCTGGCGTTAAGTGGCAACCTGATAATGGCAGCACATAGTCTGAAAATTTTAAGTGCGCACAGCACCGAGATCGAGATTAGTGTCTGTAGGCTCACTTGCGCGTATGTGGTAACATGTCTAACAGCACATAGTCCCTGAAAAAATTAAGTCGCGCACAGCCACCGAGTGGAGTTACTGTTGTGTAGCGTCACCGTCGAAGCGTGTGCAACATTGTAGAACGCACCAGTCCTGAAAGAATTGAATCGCAAGCCACGATGGATAGTGTTGCGAGCGTATGTGGGGTTAATGTGGTAGCACTGCAGTGAGCAGCACATAAGTACTCTGAAAAACAGATTGCATTATGCAGGCCCGATGGAGTAGCTGGACTTGCAAGTACGGCTCAGCCTATACTGCGAGTAAGAGTTGTGGTGACTACACTTTAGTGCAATTCGCATTATATGTACCTGGAAAGTAAAGCTACTCCTATCTGGAACACGAGATGGAGTAGTGAGTAGCCGAATGTACTTTCGTGGCCGATACTAAAATTTTGCTACACACTTCCTGTGACTGTAGCTACATTTACTGAAAAAACATACAATTTAAATTGGACAGCCACCAATGTTGGTGTGCTTAGGCGTACTGTGGTTACTTTTATAAAATGTAGAGTGATTTAACCTTTCAAAGATACTATAGTACACTGATGAAAATATAACTTCATAAGTGCCACTAGTCCTGAACAGAATTGAGTTTCAGCGATGTTTAACTGTAGGCTACTTATAAGGGTTAAGTGCGGGCTACACATTGTAGTCTGAAGCAGCATGTCTGAAAAATATAGTTTCTAGGCTACAGCACAGTGTAGCAATGTCAGAGAGGTCACTGAAATGCTGATTCTTGCCAACTCTTGTCTGTCAGTGAAGCAGCAATGTCCTGAAAAAATTATTAAGTGCGCACAGCCAAGATGATTAGGTTTCGTAGGCCACTCTGGCGGGTTTGTGTGTGCTACCTTGTCAGTGAAGCAGCACATAGTCCTGAAAAAATATTAGTGCGCACAGCCACCGAGTGGTTGTGTTGCTGTAGGCGCACGCCGGGTTAAGTGTTGCTAACATTGTCAGTGAAGCGCACACTAGTCTGAAAAAATTATTAATGGCACAGCCACGAGATGGAGTTAGGGTGCTGTAGGCGTCACTGTGCGGGTTAAGTGTGGTAAACTTGTCAGTGAGAGCACACTAGTCCCTGAAAAAATTATAAGTGCGCACAGCCACCGAGATGGAGTTAGGTGTTGCTGTAGGCGTCACCTGCTGGCGGGTTAAGTGTGTGCTAACACTTGTCAGTGAAGCAGCACACTAGTCCCTGAAAAAATTAGAAAGTGCGCACAGCCACGAGATGGAGTTAGGTTGCTGTAGGCGTCACTTGGCGGGTTAAGTGTGTGCTAACACTTCAGTGAAGCAGCACACTAGTCCTGAAAAAATTATAATGCGCACACCAGAGATGGAGTTAGGTGTTGCTGTGGCTCACTTGGCTTAAGTGTGTGCAACACTTGTCAGTGAAAAGACAAGTCCACAGCCACCGAGATGGAGTTAGTTGTTGCTGTAGGCGTCACCTGCTGGCGGGTTAAGTGTGTGCTAACACTTGTCAGTGAAGCAGCACACTAGTCCCTGAAAAAATTAGTAAAGTGCGCACAGCCACCGAGATGGAGTTAGGTGTTGCTGTAGGCATCACTTACTGGCGGGTTAAGTGTGTGCTAACACTTCTCAGTGAAGCAGCACACTAGTCCCTGAAAAAAATTATTAAGTGCGCACAGCCACCGAGATGGAGTTAGGTGTTGCTGTAGGCGTCACCTGCTGGCGGGTTAAGTGTGTGCTAACACTTGTCAGTGAAGCAGCACACTAGTCCCTGAAAAAATTATTAAGTGCGCACAGCCACCGAGATGGAGTTAGGTGTTGCTGTAGGCGTCACCTGATGCCAGGTTAAGTGCGTGCTAACACTTGTCAGTGAAGCAGCACACTAGTCCCTGAAAAAATTATTAAGTGCGCACAGCCACCGAGATGGAGTTAGATGTTGCTGTAGGCGTCACCTGCTGGCGGGTTAAGTGTGTGCTAACACTTGTCAGTGAAGCAGCACACTAGTCCCTGAAAAAATTATTAAGTGCGCACAGCCACCGAGATGGAGTTAAGTGTTGCTGTAGGCGTCACTTACTGGCGGGTTAAGTGTGTGCTAACACTTGTCAGTGAAGCAGCACACTAGTCCCTGAAAAAATTATTAAGTGCGCACAGCCACCGAGATGGAGTTAGGTGTTGCTGTAGGCGTCACCTGCTGGCGGGTAAGTGTGTGCTAACACTTGTCAGTGAAGCAGCACACTAGTCCCTGAAAAATTATTAAGTGCGCACAGCCACCGAGATGGAGTTAGGTGTTGCTGTAGGCGTCACCTGATGCGGGTTAAGTGCGTGCTAACACTTGTCAGTGAAGCAGCACACTAGTCCCTGAAAAATTATTAAGTGCGCACAGCCACCGAGATAGAGTTAGGTGTTGCTGTAGGCGTCACCTGCTGGCGGGTTAAGTGTGTGCTAACACTTGTCAGTGAAGCAGCACACTAGTCCCTGAAAAAATTATTAAGTGCGCACAGCCACCAAGATGGAGTTAGGTGTTGCTGTAGGCATCACCTGCTGGTGGGTTAAGTGCGTGCTAACACTTGTCAGTGAAGCAGCACACTAGTCCTGAAAAATTAATAAGTGCGCACAGCCACCGAGATAGAGTTAGGTGTTGCTGTAGGCGTCACCTGCTGGCGGGTTAAGTGTGTGCTAACACTTGTCAGTGAAGCAGCACACTAGTCCCTGAAAAAATTATTAAGTGCGCACAGCCACCAAGATGGAGTTAGGTGTTGCTGTAGGCATCACCTGCTGGCGGGTTAAGTGTGTGTTAACACTTGTCAATGAAGCAGCACACTAGTCCCTAAAAAAATTACTAAGTGCGCACAGCCACCGAGATGGAGTTAGGTGTTGCTGTAGGCGTCACCTGCTGGCGGGTTAAGTGTGTGCTAACACTTGTCAGTGAAGCAGCACACTAGTCCTTGAAAAAATTATTAAGTGCGCACAAGTAGTCGCACAAGTAGGTTGGCGTATGTGCTATTTGCAGGTAGAGCAGCAACGCACTGATCTGCCTCAACAAAATAAAGCTGAAGGGTTTTTATGACCCAAATCTATCAGGTGAAAAAATTGAATGTACTCAGCTAAGCCCCGACTTCAGCATTAGACAGCTGAGTGAGTAGCGCTATGAGTCGGTCTTGAGCATGTAAGGCTGCACCTCCCTGCCTGCCTGCCTACAGTCCTCTACACAGTCCTCTGTCCTCCTGGTAGCTCTCATAAGAGCTGTTTGGGTTAAATATAAGGAATTTTTAAGTTTCCTACACTGACTGACATCCCCTATGATCTTTCCGGGATCTACCTCACCCTGCTCTACTCAGATCTTTACAGGAATGTCCAAATGGCGGTGGCAAGGCATTACAGCTCGCCTCTCATATATGACATAGCATCCGATGACAAAGCCAATCATAGTCCTGCCACAACCAACATGGCTGTGGCATTACTGAATATGATTGGCTAACATGCTTTTCCATCTCACAAGTTTCTGACCTAACACGCTAGGCTGTCCGGAAGCTTGTCGGAACTAACAGATTCTGTATTCGCAGTCCGAATACAGAATACAGACTCGGATTCGTAACTCGCTCAGAATCGCTAAGACTCGTCAGACTCGCTCAGCCCCGCTGCTGACGCGGGTATCCGTGAAGCTGTGGATTGTTTAAACGATTTGGGAGATTCAAGCTACATAGCATGTGATATAGCGAGTCTAGCGAGTGAGAATAAGTAAACTCTGACAAAACTAGGATTGCCATTGACTTGCATTGGACCGTTACTGTGCGAGTAATCGCTGGGAAACTTTGCAGAGTACCGAGTCCGCGAGTCCCTTACTACTCGCGAGTTTAAAGAGTCCTAGTGAGTAGACTCGCCCATCCCTACTTTTAGTGCAATTTCGCAGTGTATATGTAGATACACTGCGAAAGTTAAAGGACTACTCCCTACTCCTGAGTAATCACAAGAGAGTCAGGGAGTAGTGAGTAGCCCGAATATTGTTACTATTCGGTGAGTACGAATACTAACAATTCTACTCGCTCATCCCTAGCACTGATCCTTGTGCCACCTGTATGCTACAGTTTTTACATGCAAAAAACATACAGATGTTTAATACACTTGTGAACAGGTTCTAACACTTCAAATGTCTGTCTGCTTAAAGCGTAACTGTGGTTTACATTTTTATTTAATAATAATGTGGAGCAAGTGATTTTAGTAACCTTTCAAATATACTTTATAAGTGAAATCTGATGGAAAACCATTCATAAACCTTCCATAAGGTGTCCTCACGAGATTGTCTCTGAAGCAGACATATGTTCATTTTCAGTCAGATCTGTCTTCACACTGAATATGGCCACATAACTATATAAGGGTGGAAGGGACGGGGCCTACACAATGTGTGAGCTCCTGACTGCAGCTGATGTGGTGACAAAATATCAGATTTCCTCAGGCTACAGCACAGTGCTAAGCAATGTCAGAATGTCAGGATCACTGCAAATGCCTCTGCACTTTCCTTAGCACAAGCTTCTCTGATCTGTCATCTGGTTCCTTCTCTGCTGGCTTCCCACACAGCTTATATACTGGTTCACCACACAGCTGAAAATCTCTTGTCCCTTCTCTGCTGTCACATTGCACTGCTCCCTATCAACTGCTGGCCACAGCCACACAGCTCTAAGTTTTTAAACACGCACAAAATAAATTGAGAAAATAAGTCATATGGCACAAAAAAAATTTTTTTTAGCTGCTATGTGAGCCATCATTAACAACCAGTGCAATATTGTTTTTTTTTTTTTTTAATGAAATTACATTTACACTTTAAGTGCCCATATGGCTAAGTTTATGTGGGAATAGTGACTCAGGCCATATGGCCAATTAAGCAGAAAGGGATCACGGATCTGAATGTAATGAAAAAGTGAATAGTTTTGGTGAAACCACAGAAGCAAGACTTTTTTTTAGTTATTTCAAAGAGTTTACTATCTGAAGTGGATAATCCTTGAAGAAGATAGTGGACCATATGCACAGGCTGTGATGATCAAATCAATACAAAAAGATAAAGTATATTGAATTTATACCTTCGAATACTTGAGCCACAATAAAATGACATTTTTGGCCCCATTTCAACAAAATGGTTTTGCCAGAATTCTAGTGTAAATTGCTTTATGTGAATCAAAACCTTTTTCAAGGGAAAGAGTCCAAGTTCCATGCTTTGCGCAGTTAAGATCTTCAATCCTTTATTTTGGTTCCATATACAAGGTTAAAAAGCAGACAGACCACGCAGGGTCCCGCCTGACATGTTTCGGGTCAATGACCCTTACTCATGTCCATAAGTAAGGGTCTTTGACCCGAAACATGTCAGGCAGGACCCTGCGTGGTCAGATTCCCTGCATTGCAGCGTGCATACAGCATAACACACTACAGAGCCGGGATCTGGTGCCTGCGCTATATGCAGCTGCAATCTAGGGATGTCATGTGACCTAAATTGTTGGAGCTAGCGAACGAAGCATGCTGGAGAAGTAACTAATCTGGGCAGGCACCGATGACATCAGGAGGAGAGGAGGTGGCCCCCAGAGAACAGAGGAGGATGACTGACAGCAGCAAGGAGCTTAGGTCCTGCGGAGAGAACATACCTTCCAGACCTTTTCCAGGTATTAGCTTACATGGTGGGAAATTTTTTAAAGTATTTATTTCGGTGTCCGTGGGTGGTAGGCAGACAAGAGCCACCCTCACAAAATGCAGCATAGGCACTGCTGAAGGTGGCTCTTTTAGTTTAATAGGCCCGGGGGGGTGAAAGGTTCCCGTTAAGGAATATATGCTTCTTAGGATTGGGTAAAGGTATGGTAGTTAGTATTTTCAAGAATATGTTTTAATAAGTGAACAATGATTTATATCTTTCATTGACATGTCTGGAGTCGTCACATGTCAATTGCTTTATCTACTGCCCATTGTGTACAGGGAGCGTGCTTCAGAAAGAAGCCTATCCCCAAAACATCAGGACTATGTCTCCACATAATAATAATAATAATAATAAAGCTTTATTTATATAGCGCCAACATATTCCGCAGCGCTTTACAATGTAGGGTTAGAGTACAGAAAATACAGTAAGTAATTACAGTAGAGAACAAATAAAGTACAATAATTGGATACAAAACAATAGGCATAGAATCAATGTGGAAAAAAAATACAATAAATAAAGCAAGAAATGAAGGTGACCCTGCTCAAAAGAGCTTACAATCTACAACGGGATAGGGGTTGCACAAGGTGCCGGGGCTTATTGCACTGATGGTCCAGGCATCTTGAGGAAATGGGGCATAGAACTAAGCTTATATGGATGGTCATCAGACAGTCTGTGTAGACCTTTATGGTTTGGTGGATCCTTGATCATGAATCCAACCAGTGCACACAGTCCAGATGTTTACTGAGATGGCTCTCTCTGCATTAGCGATTCAGCAATATACTTGTTGATGCCTATTTGATATATGCCCGCTGTGCTTATCGATATTGATTAAAAACATCAATTGATTTTGGCTGACATATAAATGACTTCAGTATTCCAAATGTGATGCGATGATAAATGCCATTTGACATACAGTGGAAAAATATAAACAATTTAAAGAAGAGAAAATACTTTGGTTGCTGCATATATTTGCATGTACATGTGTCTTTACTGAACAATGAATGTAGGCTGCAAACCATCTAGTAGGGCTATTCAACTGATGGTCACTTATAATACGATGTTTCATAGAAGACATAACAACATCAAAAACAGATCATTTTTATAAAAACAAGTAATACTTCAGGATAATGTTCATACCCTCCCATAAGAATAAATGTGTCCTCTGATAATGAAGATTAAACATGGGTTTGGTTTTCTTGATCAGCTAATGGCAAATGTTTTGAATTATTGCCAAATTATAAACAGGAAGGAAGGATTCTGGGCCATTTGATGTAATAAGCTGTAGGGTCAAATGTACGATGCCTGATAGCTTAAGTCTGTGCACACATTTCCATTTAGTTTTTTGCCCTCCACCATGGTCAATTACGTAGTTGTACAATATTATAAAATATATGAAAATGGTATATTAAGAAAAGATACAATGAAAAAAACATAATTTATTTACCTTGTTGTAGCTAGCTAGAGAATCTATTTCTTTATAGATAGAGAGATAGATAGTAGGTTTAGGAACTCCTTACTAAAACATCCCTTTTTTATGGTTCTCAGCTCAGTCATTCAGTGTTCAGAGGCGAGGTGATAGGATGCTATCTCCATGGTCTCTGATGAAACACAGCTGAGAGTACATTATAGCAAGCACAGAGATTTCACAGAGGATCATGGAGGGGTTGATAACAATGGAGTGCCTAAATTTCTTTGTGTTTTTTTTTGTATAATAAAATTATTTTCTTCTATGTGTGTTATGCCTTCTTTACTATTTTTTGAGATTCTTAATGACCAGGTCTAATATTGGCCTGACATTAGGAATCTCGGTATTAATACCAGCTGGCAATAGAAAGCTGGTAATAACCCCTTATTATCCAGCGTGCCACCGCCAGCAAAGGCCACTGGAAGAGCCTGGTAAAGCACCTGGAAATGGTGCTACGATGAATTAACCATTTGGACTTTCATTGGCTGTAAGCCATAATCATCAACATTACCAAAAATAAATATTTGAAACAGATCACTCTGTAATGACTCTATATAATATATGTGTTTCATTTTATGTATTGAATTACTGAATTAAATTAACTTTTTGATGATATTCTAATGCATTGAGATGCACCTGTACTATATAGGCTTTACTAGTCTAGGAGTCCTGCTCTTTAAAAATGGGAAAAAATGTTTTCTTGAAGTCCTCCTCTACGTGTCTACCTGGGTATATTCCAGCCCCTCCTTCTAATTTTTGTCAGCCCTTGCACTTAGTGCATAGGCTTTATGAGTCTAGGAATCCTATTACCTAACAATTTTAACAGAATGCTTATGAGGTATTCCATTATGTCTAAGACGGGGTGTATCGGAGTTCCTCTTCCTTCTGATTTTTGCTAGTTCTTGCATTGTCAGCGTAGGCTTTGTGAGGTTCAAAGTCCCTCCTTCAAAAATTAAACAGGATGTGTCTTACTATGTCACACCCACCAAATGCCCAGATAAGTTTGTAAAATGTTAAAATTACATGAGCTGGTGACTACTGATGGGTGTAGTTTTATTTCCTCCTCTACTATGTCATCTACTGTAGTCATAGGCGACAGGGATATGCAGAGAAAGCTCGTTTGGCTATTAAGACTAGGTTCACTTTTTTGCAGCATTTTTTCTTGTTTTATGCATATTAAAAGCTGATTTTTATAGCACCAGAAAAAGCTAGGAAATTACGTAACTATAAGGCACACAAATGTTTTTTTTATGACAAATGGAAAACTGCAGCATTTTTTTTAAAGCAACAGCATGTCAATTCTTTCAGTGATCTAGCAGTATCTTTTCAACATTGCTACATGTGAAAATAGCCTAAGAGGTGGAGGAGTTTTTTTTTCTTCTTTTTTCTAATTTTGCCTCATATGCAAGTCATCATATACAAGTCATTATACAGGAAAGAATGTTTATGAACATTTTATCTACGGCTTTGTATGTTTTATTGTCAGTCTGTAAAAGTGACACAATATTCTGAAGACATTGTTCCAAGCTAGGAAGTCAGACCTGGGAGTCAGAGGTTTGTTCTTCATGCTGATCCCATTCCATTTGAGCACTGTTTCCATCGATTTCAGCAATTTTAGGGCCTCCTCAGACCTCATGGGGATGGTCTTCCGGAAAAATGCTTGAGTTTCACAGTGACTTCCATTATACTTGTTGCTCTGGTTGAGCCCATCTCAGAATTGGTCTTGTTCGATTCAAGTATCGAGCACTCAAGCATTTTAGTGCTTGATCATTAGTAGTAAGCATAATTTTTGTTTGTGTGGTGTCCTGCTTAATAAAATCAGCCTGTTCACATGATCGACTTTTCACATTGACAGTAAACAAGTAAATACATTGTAAAAATGACATTTAGGCTATACACATTGAGCACAATTCAACAAAGTATTTGTGGCACCCCAAGGGTTAATATGCCACAGAAATATCAACACAGGTTTAATCCCCACACAACACTACACTAGAAAGTGGGAGGAGATATGGTGGCACCTGAACTAGTGGAGGAGCTAAAGTTGCTTACCACAGAGCAGGAGTGTCAGTTAGTCAGTTAGTTAGAGAGTTTCGTTTTGAGTCTGGAGCAGGAGCAGAGTCAAGTAGAAGTGGAGGTCCTGAGAGGTCTGAGGAGAGGAGACAGAGGAACAGAGGAACATACCCGGGATAAAGAGTTACCCCAAACTTTACCCTGGAGAGGCGCTTAAGACGGATACCGGATCCGAGGCTGTGCCTGAGACAGACAGGACAGTAAATACCGGGATAGTGAAGGTCCACCATCTTCACTGTACCATAGCAAAGCAACACGGAGGGGTCAGTGACAGAGAGGACTCAAGTTGCCTAGCAGATTGGTACCCGTGGGAAGAGACAGGGCCAGCAGTTCTTTATTTCCTACGTGTTTCGGTGCAGTTCCATTCACCTTCCCTAGGGATATCCCTGAGGAAGGTGCATGGAACTGCACCGAAACGCGTAGGAAATAAAGAAGAATACTGCTACAAGATATATCTTGCATTCCTTGTGTTTCCTGTGGACTCAGCAGCACGGACTGTTAACCACACCTTGCTTCCCAAAATTTAGTGATGGCCACCCACTATATGCGGTCACTGATGGGGTCGCCACTGCTGCAGAACCTCCAGGGATGATGGGATAGCAGCTTGGATGGAATAGTTCCAGTGGGTAGAACTGGGTTCCTCGGGGCAGTGGTAGTAGTAGTTAAAGTCTGTGAGGATGGTTATTGATGCTGCAGGAGAGTAGGGGTAGCAGTAGAGATGATGAGAGTAGAGGCAATGGCAGTATATGAGGGCAAGTGGGGCTTGAGAGGCTGGCATATCTGGCCTATGGGGTTCTAAAACACAATGGGAATCATATACCCTTAATATGAATAACCTCACAAATAGGAACAAAACCATGTTGCAGCTTTTGGGCCATTTGTGGCATTTATGTTTATGGAGCCTTTTGTTTCTTATCTTGCTTTAGGTTTCTGGTTTTCCTGTTACCTTTTTTACAACAGGTATGCGCCCCATTGATTTTTGATTTGTGATTCAGTGACAACCTGTATTACTGGTAACTTATGCTGTTGTACCTCTATCCCATATAGCAGTGGCATTCCTTAAGTAACCCCAGGGGTGTAAGCTTAACCCCTGATTATCACAGGTACCTTATTTTTTTGACTATTTTTTTTTTTGACTATTTTTTGACTATGTGAGGATTTATACGGGACATTGTTTGAATATTGTACCTAACATTGGGAATTAATGGGCTTTGTTTCTTTTTATCACAGTATATCCCTTTATAGACATGATATGTGGGCGGGATTTGTTTATTCATTCCTGTTGAGTGAACAGGTAATCTACATGTTTTTCATTTTCCATACCAGGGAGATGTTCATAAATACATGACTGTATGAGTTGTTTGGGATTCGTTTTGTTCCTACTTGTGAGGTTATTCATATTAAGGGTATATGATTCCCATTGTGTTTTAGAACCCCATAGGCCAGATATGCCAGCCTCTCAAGTATAGCATAGTCCTTTGTTGTGATAATAATTTACCTGTATATCATTAATTTGATTATTGTTCTATTATAGATAAGTGTGTGGAGCTTTTGCTGTAACATCGCGTAACAAAGTAGCACTACAATAAGGTATTGCACATATATCATATCTTGTTATGTATAATGTGTTATTTCCCTCCACTTAACTGGATGATATGATGTTCCTTTTTCTGATCTTTCACTGATTGTTCAGGTTTCTGAGATGTTCTTATATGCAATTTACCTTTCTGAGATTTAATCTGAAAGTCTGGTAATCTTTATTTGTGATGATATAACATTACTATTTATTCATTATGCGTAAACATGATATTGTTTGTTTTTCCTTTCTTGTATATAATTAGTATGTCATGTGATGAAGACTACGGTCGAAACGTCTGACTATGATACATTTTTTTGATGAAAAAGCAAACATCACTTGTCTGAAGATTCACTAATAAAGTATACGAATATTTACAGCATTCCTGGATTCTTTTTTGGTGTGCCAGATCACTTACTATTATAGCCCCTGTTGAAAGACCCATGGTACAAAGTTCAAGTGTTGTGGCACCATCCAGGCTAAAGGCAAAGACTGCATATCCCAACTTGTACGTTGAGCTTATATGTTGGATTTGCAGCAGAATGTGTCCAGGGTTTCACAGTACAACTCTATGAGTGGGTGTCTTATTCATCTGCGTAAAGATTATATGTAGTTATAAATGAGGAAGCAGATTTTTCTTTGCTTGAGCGGAGTTCTTTCTCTAAACGTCAATGCTGTCTCATAGGTTTTACTTGTTAAAAAGTTACTTAATGGCAAGTTAATGAAAAGTTTAAACCCAATTTAAAATCTTGACAGAAGAGAAAAATTAAAAATATTTTATTCTAGTACAAGCTGCTCTTTATCTGGCTATTATTGGAAACATTTAATAAATGAAAAGCTAAAATAAAACAGTATTTTTCCACAGTCATTTTAATTGTCCTTTAAGATATTTCAGACTTCTCCAGGAACGATAGAGTATTATATGCACATAAAGTAAAACTTCATATATATATTTCAGTCATTTTTAGTAAAAGACATAAAATTTGTCTTTAACCAGTGTTAATATGCTGACTCGTTAAAAATATATGCATGAAAATCTTATGTTATGTATTTTTAAGGTTGACATTTGGGAACATAGAAGGATACTTTATATAATTTTCTAAAATATGAAGAGAGCAGTTTTAACATTACTGGCTAAAATCCTTAACTTATTTGCAGTTCCTCACTATCTTATCACAAAGCCTTAAGAAACAGCTGAGTAAAGTAACAAATAAAAATTTTGAAAAAACAAAATAATCCTCTTTCAGTTTAATATATTAAACAGAAAACAATACTAGGATTGGCATCTTATTTTAGGAACTTTGCTAAAATTAGGCCGAATAGTATGTTTAGGAAAATCTACTCCCTTTTACACCTCGGGATATAAGTAGTAAAGGCAATCAAAGCAGAGATTTCTCCATTATGCAATATCATCAGGGAGACATTTGATTGGCCCCAATTGTATTCTAAAGCAGAACCAGCCAGAGCACCGAGCCCAATGTAAGTCAATTAGTGACAGGCTCCGTCCACAGACTTCCGGTTATAAAACGAGTATTTCTGGAAAAGGGCGGGAGGGTGGGCTTTTTCAAATCGCCGAAGCATACAACACCTTGCTGTGCTCCCCAGAGGGATCCTAACAATCAATCTGCTCTCTGTGAGGTGCCAGCTCACTGTGTTTACTGAAGGGAGCTGTGTATTTGTGTCAGATCGGTAATTATTAGTGAGGAGTCTGAGCATCTCAGCGGTACTCGGTGCTCGCCGAGCATCCCGAGTACAGGGATACTCGTGCGAGTAACGAGTAGCGCCGAGCATACTCGCTCATCCCTAGTGCTTACCTAAGAGGGTTGTGATGAAGTCACAATGCTCTAAAGAACTTTATAGTCTCAACTACTGCAGTACCCATACATGAATAAAATCAAACGCGGCAGATGAAGTGGTTTACCACCGTGCTGTCATAGCCAAAGATTCACCAAAGTAATGATAACTGTGCTTTTATTTTTGAACATGTTTCAAAAATGAATCTCCTTCTTCGGGATATAAAAACACTGATGTACATTTTTTTGTCATATCTTCAATATCCTATCATTGCTTCATTCTGCCATGCTAGGCCCTATGCCATCACCTGTGGACAAACGCATGTCATTGACATTAATAACATGTGATTCTCCTTTCATGAGCATGTAGAGCATGATATACGTCAGTCATGTATGGAGGCATAGTGCATAGGCTAGGAACGAGAAGATGGCTCAAGAGCAGTAAATGAACGACAGCAGCAGTGGGTCAGGTATATGATGGATCAAGGAGAGTTAAGTTTATAAGTTCATTGTTTTTTAATTTTTTCCCTGTCATCAGACTCTAGCAAAATGGTGGCTTGCTAATTGGAAAGTCAGTGCTAAGTGAATTGTTTATTTTATTTCTAGATAATTCACTTGCCTAGGCCTGTAGTCCAGGCCACATCTGATTAGATTATGCAAAAGCACGGCAAAAAGCTTCATGACTTCCATCCATTTTATTGTCTTTGTCTAGCCTATAAACTCAATATTTTGCTTTCTATGGCTACTATCATTACATGAAAAAATGAACAGAAGTAGAAGGGTTCACCCATGTTATTGGAATTCGGATTTCAGCTGTATGGAGGAGTGCTCACACATAAATCCACTCATAGATTCCAAGCATGAAAAGGGAAGGTGAAAGACATATCCAGTGAATAGAATAATTATTATACTTTATGTATTTGTGGCGCCCTGCTCACGCAGGTAACCACAGACATCTCTAATGCACAGCTGAGTTCCACAGCAGGTACCTACTACATGCAACACCTTCCACCCGGCACAGTAGGGGGAGCACCACTTGCTGACCTTAGGCGAGATCCCCTATAAATACTGCGGCTGGGAGAGGAGTTAGTTAGAGTGTGCAGACGCTAGGAGAGCTGCGAAGACGACCTGGTGATCGGTGCCGCGGTTAGGCCCCAACCAGTGACCCGGAGTGGCCCTTCTGCCGTCTACCAAGCCTAGGAGTGGGGACAGAAGGCAAAGAGCAGAGCCAAGGCAGCGAGGAAATAGTGGAAGTTCATCCAGAGACATACCGGACTTTGGGGATCCACACATGCAGGATTACTTCAAGACTGCAGAAAACCCCGTCATACCGTGGAGACTTCAGTCACCCGGTCCCCCTGTGTATCCAAGAAAAGGGAGCCAGACACCGCAGTGTTATACAGCAGTGATAAGAGAGGGTAACCCGTGGACCGCGCAGGATAAGAGAGAGAGGCTTCAGGAACCGTAAAGAAACTGAGGAGGCATTATACCCACTTGCTGTGGAAGCTCACTGTGCACCTGGTCACCCGACAGTGCACTGGACGTCTTTACTAGTGATGAGCGAGCATGCTCGCCACTACTCGGTACTCGCACGAGTATCACTGTACTCGGGCGACTCGCCGAGCACCGAGTAATCTCGCGATACTCGTGCTGTGCTCGTGGTCGTCATCTCACCATGTTGGCGCTCTTTTGAGAGCCAGCCCACGTGCAGGGATTGGCTGACAGACCACTGCAATGCCACAGCCCTGTTAGTTGTGACATAGCAGTGATTGGCCGCCCTGCACAGCGTCACCGAGCCTTTATAACTCCCGGCGCGTTGTGCTCGGCACACAGCCATCCAGACAGTGAGTGTAGGGAGAGTGTCTGCTGCTGATTAGGGACAGATTTGCGGCCCTCATAGGTAGATCCGTATCAGGGCTGCAAACAGCTGCTGACCACAACAGTCCTTCTCAGGACTAATGTAGGAGGACATAGGCAGGGTGATCCAGATCGGAGTCCAAGATTTCCAGTGACCAGAACAGTCCTTCTCAGGACTAATGTAGGAGGATATAGGCAGGGTGATACAGATTGGAATCCAAGCTTTTCAGTGACCATTAGAGTCACCACACTCTTGTACTTAGTACCTTAATACAGGTTAGGGACTAAAATCCTCTCTTCAAACCATTACAGTCACCAGACAGGTGTACGTACTACCTTAATACAGGTTAGGGAACTAAAACCCTAACTCTTGTCATCAAAACAGTCACCAGACAGGTGTACGTACTACCTTAATACAGGTTAGGGACTAAAATCCTCTCTTCAAACCATTACAGTCACCAGACAGGTGTACGTACTACCTTAATACAGGTTAGGGAACTAAAATCCTAACTCTTGTCATCAAAACAGTCACCAGACAGGTGTACGTACTACCTTAATACAGGTTAGGGACTAAAATCCTCTCTTCAAACCATTACAGTCACCAGACAGGTGTACGTACTACCTTAATACAGGTTAGGGACTAAAATCCTCTCTTCAAACCATTACAGTCACCAGACAGGTGTACATACTACCTTAATACAGGTTAGGGAACTAAAATCCTAACTCTTGTCATCACAACAGTCACCAGACAGGTGTACGTACTACCTTAATACAGGTTAGGGACTAAAATCCTCTCTTCAAACCATTACAGTCACCAGACAGGTGTACGTACTACCTTAATACAGGTTAGGGACTAAAATCCTCTCTTCAAACCATTACAGTCACCAGACAGGTGTACGTACTACCTTAATACAGGTTAGGGACTAAAATCCTCTCTTCAAACCATTACAGTCACCACACTGTTGTACGTCATACGTTTATACAGGTTAGGGAACTAAAATCCTAACTCTTGTCATCTCAACAGTCACCACACTGTTGTACGTCATACGTTTATACAGGTTAGGGAACTAAAATCCTAACTCTTGTCATCTCAACAGTCACCACACTGTTGTACGTCATACGTTCATACAGGTTAGGGAACTAAAATCCTAACTCTTGTCATCTCAACAGTCACCACACTGTTGTACGCCATACGTTTATACAGGTTAGGGAACTAAAATCCTAACTCTTGTCATCTCAACAGTCACCACACTGTTGTACGTCATACGTTCATACAGGTTAGGGAACTAAAATCCTAACTCTTGTCATCTCAAAAGTCACCACACTGTTGTACGTCATACCCTTTATAGAGGTTAGGGAACTAAAATCCTAACTCTTGTCATCTCAACAGTCACCACACTGTTGTACGTCATACGTTCATACAGGTTAGGGAACTAAAATCCTAACTCTTGTCATCTCAACAGTCACCACACTGTTGTACGTCATACCCTTTATACAGGTTAGGGAACTAAAATCCTAACTCTTGTCATCTCAACAGTCACCACACTGTTGTACGTCATACGTTCATACAGGTTAGGGAACTAAAATCCTAACTCTTGTCATCACAACAGTCACCACACTGTTGTACGTCATACGTTCATACAGGTTAGGGAACTAAAATCCTAACTCTTGTCATCTCAACAGTCACCACACTGTTGTACGTCATACCCTTTATACAGGTTAGGGAACTAAAATCCTAACTCTTGTCATCTCAACAGTCACCACACTGTTGTACGTCATACGTTCATACAGTTTAGGGAACTAAAATCCTAACTCTTGTCATCTCAACAGTCACCACACTGTTGTACGTCATACGTTCATACAGGTTAGGGAACTAAAATCCTAACTCTTGTCATCTCAACAGTCACCACACTGTTGTACGTCATACGTTTATACAGGTTAGGGAACTAAAATCCTAACTCTTGTCATCTCAACAGTCACCACACTGTTGTACGTCATACGTTCATACAGGTTAGGGAACTAAAATCCTAACTCTTGTCATCTCAACAGTCACCACACTGTTGTACGTCATACCCTTTATACAGGTTAGGGAACTAAAATCCTAACTCTTGTCATCTCAACAGTCACCACACTGTTGTACCTCATACGTTCATACAGGTTAGGGAACTAAAATCCTAACTCTTGTCATCTCAACAGTCACCACACTGTTGTACGTCATACGTTTATACAGGTTAGGGAACTAAAATCCTAACTCTTGTCATCTCAACAGTCACCACACTGTTGTACGTCATACGTTCATACAGGTTAGGGAACTAAAATCCTAACTCTTCTCATCTCAACAGTCACCACACAGTTGTACGTCATACGTTTATACAGGTTAGGGAACTAAAATCCTAACTCTTGTCATCTCAACAGTCACCACACAGTTGTACGTCATACGTTCATACATGTTAGGGAACTAAAATCCTAACTCTTGTCATCTCAACAGTCACCACACTGTTGTACGTCATACGTTCATACAGGTTAGGGAACTAAAATCCTAACTCTTGTCATCTCAACAGTCACCACACTGTTGTACGTCATACGTTCATACAGGTTAGGGAACTAAAATCCTAACTCTTGTCATCTCAACAGTCACCACACTGTTGTACGTCATACGTTCATACAGGTTAGGGAACTAAAATCCTAACTCTTGTCATCTCAACAGTCACCACACTGTTGTACGTCATACGTTTTATACAGGTTAGGGAACTAAAATCCTAACTCTTGTCATCTCAACAGTCACCACACTGTTGTACGTCATACGTTCATACAGGTTAGGGAACTAAAATCCTAACTCTTGTCTCAACAGTCACCACACTGTTGTACGTCATACGTTCATACAGGTTAGGGAACTAAAATCCTAACTCTTGTCATCTCAACAGTCACCACACTGTTGTACGTCATACGTTCATACAGGTTAGGGAACTAAAATCCTAACTCTTGTCTCAACAGTCACCACACTGTTGTACGTCATACGTTCATACAGGTTAGGGAACTAAAATCCTAACTCTTGTCATCTCAACAGTCACCACACTGTTGTACGTCAAACGTTTATACAGGTTAGAGAACTAAAATCCTAACTCTTGTCATCTCAACAGTCACCACACTGTTGTACGTCATACCTTTCTACAGGTTAGGGAACTAAAATCCTAATCTCCTGTGACCTCCACAGTCACCAGACAGTTGTCGCTCTATACAGGCAAAATGCGCAAAGGCGTTGGCAAGGGCGTTGGCAAGGAACAAGGAAGTGGACGTGATGGTGGTGCAGGCAGAGGCCGAGGTCGTGTGCAAGCACTCATTTCGCAACAACAAAGGGCCACATCTCCTCGCTCGCACGTCCTGTCCCAAATTCTTGGGGCCCGCAGCAGTACACCACTGTTGAACCAAGACCAGTGTCAACAGGTTGTTACTTGGATAGCGGATAATGCTTCAAGTCAAATGGGCACCTCCACAGACACCCTGTCTTCCGCACGGTCAACTGTCAGTAGCCGTGATACTGCACCGCACATTTCCCAACCTGATCCTCCTTCCTACCACCCGGCCGAGTACACGTCCACGGACATTTCAGATCCCACACTAGGACACTCGGAAGAGCTGTTCACGTATCCATTCGCAGAATCTGGCCTGTCGCCACCTCCTCTTGAAGTGGGTCATGAGGAGATGGTATGTACAGATGCCCAAATATTTGAGCAGCCGCGTTATGATGAACGGAACGTTGTCAAATTGTCTCAACAAGGGGTGGACGATGATGAGACACAATTGCCAGGAAGTCAGGAGGAGGATCAGGGTGCGGAAGAGGAAGACGACGTGGTGGATGATCCAGTAGCTGACCTTACATGGCAGGAGGATATGCAGAGCGAGGACAGCAGTGCACAGGGGGAGGGAGGCGTAGCATCCCAACAGCCAGTGCGAAGCAGGGTTGCGTCCGCAGGCAGAAGGCAGGCAACCGTTCCCCGGAACAACAACACGACTCAAGGTGCCTGTGCAAATGTTCGGTCTTCCCGAGTCTGGGAGTTTTTTAAGTTGGCTCCAGAAGACTCAAAAAAGGCCATTTGCCACACCTGCCATGCCACTATCAGCAGGGGTACGAAAACTAGCAGCCTGACCACCACCAGCATGATCAGGCACATGTCAGCCAAGCACCCGACTTTGTGGGAAGTACCACAGAGTCGAGGAGCGGTGCGTGCTGATGTCTACTACGTGCTGCTACGTCTTCGGCTGTTGTGCATGCAAGCCAATCCCCTGTCCATGCTGGCCGCGAACAAGCCTCCGGTCCAGCACCTGAAGTTGCTGAAGCACAAATTACACCACCATCAAGCACGTCCTTGTCCCAGCGCAGCGTTCAATTATCCATTCAGCAAACATTTGAACGCAGGCGCAAATACGCTGCCAATGCCCCACATGCCACAGTCCTCAATGCTCACATTTCGCGACTCATAGCGCTAGAAATGTTGCCTTTCCGTCTGGTGGAGACGGACGCATTCCGCGACCTGATGGCGGCTGCTGTCCCACGTTACTCGGTCCCCAGCCGACACTATTTCTCCAGATGTGCCGTCCCCGCATTGCATAACCACGTGTCCAACAGCATCACACGTGCCCTGAACAATGCTGTTTCAGCCAAAGTCCACCTAACCACTGACACGTGGACAAGTGCTTGTGGGCAAGGCCGCTACATCTCCTTGACGGCACACTGGATTAATATTGTGGAGGCTGGGACCCAGTCTGAGCGAGGGACGGAACACGTCCTTCCCACACCAAGGATAGCAGGCCCTACCTCTGTCATGGTTTCACCGACACTCTACAGCTCCGGAATGTCATGCTCTTCAGCCTCCTCCTCCTCCACCTGCGCATCCTCATCCACTGTACCCTCCACACCAGTCCCAAGCTGGAAGCACTGCAGCACTGCCTCTGCAAAGCGTCAACAGGCTGTGCTGAAGCTAGTCTGCATAGGTGACAAACCACACAATGCAGAAGAGGTGTGGACAGCTCTGAAACAGCAGGCAGATCACTGGCTCACACCTCTGAACCTAAAGCCAGGAAAGGTCATGTGTGACAATGGCCGGAACCTGGTGGCAGCTTTGAGGCGAGGGCAGCTGACGCATGTTCCATGTGTGGCCCATGTGCTCAACCTGGTGATTCAGAGGTTTGTGAAGTCATACCCGGAGGTGTCTGACCTGCTGGTAAAAGTTCGGCGTCTGTCAGCACATTTTCGCAAGTCACCTGCTGCTTCAGCCGGCCTTGCCAGCTTTCAGCGCCGTTTGCGTCTTCCGGCCCACAGACTGGTGTGTGATGTCCCCACGCGTTGGAATTCAACGCTGCACATGTTGGTCAGGATATGTGAGCAGAAGAGGGCAGTTGTGGACTACCTGCATCACCTAAGCCGTCGGGAAATTGGTCAAACTCCACACATAACACCTGAGGAGTGGAGATGGATGTCGGACCTATGCACCGTCCTCCAAAACTTTGAGGACTCCACCAAGATGGTGAGCGGCGATGACGCCATTATTAGCGTCACCATACCACTACTCTGCCTTCTAAAACGGTCTCTGCTGAAAATAAAAGAGGATGCATTGCAGGCCGAGCGCGATGACTTAGAGCAAGAAACTGTAGTGGGTGTGGGTGAAACACACAGCCCAGCCTCATGTCATCACAACGTGTAGTGGAGGACTATGACGAGGAGGAGGAGGACGATGAAGACATGGAGCAACTCTCAGGCAAAATTGGGGATATGACATGCACACCAGTCATACTCTCGATTCAGCGTGGCTGGCCAGAGGACAGGGGAGATGAGGAGGAGGAGGAGGAGGAGGACAGCATGTTCAGTCATCGTGTTGGTCTGGATACTGAAGTGATGGCTGTTAAGAGTCTGGCGCACATGGCTGACTTTATGGTAAGCTGCCTGTCTCGTGACCCTCGCGTTCAGAACATCTTGGCCGACAATCAGTACTGGTTGGCAACACTCTTAGACCCACGCTACAAGGAGAACTTTATGTCTCTCATTCCTGAGGCGGAGAGGTCAGCCAAAATGCTGCAGTTCCAGAGGGCCATAGTCACGGAAGTTGTGAAATCCTTCCCCTCACAAAACGCTAGCGGCATAGGTCAGGATTCGATGGACAACCAAGGCGTACGGCCGAGAGGGGCACAAGTCCAATCCGCCAGAGGCAGGGGAACTGTCTTTACGATGTGGGACAGTTTTCTCAGCCCCTCACGTACCACAGCCCCTGAGGTGCGGGGTAGTGCCACCAGAAATGCTAAGTTTGGGCAGATGCTGAAGGAGTACCTTGCAGATCGAACAACTGTACTGCGAGATTCATCGGTGCCTTTCAATTATTGGGTCTCCAAGCTCGACACGTGGCATGAATTGGCTCTCTACGCCTTGGAAGTCCTGGCCTGCCCTGCCGCTAGCGTTTTATCAGAGCGTGTTTTCAGTGCAGCAGGTGGAATAATCACTGATAAACGCACCCGCCTGTCAACTGAAAATGCGGACAGGCTCACTCTGATCAAGATGAACAAGGGTTGGATTGGGCCAGACTTCACCACACCACCAGCAAATGACAACTGAATTTAATTTTGTTATTTGAATTTGACATGTACCTCCACTCACCCATGGGTACACACTTCCGTACTTTGGCTAATCGCTGGACTGCTACTCCTTCTCCTCATGTGACACCATGATGAGCGTTAGAATAGTTAGGCTCTTGTTTGAGGTATACACGCAGTGGTAAATTTTTTAGCCCATTCTGTTAGAATGGGCATTACAACGACAGGAGACCCGCTCCTTTTCAATGGGAAAAATGTTTTTAGGCACTCCTACACTTCTCTATCCAGGGACAAAGAGGAGCCTCCCAATTTTTGGCTGCCCTGACAAAAGGGCTATACTACAATACACCCTGTTCTTCTTAACAGGCCCTCCTGCACGTCTCAATCCAGGGACAAAGAGGAGCCTCACAATTTTTGGCTGCCCTGACAAAAGGACTATACTACAATACACCCAGTTCTTAACAGGCCCTCCTGCACGTCTCTATCCAGGGACAAAGAGGAGCCTCCCAATTTTTGGCTGCCCTGACCAAAGGGCTATAGTAAAATACACCCACTTCAGGGTTACAGGCCCTACTACATGTCTGTAAGCATGGGTCATTGTTGAACCTCCCAATTTTTGGCTGCCCTGACAAAAGGGCTATACTACAATACACCCAGTTCTTAACAGGCCCTCCTGCACGTCTCTATCCAGGGACAAAGAGGAGCCTCCCAATTTTTGGCTGCCCTGACAAAAGGGCTATACTACAATACACCCTGTTCTTCTTAACAGGCCCTCCTGCACGTCTCTATCCAGGGACAAAGAGGAGCCTCCCAATTTTTGGCTGCCCTGACAAAAGGGCTATACTACAATACACCCTGTTCTTCTTAACAGGCCCTCCTGCACGTCTCAATCCAGGGACAAAGAGGAGCCTCCCAATTTTTGGCTGCCCTGACAAAAGGGCTATACTACAATACACCCAGTTCTTAACAGGCCCTCCTGCACGTCTCTATCCAGGGACAAAGAGGAGCCTCCCAATTTTTGGCTGCCCTGACCAAAGGGCTATACTAAAATACACCCACTTCAGGGTTACAGGCCCTACTACATGTCTGTAAGCATGGGTCATTGTTGAAACTCCCAATTTTTGGCTGCCCTGACCAAAGGGCTATACTATAATACACCCACTTGAGGGTTACAGGCCCTACTACATGTCTGTAAGCATGGGTCATTGTTGAACCTCCCCATTTTTGGCTGCCCTGACCAAAGGGCTATAGTAAAATACACCCACTTCAGGGTTACAGGCCCTACTACATGTCTGTAAGCATGGGTCATTGTTGAACCTCCCAATTTTTGGCTGCCCTGACAAAAGGGCTATACTACAATACACACCAGTTCTTAACAGGCCCTCCTGCACATCTCTATCCAGGGACAAAGAGGAGCCTCACAATTTTTGGCTGCCGTGACAAAAGGGCTATACTACAATACACCCTGTTCTTCTTAACAGGCCCTCCTGCACGTCTCAATCCAGGACAAAGAGGAGCCTCCCAATTTTTGGCTGCCCTGACCAAAGGGCTATAGTAAAAGACACCCACTTCAGGGTTACAGGCCCTACTACATGTCTGTAAGCATGGGTCATTGTTGAACCTCCCAATTTTTGGCTGCCCTGACAAAAGGGCTATACTACAATACACCCAGTTCTTAACAGGCCCTCCTGCACGTCTCTATCCAGGGACAAAGAGGAGCCTCCCAATTTGTGGCTGCCCTGACAAAAGGGCTATACTACAATACACCCTGTTCTTCTTAACAGGCCCTCCTGCACGTCTCTATCCAGGGACAAAGAGGAGCCTCCCAATTTTTGGCTGCCCTGACCAAAGGGCTATAGTAAAATACACCCACTTGAGGGTTACAGGCCCTACTACATGTCTGTAAGCATGGGTCATTGTTGAACCTCCCCATTTTTGGCTGCCCTGACAAAAGGGCTATACTATAATACACCCATTTGAGGGTTACAGGCCCTACTACATGTCTGTAAGCATGGGTCATTGTTGAACCTCCCCATTTTTGGCTGCCCTGACCAAAGGGCTATAGTAAAATACACCCACTTCAGGGTTACAGGCCCTACTACATGTCTGTAAGCATGGGTCATTGTTGAACCTCCCAATTTTTGGCTGCCCTGACCAAAGGGCTTTACTATAATACACCCATTTGAGGGTTACAGGCCCTACTACATGTCTGTAAGCATGGGTCATTGTTGAACCTCCCCATTTTTGGCTGCCCTGACCAAAGGGCTATAGTAAAATACACCCACTTCAGGGTTACAGGCCCTACTACATGTCTGTAAGCATGGGTCATTGTTGAACCTCCCAATTTTTGGCTGCCCTGACCAAAGGGCTATACTATAATACACTCACTTGAGGGTTACAGGCCCTACTACATGTCTGTAAGCATGGGTCATTGTTGAAACTCCCAATTTTTGGCTGCCCTGACCAAAGGGCTATACTAAAATACACCCAGTTCTTGTTTACAGGCCATCCTGCATGTCTGTATCCAGGGGCATTGGTGAACCTCCCAATTTTTGACTACCCTTGCAAAGGAAGATACTACAATAGACCCAGTTCCTCAAAATGGGCACTTTATTTCTAGACAGGGCTTCATGTACGTCTCTTGTCAGAGTCATCGGAGTGTCGCACAATGTTTTCACGTAAAATCTTTTATGTAATCACAAAAAGTGAAATACAACAGCTGTATCTCACTATTGGGTATGTGCCCTTAACATTTCCAACCTAAGTATTCATTTTGGTGTCATTTTGGAAGGTTTTCTGGAGACTCCGTAAAATTGGCGTGAAACTCGGACAACATTGTTCAGAGCTGTGACTTTTGAGTGAGAAATGCTTCCAGGGGTCTTCCCCATGGTGTTGCCATGTCATTTCAGCACTCTTCTGAGACTTTTGTGACATTTTTAGGGTTTTTCCAGGCAGCCGGCAGTCATTTCATAAAAATACTCGTGTCTCCCATAGGATAACATTGGGCTCGTTACTCGGGCCGAGTACACGAGTATCTCGGGATGCTCGGCCCGAGCTTCGAGCACCCGAGCATTTTAGTACTCGCTCATCACTAGTCTTTACCAGCTCATACCACCAGTAAAAAGGTAAAAGAGACTTTCTACAGTGTGTGTGCGTCATTATTATTTATACAGTGTGTGTGCCCCTTATAGATTGCTCCATCATTTCCTATCCCGACTTAAAGCTCCACTCCAAGCTGCCCCTTTACACCACGCTGCCCGGGAGGGCCAGCTCCACCTGTAGGGAGCTTTGCCATCTTAGCCGCATTATCATCGACCTCCGGAGGACTGTGGCGGCACTGGTGACCCATCACCGGGTACTACTGGTGGCTTCACATGACAAACTCTAATCCCCTGTACATACACCCCTTATTGAAGTGTCACCCAGGCCACAGGCTCAGGCGCTGCCACCCGTGACATCCCCGTGAAAACACCCACCGAGCCTGATACCCGAGTACCCCAGGGCCTGGGGCTCGACATATTCTTCATTAAAAATCTTTGTTAAAAACAGCATCATGCATGAGAAACAACCACCTTACTTGTTTCTGACATTTACAACACCTTTAGTCCATAGGATAGCCTAGGCATTCAGGAGAGACATGCAGATTTTGATGCAGGTTCTCAAAATTTGCTTCGAAAGAAGCATCAAACAACATACTCTGGGCATGGGGCCTTACAGCAATATGGTGGGGTCACAATCACAGAAAGCATCCACCATATGCTGTGAAAGCAGGCACACAGGCACACATGAGTGTGACAAGAGGTGCCATCACAAACATTACTGCAATTGAGAGACTCAAGGAGTCACACAGGGGCTATCCCGCAACTTTAAACTGTGCTGCACTCCCTGATTTCAGTGCTACTCACACGCTCTGTCACATGATACCGGCGAGATATACCCACTACATCTCGCATGATATCGTGGCTCTTGCAAGGGAGAATGTGTGGAGCCCACTGGGACGGTATACTCGGTACCGGACCGAGGTACTGCTGGGGATATCATGGCAGTTTTGGTCCTGACCATGTCCCAGGCCCTGCAAGTAAAAGGGGGGTATTTACAGGGGAGTTGTTATCGTGACGCCACTTACGGATTGTGGTAAGTGAGGGGATCACCTCTGCAACGTAGCTCTGCCATGTCGGGCTGCTCCTGACAGGGTGAAAAGGTGTAATAAAAGTTCTGTATACCTGGAATCATACACGGGAGACTGAAGCAGAGTTCACCGGGTTTTACTTGCACGTCCTCCGATTCAAACAGTACCAACAGTTCAGTTCTTAACACAGTTACTTTATACGGGTAACTCCGGACTCTCTGAATCCTCTGCAGCCAGGTTGCATTCCTGAGACCCCTCACTCTCTTTGTAATCTTTCTGGCTTGTTTTCTCAGTCCTTCCCTGTGGATTGCATGACAGCAACTCGGTCCCTTTGTGTGGCTTCCCCCTATGTGTATGGGCAGCAAGCCGAGTCCTATAATGTTGCTGAGTCTCCAATCCGTGTAGTGGGAACCCTGATCTGGAATCAGTGTTCCCCACCGGTATGTTCGTGTACCTGCTTGTTGCTTCGGTCACCCAGAGCCGACACTCTGGTCCCAGCCTAGCCTTGGGTAACCCTGTCTTTCAAGAGCTTACCGGGTTCCTTCCGACCCGTGTGATTACCAGATACTTCAAGGGAATCTATCCCGCCTGTAGTTGGTCAACACTGCCGTACTCCTCGGAGCCAGTGGCACCGGTCCGGTCTCTCTCCTCACTTTCCCTTGGGCTACCAGCTATGGACGAGCTTTCTTTCCATGGAACGAGGTCTCTGTGGATTCTGCGTCTCCAGGGAGCCATATCCCTCCGGTAAGTGTCACTTTGTGTCACTGGTCTTGGCTTCTCGGCACCCACTGGCCTACTAACTCTTTCCTGTTCTTTTCCTTTTTTTGTACTAGCTCGTCACCCCACCACCCCTTGTCCACCTAGAGTCCCGGGCTCTGGGTTGGGTGTTTTGTCCTGTGGGTGTGTGTGCTAAGGGTGTTGCACAAACTGTCTCCTTTCTATCTGGCTGCAGTTCCTCATGTGGCTACCCTGTCGCAGGGGTGCCACACATGTGTTATGAGCACTGAGGCCACTGAGGCTATCTCAGGTCACACGGTGGTATTCTCTGCTGTGTGATATCCACTAAGCAACCTGAAATAACTGCAGGGAAATCATGTCTTCACAAACTGCCGGAAGTGTTGCAGTGCCTGCTGTCCCACCAGGGGATGCAGTCACTGATTTTTCACTCAATATGCTGGGACTACCTCAGCATTTATGTGTTTCATTTTTTTTTCTAATTATTTTTTACATCTTTTTTGGGGGGGGAGGGAGTTGGAATGGGAGACTTTCAACAAATTGACTTTAATTAAAAAAAGATGTAACAGGACAATATTTGGGTTAATTTTCAAACTAAATATTTATTGGTGTGGTTATTTGTTTTCTTACTGACTTGGTTATTAATATCGGCTATGTGACTGACGCCTCAACATTATTAACTTCTGGCCTTGCTGCCAGCTGACATCACCCAGTTAGCATCACTTCCAAATACCATTATCCTTTTTGCCAATGCACCTGGGAAGTGAGAGAGCTGAGGAGAAGTGCCAGGAGTGGTACATCTAAAAAGGGCACTATTCCTGCTAATTTCTTTCAAGATTTTAAATTATTTTAAGATTTTAAAGATTACTCAACTTCTCAATTGTTCTCAGCAATGGGTGGATTGATGGAAAGATAAATTGATGTAATGCAGAGATAGATTTGTAGATAGATGGACAAAATATATTTAGAGATAGATAGAAGTCTAGCTGCTAAATAATGTACCACCCCTATATATTGTTAGCTTGTACCATTTAGTACCTTTCATGTTCGACTGAAGGGTGTTTTAGCCTTTAATTTAGTTTTAAAAAATAATTAATAAAACAAAACAAAAGCCCCAATTTTTTTCACCAGCAGACAGCTACAGCCTACAGACCATATCTGGTAGCTTTATCTTGGCTCTTATCAAAATTAAGGGGACCCCACAACAATTTTTTCAATTACTTATTTATTTTTACAGTAATCTGATGTCATTTTGGTTGCCATACTGACAACCAATCACAGACGCCAGCATTGAGGGTGGTCAAGGGTAACTCTGTCTTTAACCAATCAGGGGAGGAGAAGCAGTGAATATGTCTGAGGTTCATGATCAGGCCAGGAAGCATGATGACAGATGCGTTGAAGGCTGCTAAGTAATAGTGTAGGAAGATAATATCTGTGCCAAAAGAGCAAGGCTCCCCCATAAAATGGTTTGAGCTATTTTTGACAGCTTTTGGGCCCTCTTTGATTTTTTTTCAGGCCTTTGATTCTTCCTCCCATTGATTTGAATGGGGTTAGAAAGTTCAGCAAATTGTACGCCGATCTATTTGACAACCATATGCCCATTTGACGAACCAAGCCAAACCTGAATTTCAGAACCTTTGTTCATCTCTATTCACCACCACCACAAGCCACCACCTATAGTTGTGTCATTACTTGCACCCAAGCTGATCACAGAGTTGTTCCTGGAAGACTTTTTTTGGCCTGGTTTAGTTCTCTTCATTATCACCAGCTTTTTGCCCCCTCACCATCACCTAGGCAGCCTTTTATACAGTTGTGGCCAAAAGTATTGACACCCCTGCAATTCTGTCAGATAATACTCAGTTTCTTCCTGAAAATGATTGCAATCACAAATTCTTTGGTATTATTTTCTTCATTTAATTTGTCTTCAATGAAAAAACACAAAAGAGAATGAAGCAAAACATTGATCATTTCACACAAAACTCCAAAAATGGGCCAGACAAAAGTATTGGCACCCTCAGTCTAATACTTGGTTGCACAACCTTTAGCCAAAATAACTGAGATCAACCGCTTCCGATAACCATCAATGAGTTTCTTACATCTCTGCTGGAATTTTAGACCATTATTCTTTGGCAAACTGCTCCAGGTCCCTGATATTTGAAGGGTGCCTTCTCCAAACTGCCATTTTAAGATCTCTCCACATGTGTTCTATGGGATTCAGGTCTGGACTCATTGCTGGCCACCTTAGAAGTCTCCAGTGTGTTCTCTCAAGCCATTTTCTAGTGCTTTTTGAAGTGTGTTTTGGGTCATTGTCCTGCTGGAAGACCCATGACCTCTGAGAGAGACCCAGCTTTCTCACACTGGGCCCTACATTATGCTGCAAAATTTGTTGGTAGTCTTCAGACTTCATAATGCCATGCACACGGTCAAGCAGTCCAGTGCCAGAGGCAGCAAAGCAACCCCAAAGGACATTCCATGATGAAGGAGTTGGGAAATAACTCTGAAACGTGTAGGATAATAAAGAAGAATCGTTGATCCAGACATTCCCTTGTACTGGCTTCTTTTGTTCCTTTTCTGAAGTGGCAGCGCGGACCTCGAGGTACTATGTCCTGGGAGCTGATTAAACCACAGGGATCTGTGGAAAGTACGGTCCTGCAGCAGCTACTTGTATTTGAGCGATCATTACCAGTTGTGGGTTTTCACAACTACATCAGGTGAGCAGCCTCTTTGTATAAATATTTATTGCCTTTTCTAAAGAAGGTATCACCCTATGTGCGCATTCTTGAATTTATAGATGCACACGGTCAAGCAGTCCAGTCCCAGAGGCAGCAAAGCAACCCCAAAACATCAGGGAACCTCCGCCATGTTTGACTGTAGGGACCGTGTTCTTTTCTTTGAATGCCTCTTTTTTTCTCCTGTAAACTCTATGTTAAAGCCTTTGCCAAAAAGGTCTACTTTTGTCTCATCTGACCAGAGAACATTCTTCCAAAATGTTTTAGGTTTTCTCAGGTAAGTTTTGGGAAACTCCAGCCTGGCTTTTTTATGTCTCGGGGTAAGAAGTGGGGTCTTCCTGGGTATCCTACCATACAGTCCCTTTTCATTCAGACGCCGACGGATACTACGGGTTGACACTGTTGTACCCTCGGACTGCAGGGCAGCTTGAACTTGTTTGGATGTTAGTCGAGGTTCTTTATCCACCATCCGCACAATCTTGCGTTGAAATCTCTTGTCAATTTTTCTTTTCCGTCCACATCTAGGGAGGTTAGCCACAGTGCCATGGGGTTTATACCTCTTGATGACACTGCGCACGGTAGACACAGGAACATTCAGGTCTTTGGAGATGGACTTGTAGCCTTGAGATTGGTCATGCTTCCTCACAATTTGGTTTCTCAAGTCCTCAGACAGTTCTTTGGTCTTCTTTCTTTCTCCCATGTTCAATGTGGTACACACAAGGACACAGGACAGAGGTTGAGTCAACTTTAATCCATGTCAACTGGCTGCAAGTGTGATTTAGTTATTGCTAACACCTGTTAGGTGCCACAGGTAAGTTACAGGTGCTGTTAATTACACAAATTTGCATCACAAGATTTTTCTAACAGTGCCAATACTTTGGTCCACCCCCTTTTTTATGTTTGGTGTGGAATTATATCCAATTTTGCTTTAGGACAATTCTTTTTGTGTTTTTTCATTGAAGACAAATTAAATGAAGATAATAATACCAAAGAATTTGTGATTGCAATAATTTTCAGGAAGAAACTGAGTATTATCTGACAGAATTGAAGGGGTGTCAATACTTTTGGCCACAACTGTAAATATATAGCAAATCACATTGTGCCATGTCTGAATGTCCATGAATGTCCGGGCATCATGACTTTCAGGTATTTTGGGTATGCTCCATCACTTCAATTTTTCACTACATCAGAGCTATGTCTTCATGCAATGAGCATTTGCCAATTGGATCAGTGTCTGTCTCTGTCAAATTCAAAGGCAGAATTTGGGAAGGAACGCTTATGTCATAATTTAAACTTCAGTATTCACAGAAACACCGATACTAGTTGAAACAATGCCTGCTGACGTCTTTTCGTAAAGCAAAAATGTTCTTCCTCATCTTTTATATATATACTAGCTGTGAGCCCGATGCAAATGCATCGGGTGTCTAGAATACTATACTTTGTATGAGGATTACCGCAAGCGCGCCGCAAGTGTAACGACTCGCTGGCGCCGACCAATTAGAAGCGCGGCTCAGGCAGCGACTCGCAATGGCCTCGCGGCCATTGCTCGCGCTACCTGACCGGTAAATCGTTAACTTTGAGGCCGAGCCTCTGGTTCAATTTTCGGCCAGCGACTCGCAATGGCCGCTTCGCGGCCATTGCTCGTACTCAGCCTGCGCGAGCAATGGCCTCGCGGCCATTGCTCGCGCAGGCCAGCGACTCGCATTGCTCGTACTCAGCCTGCGCGAGCAATGGCCTCGCACGACGTGGTGACGTCACAGTGTGACATAGCCACGCCGTGCCGGGGGCCGACATAAACGTGCTACGGCAATTATATAGTAGATATATATATATCCTGACTTGGACCGGCGGACTTCCATTTAAATATATAAATAATGACTATTAACTGGTTAGATCGACCAATGGGAACATTCAACAACATGAGATCAATGTCACAGCTAGAGTGTACTGATCATAGAGGGGCAACAATGGAGAACGTAATGTTACAACCTTGACGTTAGTCTACTGATTTGTTGCATATACGTTATGTACATACTGCTACAGCAAAGAGAACTGGAGTCCTAGGGTACCAGGAATAATGCATCAGCATGAAAAAAAAACTAGCAAAAGAGTAAACTGACAATCCCATGTTCCTGAGAGATCTCAAGGCTGCAGATTAGTCCGTTTTTTGTATAATATGGCCCTAACTATCATTACACCTAATTTCTACATTGAGATGAAGACAGCGACTTTGCTCAATTGCTTATTACAAAATTACTGTGAAGGTGTATTGACTCCAGAGTAAATAGAGGAATGTAAGCATGTTTAGGATCAGCATGGGGCTCTTCCTGCTGAAGATCCATTCATAAGTGAAATAGGCAGATGTAAGGGCCAATTGGCCATTATCTGCTATGACCATTAGAGATCTGCTTTGACTTTAATGACTTTAATGCTCTCTGTGGTCTCTTGTTTACTTTCCAAGCAGTTCACATGTGAATCCTCTGAAATGTTATCTCCCAGGAGTAGGACCCTGAGCACCATTTGTATTCCGGTGTTTATCTTTTGTCACTCTTTGTAACTGTGCAGTGCTAAACCCTAGGTTGCTTGGTATAAACAGATGATAATATATGACTGACAAGAATGTAACTGTAGGTTGTCGGTATACGGTGAGCAACAATCCAGTAATGTTCTTATGTGGTCGAGATAGAACAACGCGTGTTCAGGCTTTAAAAAAAAATGTCATAAATGTATTAAAATAAGAAGCAGACCTAGACCAAAAAAATATTCTGGAACCATGTAATGTAAATGACCTAATGATAATGAATTAGTTATTTAGATTAAATTGGTTTGACTTGGTTATTAACCTCTTCACGACTAATACATTATATGCCATATGCCATGTCCCTGATTTTGACCCACACATGAAAGCTAATTTAATCAGTCATTACATGCCTTTACGGCTACGTACCGACGCTACTTGTTGGGTGTGGAATTTTTCTGCACCAAAAACATTGCTCAACTGCACCTTGTGGCAGAAAAAGGCACTACAATACCCATGTGTTTTTCGTACATTTTTGTCGTTTTTGCTGCACTTTTTGGTCATGTGTTTTTCACTGTTGTCAATGGCAGGGAGGGCTGAGGCTGTGTTCGTATGCTGAGTTTGGGGTGCAGATTTTGGACTTCAAAAATCTGCACCTACTGGCAGAATAACGCACCATAACCATCCCTGTTCGCAAGGTGCATTTGTGATGCATTTTTGGTGCGGATTGGATGCGGATTTGTAGGTGCTTGGTGTCTGTATTAATAAAGCTTGGATACTTTGGTCAAAAAAGAAAAATAAAGATGTGAAATCTGATTCCCCCCTTCAACATTATCACTACCTGAGAATTGTAATGCAAATTAGGAACAAATAAGCAACACATACACATCGTGTGAATACTGCTGTGCATCTGCTGCTTATTATGAGTTAACATGAGGGTCTATGGGTGAAAAATGCAGTAAAATCCGCAGCAACATTTTCCTGTGCGCTCTGCTAAAGCGCAGTTCCTGGGGCTTCCTGTGTGGCTATGTCCATGGTAAACATCGGGTTACCATGGCGCAGCATTCACAGGCAGCCCCCGATGTAAACGCTGGCACTTAATGCAGGCTGGGCCCTGCAGTATCTGGATCCGTTTAACAAGGGGCACCTGGTAAGTGTGGCCCGAGCATAATACACACCAAGAATTGACATGCTCATTTTTTTCTCTTGCAGGGAGAAGATGGCCATGCAGTTTTGTGACAAAAGGTGACAAAAAATGCAGCAAAAATGCAGCAAAAACGCAGAACAAAACTCAACATTAGCACATACCCTAAAAACTGCTAATCTCTTAACACATGCTTATCCATCTTTGCCCCTTTGTGTGTTCCTCCCCTTCTTTAAATACCCATTTTCTTTTTATATATACAGAATTTTCCAATTTTTCAAGTCACCACAAAGGCTAACCTCTACAGAAAGGCATCGACTATAGACTCCAGACTACCTCTCCTTGTGAATAGGGGTCAACACACTCTGTTACGGTTTTCGATGGACCTATATGGGTCTCAATATTGACCACAACAATATTGACCACACAAATTGGCCGCAACTCCGCCCTCTGCTCACTATGGCAGCGGGTAAACTATGACATAGCGCGTACATGCAATGCTCATTTCTTGGATGGTGGGTACGTATAATGAGAAGTGGGTATTTATAGCAGTGAGTGCCTCATTGTTTTTGAATATATGATGTGGCCAATCAAGTTAACTATGATAACAGGTGGCCTAGTATACTCCAATTAATCAATAAGTCCTCACAAGTTTATTTTAAATGTATATTTTTACACAAAAGCACAATTAATATTATGTATAAGCACTAATGATATTGCACATAGATGCATGAAATTAAGTATGTTGTATTTCATACTGTAATTGATAATTTGGTGGATAAACAATGTGATTGGACAAAATGTACAAAGCTTGTGCAAACCAGTCAGTGTTTGCTAGACAAAGGGCGTGTGTTGCCCAAAACATTGCCACCTATTTCCATGCTGGAATTAGGCTACGTTCACACATTGTGCATTTTTGAGTGCTTTTTTGCATGTGCTTTTCAAAAATGAGCAATGTGCCTTGTTTCTGCCGGCAAAGTAAATGGGAAATTCACTTTGCGTATAGACACAGCGTAAAAATATGCCGCGCTGTTATGGGAGAAAGCACAGGCGTAAAAAAAATTGACATGTTAATTCTTTACACAGCAGTGCCGGCGCTTTCTCCCATATGGGCCGACGCTGCAGATCTGATGTCACAGAGGAAAAATCCTCTTCCTCCTCCCCTCTGTGACATGTGTGACCACCCCATTTGGGTTTTGCAATGCATTAATATACATTGCAAAAACCCAAATTAAAGTAAACCAAATGTGTAAAAAATAATAAAAATTAATACTTACCCTCCGCCGGGTGTTCGTCGAGCCAGGAGCCGAGCCAAGCACATGTATTGATCTGCCAGGGCATTGCGTGATGTAATTTGGCACTGATTGGCTGCTCGCGGTCATGCTATATGTGACATCATAAGACGCACACATCACATGACCGCGAGCTGCCAATCATCCCCAATGACATCACACAAGGTCCTGGCAGCTCCATACCTGTGCTTGGCTCAGCTCCGGATAGCCTGAACAGGCCGCTACAAGGGTAAGTATTCATTCTTTATTATTTTTAATACATCTGGCTTACTTTTATTAAGATTGTATATTAATATACTGCGAAATCAAACAGGGGTTGTCACACATGTCACAGAGGGGAGGAGGGACCAGCATTCTTCCTCCCCTCTCTGACATCACTTCTCCCCGGCGCATAAAAAAATTTGGTGTGTGAATGCCCGGCGTTTTTTATGGCACTTTTTTGCCCAGCCGCAAAACGCGGCAAAAAGCATCCGCGCAAATATGATCTTGTTGCTTTAGGTAATGAAAAAATGGTAATGATTTTAGGAAAAAAAAATCTTAATAGATTGGTAACTGCTGCACTTTGAGTTTTTGCTCAGCTTATAAGATGTCAATATTTTAATATTCATTATAAATTTGAGAAATACAGTATTAGAAGTGAAAACACATTAGTAAATCCAAATATTCTTGATGTTACATTGATCTTCTGGATGTGAATGTTTACCTTTTAATGCTAGTCCATAATGTTCTATGAATTAAAGAGCAAAAATCTAATTATTATTATTATTATTATTTATTTATATAGCGCCATTAGATTCCATGGCGCTTTACATATGGAAAGGGTAGATGAGGACAGGTACAATATATATGGACAGTCAAGTCGTACACATACAGGAGGGGAGGGAAACCTGTACGCGAGGGCTCACAGTCTACGAGGGACTGGTGGGGATGAAATAAAACCCCCTTAATTACCACGTTTCATATACATTCTCTTCCTCCACAGTTCCCTCTCTAATGTTCATTATCTAATATGAAAAAATGTACTCAGACATGAGTCTGCCGCATATGAAATGTTTTTAAAATAGTAACATCATACATATCATATACAAATTAATTTTATACTATAATATGTAGTAAAATGTAGTTTTAATTGTCCTCAGGTATGTTAGTGAGGAATATGATGGTTGAGTGAAAAACATTTACACCTTCAAAGAAACTTTTGTACTTCAAAACAATATACTGTAAACATGATGAATAGGTTTTTGTAGGCATAGATGATTATGGCCACTTACCATATTATGCACATTTATGAATAATGAAGTCATACATTTTTATTTGAAACCAAATTGTTATGGGGTCTGTATCATATTCTACAATGTAATTGAAACAAGATGATTTGGGGAACTTATTTCTTACAGATGCAAAATTGTTAAAGTTGTCACTTTAGTTTTGTTATTATTCTATGCTCCACTAATTTATATTTTTGTATAAAGGAAAGAAATATTTAGTTAAAGAATGTATGGAATAATCTAAACTATCCTCATAAAATCTACAGCACGGAATATCTCCATTCCATGTGCTCCCATAGGACCTGGCCCAGATGGATATCGGTAAAGTACTGTCTGATGTACTGTCAGGGCTAATCTGATTTCAAACAGAACAAAATGCATAAAAAGCTTCTCAGTAAAGGGCTCCTGCCTTGTTATATAAATGGGTCATAATTCCTTTTACTTTAGAATACTAAAGCAAGGATTTACTAATTAATTAGCCACTTTTGTATCCAACCATTTATAGGGAAGCCTGTTATACTCTGGAGGCTTATGTTGAGTGATACCCCGTCTTTTATCTTCCGGTAACAAGCCTACACAGTGTATGGTGAAACTACGCATAATAAGATTTTTTCCATGCCGTGTTTATATCTTTATATCTTTTTCTGATGACTGTATTGTACGGACGTGTGCTGCTTGAATTAGAATTAGGGTGCCTTCACACAATCCGGTCCGGGGCTGCCCGGGATGACCCTTATGGCCCCTTTACACGCAGCTACAGGTAACAGGTTTTCCACAGGTAACTTACTGGCTGCAGTGAAATCATGGAGTTCTATCTTGTTGCTGTGTACAAATGGAACTATGTCTCCATGATTTCACTGCAGCCAGTAAGTTACCTGTGGAAAACCTGTTACCTGTAGCTGCGTGTAAAGGGGCCATTACAGCTGCGGACTGGATCAGCACACAGGACTGAAGGGCTAATATGCCCTCCGGTCCACTGTGCAGCCGAACGCAGTTTCCGCTGCTGATAAGTCAGGACCGGGGCGCGGCTGCGTGCGGCTGCACACCGGACCAGAGGGCATATTAGCGCCCAAAAGGCCTTTGTGTTGCTCCAGTCCGCAGCTGTCAGGGTCATCCCGGACAGCCCGGTCCGGATCACGCTGCAGTGTGAAGGCATCCTTAGATGGCATTCTGACAGTGTACATTTAACATGGCTGTTCAGATGAATACAATTTTCACATAGAGACCAAGTGTTTGTGTGAAAAAAAATGCAGCTTGTAATATTCTCTTCTGTATTTTGAACTATTCTCATCTGCTGAAGTCTATGGGTGGTCAAAAAAAAATGAATCCCACAAGAATGATCTGTATTGGATCTGATTCTTACCCATATCATGGAATAATTATCAACATACGAAATTTTATTTGATGCCGCATGATTGTCACATGGATTTCAAAAACAGACACCCAGCTGGAATATAGATGAAAACATTAACCCTGCTGTTCTGATCGCATTTACTATACACTTGTACTGTTTCGGGTCAATATGACTTGAGTTATAAAAATGTTGATTTTAGCTACTGTGTTTTATTTGAATACCTATTTCATTATTAAACTGTATGAGAACATGGTTGATCACACAACAAATGAAAAATGAAATTAAAACTTAATTTTTTTTTTTTTCAGAAAAAGGTTACACGGGCTGTTTGCAATTATGTTCGCTTTATAGCATTCTGCATACAAATAACAAACATGCTTTACATTTCTATTACTATAATATGAAATCTAACTAAATATAATTACCGTATATACTCGTGTATAAGCCAACCCGTGTATAAGCCGACCCCCCTACTTTTGCCCCCAAAACCTGGGAAAACCTATTGACTCGTGTATAAGCCGAAGGTGGACCCCAGCACAAGTATACAGCCCCCAGCAGTGTGGTATACAGCAGCCCCAGAGTTATATACAGCCCCAGTGGTAGTATACAGCAGCCCCAGAGGTATATACAGCGCCAGTGGTAGTATACAACAGCCCCAGTGGTATATACAGCCCCAGTGCTAGTATACAGTAGCCCCAGTGGTATATACAGCCCCAGTGGTAGTATACAGCAGCCCCAGAGGTATATACAGCCCCAGTGGTAGTATACAGCAGCCCCAGAGGTATATACAGCCCCAGTGATAGTATACAGCAGCCCCAGTGGTATATACAGCCCCAGTGGTAGTATACAGCAGCCCCAGAGGTATATACAGCCCCAGTGGTAGTATACAGCAGCCCCAGTGGTATATACAGCCCCAGTGGTAGTATACAGCAGCCCCAGAGGTATATACAGCCCCAGTGGTAGTATACAGCAGCCAACAGGGGGTATATAGCAGCCCCCAAATGCTGGCACTTGCCCCCCTTGTAAGGGCCCCCCCGCTGCGTATCTTACCATCCCGGTCTTCTGCACAGAGCCGCTCCTCGGTGCTCCGTTCTCCATGCTCCGTCCTCGCTGCATCCGGGATCCCCGGCCGTCGCACGATCACGTCATATACCTGCGACGGCCGGAGATCCCGGATGTAGCAGGACAGGAGCATGAAGAACGGAGCACCGAGGAGCGGCGCTGTGCAGAAGACCGGGATGGTAAGATACGCAGAGGGAGGGGGCCCTTACAAGGGGGGAGAGTGCCAGCATTTGGGGGCATATATGCACTGCTTCCCCCTGCCGCTGATTGACAGGGGGAAGCAGTGCATATATAATGAGCGGCCCCACGTGATGGGGCCGCTCATACAGCAGCCTCCCCCCGCCTCCTCCAGCCTCCACAGCCCCCACCACGCAGCCTACCATATTGACCCATGTATAAGCCGAGGGGGAGACTTTTCAGCCCAAATTTTGGGCTGAAGAACTCGGCTTATACACGAGTATATACGGTATACTAGATGGTGGCCCGATTCTAAAGAATCGGGTAGTCTAGAATATGTATGTAGTTGACATACTGTGACTGACAGAACTTGTTAAGTCAACGTGAGGGAACTACATATATATATACATAGCAGCACTATGGTGTATGGCGGTACATTATAGTAAATGTATAGCAGCACTATAGTATATGGCGGTAGATTACAGCACATGTATAGCAACACTATAGAATATGGCGGTACATTACAATACATGTATAGCAGCGCTATGGTATATGGCAGTACATGTATAGCAGCGCTGTGGTATATGGTGGTACATTACATTACATGTATAGCAGCACTATAGTATATGATGGTACATTACAGCACATGTATAGCAGCACTATGGTATATGGCTCGCCACGACGCGATGTGTAAAATCCACCCATTACTTCAGATTTTACACATGGCGCCGTGGCGAGCGCCGCTATGCTGATTGGCCGCCAGCGTTCAGCGCCAACCAATCAGAATAGCGGCGCGCTCTATGGCGCGATACTTCAAATACACTGTACTGATTGTATTTCAAATATGGCGGCATAGCGCGCGCCGCTATTCTGATTGGTTGCCGCATTCAGCGTGGTGACCAATTAGAATAGCGGCGCGCTATACGGCGCGATACTTCAAATACACTGAGTACAGTGTATTTCAAATATGGCCGCATAGCGCGCGCCGCTATTCTGATTGGTCGCTGCATTCAGCGTGGCAACCAATCAGTATAGCAGCGCACTCTATGGCGCGATACTTCAAATACACTGTACTTAGTGTATTTCAAATATGGCGGCATAGCGCGCACCTCTATTCTGATTGGTCGCCACGCTGAATGCGGCGACCAATCAGAATAGCGGCGCGCTCTATGCCGCCATATTTGAAATACACTGTACTCAGTGTATTTGAAGTATCGCGCCGCTATTCTGATTGATCGCCGCATTCAGTGTGGCAACCAATCAGAATAGCGGTGCGCGCAATGCCACCATATTTGAAATACACTGAGTACAGTGTATTTGAAGTATCGGGGCATAAAGTGCGCCGCTATTCTGATTGGTTGCCACGCTGAATACGGGGACCAATCAGGATAGCGGCGCGCTCTATGCCGCCATATTTGAAATACACTGTACTCAGTGTATTTGAAGTATGGCGCCATAGAGCACCCCGCTATTCTGATTTGTCGCCGCATTCAGTGTGGCTGCCGGGAGACAGTCTCCCAACTGTGTGTTTGTGTCACTGTACTGGCAGCCGTAAGCGTGACGGGGCTGCCTGAGTCCCGCTCCGCTTAGGGCCGCCATGTTGGTCCACCCTGGACGGGTGTAACGCTGCGCTGACGTCACTTTGCCGAGGCCAAAGTGACGGAAGTGCTGCCCAAAGTGACGGAAGTGAGCCTTCGGCTTTTATATGTTAGATAAAAATATTTTTTTTTATAAAACAGCAAATGAAAAATAATGAAAACTTCAGTTTTTCTTTTTTTGTCTCTAAAAAAGGGTGAACAGGTTCATGCATTTTTACATTGAACACAATAATAAAACACATATCCTTTACATAGATATTTTGCACACCCAGCACATGTCAGATTTGTTTTATTGTCACAAGAAGATGGACAGAAGCTATATCTCTTCCTTCTTTGACTGGCAGCTGTGCTGGTGGAGGCTGTGGAGTCTCTTTCTTGAGCATGCTGCTGGACACTCTTCACAATGGCTGCTGTGCCTTCACATCTGGGGTTTGATATATGGCCTAACTATGGATTTTCCTAATTCTTCAATAAAAATTATTCTTTTATGCAGCTTATTTTCATTCTAATTGGGGTTAATTTCTCTCCATAAAACAAATGTGTTGTATGCCGAAACATCCAGAATGTTATGAAATATTATCATTGGCCAACGATAAGTTTTGCGTTTGCATGTGTATGTTAATATTGCTTGATCTAGTGTATCAACTTGCCCCTTTTGTAGCATTATAATCTAATATCATGTCCGGCTTTCTGTCTTCTTGATTACTTATTGCATTATCATGGTGCATTGTGCTCTAAGAATTACATGTTTATTTTTTTTTGGGAACGTAAGACACAACTGTTGTATCTCCAGTAAAGTAAAAAGTAGAACTCTACACATCTCTTTTACTAAGGATACTTTGCAACAGTTCTGGTTTGTTTTTCCTTACAGTTCCCAGCATGGTAAGTTGGCTTTTTCACATCTGGCCCAATCAATAGGATGTGAAAAAGTTGTCCCATGTGACATTTGTCCTTTTAGTCCATGAGTCAAATTAAGATCAACTCGCATACCATGATTTTTTACAGGTCTTTCTCCAGTGTTTCTTCCTGTATACACTTGAGCATTTACAATGTAAGAACTTTTGCTATCACAAAGTGTCCATATCTTGAAGCCGTACTTTGCTAGCTTACTCGGTATGTATTGTGTGAACGGACACCTACCTCGGAATGCCACCAGTTGTTCATCGACAATTACAGCTTCACCAATATTATATTATTTTGGTAGAATCTTATAGTTTATATGTTACATACCTGTAAAGATGTGTATTCACAGCTCAGTGTCCTCTTTCACAGAATCCATTGTCTTCTCTCTCAGGATTGAAAGTGAAACTACTTCTGTCCTCTCTCACAGAATTGAAATAGAAATGACTTGCTCACTGGAAAGAACAGTGAAACCTCCACCCTTTTGAATAATAAGATGAAATACACAGGAAAACAAATATATTTTGCAGGCAGAAATAATTAGTGACCTGTTGAACAGTGTAAAATGTTATCGGGTCATATTGACCCAAACAGTACAAGTGTAAAAATCAGTGTGTAGCAAAAAGTAAACAAAAAAAACACTCACAGTAAGAACCTCTCAGATAAGGAAGAGTGAATTAATCAAAAGTTTTAGATCCGCATAACAAATAATCTGCAGGTCTCATATTTCATTTCAGATCATATATACCAAACAGAACAGCAGGGTAATATTTTGGGTGGAAACACACTATGCGAGCTGCCTGCGAGTGTCTAGCATGCATCTTGCAAGACTCACTTAATCATAAAACTCGCAGACAATGGTGGTGCGATAGTCATAATGAACAAATCTGACTACCTGAAGGAAGCAAACAGGCAACTAACGGACACACGCTACTACAAGAAATTGGAGTCTTACCCCACACAGGACTATCACAAGGACTCCACCGAAACAGCCCTAACCAAAGTCACTAACGACCTTCTGACCGCCAAGAGCAAACGACACTATTCCGTCCTCATCCTCCTCGACCTCTCTGCTGCCTTCGACACTGTTGACCACTCTCTCTTACTCCAAATTCTTGAGTCTTTTGGCATTACTGACCTTGCCCTCTCCTGGATCTCCTCCTACCTAACGGACAGGACCTTCATCGTCACCCACTCCCACATCTCCTCCTCACCCCACCCCCTCTCTGTAGGTGTCCCCTAAGGCTCGGTCCTGGGACCACTACTCTTCTCCATTTACACCCTCGGCCTAGGCAACCTCATCGAGTCACATGGACTCCAATACCACCTCTATGCTGATGACACCCAGCTCTACAAGTCTGGCCCTGATATCTCCTCCCTTTTATCCAAAATTCCTCCATGCCTATCCGCCATTGCATCCTTCTTTTCTACCCACTTCCTAAAACTCAACATGGACAAGACCGAATTCATCGTCTTTCCCCCGAACAACCCCGCTTCCTGACCTATCAATCACTGTCAATGACTGCACACTCTCATCCCTCTCCCACGCCAAATGCCTCGGGGTAATCCTCGACTCCTCCCTCTCCTTCAAGCCCCACATCCAAGCCCTCGCCACCGTTTGTCGACTCCAACTAAAAAACATTGCCTGTATCCGTTCCTTCCTTGACCACAACACGGCCAAGACACTTGTCCACATCCTCATCACCTCCCCCTGCCTGGACTACTGCAACCTCATGTTCAACGACCTCCCTGCCTCATCCCTCGCACCTCTCCACACCATCCTCAACTCTGCTGCTTGACTCATCCACCTATCTCCCCGTTAGTCCCCCGCCTCCCCTCTCTGCCAAGCCCTCCACTGGCTCCCCATCCCCCAGCGATCTCACTTCAAAACCCTAACCCTGACATACAAGGCCATACACAACCTGTCCCCTCCCTACATCTCCGACCTAGTCTCCCGTTACCTCCCCTCACGCAACCTGCGCTCCTCTCAGGAACTCCTTCTCTCAACCCCCCGCATTTCCACCTCCCACAACTGCACACAAGATTTCTCTCGTGCTTCTGGAACTCCCTCCCCAACCACATCAGACACTCCCCTACCCTGGGAACCTTCAAGAAAAACCTGAAGACCCACCTCTTCCTACAAGCCTACAACACACACTGAGACCCATTCCACTGCACCATCTCACCTCTCCCCCTCCTACTGTCTCCATCCTCACACCCTCTAGACTGTGAGCCCTCGCGGTCAGGATCCCCGGCCCTATTGTACCAGGTATGATTAATTGTCGATTTGTCGTTGGTTTTGACCACTTGTCTTTGTCTACCCTCAAAATTGTAAAGCGCCATGTATCCTAACATAAATACCTAATAATAATAATAATAATAATAATTAAACAAGCTTGTTTCTTGTCTACCTGACATATCCTTAAGAGCTGGTGACCTGACACCAGGAATTCCAAGAATAGGCAAGTTTTACATGCTTCCCAAAATTCACAAATCAGGAAATCCAGGAAGACCAATCATTTCACGTGTGGGCAGCCTCACCTAACAAATTTCTGGATGGGTAAAGGGTGTTCTCAAATCCCTGGTTAAAGAGACACCCAGCTACATTCAGGACCCAACTGACCTATTGAATAAACTGTCAGCAATAGGTCCTCTACCAGAAGGAACCATCCTCGCCACTATGAAAGTGGAATCTCTATACAGTAATATCCCACAGCAGGATGGACTTAATGCCTGCAAAACCCTCCTGGAAAACACAGGGATTGGTGCTGATTCTGTGGTGAAACATGCAAAATTCATCCTCACGCACAACTATTTTCCATTTGATGACAACATATATTTACAGGAGACTGGCACAGCAATGGGAAGCGGAATAGCACCACAATATGCAAATCTTTTCATGGCCAAGCTTGAAAGTGACTTTTTATCCTCTCGTACTATCAGGCCTCTGGCCTATTACCATTATACCGAAGATATTTTAATCATCTGGACGGAGATCTGAGCAACAGCTGAAGACGTTCCATGAACACTTCAATCAGTTTCATCCCACCATCAACTTAACACTCTACTACCCTTGCACTGAAATCAGCTTTCTGGACACTATCATCAAGCTACAGAACAATGAAATAAAGATATCCCTGTACCGGAAGCCACTTGACAGTCCAACATATCTCTGATGAGTCAGTTTTCATCCAAAACACATAAAAAATCTATTGTGTACAGCCAAGCCACCAGATTCAATCGGATATGCTCCAACCCTACAGATAGAGACAAGCACATTGAGGACCTCAGAAAGACCTTTTTGAATCAGGGCTACCATCCAAGAACAATTAAAAACCAGATTTCAAGAGCCACCAGAATATCAAGGAATCATCTTCTACATTACAAAATCAGAGACGAAAACAACCGAGTTCCTCTTGTAGTCACCTACAATCCAAATGTGGAGGTGCTAAGACGAGCTGCACAGAAATTACTGCTACTACTACAAAATGATGCGCAACTGAAATCAATATTTCTGGATTACCCACTATTGTGTTTTAGACAACTTCCAAATCTGAAATGCATTATTGTCAGAAGCGCCTTGTCCTCTCCAGCAGCTACAGGAACCTTTACCTGTAACTAGAACAGGTGCAAAACCTGTCCATTTATAATGACAACGGACAAGATAAAGATTGGGACTACAAGATCCCAGGTAACTTCAGTTGCACCACAAGCAATGTGGTGTATTTAATTATATGTAACTGTGGCGCCCCGCACCGAGTGCGTCACAGGAGGGTATTGCAGCCAAAACAGCAGCAGCAATATTCTCTGACTCAGCAGTCACACAGTTAACTCAGAGATCCATACACTACATGCATCATCAGCATAGAGGGCCAATCAGGTCCTGGTGGGCGGAGTGTAGAGGTAGTGTGTAGTGGAGAACTGAGTACAATTAGTGAGTCTTAAGAAAGAAGAACTCTCCGAGACAACGTAGGAGAAGGAGCTAACCCAACGAGCTCTGCAACCTAGGAGAGGGGGCCTGCACAGTCCCGTGCAGCCCCCTGGCCATCACCCCGGTTGAGCGCCATTATTCCCGGTGCCTTAACAACCGAACTATGGGCATCCACATGCGGGTCCAAAAACATCCCGTGCACATCTACAGCCGGTTTGCTGGTACCGAAGCTAGGAGTCGTTTATCACTTCTATGCGAACCAGAGAAGTGAAGGGACAGCTTTACAAGAGCACCCCACCACCACCACACACAGTCGTCTAGCCAGCGGTGTACCCACCAAAAGGACCCAAGGCTCCCCAAAACATCCAGAAAGTATACCCTGGGAAGGGCATTGAAGCAGCCTCCTTGTACCCGATCTGGCATTCCTGGGCGACAATGGCAACACAAGTTTAGTTAGAATGGAGGAACACCGCGGATCTCTGAGAAACACTAGTCATTGCTGAGTCCACCCAGTCCACTACCCACCACTGTATGCCATGTACTGCTTGCTGCTTACAGTAAAGAACCCATTACAGAGACTTACAGTGTCCGTGCTTTCTTATGAACTGTCTAACTCCGCGCACTAAGGTAACCGCAGCTGCCTCAGAACATCTTGTGCAGCTCCTGGCTCCGGGGATCATCACTCAGCCTGTGGGGAGCGTTCCATCTTGCTGCATTCCATCCCCCGGAGGCCCCGCAGCGCCGGTACAGTTACCAGAACACTCATAGGTGGCGTCACGAAACAATTTAACCCCTAAACTGTTCACTCAACATCGTCTTCATTTGAATCTGGACCACCGAGCCCCACTACCGGCAGGCGCGGTCCATCCGTGACAAGAAGGAGGAAGAAAACACTTGTCCCCCGGAGTCCCGGCCACGGTGAGTCATACCAAATGTCCAACAAGTGGTATGTATGTAGGAGAGACCGGACTAAAATTCAGAACAAGAATGAATTCTCATCGCCACGCAATAAAAGAAAAGCGTATGGACCTACCTGTAGCCAAGCATTTTTGCAGCTCTGACCACAGTGTAACAGATATGAGGCTGCTCACTTTAAAAAGTAACTTCAAATCTCAGAGAGAGAGAAGAATTTGGGAATACAAATTGATAACGACCTTTGACACAATCAAAGCTGGAATGAATGTTTCACTTGGATTCATGGCTTTTTACATCAATTGAAAGAGCATCTTCGAACAGACCCCAGTTAGAGGACAATAATCTTTGACACTTCTTATGTGAACTGTTATCACAAAAATTTCAACCCCACCACCCTCATCCCTGTTCTTAGATTCAGGAGTGGGGACAGCAATTCAAGGTGCACACCACCCCTAATTAAAGCGGTTCCACACAAGAAGTCCCAAAGCCAGGTTGTATCCTACATTATAATAAGTTGCTGGATGGTAAAGATCTCATAGATCAGTTCCACACACTATACAATTTCATGCAAAAAGCAATAGTTGCCTACAACGTTTTCTGTGCGCTCAGCTAAAGCGCACTACGAGCAGCTTTGTGTGTGGCTGGTAACCATGGATCACATCGGGTTACCAAGGGCAGTGTTCTCCGGAAATGCATAGCTTTAACGCTATGCGCTTCTGGAAAATATTGTAAGTATTAAGCGCAGGCCGTTAAAATCAGCTATTAACGGCAGTCTGACCTTAGCCTTAGCCCCACAATTTTTCATTTTGCAAGTGTGAGGCTGGGGTCACACATAAGCCCTTGGTCCGTTTTTTGGCATCAGTTTTTGCTTTTTTTTTTCTAAGTCCAAAAACTGATGGAAAAATGGATTATATGTAATAAACACCCTATCCGTTTTTTTCTGCAACTAAAAACATTGCTAGGAGCATTTTTGACCCAAAAACATTGCTAGCAACGTTTTTGGGTGCTTTAAAAAAACGGATCCGTTTTTTTAAAATGGGGCCGTATAGAAAAAAGGATCCGTTTTTTTGGTGCCTTAAAAAAACAGATCCGTTTTTTTAGCATTATTTGGCAAAAAATCACTAAGTCCAAAAACGTTCAGGGGCACAGGAGGCTCAAAAAGCACCAAAAAAAAAAATGGATTGGTCATGGAAAACACTTCCAAAAACGGATTGCTATGTGTGACCCTAGCCTAACAGGAGAAAATAGACCACAAAATTTGTTGTGAAATTTCTCCTTAATACCCCATTTGTAGAGGCAATCTAGTATTTGGACACACTGATAAGCTTCGAAAGGAAGGAATGGCATTTTGAACTGCAGATCATGATGGATTGGTGTGCTGTCACCTTGTCACATTTGGAGAGCCCCTGGTGTGCCTTAACAGTGGAAACCCCACACAACTGACCTCACTTTGGAAACTACAATCAAGAAATTATCTAGATGCATAGTTATTGTAATGGTAATAATGTTTTTAGTTTTAATGGTGAACTAATCAATAACACGGTATGTGTAAGTTTTGCAGAGAACATCAGACATTAAAAGGATGTTGTGTTAGCAGGGTACAACCAACTAATATTAATTCATGAACGTGTGGTATGCATTAAAGCAATCATTGTTGCAAAGTCCAGGTTTCTCAATGTAGGCTTCATAATAGTGAATTGTGTCCTTTTTGTATGGTGCAAAACAGGTACAATACAGTCACCATCAGTTTCAAAAGTACTGGGACCCTTTCCCTTCCTGAGTGTCATATATTTGTGGCACCCCATGGGTTAATGTGCCACAGTAACATCACACGGGTTCCCTCCCCACAACACACTGACTTACACTAGCACCTCTGGGCCAGGAGGGGGAGCACAACCTGCTCCCTTAAATACTCCTGCTCATGAGGAAGCAAGTTAGTTTCAGTTCCTGGGAGAACTGAGAGAGGGACTGTAGTGTCAAAGAAGCTGCCTGAGGCTTCTCTACAGTCTTCTCTTAGATTCAAGGACTAGCTAGGGTCTGAGGGAAGGAGAACTAAGAACAGAGGAACATATCTGGGAGCTAGAGTGCCACCATCACTCACCCCAGAAAAGCGCACAGAACGGACACCGGATCCGGCACTGTGACTGACACACACAGCACAGTGAATCCAGGAGTAGTGGAGTCTCTAGACCACCACAGTACCAGAGCAAAGCAACACGGCGGGGTCAGCACAGCACAGAGGACTCAAGTTGCCTTAGCAAGTGGTACCAGCAGAACAGAGAGGGAGAGTGAGACAGTCCCAGCAGCTCAGCTAGATGCAGCAGCCAGGACACACACACAGCGCAGCACGAGGAAGCTGATGACCCGGACAGGGTGGGAGGAAAACCTGGCCCCGTACAGACTCCGTGGACAATCTGCAACAACATCGCATTAAAGCTTTGGAAACTACAAAACGTGAGTGTGTGTTCCTTAACCCGTCTCCACTATTCACATCCATCATAGACTTTACCAACACTGCCCCGGGGAACTCAGTTCTGCCCACGGAGAACTATCCCATCTTAGCTGCCATCACACCATCCCCGCAGGTTTTGCTGCAGCGGTGGCCCCATTACTGGCCACACACTGTGGGTGGTGTCACGATAAACTATTCTCCCCTGTAAATACACCCTTATTATTTCCAGGGCCCGGGACACGGTCCGGACCAGGACCCCGTGACATTCCCCAGAAGCAGACACGGTCCGGTACCGAGTACTCTCGTCCCAGTGGGCTCGACAACCTGGCGTCATGAACAGGATCTACCGTGCCCGTTAAAACGGGCAGCGTGTGCCGTGATTGACATAGAAACTGTTTTGGGACTGCGCTATCTGAATTGTATTTTTGAGAATCCACCATTTTGCAGCGCGCGGCGCACGGGAAAGAAAGGGGGTGGTACCATGCAGTGGCGCGAACCCAGCCTCCTCCCTTGGTGCTGACTTCATCCGGTGAGGAAGAAGATCCCTGGTGCACCGCGGAACCTCCCATAGACATCCGGACGGAAGCGGAAGACGGAGGGCGAACATTAACTAAGGGGGCACAAGTTGTCGCAGCCCGATGCACAAGACGGCGACGGAGCAGTCGGTGGAGCTGCAGCGCCGGATCAACCAGTAGCACCCGGCGGTGCAGCGGCGCAAGGAACAGCACCAATCATGCCGTTCCTGAGGCCATATACTCCAGGGGCAATGTGGCTGTCCCAATACTCCGGTGAGCCTAATACACTAACTGACTTTATGCTAAAGATAAAAGAGTATTATGTGATGTATCCCCTTACTGAAGCCCAGCGTGTAGGAATGATAATGGGACAATTAACGGGAAATGCACGGCGGGAGGTTGCATCCTGCCTGGACACAGACAAGAACACTGTAGAGCATCTAGTAGCTAGACTGAAAGCAACATTTGAATCTGCTGCTGATACCCGGGCTAAGATGAGGTTTTTTGCATGCCACTGGAAGCCTAAACAGAGTGCCAGAGACTTTGCCTTGAATCTACAGGAAGCACTCAAAGCCCTTAAACTGGCAGAACCTGCTTTAGCCCCAGGCACTGGTAAAATGCTACTTGATCAATTCATATAGGCCCTCCATTCCCCTTCTTACAGAGGGCCGTTGAGCATGATACTGCTGCAGAACCCTGACATGACATTTACAGAGCTGAAAGATAGAGCTATCTGTCTGCAGCAGCTAGAAGAGCCTCGGGAATTAACATCTGTACCGGACCCTGCAGCAGCACCTCGGCAGCCGGCAGCGCCAGCGACGTCTGCTATGTCAGCAACTGTTGCTGAAACAGGAGAATCAATTTCTAAAGCAGCTCACAATCAAAAGCTAGATGCCCTGACAGACACCGTCATTTCAATGGCCAAGGTCATCAAGGAACTGCGAGAGTCAAAGCCTGCACCCAAGATCCGGTTGGCGACCAGCAAAAAGGATGTCCCGTGGATGAGGCCCAAAAGATACCCAGCAGCAAGAGGACGATCCAGCGATCGTAATCAACCAGATGGACTGCCCATTTGCTGCTGTTGCCAGAAATCAGGTCATCTTGCCCGAGAGTGTCCTTTAAACGACGATTCCCTGGGCAGGCAGGCCGCTCCCCAGGAATGAACGCTCAAGGTCCTTCAGCCTGGATTGACATATTCGTGGGAGGACAGCCGGTGATCCCTATCGTGTTAGATGGCATTCCCTTTAGTGTCTTGCTGGATACCGGGTCCCAGATAACATCAATTCCACATGTCCACAAAAGGTACTGGGCTGATTCCGACATTACCAGTTCACCGGATTATTTTAACTTTGATATATGGGCTAGTAATGGACAGTTAATACCACAGGTTGGGTTTAGAGAAATGAGTATTCAGATTGGGAAGGTAGAATTGCAGAACCAGGGTGTTATAATCATAGCTGTTAACCGGCGAGACCGTGAAGCCGTGATGCTGCTAGGAATGAATGTAATTGAGAAATGTTTTTCCGAAGTGTTAAGTGTTTTGCAGCAAATCGCCGAGACTGCCGGAACTGGACAACAGAGGCTTCTGCACAAAGAGATCAAAGCCCTGATGTTGAAGCAGCAGGTAGAAATCTCCGGAGGTGAGATCTGCAGTGTACGAGTAAGTGACCCAATACCCATTGTAATACCTCCCAAAACTGAAATGTTGGTCTGGTGTAGAGCCGCAATAGGCATTAAAGGGCAAGACTATCAGGCCCTGGTAGAACTCGTGTACTCAGACAGCAGACCCACCATACTCACAGCTAGAGGAGTGGTTGAAGTACATCGGGGAAGAGTGCCATTACGCCTATTAAACTGCGGAGAAGATGAGGTCACATTACCAAAGTATGCTACCATGGCTAAGTTGTACACGGTTGATAACAACAACATCACAGCCGTCGAGCCCTTGAACCTGTCAAGTCAGGCGGATGACAATGGCTCAGGAGAGAAGCTGGAGGATTGGTGCCAAAAGCTACATGTAGGTACCAGTTCTACACCTCCCTGTCACAAGCATGGAGTATACCAGGTAGTGAAAGAATATAAGCAAATATTCAGCAAACACCCGTTAGACTTTGGGCAAATCAAAGGGGTAGAGCACACAATAACCACAGGTAACCATCAGCCTATAAAAGAGAGGTATAGACCATTAACACCCGCTCACTACCAAACCACCAAAGACATGCTCAGAGAAATTAAATCTGCAGGGGTAATAAGAGACAGTTGTAGCCCCTGGGCAGTGCCTCTAGTGTTAGTTAAAAAGAAGGACGGGATTATGAGAATGTGCGTAGATTACCGGCAGATTAATCGCATCACACATAAGGACGCATACCCATTACCTAGGATTGAGGCGTCATTAGCTGCACTAAGATCTGCTAACTACTTTTCCACCCTTGATCTGACTAGTGGGTACTGGCAGGTTCCTGTGGCCGAGGCCGACAAGGAGAAGACAGCGTTTACTACGCCGATGGGCCTCTGTGAGTTCAATTGTATGCCGGTCGGACTCTGCAGCGCACCGGGACCTTCCAACGCCTGATGGAGAGCTGTCTAGGACACAAGAACTTTGAAACTGTCCTCCTGTACTTAGATGACGTCACAGTCTACTCCAAGACGTATGAGCAACATCTACAAGACCTGGCAGAAGTGTTTGAAGCCTTATCCAAATATGACATGAAGATCAAGCCATCCAAGTGTCATCTTCTGAAACCAAAGGTACAGTACCTGGGACATGTCGTGAGTTCAGAGGGAGTAGCACTGGATCCTGATAAATTGACAGTGATAAGAGATTGGCCAAGACCTACAAGTGTGAAAGAAGTGAGGCAATTCCTGGGCCTAGTAGGCTATTATAGAAGATTTATCAGTGGATTCACAAAGCTAGCGGCTCCCCTACAAGACATCCTGGTAGGACAGTCAAGAAAGTCTGCAACCCGTAATCCTCCTTTCCAGTGGAGTGAAGAGAAGGAAGACTCCTTCAACAAGCTGAAAAGTGCACTGACGGGAGAAGAGATCCTGGCATACCCTGATTACTATCAACCGTTCATTCTATACATGGATGCCAGCAATGTTGGACTGGGAGCAGTGTTGTCGCAGAAGCAAGGAGGCAAAGAAAGAGTTATTGCCTTTGCAAGTAGGAAGCTCCGGCCTACAGAAAGAAATCCCGAGAACTACAGCTCCTTCAAGTTAGAACTACTGGCAGTAGTTTGGGCTGTGACTGAACGTTTTAAGCACTACTTGGCAGGTGCAGAATTCACCATCTACACGGACAACAACCCGTTGACTCACCTGGATACAGCAAAATTAGGTGCTTTGGAGCAGCGATGGATAGCCCGGCTGTCTAACTACTACTTTGTCATCAAATGCACGGCAGGCCGCAAGAACGGGAACGCAGATGCCTTATCCCGGATGCCGTACCTGAGAGACGTGGAAGAGGAACCGGAAGAGTTGGAAGAGATTGAACTACCGGCCTTTCATCGTTCAAAGGAAGAAAAGTATTAACCCGGCATCTATCAAAGAGAGCAGAAAGTAAACCTCAACCCGTTAAGACACCATGGATGGGCTGACACCCAAGATTCTGATCCAGCTGTGAAGCTAGTGAAAGAACTGCTTACGCAACAAGGAGTATACCCTGATCAGAATGCCCCAGCTGAGACTATACAACTTTGGAAAGAGAGAGGCAAGTTGTTCCTGTATCAGCGGAAGCTCTGCAGAAGGCATACCAATCCTAAAACACATGAACTGGTCTGGCAGATAATCGTACCCAAGCAAGACATCAGAATGGTCTTAGAAAACTACCATAACGGTGCAGGTCATTTCGGATGGAAGAAACTGGAGGCAATCCTGAGAGAGAGATTCTATTGGGTTGGCATGAGAAGATCAATTGAACTACGGTGTAGAAGATGTGCCGCATGCAACCTCAGAAGAAAAGATCCACAGAAAGCTCCGCTCCAGTCCATAATAACCAAGCAGCCACTTGAGCTAATCGCGTTAGACCACGTCAAGTTGTCACCAAGCCGGTCAGGCTATGTCTATGCCTTAACCATCGTGGACCATTATTCACGCTTCTTAGTGGTAGTACCAGTCAAAGACTTGACAGCGGAGACGGCAGCAAAAGCATTCCAGACGCATTTCTGTAGACCACATGGTTACCCAGAACTCGTCCTTGCAGACCAAGGTCCAGCTTTTGAATCAGAACTATTCAAGGAATTCTGCAATATGTACAATTGTAAGAAAATCCACTCAGCAACGTACCATCCCCAAACAAATGGTTTATGCGAAAAGATGAATCATATTGTAATTGAACTGTTAAAGACCTTACCAGAGTCAGAAAGAGATCAGTGGCCAGATAAATTACCCGATTTGGTAGACTTGTACAACCGTGTTCCAGTGAGTTCTACAAACTGCACTCAAGCTTATCTTATGCGTGCAAGACCCGGTAAGCTAAAAATTGATTTAGAAATGGGAATCGTAAAACCAGATACAGAAGTAGAAGAAACAGATTGGGATACCAAACATCAGAAACAATATCAACAAGTGCAAGAATGTGTAGAGAGAAACCTACAACAAGCTAGAGCAAGACAAGAGAAAACTTTTAACAAACATGCTCAAGCAATGCCATTACAAGAAGGTGATCAAGTTCTCAAGAGAAAGAGACGCTCTAACAAATTGGATAATCAGTGGGAAACCGCCCCATACACAGTCTTACCATCTAACCTAAACAATGTTAAAACCTGTTTAATAAGCAAAGATGAAGGAAGAACTTCAGCAGTCGTATCCAGAGATCAGCTCAAATTGTGTCCTGAAACCCTGAAGACACCTGAAGTAAAGAAAACCGTACAGGTCCAACCTATCCAAGAGAAGGAAAAGAAAGAAGATGAAGTTTTCCATACAGTATTAGGAGATTTCCCCAAAACATGGCCAAATTACCACGGAGCAGTTTTAGTACCAATGATTGCATTCCCCTCAATGGTGGAAGCAACACCAGAACCCGTGTTACCAGAACCCGTGTTACCAGAAGAAGACCCAAGACTTGAAGAACTGGAAGTACAATTCGAAGAGGAAGGACAAATTCCTGGTCCTAGTGAATTTGCCAGTCCTGCAGTCAGATTCCCATCTGTCATAATACCAAACACCCCAAATAGGTACACGTCTACTCACACTATCAGCCTAAGTCCACCAACATTGCGCAGATCAGAGCGTAGTACCCAGGGTCAGTTACCAGTTAGGTACAGAGAGTAAAATGCAGAATTAAATGTGTAAAGTGTAAATATGTTCATTTGAATATAAATTAAACCTGGTAGACTGTGTCCAAGAGGGTGGAGGAACTGGATTGACCCCCATGTACATTAAGTTAGGGAAAGAAAGTGGCAGGGGGTGGTGTAGCGAATCCAGGCCTCCTAAGCAGACACGCCCGTGGACAAATGTACATGGTTATTGTAATGTTAAAAATCCCAGTACCTACAGAGACTATCCCGTATGAACTTTGAACTTTTCTTCTTTATTTATGGACCATATATACCACGGACTGGTTGTGGTAAGAACTCTTTTGCATACATACTTATCAGCTCGGAGGCAATGGAATAAGCCCCCGGAAAGACTGTTTTTTGACTTTTTGGACTCTTTTTAAAATTTTAGTGATTTTTATACTTTTTAATTTTAAGTCTATGTAAATATTAATTGTATTAATTGTTTGCTTACTTGTTTTTCCACAGTCCCGAAGTACTGTATTTAACTAAGGGGGAATGTGGCACCCCATGAGTTAATGTGCCACAGTAACATCACACGGGTTCCCTCCCCACAACACACTGACTTACACTAGCACCTCTGGGCCAGGAGGGGGAGCACAACCTGCTCCCTTAAATACTCCAGGTCATGAGGAAGCAAGTTAGTTTCAGTTCCTGGGAGAACTGAGCGAGGGACTGTAGTGTCAAAGAAGCTGCTTGAGGCTTCTCTACAGTCTGCTCTTAAGATTCCAGGTCTAGCTAGGGTCTGAGGGAAGGAGAACTAAGAACAGAGGAACATATCTGGGAGCTAGAGTGCCACCATCACTCGCCCCAGAGAAGTGCACAGAACGGACACCGGATCCGGCACTGTGACTGACACACACAGCACAGTGAATCCAGGAGTAGTGGAGTCTCTAGACCACCACAGTACCAGAGCAAAGCAACACGGCGGGGTCAGCACAGCACAGAGGACTCAAGTTGCCTAGCCAAGTGGTACCAGCAGAACAGAGAGGGAGAGTGAGACAGTCCCAGCAGCTCAGCTAGACGCAGCAGCCAGGACACACACACAGCGCAGCACGAGGAAGTTGATGACCCGGACAGGGTGGGAGGAAAACCCGGCCCCGTACAGACTCCGTGGACGATCTGCAACAACATCGCAGTAAAGCTTTGGAAACTACAAAACGTGAATGTGTATTCCTTAACCCGTCTCCACTATTCACATTAGTGATGGGCGAATCCTAAACTACTCGGAATCGCTAGACTCCGACGAGTCTGAGTCCAGGACTCGCTACTCGTTGCGAGTCTAGCGATTCCAATGTTAATGAATGGGGAACGAGTATTGCAGCGATTGCTCTGCTGCCGGACCCTATAAGGGGTGTGGCAGCAGAGGAAAAACCTGCAAATCCCCATGTTGTTCTTTTAAAGCCAGCGGCAAAAAGCCGCTGGCTTTCAAAGAATAGTAAAAAAAAGAATAAAGGATTGAACTGGGGGAGGGGTAGGGGGGTGAGGGCGGGGTGGGGGGGAGGGTGGAGAGGGTGGGGGGGTGCACCGGACCGGCCGACTACTTACCGCTGCCTCGCCGGCGCCGGCTGCAGACTCGCTCCCCAAGTCTCTGCTGCTTTTTCCGGAGATTCCCGAACACTGACAGAAGCAGTGAATAAATTAACTTCAGTCACTGCTCGGGAATCGCCAGCAGCAGAGCGAGTCTGGCTGACAGCAGAGTTCAGCTCAGGTCATAATGACCTGAGCTGAACCCTGACTGTTTAGTCAGTTCTCAGCTCTACTACATCCCTGTCTGTCTAAGACAGGAAAGTAGCAGAGCTGAGATTGTGTTTTGGACTACGTCGGACGGAAGAGGATTTTTTTAATTAAAGATGGAGTCCCTAATGGCTTTTTTTTTTTTATTTCTAATAAAAAAAAATTTCTCTGTGTTGTGTTTTTTTTAAAACAATTTAATAGAAATTCATGGCGGTCATGTCTAATATTAGCGTGACCGCCATAAATTTCGGGCTTAGGGCCAGCGGATAATACAAAGCTGGCCTTAACCTCATTATTACCCAGTGAGCCACCCGCCACCAGGGCCACTGGAAGAGCGGGGTTCAGCGCCAGAGGATGGCGCTTCAATGAATGCGCCATCTTCTGGGGCGGCTGCGGGCTGCAATTTGCAGCGGGGGGTGCCCAGAAAGCTTGGGCCTCCCTGCGCTGCGGATTCCAGCCCCCAGCTGCTTAGCTGTACCTGGCTAGACATAGAAATTGCGCGGAGCCCCACGCATTTTTTTTTATTATTTCATGAAATTCATGATCGTTACTAACACTGCAATGTCCGCTCTCTAAATGCCTTATCTCCCTTCCTAACAAGCTACTCTGCACTACTATTATTTTTTTATACTAGAATATCAGATATAAATAATACTTTCCTCTTCTCCACTTATAGAAAAAAAAAAAAAAGTCCTCTGGCGCAGACTCTGATCAGCAGCAATACCGATCAGAATACTGTGACTATGGGAATCGCACATTAATGTCTCACAAAAAAAGTCAAAGATTCAGCAGCACATATGCTCAGTGCCGAATGCAATTGGGGGTGGACGCCAATGTAAAATGCATCAAAAAAATTGTGCCAAAAATGCAATTGAGGAGTTGGGTGAATAGGGGGGTGGGGATGTGAGAGATAGAGGTTGTGAGTTGGGAGTGAGCAGGAATAGCGATTAGGAACAATTGCTACCCTGTTCACAGATGAAGCACACAGCAGACAGCAAAGCAAACAGCAAAGAATCTCAGATTGCAGGAGACGCAGGAGGATCGCACTGGCTAGCAATGAATTGTCTCTCAGGCTGCACACAGAGTCTACATAAACACTCTTCATGCCAGATCTTAGTGAAATATGGTATGCAGACTGGCAACCAATGGTCCTGACCTTTCAGTGGCTGCAGCTGCATGCGCTGCACACCGGACCGGAGGGCATAATAGCCCTCCAGTCCTGTGTGCTGATCTGGTCCGAGGCTGTCTAAGTCCTCCCGGACAGCCCCGGCCCGGATCGTGCCTCAGTGTGAAGCGGCCCTCAGACAACACCAATCATAGCATGTCACTTTAATTGATTTTTTTTTTTTACTATAGTGTTAAAATGTTGTGATTGGCTGGTCAGAATTGATCGGCCAATCACAGTGATTGCCTATACGAGGGACAGTACAGCCCTCCCGTGATACCATGCAAGGATCTTCTGCTGTCAGTGATGTCAGCTTTCTTGTGATTCAGCATGGTGAACAGAACTTGTGGCACTATGCTTGAATGGCGGTTTGTGGGAATGCACTTCCCACAGCGCAGTACTTGTACATTAGTGGCCAAAATTGAGGCACCACCCTAAAGTTTACTGAAATTTTAACATTTTGCCAATACAAATAAAACATTTCATGAATGTTTTTGATTTCACAGTAAAGTTTTTAAGTAAAAATAAAAAAAATCTCATAGAAACACAATATTAACAAGAAATGTGTTAATTGTTAACAAATTGGAGACTATTGTCACTCTGATGACCGTGGGAGAAAAGTAATTTATTTTTCCTATTTTCATATCTAACACTAAAATGTTAATACTTATTTGGATAGCCCTTGGTATGCTATCTACCAGTTTGTTTAAATCAGAAGGTGTGATGATACGAAACCATGATTTGATGATGGCTGCAATGAGTTCCTGCTTGTATGTAATGGACACCGTCGCTGCAAAAGATGGATATGTGTGTCTCATCGCTTCATAAAACATTTCTCCATTGTTCAATGGTCCATTTAGAATGTTCTTTGGCCCACTGCAGACGTTTCTGATGCTGTGAGGCATTAAAAAATGGCTTTTTACATGGTATTCTGGCTCTTAAGCTTGCGCTCACCAATCGTCATCGAATCGTCCAATCGGACACAGTCACTCCAGTGTTGACAAGTTCCTTGTTGATGTCAACAAAAGTTGAATTCCTGTTATTTAGGGCAATTCTAACAATTCTTCTATCAGTCTGAGGAGTTGTAGCCTTCTTCCTTCCTCTACCTGGTTTATTCTTTATTGAACCAGTCTCTTGAAACGACTTACACACTTTGAGAATGCTGACCGGTGAGATCTCTTTTCCAATTCGTGCTGCAATTTCCCGGTAACTGTACCATTCTTCTCTTAAAGTTACTGTGGCGCCCCTGCGTCCAGGAGGCCACAAAGGGAACTGCAGCCAGGAAGGTAGGCACGACAGTTGAACCCCAACACCCTCACAGCCCACACAACCCACGTAGCAGTAGAGGGCAGCACCCAACCCGGAGCCTGGGAACTCTAGGCAGGCAAGGGGTGGTGGGTTTAGAGACAGTGGATGGGCAAACACATAAGTCAGGTGACAGAGGGTAGGTATAGAGCAGGGGGAGGAGAAAGGAGTCAGTAGGCCGGTGTAGGCTGAGCAGCAAAGGCAGAAGCACATGTCCTGGAAGAGTGGGGTGGAAGGAGCGCAGAATCTGGAAGAGCCAGTGCGAGCCACAGAGAGAAAGCACGTCTGGAGCCAGCACCCCAGGAGTGTGAGGGACGAGAGGGACAGTGACACTGGGCCCTAGAACCATGGCTGAGATGGCAGACTGCAGGCGGAGTAGCCCTCCTATTGAACCTGAAGACACGGTTAGAGAGAGCCGGGTAGAGCCTCACCACCGAGGACTATTGGAGGCTAGGCTAAGGATATAGTGTCGGCTCTAGAGGGGACCGCAGATTTACCCGGCATCCCCAGACATCCGACGGGGGACCTCAGCTACACGTTAGGGTTCCTACCCCAAAGGACAGGCAGCTCAGTGACAACCCGGAGGACCCACAGGGGCCTGAGTCACCGCCATACTTTACGGAGACGCACAACAAGAGAGAGAGAGAGAACTGAAAGCCTGGAAAGGACAGAGAGACAGAGTGAGGGGTCATAGAAAGAGCAACCTGGCTGCAGGGAGTAAAGGGACCCGGAAGGGAGAGTGTGCCCGTTGTGGTGATGTGGCCCCTGGCTGGGTGCATCACACGGGTTATCAGTGCAGGTCTCTGTTCACATGGGCCGGTTTTCCTGATTGTGTGTGCTGTGTGAAATCTATCCAGTGTACAGGGGGTTAACAGCTGAAGGGTTTTCATGCGCTGAGTGAACAGCTGAGTGTAAGTGCTGAAGATCTGGGTTAATTCATGAGCCTAATGAGTGGATGTGTCTGAACCTGGGTATGAGTGCTTTGCTGGGCTACACCTGAATGTTGCACAGGGCGTTAATCACATCTCAGGTCTGTGTGTAAGATGTGCTGATTGACTCACTGTGTTGCAGCTGTGGGTGAGGCAGCCTGGATAAGAACCTGCCATGTGTCTGAGTGAAGAGAGGACGATGGGAGTCAGAAGTCCAGACCACTGCCATGTGAGGACGTGCTGGAAGTGATCCGTCCCCGGTGGGGGAAGTGAAGGGAGCCTGCCAGCTCCATGCCGGTGCACCTGATGTGTGCATGCTAGCCAGTGATGAGGACCGAAGACTGCTCAAGGGCCAGGCGGTCATATGTGTGATTTAAGGACCAAGGACGGCTCAAGGGCCAGGCGGTCATATGGACGGCGAGAGAGACCGAGGACGGCTCAAGGGCCAGGCGGTCATAAGTGTAGCCGACTTTGGGACTGACTGTGCTAGTCGTGATATGGTCCCTTTGACTATGTGATAGCTTATGTAAAAATGCCATGTGTGATGGATGTGATGGCTTATGGAAAAGTGCCAAGTGTGATGTATGATGCAGTGTGGGTTGAGACTCCCTAGGAGTAGGTTGAGGATCCTTACAGCAGGATGGGGAAAGATCCCTGTCAGGGTGATAGACGGTGATAGCCGTCTTTAGAACCAGACTGAGGTCTGCAAGGGTCGGTGGTAGTGATGGGCGAGTCCTAAATTACTGGGAATCGCTTGACTCTAGCGAGTCCGAGCCCGGGACTCGCTACTCGTTGGGAGTCTAGCGAGTCCAATGTTAATGAATGGGGAAGCGAGTAATAGCGAGTAATGTGCGATTTACAAATCGCAGATGTGTCTCGGAAAGCGCACGCATTGCCGTTTTGGCGGGTTAAGTGTGTGCTAACACTTGGCAGTGAAGCAGCACACTAGTCCCTGCAAAAATTATTAAGTGCGCACAAGTAGTCGCACAAGCAGGTGGCGTACGTGCTATTTGAAGGTAGGAGAGCAGCAACGCACTGGTCTGCCACAGAGAAAATAAAGCTGAAGGGGTTATTATGACCCAAAATCTATCAGGTGCAAAAAAATAAGAAATAGTACCTCAGCTAAGCCTCTGACTTCAGCTATTAGGAAAGCTGTGTGAGTAAGCTAAGCTATGAGGTCGGTCCTGTGTGCACTGTAATGGTGGGTTTACACGTCACGATATCGTTCCGATATCGTATACAACGGCGCGGGGGCGCGCATTTCATGCCCCGTTTTCCCTGAATCGCATCGGCGGTTTACACGCTGCGATATCGGGATACAACGTCCCTACGATGTGTACGCCCCCCGACCCAGGAACGACCATTTAACATGGGAGTGAATGGGTGACGTTGCAGTACACATCGGAGTTGGGCTGTCACACGGGACGATCCGGCTCCAACCGGCATCCAATATCGGGCAGTTGAATAGCACGGTCATTCGACCCCCCGATATCGGTTTACCATCGTTCCTGCATTGTATCGGATGTTCACACCGTACAACGCAGGAACGATATCGGGTCCAACGCACGAACCACGTGACTTTTGGTCGGAGTTGGACGCCGATATCGCAACGTGTAAACCCACCATAAAGGCTGCTCCTCACTGCCTGCCTGCCTACAGTCCTCTACACAGTACTCCTCTGTCCTCCTGGTAGCTCTCAGAAGAGCTGTTTGGGTTAAATATAAGGAATCTTGAAGATTCCCTACACTGACTGACACTCCCTATGATCTGCTCCAGCATCTACCTCACCCTGCATTAGCTCAGATCGTCACAGGAATGTGGAGGAAATGGCGGTGGCAAGGCTTATATACAGCCTCGCCTCTCATACATGACATAGGCATCACAATGGACAGAAGCCAATCATAGTCCTGCCACAACCAACATGGCTGTGGCATTACTGAATATGATTGGCTAACATGCTTGTCCATCTTCACAAGTTTTCTGACCTAACACGCTAGGCTGTCTCGGAAGCTTTGTTGGAACATAACAGATTCTGTATTCGCGAGTCCCGAATACAGTATACAGGACTCGGATTCGTAGACTCGCTCAGGCTCACTCAGACTCGCTGCTGACAGCGGGTATCCGTGAAGCGGTGCGATTGTTTAAACGATTTGGGGAGATTCAAGCTACATAGCGATGTGATATAGCGAGTCTAGCGAGTGAGAGAAAGTAAACTCTCACAAAACTAGGATTGCCATTAACTTGCATTGGACTCATTACTGTGCGAGTAATTGCTGGGAAACTCGCCGAGTACAGAGTCCTGCGAGTCCCTTACTACTCGCCGAGTAACGAGTCCTAGCGAGTAGACTCGCCCATCCCTAGTCGGTGGGTGAGGCCTTGAAGTTCTGGGGAAAACATAAGTCTAATGTCCTGTATTACAATGTCATGTGATGTACTAATGTGCATATTATATGTGAAAATGTAAAGGGTGTTGTGTGTTACCAGTGGTTTATGGCATTAAATAAACTACTGTGTGTTATGTTATCCGTTAAAAAATGTAGTCGCTGCTGTCATTTTCCCCGTGCCAAGCGGGTTCCCCTGGGGCGCTACCTCACACCGTGTAAAGAGTGTAAACTGTGAACTGTAACTGGAACTGTAACAGAGAAAGAACTTTGAGAAGTAAACACGGTGAACCCTGAATCTGACTCCCTCGCATGTTTCTGCCTGCACATACTTCCCTCCACACAGGTTTGCAGGAGATCCCCGCCTGGAGAGCCACAGCTTGTCAGCTCCAACCCTGAGAGAGGATTTCTGCAGCATCTGGACAGTAAGTGCATTGCAACCGGCACAGGCCTGCACCATTTTCTACACAATAGACTCTATCATCACTGCCCCGGGGAACACAGTTCTGCCCATGGAGAAATATCCCAGCTTAGCTGCCATTACATCATCCCCGGAGGTTCTGCGGCAGCGGTGGCCCCACTACTGGCCACACACTGTGGGTGGCGTCACGACTGACATTATCCCCTGTAAATATCCCTTATTATTGCCAGGGCCCGGGAGACGGTCCGGACCAGGACCATCCGTGACTACCCCCAGTAGCAGACCCGGTCCGGTACCGAGTACCCTGTCCCAGTGGGCTCGACATAACAGCTTTGGCTCTCTTCTTAGGTGACCACTCCTGTCTAATACTGCTGGCCATTTAAAAAAATCTGACATTTAAACAAAAAATTGTGAAAATCACTTAATATGTCATTATATCACACTGTTAAATCGCAAATTTAATTAATTAATTAATTATTAAATTAAATCACAGCTTAATGTTTATTAGCTGGCTACCCTACAAAGATGCAGTCATTAATGCTGCATGTGAAATGAAAGTTAAGCAAATGCATGTCAATATTATACAATAAAATTCAGAGAGAGTATTAGGCTAGGGTCACATTAACGTTATTGGCTGCTCTTGGGGGGTTGCGTTAAAAGCATAGCTCTTGGCAGCCTAAACACAGTGCTACTGCCATGGTAGCGCCGCATTAATGCTGCCAATGCTTACCTATGTCTATACGGCCCCTACCACAGCGCAAATGCTGGTATTTGAGTGAAATCTCACGCTTTTTCCTAACGCTAGAAAAGACGCTTTCAAAAGCATGTCAGTATGATGCATCAGGTCAATACGAGTTCATGGATACCAAATATGTATACTTTTACTGTTACTTAAAGTGTTTACATTTTTATTGAAAAATAATATAGAGCAAGTTATTTTAATAAGCTTTCAAATATACTTCATTTGAAAATTCTGGTGGAAAACCATTCACAAACCTTCCACAAGGTGTCCCTACTACATAGTTTTTGAAGCAGACATATGCTCATTATCAGTCATATTCGTCTTTACACTGAACACAGGCATGTAACTATATGATGTAAAAAGGGGCATAGCCTACACTACTGACTGCAGCTCATGAGGAAACAATGTATCAGATTAGCTCATCATACACCACATTAATACACCAAGTAGTGAAGGGCGTATTGGACCTCATAAGTACAAGGTGCTACGTGAGGCCTATTAATTCAAACAACGAAAAAAACGTATAATGCACCAAAATAACAGGTATAGGAAAATTGTTCAGTTGCAAGTAAAAATCTTCATTTTATTACATTTAAAAAACAACAGACAAAATCCATAACCAGTAAATACATAGAAGGAGGGTGCAGACAAGTTAGGAGACAGAACACACTCTGTGCCTCAAAGTTCAGCAACCATCTGTAATGTAATTCACAACCGAAGTACAATGCATAACAAGAGTAACGGGTTATACAGGAATACAATCCAATGCATAAAATCCATGAATATATAAAGCATTACATTGTTAAAAGGAGTGTACACTATAACCCAGTGAATCTTACATGGTACTGCAGCTGAGGTAGATGGGAACCTACACAAGGTGGGTGGAGAGGCACAAAGTGTCAGAGCCCCGACACATGTGTTTCCCTGTTTTCTTCAGGGGGCCGTGGTGGATACCAAATATGTATACTTTTACTGTTACTTAAAGTGTTTACATTTTTATTGAAAAATAATATAGAGCAAGTTATTTTAATAAACTTTCAAATATACTTCATTTGAAAATTCTGGTGAAAAACCATTCAGAAACCTTCCACAAGGTGTCCCTACTACATAGTTTTTGAAGCAGACATATGCTCATTATCAGTCATATTCGTCTTTACACTGAACACAGGCATGTAACTATATGATGTAAAAAGGGGCATAGCCTACACTACTGACTGCAGCTCATGAGGAAACAATGTATCAGATTAGCTCATCATACACCACAGTTGCACTGTGCACTAAGCAATGTCAGAATGTCAATGTCAAGAGTGCAAACTCTTCAGAAGCTTGTGCCAAGGAAATATGTCATCTGCTCCCTATTAGCTGCTTGCCATGCCCACAGAGCCATGAAATGCAGTTTTTAACAGTTTTTAAAAATGTGAGAAAATAAGTGATATAGCACAAAAAAGCATTATCTTTGCTGCTATATGACCCATCATTAACAATCAGTGCTGTATTGTTATTATTTTTCTTCAATGAAATGACATTTACACTTTAAGTGGTGAAAAAACATTCAGAAGTTTTTAAAGAAATAGAATTGTACTTTTGGCGCCATATTCCATGACCCGTAGCGTTTTCATTCTTCAGTATCATGAGCTGAGTGATGGCTTTTCTTTTGCGTTTTGAGCTGATGTTTCTAACGATACCTTTTTTTGGATAGATGCGATGGTTTGATCGCCTGTTATTGCTTTTTATTGCAATGTTGCGGTGACCAAAAAAAGTAAGTTTGGACTTTTTTTTCCATTACTCAGTTTACAGATCTGATTAATTGATTTTATATTTTGATAGACTGGGCATCAGTACCATATATGTGTATTTTTAATACTTTTATTTTCAATGGGGCAAAAGGGGAGTGATTTGACCTTTTATGTTTTATTTTTTCATATTTTTTAAAACTTTTTTAAACTTTTCCTTTACTTTACACTGCTCCTTAGGACACATCACCACTGTAATGTGCGATCGCTTGTGTTGTGCAGAGAGTTGCTTCAGCATCAATCTTCATGGCACAAATGTTCACTCACTGCTGGCGAAGTCACTTGGACATCGTCGACAGGAATTAATTTAATTTATGACATCATCCTTGGTCGTCAGCTGATCCCGTGCTGTCATGACAATGCATCAAGGCCCATGTGATTGTATCACATGGCTGTCGATGCCCTATTAGAACAGTGCAATACCCACCGTGGTGCTTTGGATCGTACTGTCAGTGATTGAGAGCACGAGCCACAGGATTAACGGTGCCAATTTTATCACTGACCAGATTTGTTAACTACACATGTCAGCTAATCATAATGGCCATTGTTAACTTTGGAGGAAAAAGAGAGAAACTTGGATGCATAACAACACCATCCCAACTGTGAAACACAGGAGTGGCAGCATCATGTTGTGGAGTTATTTTGCTGTAGGAGGGACTGGTGCACAAAATTGATGGCATCAAGAGGAAAGAAGATTAAGTGGCAATACTGAAGCAACATCTCAAGACATCAGCCAGGAAGCTAAAGTTTGGGGGTAAATAGGTCTTCCAAATGGACAATGATCCAAAGCATACTGCCAAACTGGTTACAAAGTGGCTTAAGGATAACAAAGGCAATGTTTTAGAGTGTCGATCACAAACCTCTGATGTCAATCCTATTGAATGTTTATGGCCAAAGCTGAAAAGGCAGGTGTGAGCAAGGTGACCTACAAATATGGCTCAATTACACCAGTTCTGCCTGGAGGAATGGGCCCAAATTCCTACCAACTATTGTGGAAGGGTGTTTTCACATCTAAGGTTGGTGAGCGTTTATGCTCAATTAGCGTTTCTTGGCGTTTTTACTGCTAAAAACGCATAAAAACGCCAGCGTTTTTGGCCCCATTGATTTTAATGGAAACACATGTAAAAACGTATGCAAAAACGCATAAGCGTTTTCAAAAATGCAAAACGCATGCATTTTTGCCAATGTTGCCCAAAACGTCGGGGAAGACGTTTTGTGTTGCGTTGGCAAAAACGCATGTGTTTTGCGTTTTTGAAAACGCTCATGCATTTTTGCAAGCGTTTTTACATGCGTTTCCATTAAAATCAATGGGGCCAAAAACGCTAGCGTTTTTATGCATTTTTAGCGGTAAGAACGCCTAGAAACGCTAATTAAGCAAAACGCACACCAACCTTAGATGTGAATCAGGCCAAAAACTTATGGAAGGATATCCAAAACATTTGACCCAAGTCATAGGCCCAGTTTACATTTAAGGTGGGTTGCGTTTTGTTGCATTGCGTTTCTATGCGTTTTTGCACTGCAAAAACGCATAGAAACGCATCCAAAAATGCACCCATTGATTTCAATGCAAAACGCATTGAAAACACTATGCAAAACGCATGTTGTTTTCAGAAAACGCAAAACTTATTTTTTGCATGCAACGTTTTGGGTTGCGTTTGCAAAAACACATGAATTTTGCGTTTACTGAAAATGACATGCGTTTTGCATTTAAATCAATGAGTGCGTTTTTGGATGTGTGGAGCCCCCACGGGACGGGAGTACTCGGTACCGGACCGGTCGGTGCCGGGGAAGTCACAGGTGGCTTGGTCCGGACCGTGTCCCTGGGCCCGCAAAATAAGATGGGGAATATTTACAAGGGGATTTGTCACGGGTGACGCCACCCACTTGGTGTGGCCAGTGATGGGGCCGCCGCTGCCGCAGAACCTCCGGGGCTGATGTGATGGCAGCGGAGATGGTGTAGTTCCAGTGGGAAGAACTGTATCCCCCGGGGCAGTAAGGGTTAAAGTCTATTGGGGTTATAGATGGTGGAGACGGGGTTAAAGGACACACACTCACGTTTAGTAGACACTGGTGCATTTCTCCTTCTCTCCTGAGGCGGCAGAGCTGACAGGCTTGTAGCAGGGGGAAGCTCTCTGTGCTGAATCTGGAGCAAAGGTCGCAATCAACACACAGACTCACAGTTTTGCTGTTTTCCAAAGCTTTACTACTGATGTTACAGCAGATTATAGTCCACGGAGTGTGTAATGGGGCTGAGCTCTCTTCCCACCCTGTCCGGGGTCGTCAGCGTCCTTATGCTGCACTGTGTGCGTGTCCTGGCTGCTGCTATTAGCTGAGCTGCTGGGATTCCTCACGTCTCTCTCTCTGTATTCTGCTGGTACCACTTGGCTAGGCAACTTGAGTCCTCTGTGCTGTGGTGACCCCTCCGTGTTGCTTTGCTCTGGTACTAGGGGCATCTAGAGATCCCGCTGTTCCGGGATTCACTGTGCTGTGGGTGCCAGACACAGTACCGGATCCGGTGTCCGTTTCTGTGCGTTCTTCTGGGGCAAGTGAAGGTATCACTCCAGCTCCCAGACGTGTTTCTCTGTCTGTAGTTCTCCTGTTCCTCCGACCCTTACTAGGTCTGCACTGAGTTAACTCTGCTCTCAGTGTGCTCTTCACAGCCCTGCTCCGAGCTGAACTGCCTGAGCTGTTTTGTTCTCAGTTCTCCAGGAACTGAACTGAGCTCTCCCTCATGAGCAAGAGTATATAAGAAAGCAGGTTGTGCTCCCCCTCTTGGCCCAGAGATGCTAGTGTTTGTCAGTGTGTAATGGGGGGAGAGAACCCATGTAATGTTATTGTGGCACATTAACCCATGGGGTGCCACATTCCCCCTTAGTTAAATACAGTACTCCGGGACTGTGGAAAAACAAGTAAACAACAATTAAACACAATTAATATTGACATAGACCTAAAATGAAAAAGTACAAAAATCACTAAAATGTGAAAAAGAGTTCGAAAAGTCAAAAAGCAGTCTTTCCGGGGGTTTAGTCTATTGCCTCCGGGCTGATGAATATATACAAGAGAGTTCTTACCACAACCAGTCCGTGGTATATATGGTCCATAAGTAAATAAGAAAAGTTCAAAGTTCATACAGGATAGTCTCTGTAGGTACTGGGCTTTTTTAACGTTGCAATAACTATATACATTTGTCCACGGCCTGAATTCGCTACACCACCCCCAGGCACTTTCTTTCCCTAACTTAATGTACATGGGGGGTCAATCCAGTTCCTCCACCCTCTTGGACACAGTCTACTGGGCTCAATTTACGTTTACTTTACACTTAAACAAACATATTTACATTACACATTTAAGTCTGCATTTTACTCTTTGTACCTAGCTGGTAACTGACCTTGCGTACTACGCTCTGATCTGCGCAATGTTGGTGGAGTTAGTCTGAAAGTGTGAGTAGACGTGTACCTATTTGGGGTGCTTGGTGTTATGGCAGATGGAGGCCTGACTGCAGGACTGGCAAGTTCACTGGGACCAGGAATTTGTTCTTCCTCTTCGGATTCTACTTCCAGTTCTTCAAGTCTTGGGTCTTCTTCAGGTAATACAGGTTCTGGTAACACAGCTTCTGGTTTTGGGTCCACCATTGAAGGGAATGCAATCATGGGTACGACAACTGCTCCATGGTAATTCGGCCATGTTTTAGGAAAATCTCCTAGTACCGTGTGGAATACTTCTTCTTTTTCTTGGATAGGTTGGACCTGTATGGATTCTGTGACTTCAGGTGTCTTCAGGGTTTCAGGACACAATTTGAGTTGATCACGAGATACGACTGCTGAAGTTCTTCCTTCATCTTTGCTTATCAAACAGGTTTTAACATTGTCTAGGTTAGATGGTAAGACTGTGTATGGGACGGTTTCCCACTGATTATCCAGTTTGTTTGTACGTCTCTTTCTCTTGAGAACTTGATCACCTTCTTGTAATGGCATTGCTTGAGCATGTTTGTTAAAGGTCTTCTCTTGTCTTGCTCTTGCTTGTTGTAGGTTCCTCTCTACACATTCTTGCACTTGTTGATACTGTTTCTGACGTTTGGTATCCCAATCTGTTTCTTCTACTTCTGTATCTGGTTTTTCAATTCCCATTTCTAGATCAATTGGTAGCTTACCGGGTCTTGCACCATAAGGTATGCTGGAGTGCAGTTTGTAGAACTCACGGGGACATGGTTGCATAAGTCTACCAAATCAGGTAATTTATCTGGCCACTGGTTTCTTTCTGACTCTGGTAAGGTCTTTAACAGTTCAATTACGATATGAATCATCTTCTCGCATAAACCATTTGTTTGGGGATGATACGTTGTTGTGCGATTCTTCTTACAACCGTACATATTGTAGAATTCCTTGAATAGTTCTGATTCAAAACCTGGACCTTGGTCTGCAAGGACTTGTTCTGGGTAACCATGCGGTCTACAGAAATGCGTCTGGAATGCTTTTGCTGCAGTCTTCGCTGTCAAGTCTTTGACTGGTACCACCACTAAGAAGCGTGAGTAATGGTCCACGATGGTTAAGGCATAGACATAGCCTGACCGGCTTGGTGACAACTTGACGTGATCTAATGTGACTAGTTCAAGTGGCTGCTTGGTTACTATTGGTTGAAGCGGAGCTTTCTGTGGATCTTTCCTTCTGAGGTTGCATGCGGCACATCTTCTGCACCATAGTTCAATGGATCTTCTCATGCCAACCCAATAGAATCTGTCTCTCAGGATTGCTTCTAACTTCTTCCATCCGAAATGACCTGCGTTGTCATGATAAGCTTCTAAGACCATTTGAGTGGCTCGCTTGGGCACGGTAATCTGCCAGACCAGTTCATGCGTTTTAGGATTGGTATGCGTTCTACAGAGCTTCCCTTGATGCAGGAACAACTTGCCTCTATCCTTCCATAGCTGTATAGCTTCAGCTGTGACATTCTGATCAGGGTGTGCGCTTTGTTGCGTAAGCAGGTCTTTCACTAGCTTCACGGCCGGATCGTTATCTTGGGTTTCGGCCCATTCGTAGTGTCTTAACGGGTTAAGATTTACTTCTTGTTTTCTTTGGTAGGCGCCGAGCTGATAATCTTGTACCTTTGAACGATGAAAGGTCGGTAGTTCAATCTCTTCCAACTCTTCCGGTTCCTCTTCCACGTCTTTCAGGTGCGGCATTCGGGATTAGGTATCTGCGTTCCCATTCTTGCGGCCTGCCCGATATTTGATGACAAAGTTGTAGTTAGATAGCCGGCCTATCCATCGCTGCTCCAGAGCTCCTAGTTTCGCTGTATCCAGGTGAGTCAACGGGTTGTTATCCGTGTTGATGGTGAATTCTGCACCTGCCAAGTAATGTTTAAAGCTTTCAGTCACAGCCCAAACTACTGCCAGTAGCTCTAACTTGAAGGAGCTGTAGTTCTCGGGATTTCTTTAAGTAGGCCGGAGCTTCCTACTTGCAAAGGCAATAACTCTTTCTTTGCCTCCTTGCTTCTGCGACAATACTGCTCCCAGTCCCACGTTGCTGGCATTCGTGTACAGAATGAAGGGTTGATGGTAATCAGGGTATGCCAGGATCTCTTCTCCCGTCAGTGCACTTTTCAGCTTGTTGAAGGCATCTTCTCTTTCCTCATCCCACCATGTCAGGAAATTACAGTATGAAGTCTTCTTTGATCGTCCTACCAGAATGTCTTGCAGAGGAGCTGCTAGCTTCGTGAATCCTCGGATAAATCTTCTATAATAGCCTACCAGGCCCAGGAATTGCCTCACTTCTTTCACGTTCGTAGGTCTTGGCCAATCCCTTATCACTGTGACTTTATCAGGATCCGGTGCTACTCCCTCTGAACTCACGACATGTCCCAGGTACTGTACCTTTGGTTTTAGAAGGTGACACTTGGATGGCTTGATTTTCATGCCATATTTCGATAAAGCTTCGAACACTTCTGCCAGGTCTTGTAGATGTTGCTCGTACGTCTTCGAGTAGACTATGACATCATCTAGGTACAGGAGGACAGTTTCAAAGTTCTTGTGCCCGAGGCAGCTCTCCATCAGATGTTGGAAGGTCCCGGGTGCGTTGCAGAGTCTGAACGGCATACAATTAAACTCACAGAGGCCCATCGGCGTAGTAAACGCTGTCTTCTCCTTGTTGGCCTCGGCCACAGGAACCTGCCAGTACCCACTAGTCAGATCAAGGGTGGAAAAGTAGTTAGCAGATTTTAATGCAGCTAATGACTCCTCAGTCCTAGGTAATGGGTATGCGTCCTTATGTGTGATGCGATTAATCTGCCGGTAATCTACGCACATTCTCATAATCCCATCCTTCTTTTTAACTAACACTAGAGGTGCTGCCCAGGGGCTACAAATGTCTCTTATTACCCCTGCAGATTTCATTTCTCTGAGCATGTCTTTGGTGGTTTGGTAGTGAGCTGGTGGTAAGGGTCTATACCTCTCTTTTATAGGTTAATGGTTACCTGTGGGTATAGTGTGCTCTACCCCTTTGATCTGCCCAAAGTCTAACAGGTGTTTACTGAATATCTGTTCATATTCCTTCACTACCCGGTATACTCCATGCTTGTGACGGGGAGGTGTAGAACTGGTGCCTACATGCAACTTTTGGCACCAATCCTCCAGCTTCTCTCCTGAGCCGTTGCCATCCGCCTGACCTGACGGGTTCAAGGGCTCGACAGCTGTGATGTTGTTGTTATCAACCGTGTACAACTTAGCCATGGTAGCATACTTAGGTAATGTGACCTCATCTTCTCTGCAGTTTAATAGGCGTAACGGCACTCTCCCCCTGTGTACCTCAACCACTCCTCTAGCAGTGAGTATGGTCGGTCTACTATCTGAGTACACGGGTTCTACCAGGGCCTGATAGTCTTGCCCTTTAATGCCTATTGCGGCTCTACACCATACCAACATTTCAGTTTTGGGAGGAATTACAATGGGTATTGGATCACTTACTCGTACACTGCTGATCTCACCTCCGGAGATTTCTACCTGCTGCTTCAACATCAGGGCTTTGATCTCTTTGTGCAGAAGCCTCTGTTGTCCAGTTCCAGCAGTGTCGGCGATTTGCTGCAAAACACTTAACACTTCGGAAAAACATTTCTCAATTACATTCATTCCTACCAGCATCACGGGTTCACGGTCTCGCCGGTTAACATCTATGATTATAATACCCTGGTTCTGCAATTCTACCTTCCCAACCTGAATATTCATCTCTCTAAATCCATCCTTTGGTATTACCTGTCTATTACTAGCCCATATATCAAAGTTAAAGTCATCTGGCGCATTAGTAATGTCTGAATCCGCCCAGTACCTTTTATATAGAACATGTGGGATGGATGTTATTTGGGATCCGGTATCCAGCAGGGCACTAAAGGGGATGCCATCCAACACAATAGGGATCACCAGCTTTCCTCCCACGACTTTGTCATACCAGGCGGAGGGGCCTTGAGCGTTCATTCCTGGGGAGTGGCCCGCCTGCCCAGGGAATCGTCGTTTAAAGGACACTCACGAGCAAGATGGCCTGATTTCTGGCAACGGCGGCAAATGGGCTGTCCATCTGGTTGGTAGCGATCGCTGGGTCGTCCTCTTGCTGCTGGGTATCTTCTGGGCCTCGTCCACAGAACATCCTCTCTGCTGGTCGCCAACTCGATCTTGGGTGCAGGTTTTGACTCTCGCAGTTCCTTGATGACCTTGGCCATGGAGATCACAGTGTCTGTCAGGTCATCTAGCTTTTGGTTGAGGGCTGCATTTGTGATATATTCCCCAGCCTCAGCAGCAGTCGCTGACATAGCAGATGTCGCTGGCGCTGCCGGCTGCTGAGGTGCTGCTGCAGTGTCGGGCACAGGTGTTAATTCTCGTGGCTCTTCCAGCTGCTGCAGACGGATAGCGCGATCTTTCAGCTCAGTAAATGTCATGTCAGGGTTCTGCAGCAGTATCATGCTTAACTGTCCTCGATGGGAAGGGGAATGGAGGCCCTCTATGAATTGGTCAAATAGCATTTTATCAGCCCCCGGGGCTAAAGCAGGTTCTGCCAGTTTAAGGGCTTTGAGTGCTTCCTGCAGGTTCAAGGCAAAGTCTCTGGCACTCTGTTTAGGTTTCTGGTGGCATGCAAAGAACCTCATCTTAGCCCGGGTATCAATAGCAGATTCAAAAGTTGCTTTCAGTCTAGCTGCTAGATGTTCTACAGTGTCCTTATCTGTGTCCAGCCAGGACGCAACCTCCCGCCGTGCATTGCCCGTTAACTGTCCCATTATCATTCCTACACGCTGGGCTTCAGTGAGGGGATACATCACATAATACTCTTTAATCTTTTGCATAAAGTCAGTTAAGGTATTAGGCTCACCGGAGTATTGGGGCAGCCACATTGCCCCTGGAGTATACGGCATCAGGAATGGCATTATGGGTGCTGTTCCTTGCGCCGCTGCACCGCCGGGTACTATCGCTGGGTCCGGCGCTGCAGCTCCACCAGCTGCTCCGTCGCCGCCTTGCGCATCGGCCTGCGACATCTTGGGCCCCCTTAGTTAATATGCGCCCTCCGTCTTCCGCTTCCGTCCGGATGTCTATGGGAGGTTCCGGGGTGCAACAGGGATCTTCTTCCCCGACGGATGTCGTCAGCACCAAGGGAGGAGGCTGGGTTCGCTCCAATGCAGGGTACCGCCCCCTTTCTTTTCCCGCAAGCCGCGCGCTCCAAAATGGCGGATTCTCCAATATACAGTTCAGATGGCGCACAGGGTCCAATTCTTTTGGACCGGGTAGATCCTGTTCATGACACCAGGTTGTGGAGCCCCCACGGGACGGGGGTACTCGGTACCGGACCGGTCGGTGCCGGGGAAGTCACGGGTGGCTTGGTCCGGACCGTGTCCCTGGGCCCGCACAACAAGATGGGGAATATTTACAAGGGGATTTGTCACGGGTGACGCCACCCACTTGGTGCGGCCAGTGATGGGGCCGCCGCTGCTGCAGAACCTCCGGGGGTGATGTGATGGCAGCGGAGATGGTGTAGTTCCAGTGGGAAGAACTGTATCCCCCGGGGCAGTAAGGGTTAAAGTCTATTTGGGTTATAGATGGTGGAGACGGGGTTAAAGGACACACACTCACGTTTAGTAGACACTGGTGCACTTCTCCTTCTCTCCTGAGGCGGCAGAGCTGACAGGCTTGTAGCAGGGGGAAGCTCTCTGTGCTGAATCTGGAGCAAAGGTCGCAATCAACACACAGACTCACAGTTTTGCTGTTTTCCAAAGCTTTACTACTGATGTTACAGCAGATTATAGTCCACGGAGTCTGTAATGGGGCTGAGCTCTCTTCCCACCCTGTCCGGGGTCGTCAGCGTCCTTATGCTGCACTGTGTGTGTGTCCTGGCTGCTGCTATTAGCTGAGCTGCTGGGATTCCTCACGTCTCTCTCTCTGTATTCTGCTGGTACCACTTGGCTAGGCAACTTGAGTCCTCTGTGCTGTGGTGACCCCTCCGTGTTGCTTTGCTCTGGTACTAGGGGCATCTAGAGATCCCGCTGTTCCGGGATTCACTGTGCTGTGGGTGCCAGACACAGTACCGGATCCGGTGTCCGTTTCTGTGCGTTCTTCTGGGGCAAGTGAAGGTATCACTCCAGCTCCCAGACGTGTTTCTCTGTCTGTAGTTCTCCTGTTCCTCCGACCCTTACTAGGTCTGCACTGAGTTAACTCTGCTCTCAGTGTGCTCTTCACAGCCCTGCTCCGAGCTGAACTGCCTGAGCTGTTTTGTTCTCAGTTCTCCAGGAACTGAACTGAGCTCTCCCTCATGAGCAAGAGTATATAAGAAAGCAGGTTGTGCTCCCCCTCTTGGCCCAGAGGTGCTAGTGTTTGTCAGTGTGTAATGGGGGAGAGAACCCATGTGATGTTATTGTGGCACATTAACCCATGGGGTGCCACAGATGCGTTTCTATTGCGTTATGCAGTAAAAACACAATAGAAAATCAAATGCAGCCAAACACAGGGCAAATGCAGATGTAAAAAGGCCCATACAGTTTAAAGACAATGGCACCAAATACCAATGAAATGTATGTAAACTTTTGACTTAGCAGAAAGTAATAAAAATGCCTTAAAACATTCTCTCTCTCTCTCTCGCTCTCTCTCTCTCTTTCTCTCTCCCTCTCTCTCTGTCTCATTATTCTTTCATTTGGCAGATATTAATAATTATGGTAATTCTAATTAACCTAAAATTAGAAATGTTTATTCTGATTTCATGTTAGATAGTAAGAAAATCATGCATATGTATCTTTCTTATGGTGGGTTTGCACGCAAGGATATCCTGAACGATATCCTTGAAACGTCACAGATGTGCTGCACTATGTCGGCTCTGCTACATTCATTCAGTAAAAAACGGCGCTTATTAAGCCGGTGTGTAATGGTTTAATAATAATGGTTTAATAATAGTGAGCTACATGGCCCAGAGATTGGCCACTCTCCCCTGGAGCCATGTAGCCCACAACATTGGCAGCTCAGGGGTTAACCTACCTAATTTGCAGAAGCCGCACTATGTCGGCTCTGCTATAATCCACCTTTAAAAGCCGGCGGCTACTGTCATTTGACAGTGTGCCGTGAAAATTTACTAACCAGCTTCCTGAATAGGGAACTCTACCAGGGTACTAATGCTGAATGCGTTCAGCACCCGTCGCTCTCCGAGGTGCTGAGCGCTTTACCACTAATAGCTATGGGCAGCTCACAGCAGTTTCAATGTGTGCTATTAATGCTAAAGCGCTCAGCACCTCGGAGAGCGACGGGTGCTGAACGCATTTAGTGTTAGTACCCTGGCCAGCTCCCTATTCAGGAAGCTATTTAGTAAATTTTCATGGCGCACTATCAAATGACAGTAGCCGCTGGCTTTTAAAGGTGTATTATAGCAGAGCCGACATAGTGCAGCTTCGTCAAATTAGGTAGGTTAACCCCTGAGCTGCCAATGTTGTGGGCTACACGGCTCCAGGGGAGTATGGCCAATATCTGGGGCCATGTAGCTCACTATTATACACCGGCTTAATAAGCGCCGGTTTTTACTGAATGAATGTAGCAAAGCCGACATAGGCTAGAGTCACATTTACATTTTGACCCTAGCTTACCAGAAACCGGTTTTATCTTAGACCTTTTTCCAGCACCACATAGCGTTACCGCTATGCGGTGCTGTAAAACGCTGCCCCTAGTTACCCTATGTTTACCTTAACTACCTGTCACACAGGTAGCTGCTCGGAGTGCGCTTTACAGCGCCGCACAGGAAACGCTGTCTGCAACGTTTCCTGTGCGGCGCAGTAAAGCGCACTCCCGATAACGCTATGCGGTGCTAGAAAAAGGTCTAAGATAAAACCGGATTCTGGTAGGCTAGGGTCAAAACAGAAATGTGACCCTAGCCATAGTGTGGTTTCTGCTAAATACATTATTTAACCACTGCGCTGGGAATGTTTTGGACTACATGGCTCCAGGGGAATGTGACCACTCTCTGGGGCCATGTAGCTCAATAACATTAACCCCTTAAACACCGGGTTCATGTACCTGCTGCTGCAGCTCTGTGCCGACATGTAGCACAGGGCTGCTGCAGCGGCTTTATATGTGAAATCACACAGGGACTTCACAGCAAAAGTCTTGCAACATTTTTTTGTCCGGGGAGAAAAATCTCCCCAATTTGCCGGATTCCAGATTCGCCCGGATCTGGGGCAGTCTAGTGCTCCCTAACATGGGAGCCTATGGGGTCGGATTGCCCCGGACCAGGAGGATCCGGGAACCAGACACTGGCGGCTGCACGCCGCTGTTCTTTCAGGACCGCGGCTATCTCCCTGCCACCTGCGGTCCTGAATCATTAGCAGCTGCAGCTGTGTCTGGCTGCACACAGGACTGGAGGGCACATTTGGCCCTCCGGTTCTGCGTGCTGATCCGATCCGTGGCTGTCAGGTTCATGCCTGACAGCCCCAAACCGGATCACACCGTGGTGTGAAGCCAGCCTTACTTCTAAATTTCTGAGTACCGTAACATGAAAACTAAAAGTCGCAATTATTAGCCCCCCCACTGACTGCATTTTAACTCTTGTGCTATTTCCCTTATGCCAAACATCTATGGACACTATACCATAAGAACAGCTGCATAGAATAAATAACCCATACACACCGTGCATTTATCCTGATGCGAAGCTTTGAGCGCTGCTTTGTTTGATGTTTTGTCTCAACATCAACTACCTCTACTTCAATGATTATTTGACTGAGCTGCACCAGTTCTTTGCTGTAAATATTCTCAACATTGCCTCATATCTGAAAAGTGCCATTAACGTACGCACATTGCGCAATTCATCATATATACAGTACGCTATATGTTTGCTTATCTACAGAAAGCAGTTCAATTAGAGTTGAAGAGCCTTTATGGGGGAAGGGCTTTCTTATTATGTAGATTGCTTCCAAGTGCAGTAAACTTTGCTACACGCTTTAATATTCGTTCATAAAACATCTGTTATGAATGTAGCGCATTTTACATGTAAGTCAGGGGGAGAAAACCCTCATTTATTTTAATAGCTAGAATTCCATGTAGTAACATTGTCATGACATTCAGCTGCAATCACACTGAAGAATGCTTAGAGGAGTTACACAAATATGAATTTCCCTTAAGTGCTGATGCATTCTGATATACACGCTATTAATATTCAGTTGCTGAGAGCAGCACTATGACTGCGACAAGAATGCAGAGAGCAAACTGAGGTGGCCATGCTTATGGCGTTAGATATGAGAAAGTAAACATTGTATTTATCATTATTATTAATTAATATTATTATTATTATAAGTAAGATTTTTGATCCCTCTCATGCTTTTCCTCGTCAAAACTGATATTAACAATCTGAAAGATTATCAAAATGTGTTTACAATAATCAAATCAATATTTGTGCAGTACCTTTCACATCTTTACAATATACTGTATCATAGAGGGTATACTGTGTATCACTTCAGAGGGATTCATAGGCGACTTTCACATTAGCATTCATGAATGCAGAGTTTGCTCCATAAGCGGAAATGCATGCCAAAACACAAACATAATTCTGTGAACACAGCGCAAATTATCCACCTGCGTTCACTGAATTTTGCCCATAGGAATTCACTATAAAGTGGCTGGGGAGGAGAGAGACAAATAGGGCCGTTTCACATCTATGCGCCCCTGCATTTGACAGCACTGGGCTAGCGCAGGTGCAAGCATAGGTGCCAGCACAGCCAAGCACAGACCAGCGCACAGCGCATAGATGCTGCACATTGCGCTAGCGCCGCCATTACGTTCTATGGCTAAGCGCACCGCACTGCATCTTGGAAGTGCAAGTGTAGCGCCCCTGCGACCAGGGTAGCCACATAGGGAACTGCAGCCAGGCAGGAAGATAGACAGTTTGTGCAACAAACACCCTCACAGCACACACACCCACAGGAGCACAGCACCCAACCCGGAGCCCGGGACTCTAGGCGGGCAAGAGGTAGTGGGGTTTAGAGGAAAGTGGGTGGAACGAAAGGAAGGTCAGGTGGTAGACCCGTACAAATAGAGGAAAAGAGGAGGAAGGAGTTAGTAGGCCAGTGTGAGCCGAGAGGTAAAGACAGCAGACAGAAAATGACACATCCCGGTGGGATTGGGCTTCCTGGAGACGCAGAATCCACAGAGACACCATTCCATGGAGAGAAAGCTCGTCCATACCCTGCATCCCAGGGGAGTGTGAGGACAAAGACCGGACCGATATCACCGAGGAACACGGCAGCACCGACCAACTATCGATGGGATAGATTCCCTAATTGTAACTGGAAGTCACACGGGTTAGAAGGAGCCTGGTAAGCCCTTGAGAGACAGGGTTACTGCAGGCTAGGCTAATACCAGAGTGTCGGCTCTGAGGGGGACTGAAGTCATACACCGGCTCCCCAGATAAACCGGCGGAGGACACAGATTCCAGATCTGTGTTCCCATTACAGGGTTGGAGGCTCAGCAGCAACCACAAGGACCCGGCTTACCACCCAGACACATAGGGGGAAGCTACATACAAGGGGCCGATCTGCCGCCATACAATCCGCAGAAAGAACAGAGAGAGAAAAAATAAGCCTGAAAGGTTAATAGAAGGAGTGAGGGGTCTCAGAGAGACAGCCTGGCTGCAGAGGGTTCAAGTGTCTGGAGTTAATAGAGTTGTGAACTGAACTGTATTGTGAATTGTTGTAAACTGCTTGCACTTAACAACTTGAGAGTAAACCCGGTGAACCCTGCTTCAGTTTCCATGTCTGATTCGATGTATTCTGAACTGTGCATTACACACCTTTACCCTGCCAGGAGCAGCCCGACCCACGGTGGGCTCATCCATCCAGCTGCAACCCATCCATCCCTCCATCCTCCTGGCAGAGCTGCGTCACTGACCACAACCTGTGGGAGACGTCAAGACAAACTAATGCTTGTAAATACCTCTTTTACTTGTGAGAACCCGGGACACGGTCCAGACCAAGACCGCCGTGATATCCCCAGCAGTACCCCGGTCCGGTACTGAGTACCCTGTCCCAGTGGGCTCCACACAGGTGTAACAGGGCCTGTGTCACAGCGCATGCGCTTATTCCGGACTAGCGCATGCGCTGTGACACAGGCCCTGTCACACTTTCGCTTCCGGAATGTAGATGTAGTGTGGTGTGCTCGGCTATAGAAGGTAATGGTGGCACTAGCGCAATGCACTCCATCTGTGTGCTGATGCGTTGGCTTGCGCTTGGCTGTGCTAGCACCTGCGCTTGCACCTGCGCTAGTGCAGTGCTGGAAAATGCAGGGGCGCATATGGGTCATTCCATGTCAAGTGATCCAAAAATGAATATTTTTTTCCCTGGCGTCTTCAGACTTTTTAAATTTTTTTCTGTATGAAGTACAACTTTAGTTAATTACAAAAAAAAAGTTTTGAATTTTTTTCTTTATCAGTTTTTTACAGATTTTTAAAGTTTTAAAAAAGTGCGAATTTTGGCCTGGTATGACTTTACATTTTCTATCATATCTCGGGCTAGAAATAAGATAGAGAGACAAAATAAACACCGTTGTACTCAGAATTGTACAGGCTTTCACCAGATATGTCACAAGAGTATCTTTGTTAATATTTTACCCATGCGATCGCAAACGCAAAATTTTAAAACGCATTTACGAAAAATCGGCATCATTTAAATATTTCAAAAACTGCCCATATGTCTGCTGTGCTCTTAGCCACATCTGTACCAAATTTCAAGTTGGGATCACGATGGGATCATATTTTAAAATATTTTACTATTAATAGCGTCATTGGGTCATTCCATATCAAGTGATCTAAATATGAATATTTTTTTTTACCTGACGTCTTTGGATTTTTTTAATTTTTTTTCTATTTGAAGTCCTACTTTAGTGAATTACAAATTAAAAGTTTTGAATCTTTTTCTTAATCAGTTAATTTTTTACAGATATTTAAAGTTTTAAAAAAGTGCGAATTTTGGCCTGGTATGGCTTTACACTTTTTTATCTCAGGCTAGAAATAAGATAATGAAGCTGGAGAGGCATCATTTTACTCAGAACAGTCACATCTTTCATTTGATATGTCAGAAGACTATATGTTTTTATATTTTGTTTGTGAAAAATCAAATTCAAAATTTTGATGTGCAATTGTGAAATAAATGTTAGTTTGAAAATTGTGAAAAAATGCCTGTGTGTTACTTGTGTTCTTGGTTATATTTGTGTAGAGATTGAACTTCGGACCTGTCAAATTTATATATTTTTTATTTTATGATTGTGTGAGTTATTACAACTTATTGAATAAAATATTTATATGCAATAAAAAAGAAACACAAAACACAAATCCTGTAAGTGCCGGGATAAATATGTTAATCCTCATAACACAACGCTCAGCATTTTCAACCTGAATGCATTGAAGAAACCAAAAGAAAAAAGGTGATCATATCCTCAAGTTTTATGAAACAAGATTAAAAGAACCAAAAATGTTAACCCCTATTTATACATGTAAATTTGTTTTCTATTATATCACTAAACATGTCATTTATGAAGTGTTTTATATGAAGAACAACTTTAGTTAATTACTAATAAAAAGTTTGAAATTTTTTTCTTTATCAGTTAATTTTTTACAGATTTTTAAAGGTTTAAAAAAGCGTGAATTTTGGCCTGGTGTGGCTTTACATTTTCTATCCGGCTAGAAATAAGATAGAGAAACAAAATAAACACCATTCTACTCAGAACTGTCAAGGCTTTTGCCAGATATGAAACAAGAGTATCTTTGTTAATTTTTTACCCATGCGATCGTGAACTCAAAATTTTAAAACACATTTCCGAAAAATCGGCATAATTTAAAATTTTCCAAAACTGCCCATGTGTCTGCTGCTACCAAATTTCAAGTTGGGATCGAGATGGGATTATATTTTAAAATATTTAGCTATTATAGTGTCAACTCGAAAATCTTGAATTCAGATCTGTTCAGCCTGTGGTCTAAAAGTGTGGGGTCTATATTCACCAAATAATCCATGATTTTTAGACATTACTGTATTATTTTGATATGCTACAGCTTAGAAGCAGGAGAGGACATATAGGAGAAATCTTTGTTAGGGCTCCACCTGAGAATGAACAATATTGAATTGAATATTGTACAAACCAGGACTACGAAGAGGAGGAGAGCTCGTTAAAACATCGGTTACAGGAAACAGAACCCATCAAAGGGACTCAGCAATAAAAACAAGGATGTTTTCATTCAGTAAAGACAGTGAAGTCCATGCAGTGGTAGAAGGCGGCACAAGATTGGCAATGGATGACATAACTGGCTATGTGACCTGTGAATATGGTTGGCGCTGGTGGCTGGCTACTGTACTCTCCAAAGACTTTGAAAATGAAGAAGTAGAATTGACTTCATTGCATCCTTCTGGTCCAGCGCCATCATTTGTGTATCCAAGAAAGCCAGACATTTTAAAAGTGCACAAAAGTCAGATAATAACTCAGGTGGAGCCGAACACAGTGACTGGCCGTACATACTGTGACACAAAAGGAAATGGCGATTGCTAGTAAGCGCTTATGGACAAGATTACATTTCACCCACTAGAAGGGACAAATTGATGATAAAAGGCCACTTTAAAAACGTACTATTAATTGTTTGATTAGTTGATCTTGGTTTATCAAACTCTAGGATATGATCACCTTTTTTCTTTTGGTTTGTTCAATGCATTCAGGTTGAAAATGCTGAGCGTTGTGTTCTGATGATTAAGATATATTTATCCTGGCACTTATGGGATTTGTTTTTTGTGTTTCTTTTTTGTTGCATGTAAATGTACCGTATATACTCGCGTATAAGCCGAGTTTTTCAGCCCAAAAATTGGGCTGAAAAGTACCCCCCTCGGCTTATACGCGAGTCAGTGACGGCAGCCCCGGCAGCCCCAGTAATCCAGGGCCCCCCCAGCCTTGCTCCGGTCACCTGTAAAGGAAAATGTACTTATCACTTGTCCCGCTGCCATCCGCGCCCGCATCTGCCGGCATAGCGATCCTCCATCTTCATGCGTCCTCTTCCTGTTCCCTCTGTTCGTCGCAGGCAATGGCGTCATTGCCGGCGCCGAACACAAGAAGTCGGAAGAGGACGCATGAAGATGGAGGATCCCTATGCTGGCAGACGCGGGCGCAGACGGCAGCTTGACAAGTGATAAGTATATTTTCCTCTACAGGTGACCGGAGCAAGGCTGGGGGGCCCTGGATTACTGGGGCTGCTGTATACTACCTCTGGGGCTGCCGGGGCTGCTGTATACTACCGCTGGGGCTGCCGGGGCTGCTGTATACTACCACTGGGGCTGCTGGGGCTCCTATATACTACTACTGGGGCTGCTGGGGATGCTGTATACTACCACTGGGGCTGCTGGGGCTCCTATATACTACCACTGGGGCTGCTGGGGCTGCTGTATACTACCACTGGGGCTGCTGGGGCTCCTATATACTACCACTGGGGCTGCTGGGGATGCTGTATACTACCACTGGAGCTGCTGAGGCTGCTGTATACTACCACTGGGGCTGCTGGGGCTCCTATATACTACCACTGGGGCTGCTGGGGCTCCTATATACTACCACTGGGGATGCTGTATACTACCACTGGGGCTGCTGTATACTACCACTGGGGCTGCTGGGGCTGCTGTATACTACCACTGGGGCTGCTGTATACTACCACTGGGCTGCTGGGGCTCCTATATACTACCACTGGGGCTGCTGGGGCTCCTATATACTACCACTGGGGCTGCTGGGGCTGCTGTATACTACCACTGGGGCTGCTGGGGCTCCTATATACTACCACTGGGGCTGCTGGGGATGCTATATACTACCACTGGGGCTGCTGTATACTACCACTGGGGCTGCTGTATACTACCACTGGGGAGGCCTGTATACCACTGGGGAGGGCCTGTATACCACACTGCTGGGGGCTGTATACCTGTGCTGGGGTCCAGCCTCAGCTTATACACAAGTCAATAGGTTTTTCCAGATTTTTGGGGCAAAAGTAGGGGGGTCGGCTTATACACGGGTCGGCTTATACACAAGTATATACGGTATATTTGTGCAGAGATTCAACTTGGGACCTGTCAAATTTATATATTTTTTATTTTATGGTTGTATGAGTTATTACAACTTATTGAATAAAAATTCAATAAGTTGTATTAACTCATACAACCATAAAATAAAAAATATATAAATTTGACAGGTCCGAAGTTGAATCTCTGCACAAATATAACCAAGAACACAAGTAACACACAGGCATTTTTTCACAATTTTCAAACTTACGTTTATTTCACAATTGATGATCCCATCGCGATCCCAACTTGAAATTTGGTACAGATGTGGCTAAGAGCACAGCAGACATATGGGCAGTTTTTGAAATATTTAAATGATGCCGATTTTTCGTAAATGCATTTTAAAATTTTGCGGTTGTGATCGCATGGGTAAAATATTAACAAAGATCCTCTTGTGACATATCTGGTGTAAGCCTGTACAATTCTGAGTAGAACGGTGTTTATTTTGTCTCTCTATCTTATTTCTAGCCTGAGTTATGAGGAGAAATGTAAAGGCAGGCAACACCGAAATTTGCACTTTTTTCGAAATTTGAAAATCATTTAAAAAAATAAATACATTTTTTAAAAAAATTTTGTCTTCACATTTTGCATTGTCTGACATGCTATTATCAAATAACAAAATCTCAAAAGAATTAAAAATATAGAGGTAATAATCATTGGTTCACTTCACATGGAATGGCCCATATATGTGAACTAGGTTTAGCTGCGTTCCCAGACACTGTGTGCCAAATGCAAGTGTGAAGCCGGCATTAGAAAGCACATCCGTAAAAAAAAGTACCGTAATTCAAACGTATTGGACCCATTGTAAAATCTGTAACATACCGTAATGTGTATTTTAAAGTCTGGCATCCTCTTATGTGGCACAGAGACCAATACCCCCTCCACCTGGCTGTGGGTGAGATTTTCATCCCTTTATGCTTTATAGCTATAAATCTTTTGTTATTATACTATCTGCTTGGTAAGAGCAAGTCAAGGTGACATTGACAAACTCATGCTTACACATACTTTAATAAATTTGTACATCAGCTAATATGCAAAGGCATGTGCCTCGAGTGCAATTACTAGTACGGTGCCGTCACACCGCTTCTGCCATGAGATGATATGAAGCATCTCGCCTTAGGCAGGCAGAAGTGTCTCACAAGGGTGGCATTTTGTCACCTCCAAGACGCAGGATTGCTTCAAAATGCTATGAATAAAGCACATGTTCCTAATATGTGTGTCCCGGACCCCTTCTCCTCAGAACATTTCTTATAGTAGCACAGAAACAGCACACCATTTTCCAGTTTAACCCTTAATCTTCACATGTATCTGCAGCAGCTCTTATTCCATACTCTTACAATGTTGTGTATATCAGAACCCTATAAGTAATCACACCACTATTCTTTGCACCCTGGTTGTAATTAGGTAAGACCCTATTGTGCCTTTTTGCTCCCCCATTATCCATGAGATAACATGGGCATCTTGTCTCAGGAGGGCAGAGTTTTCTCAAAGGGATTCAAAAAGGGGACGAAGTGTACACGATCCGCGCTGCTGAAATGAGAATGCTGACCCAAGGGTTGATGCAATGATGCTCTTTATACCTTCTCCAACACATTTCGGAGCCTGCTGTGCTTCTTCCTCAGGGATTAGCAATATCAAGAGCCTATACAACAAATTTCCTTATATACATTTGAAAGACAACAAATTAACTACATCATAATGACGTGGTAGGAAGGGGAGGATTGAAGTAACGTGTATTTGCACACAATCTCAATTTCAAAGTTATTATGTTGAAATAAATAATCAGAAACCGTCATCATATTCCATACAAATAATCTGATTAATCGGTTCTTATATAGAACAAGTATTTCATCATAAAAATAAATGAAATAAAATCAGAATTTTGTGCTGGAAGTACAAGGGGCAATTATTTCTTCTGGGGCATATCATGGGCAGATACTTCTATTCAATAACACTATATTAATACTATACGATTTATGACATTAGTGAGGTTACTGCATACACCCTGTATGACCCAGTGACTGTGAACTGCAGTACCTTTGTGACGTCACCACAAAGTTTCCTGTGCTCTATGATAAAGCGCACGTCCTGTGTGACCGCTGCTAAGGTAAACAGGGGGTTTCTATAGGGCAGCGTGCTTCCACAGCGCATAGCGTTAATGCTTTGTGCTGTAAGGAAAATTTCCAAGTTTTTAATGTTTGCGTCAGCTGTAAAGGCACCGTCACACGTAGCTATATTGCTTGCAATTTCACTGGCAATTTGCTGGTTGCAGTGAAATCATGGACACATTGTTCTATTTTGTTGCTGTGTACAAATGGAACAATGTGTCCATGATTTCACTGCAACCAGCAAATTGCCAGTGAAATTGCAAGCAATATTGCTGTGTTTGACTGTACCTTAAGGACTGACGCAAGTGTGACCCTAGTTTTACTGATTCTTTTATGGCTTGCAGGTTTGCTTTTTTAGACTATGGGTAGGGTCACATTGAAAACCTAAATTGCATTCACCGCATCCGGATCCGGATGCGGTGAACGCAATGGCGGGCACACACAGTTTTTTTCAAAAATGTGTGCTGAATCCCGCACTGCGGTCACCGGATGGCTCAGGATGTGTAATCCTGAGCCATCCGGTAACTGCAGAGTTTGCGGATCCCGGCTATTGGCGGGATCCGCAACCTTAATAAAGAGTTAAATTGTTGATCTCAATGACTGTTTAAGGTCTGTAGGGGGGCTTAGACCCCCCTACAGACCGGCCGACCACTTATACAGTGTTCTTGTACAATTTCACAATGGGCACGGGCTCTTCGGAGCAAAGTGTTCCCCCCCCCCCCCGTATCACTATACAGGGGTGCATACACCCCTGTATTACAATGATGCATTAATGATGTGTAGTCCAAAAAGGATTTTATCACTCGCAATGTAAGTTTATACTTACAGCATGTAAGTTGTAGGCAGAGTCCAGCGAAATCCATAGGCGGGGCTGTGTGCAGCAGCCTCCGCCCGCTTCATGTTGATGGCCGCCCCCTCTGGCCGTAATCCACTGTTGTGAGGGCGGATACGTCGTTAAAGGGGCGTGGCTAACTATGTGCCGAGGTTAGCCACGCCCCTTTAACGACGTATCCGCCCTCACAACAGTGGATTACGGCCAGAGGGGGCGGCCATCAACATGAAGCGGGCAGAGGCTGCTGCACACAGCCCCGCCTATGGATTTCGCTGGACTCTGCCTACAACTTACATGCTGTAAGTATAAACTTACATTGCGAGTGATAAAATCCTTTTTGGACTACACATCATTAATGCATCATTGTAATACAGGGGTGTATGCACCCCTGTATAGTGATACGGGGGGGGGGGGGGCACTTTGCTCCGAAGAGCCCGTGCCCATTGTGAAATTGTACAAGAACACTGTATAAGTGGTCGGCCGGTCTGTAGGGGGGTCTAAGCCCCCTACAGACCTTAAACAGTCATTGAGATCAACAATTTAACTCTTTATTAAGGTTGCGGATCCCGCCAATAGCCGGGATCCGCAAACTCTGCAGTTACCGGATGGCTCAGGATTACACATCCTGAGCCATCCGGTGACCGCAGTGCGGTCCCGGCAAACGCTGCGAAAACTGCTGCCTGCATGATTTTAAACGCAGGCAGCAGTGCCGGATCCGGCCACCGGATGGCTTGTGAAGCCATCCGGTGTTTTGCATAGGCTCCTATGAGGAGCGTTTCCTGGTCCGGTTTTGAGCTTTTTTAAAGCTCAATACCGGATCAGGATTTTAAACAAAAAACGCCGATGTGACCCTGGCCTATGTCAAATTTGTTGGACTCCTGCAAAAACCCTGGACTACTGTATTTTTTTACATGTTTTTCAATAAATTGGTCAAAGAGGGAATGTGTTGGTGTTTTTTTTTCAAATAACATTTTTTGGTTGTGATTATTTCCGTCATTACTTACTCACTAGGCTTAATGCTAACTGATATTACACAGCTGGCATCAACCCCAAATAACACTACCCTGTTTACCACCGCACCAGGGCAATGGAAATAGCCTAGGAGACTCTTCCTTCTGGAGTAGCTGTTGCCTCCTATTTTGAGGCTGAGGAGGGCCAATAACTATTGCCCTTCCCACCCTGTCAGCTTAACCTTGGCTGGTGATCAAATTTGGGAGAACCCTATGTTTTTTTTAAATTATTTATTTTTAAATAAATACTTTAAAAAAAAAAAAACAGCATGGGATGATGTCTCTTTTGGATTACACATAAAAAAAAATTATTTAAGTGACATGCGGTGTTCTCTGGTACATGTCACACGGATTTCACATGGATAGCATCCAATTGCGGTATGTGTGGCACCAGTGCTGGCAGCAAAAAACGGACATCCCTTTGTGTGTATTGTAACAATGCTTAGGGAAGAAAGGTGTGCTGTAGTCCTCGCTGCCAGGATCACTCACTCCAATAAATGCACGAGCAGAAAATGTTCATCAAAACCTTCTTTATTCTCCTACGCGTTTCAGTGCCCTCCTGGCACCTTCATCAGAGGGGGGCACTGAAACGCGTAGGAGAATAAAGAAGGTTTTGATGAACATTTTCTGCTCTTGCATTTATTGGAGTGAGTGATCCTGGCAGCGCGGACTACAGCACAACTTTCTTCCCTAAGCATTGTTACAACCTACACGTGAGTGTGGCCGGTGGGGAGTCCAGCAGCAGCCATCAGGACATTACCAATAAGCCTTCAAACCAGTTGTGGGTCTCACAACTGGACCAGTTGAGCGGATTTAATTACTCACCATTACACCCATCAGTGTCTAGTGATAAGGGCACTATTGCGCCTTTTGTCCCCCCCCCCCCTTTTCTTTTGTGTGTATTGTGGCACCCCTGCTGGGGATTGCCACAGGACCCAGCAGGTGAAAAGAGGGATTTACACTTTGATACCCACAGCACACAACATCTACCACCCCAGACCTAGAGGGGGAGCTCTACTGGCTGCCTTAAGCCAGATCCCTATAAAAGATCCAGGCCTGAGGGGAGGAGTCAGTTAGGCAGTTAGTCTGCTCTGAGCAGTGAAGAGAGCAGGAGTCCAGTGAGACAGCCTAGAGAAGGTGCTGGAAATACACGGTTGCTGGGCAACGCAAGGCCCAGAACCAAGGGACACTGACCCGCTGTGGAGCACCTCAGAGAGAGGGACGGAGGCCAGTGGAGGAGTAAGGAAAAAGGACAAGGGACCGTATATAGGATCCCTTTAGCTCACCTGGACACCGGAGTCTGACCCTGCAGGAGAAACATTGAAGCAGGAAAAGCCCAGCGAAACCAGGAGGATTTATTCCCCTGAGGTAATAACTTAATGGAGACACTCAAATCTGACCAAGCACAGGATCAGGGGCCCAAGAGGAGTATAGGGACCCCACAGAAGGCTCTCATTGTCGGTTAAACAGTAAAGCCCTGAGAGGGAAGGAAGCGGCAAGTTCAGCTATAGACAGGATTTACCCCAAACCACCGTACACAGTAGCAGAGGAGGCCTCACAACTCTCAAGGTGAAAATGCCAAATTGCACCGAGAACCTGGTTCCCTCTTGGACTGTACCTGTTACCGGACATCAGTAAAAAGGTACAGAAACAAAGACTATTGTGTGTGTGAGTCTGCTTCCCCGCTGCTTCCCACAGCGTCCCCCACAAGCCGCAGCTACTACAACTCCCCTCATCCACCCACGCTGCCCTGAGATAAAGCTCCACCTGTGGGGAGCTGTACTACACTAAGCTGCACCATCATCACCTCAGCGGCTGGCCGCAGCGCTGGTGTCCACCATTATCAGGAACCACAGATGGCGTTACGACACTACTACCCCCATCCTCATCACCATTCCCCTAATCCCCATCACTGAGGGTCCAGGGCACGGAACCGGGAACCGAACAGCCGTGATCCCCCATCAAAGCAGCCGTCCTGTCCCGGGATCCGAGTACCCCCCTACCCTGTCGACCACCTCATGTATCACACAAACACACACACGTATAACGATTCAAATACAATTCAATGTGTCTTTGTATATACGTGTCTCTAGTATGTATGAAAACGGACACCACACATACCGGAAACACAGTCACAATAGTCACAATGAGTACTTCATAGCAGGATGGCATCTATGCATTGGCTCTCTATTCTAGCTAATGGAGGGCCTGCTTAATCTTGGCAGTCTTTTTGAAGATGTCATCCTGTATGATGTTCATTTTATAATAGTAAAGGATAGAATTAGTGTTGAGCGAACATGCTCGGCACTACTCGTTACTCGCACGAGTATCACTGTACTCGGGCGACTCGCCGAGCACCGAGTAATCTCGCGATACTCGTGCTGTGCTCGTGGTCGTCATCTCTCCATGTTGGCACTCTTTTGAGAGCCAGCCCACGTGCAGGGATTGGCTGACAGACCACTGCAATGCCACAGCCCTGTTGGTTGTGGTATAGCAGTGATTGGCCGGCCTGCACAGCGTCACCGAGCCTTTATAAGTCCCGGCGCGCTGTGCTCGGCACACAGCCTTCCAGACAGTGAGTGTAGGGAGAGTGTCTGCTGCTGATTAGGGACAGATTTGCGGCCCTCATAGGTAGATCCGGATCAGGGCTGCAAACTGCTGCTGACCACAACAGTCCTTCTCAGGACTAATCTAGGAGGACATAGGCAGGGTGATCCAGATCGGAGTCCAAGATTTCCAGTGACCAGAACAGTCCTTCTCAGGACTAATCTAGGAGGATATAGGCAGGGTGATACAGATTGAAATCCAAGCTTTTCTGTGACCATTAGAGTCACCACACTCTTGTACTTAGTACCTTAATACAGGTTAGGGACTAAAATCCTCTCTTCAAACCATTACAGTCACCAGACAGGTGTACGTACTACCTTAATACAGGTTAGGGAACTAAAATCCTAACTCTTGTCATCAAAACAGTCACCAGACAGGTGTACGTACTACCTTAATACAGGTTAGGGACTAAAATCCTCTCTTGAACCATTACATTCACCAGACAGGTGTACGTACTACCTTAATACAGGTTAGGGAACTAAAATCCTAACTCTTGTCATCAACACAGTCACCAGACAGGTGTACGTACTACCTTAATACAGGTTAGGGACTAAAATCCTCTCTTGAACCATTACAGTCACCAGACAGGTGTACGTACTACCTTAATACAGGTTAGGGAACTAAAATCCTAACTCTTGTCATCAAAACAGTCACCAGACAGGTGTACGTACTACCTTAATACAGGTTAGGGACTAAAATCCTCTCTTCAAACCATTACAGTCACCAGACAGGTGTACGTAGTACCTTAATACAGGTTAGGGAACTAAAATCCTAACTCTTGTCATCAAAACAGTCACCAGACAGGTGTACGTACTACCTTAATACAGGTTAGGGACTAAAATCCTCTCTTCAAACCATTACAGTCACCAGACAGGTGTACGTAGTACCTTAATACAGGTTAGGGAACTAAAATCCTAACTCTTGTCATCAAAACAGTCACCAGACAGGTGTACGTACTACCTTAATACAGGTTAGGGACTAAAATCCTCTGTTTAAACCATTACAGTCACCAGACAGGTGTACGTAGTACCTTAATACAGGTTAGGGAACTAAAATCCTAACTCTTGTCATCAAAACAGTCACCAGACAGGTGTACGTACTGCCTTAATACAGGTTAGGGACTAAAATCCTCTCTTCAAACCATTACAGTCACCAGACAGGTGTACGTAGTACCTTAATACAGGTTAGGGAACTAAAATCCTAACTCTTGTCATCTCAACAGTCACCACACTGTTGTACGTCATAAGTTTCTACAAGTTAGGGAACTAAAATCCTAACTCTTGTCATCTCAACAGTCACCACACTGTTGTACGTCATACGTTTCTACAGGTTAGGGAACTAAAATCCTAACTCTTGTCATCTCAACAGTCACCACACTGTTGTACGTCATAAGTTTCTACAAGTTAGGGAACTAAAATCCTAACTCTTGTCATCTCAACAGTCACCACACTGTTGTACGTCATACGTTTCTACAGGTTAGGGAACTAAAATCCTAACTATTGTCATCTCAACAGTCACCACACTGTTGTACGTCATAAGTTTCTACAGGTTAGGGAACTAAAATCCTAACTATTGTCATCTCAACAGTCACCACACTGTTGTACGTCATACGTTTCTACAAGTTAGGGAACTAAAATCCTAACTCTTGTCATCTCAACAGTCACCACACTGTTGTACGTCATACGTTTCTACAGGTTAGGGAACTAAAATCCTAACTCTTGTCATCTCAACAGTCACCACACTGTTGTACGTCATAAGTTTCTACAAGTTAGGGAACTAAAATCCTAACTCTTGTCATCTCAACAGTCACCACACTGTTGTACGTCATACGTTTCTACAGGTTAGGGAACTAAAATCCTAACTCTTGTCATCTCAACAGTCACCACACTGTTGTACGTCATACGTTTCTACAGGTTAGGGAACTAAAATCCTAACTATTGTCATCTCAACAGTCACCACACTGTTGTACGTCATAAGTTTCTACAAGTTAGGGAACTAAAATCCTAACTATTGTCATCTCAACAGTCACCACACTGTTGTACGTCATACCTTTATACAGGTTAGGGAACTAAAATCCTAATCTCCTGTGACCTCCACAGTGACCAGGCAGTTGTCGCTCTATACAGGCAAAATGCGCAAAGGCGTTGGCAAGGGCGTTGGCAAGGAACAAGGAAGTGGACGTGATGGTGGTGCAGGCAGAGGCCGAGGTCGTGTGCAAGCACTCATTTCGCAACAACAAAGGGCCACATCTCCTCGCTCGCACGTCCTGTCCCAAATTCTTGGGGCCCGCAGCAGTACACCACTGTTGAACCAAGACCAGTGTCAACAGGTTGTTACTTGGATAGCGGATAATGCTTCAAGTCAGATGGGCACCTCCACAAACACCCTGTCTTCCGCACGGTCAACTGTCAGTAGCCGTGATACTGCACCGCACATTTCCCAACCTGATCCTCCTTCCTACCACCTGGCCGATTACACGTCCACGGACATTACAGATCCCACACTACGACACTCGGAAGAGCTGTTCACGTATCCATTCGCAGAATCTGGCCTGTCGCCACCTCCTCTTGAAGTGGGTCATGAGGAGATGGTATGTACAGATGCCCAAATATTTGAGCAGCCGCGTTATGACGAACGGAACGTTGTCAAAGTGTCTCAACAAGGGGTGGACGATGATGAGACACAATTGCCAGGAAGTCAGGAGGAGGATCAGGGTGCGGAAGAGGAAGACGACGTGGTGGATGATCCAGTAGCTGACCCTACATGGCAGGAGGATATGCAGAGCGAGGACAGCAGTGCACAGGGGGAGGGAGGCGTAGCATCACAACAGCCAGTACGAAGCAGGGGTGCGTCCGCAGGCAGAAGGCAGGCAACCGTTCCCCGGAACAACAACACGACTCAAGGTGCCTGTGCAAATGTTCGGTCTTCCCGAGTCTGGGAGTTTTTTAAGTTGGCTCCAGAAGACTCTAAAAAGGCCATTTGCCACACCTGCCATGCCACTATCAGCAGGGGTACGAAAACTAGCAGCCTGACCACCACCAGCATGATCAGGCACATGTCAGCCAAGCACCCGACTTTGTGGGAAGTACCACAGAGTCGAGGAGCGGTGCGTGCTGATGTCACTGCTAGGTCTTCGGCTGTTGTGCATGCAAGCCAATCCCCTGTCCATGCTGGCCGCGAACAAGCCTCCGGTCCTGCACCTGAAGTTGCTGAAGCACAAATTACGCCACCATCAAGCACGTCCTTGTCCCAGCGCAGCGTTCAATTATCCATTCAGCAAACATTTGAACGCAGGCGCAAATACGCTGCCAATGCCCCACATGCCACAGTCCTCAATGCTCACATTTCGCGACTCATAGCGCTAGAAATGTTGCCTTTCCGTCTGGTGGAGACGGACGCATTCCGCGACCTGATGGCGGCTGCTGTCCCACGTTACTCGGTCCCCAGCCGACACTATTTCTCCAGATGTGCCGTCCCCGCATTGCATAACCACGTGTCCAACACCATCACACGTGCCCTGAACAATGCTGTTTCAGCCAAAGTCCACCTAACCACAGACACGTGGACAAGTGCTTGTGGGCAAGGCCGCTACATCTCCTTGACGGCACACTGGATTAATATTGTGGAGGCTGGGACCCAGTCTGAGCGAGGGACGGAACACGTCCTTCCCACACCAAGGATAGCAGGCCCTACCTCTGTCATGGTTTCACCGACACTCTACAGCTCCGGAATGTCATGCTCTTCAGCCTCCTCCACCTGCGCATCCTCATCCACTGTACCCTCCACACCAGTCCCAAGCTGGAAGCACTGCAGCACTGCCTCTGCAAAGCGGCAACAGGCTGTGCTGAAGCTAGTCTGCATAGGTGACAAACCCCACAATGCAGAAGAGGTGTGGACAGCTCTGAAACAGCAGGCAGATCACTGGCTCACACCTCTGAACCTAAAGCCAGGAAAGGTCGTGTGTGACAATGGCCGGAACCTGGTGGCAGCTTTGAGGCGAGGGCAGCTGACGCATGTTCCATGCGTGGCCCATGTGCTCAACCTGGTGGTTCAGAGGTTTGTGAAGTCATACCCGGAGGTGTCTGACCTGCTGGTAAAAGTTCGGCGTCTGTCTGCACATTTTCACAAGTCACCTGCTGCTTCAGCCGGCCTTGCAAGCTTTCAGCGCCGTTTGCGTCTTCCGGCCCACAGACTGGTGTGTGATGTCCCCACGCGTTGGAATTCAACGCTGCACATGTTGGTCAGGATATGTGAGCAGAAGAGGGCAGTTGTGGACTACCTGCATCACCTAAGCCGTCGGGAAATGGGTCAAACTCCACACATAACACCTGAGGAGTGGAGATGGATGTCGGACCTATGCACCGTTCTCCAAAACTTTGAGGACTCCACCAAGATGGTGAGCGGTGATGACGCCATTATTAGCGTCACCATACCACTACTCTGCCTTCTAAAACGGTCTCTGCTGAAAATAAAAGAGGATGCATTGCAGGCAGAGCGCGATGACTTAGAGCAAGAAACTGTAGTGGGTGTGGGTGAAAACACACAGCCCAGCCTCATGTCATCACAACGTGTAGTGGAGGACTATGATGAGGAGGAGGAGGAGGATTAAGACATGGAGCAACTCTCAGGCCAAATTGGGGATATGACATGCACACCAGTCATACCCTCGATTCAGCGTGGCTGGCCAGAGGACAGGGGAGATGAGGAGGAGGAGGAGGAGGAGGACAGCATGTTCAGTCATCGTGTTGGTCTGGATACTGATGTGATGGCTGTTAAGAGTCTGGCGCACATGGCTGACTTTATGGTAAGCTGCCTGTCTCGTGACCCTCGCGTTCAGAACATCTTGGCCGACAATCAGTACTGGTTGGCAACACTCTTAGACCCACGCTACAAGGAGAACTTTATGTCTCTCATTCCTGAGGCAGAGAGGTCAGCCAAAATGCTGCAGTTCCAGAGGGCCATAGCCACGGAAGTTGTGAAATCCTTCCCCTCACAAAACGCTAGCGGCATAGGTCAGGATTCGATGGACAACCAAGGCGTACGGCCGAGAGGGGCACAAGTCCAATCCGCCAGAGGCAGGGGAACTGTCTTTACGATGTGGGACAGTTTTCTCAGCCCCTCACGTACCACAGCCCCTGAGGTGCGGGGTAGTGCCACCAGAAATGCTAAGTTCGGGCAGATGCTGAAGGAGTACCTTGCAGATCGAACAACTGTACTGCGAGATTCATCGGTGCCTTTCAATTATTGGGTCTCCAAGCTCGACACGTGGCATGAATTGGCTCTCTACGCCTTGGAAGTCCTGGCCTGCCCTGCCGCTAGCGTTTTATCAGAGCGTGTTTTCAGTGCAGCAGGTGGAATCATCACTGATAAACGCACCCGCCTGTCAACTGAAAATGCGGACAGGCTCACTCTGATCAAGATGAACAAGGGTTGGATTGGGCCAGACTTCACCACACCACCAGCAAATGACAACTGAATTTTATTTTGTTATTTGAATTTGACATGTACCTCCACTCACCAATGGGTAGACACTTCCGTACTTTGGCTAATCGCTGGACTCCTACTCCTTCTCCTCATGTGACACCATGATGAGCGTTAGCATAGTTAGGCTCTTGTTTGAGGTATACGCACAGTGGTAAATTTTGTAGCCCATTCTGTTAGAATGGGCATTACAACGACAGGAGACCCGCTCCTTTTCAATGGGAAAAATATTTTTAGGTACTCCTACACGTCTCTATCCAGGGACAAAGAGGAGCCTCCAAATTTTTGGCTGCCCTGACAAAAGGGCTACACTACAATACACCCAGTTCTTCTTAACAGGCCCTCCTGCACGTCTCCATCCAGGGACAAAGAGGAGCCTGCCAATTTTTGGCTGCCCTGACCAAAGGGCTCTACTACAATACACCCAGTTCTTCTTAACAGGCCCTCCTGCACATCTCCATCCAGGGACAAAGAGGAGCCTCCCAATTTTTGGCTGCCCTGACCAAAGGGCTCTACTACAATACACCCAGTTCTTCTTAACAGGCCCTCCTGCACGTCTCCATCCAGGGACAAAGAGGAGCCTCACAATTTTTGGCTGCCCTGACCTAAGGGCTCTACTACAATACACCCACTTGAGGGTTACAGGCCCTACTACATGTCTGTATGCATGGGTCATTGTTGAACCTTCCAATTTTTGGCTGCCCTGACCAAAGGGCTCTACTACAATACACCCAGTTCTTCTTAACAGGCCCTCCTGCACGTCTCCATCCAGGGACAAAGAGGAGCCTCCCAATTTTTGGCTGCCCTGACCTAAGGGCTCTACTACAATACACCCACTTGAGGGTTACAGGCCCTACTACATGTCTGTATGCATGGGTCATTGTTGAACCTTCCAATTTTTGGCTGCCCTGACCAAAGGGCTCTACTACAATACACCCACTTGAGGGTTACAGGCCCTACTACATGTCTGTATGCATGGGTCATTGTTGAACCTCCCAATTTTTGGCTGCCCTGACCAAAGGGCTATACTACAATACACCCACTTGAGGGTTACAGGCCCTACTACATGTCTGTATGCATGGGTCATTGTTGAACCTCCCAATTTTTGTCTACCCTGAACAATGGGCTATACTACAATACACCCACTTGAGGGTTACAGGCCCTACTACATGTCTGTATGCATGGGTCATTGTTGAACCTCCCAATTTTTGGCTGCCCTGACCAAAGGGCTCTACTACAATACACCCAGTTCTTCTTAACAGGCCCTCCTGCACGTCTCCATCCAGGGACAAAGAGGAGCCTCCCAATTTTTGGCTGCCCTGACCAAAGGGCTCTACTACAATACACCCAGTTCTTCTTAACAGGCCCTCCTGCACGTCTCCATCCAGGGACAAAGAGGAGCCTCCCAATTTTTGGCTGCCCTGACCTAAGGGCTCTACTACAATACACCCACTTGAGGGTTACAGGCCCTACTACATGTCTGTATGCATGGGTCATTGTTGAACCTCCCAATTTTTGGCTGCCCTGACCAAAGGGCTCTACTACAATACACCCACTTGAGGGTTACAGGCCCTACTACATGTCTGTATGCATGGGTCATTGTTGAACCTCCCAATTTTTGGCTGCCCTGGCCAAAGGGCTATACTACAATACACCCACTTGAGGGTTACAGGCCCTACTACATGTCTGTATGCATGGGTCATTGTTGAACCTCCCAATTTTTGGCTGCCCTGACCAAAGGGCTCTACTACAATACACCCACTTGAGGGTTACAGGCCCTACTACATGTCTGTATGCATGGGTCATTGTTGAACCTCCCAATTTTTGGCTGCCCTGACCAAAGGGCTCTACTACAATACACCCACTTGAGGGTTACAGGCCCTACTACATGTCTGTATGCATGGGTCATTGTTGAACCTCCCAATTTTTGGCTGCCCTTGCCAAAGGGCTATACTACAATACACCCACTTGAGGGTTACAGGCCCTACTACATGTCTGTAAGCATGGGTCATTGTTGAACCTCCCAATTTTTGGCTGCCCTGGCCAATGGGCTATACTACAATACACTAAGTTCTTGTTTACAGGCCATCCTGCATGTCTGTATCCAGGGACATTGGTGAACCTCCCAATTTTGGACTGCCCTGGCAAAGGAAGATACTACAATAGACCCAGTTCTTCAAAATGGGCACATTATTTCTAGACAGGGCTTCATGTACGTCTCTTGTCAGGGTCATCGGAGTGCCGCACAATGTTTTCACGTAAAATCTTTCATGTAATCACAAAAAGTAACATACACCAGCTGTATCTCACTATTGGGTATGTGCCCTTAACATTTCCACCCTAAATATTCATTTTGGTGTCATTTTGGAAGGTTTTCTGGACACTCCGTAAAATTGGCGTGAAACTCGGACAACATTGTTCACAGCTGTGACTTTTGAGTGAGAAATGCTTCCAGGGGTCTTCCCCATGGTGTTGCCATGTCATTTCAGCACTCTTCTGAGACTTTTGTGACATTTTTAGGGTTTTTCCAGGCAGCCGGCAGTCATTTCATAAAAATACTCGTGTCTCCCATAGGATAACATTGGGCTCGGTACTCGGGCCGAGTACACGAGTATCTCGGGATGCTCGGCCCGAGCTTCGAGCACCCGAGCATTTTAGTACTCGCTCATCACTAGATAGAATGTTCCAAATATGTCCAGCTACCACTGCCAAATTATAACAGTCCTATAGAAAATAAGTATTATTCTGAATGACTTGTTTTGCACGTTTAGAAATCAAAACAATAAGATACTTAGTATTTCACATTATAGACTGAGGCATTGAAGTTCATGGCAGGCTTTGTTTTTACAGAAATTTTATTTAACTAGCCATGAACTTTAAATATTTTGACGAAAATTTGAACAAGAGTAATAAGCATTCCAGATAAAATTATTGAGCATAAATGTATATGGGACTATTGGGACATGGAGGACGGAATACGGTATTTCCTTTCTGAAGATAGAATGCTTTTATGAAAATAATCCAATGTAATGCTGCTAATCCTAGACAAGGTGAAAAAAGCATTCATAAATTAAGAAATGTCTGGAATATCCATCTGTGCAAGTGTGACAGTGTATACATTGTGTTAACAAAAAGTATCTATAACTGCTTTAAACTTAAATGTCACATTGGGATTTGCCAGAGATGCATTTATAGGTCAGTGCATCACATTCAATAACAGCATGGAAGGAAAAATTAAGCTAGGAGAAAGCGTTGTAATGCATATCATTTCTTTATATTTATATGGGCTGAATATGCAAGCTTTTAATAGGCAGAAACCTTTCTTGAGCAAGAGGGCTCATGTAAATTTTTAGCTATTTGAGTGTGCATACTTATTTCAGAATAGAGTTGTGTATTTATCAAGAAACAAAGTACTGAGCATAATGAATTCCAATACGCCCAATAACAGCCCAGCTCCTTCCCTCCAACACAGGGCTGGTGTTAGTGAGGGCAAAAGGAGCTCTCGTCCCCTTGGGGGGCAGCGTCTACAGCAGGAGCTACATTGATAGTGACATCATGATCACATGACTGGTCATGGGACCGCAATGCTATTATTGCAAGGACTGAACAGGAGATGGAATGGTTGGTAAGTAGTGATGGGCGAGCATGCTTGCCGATACTCGGTGCTCGCCCCAGCATCACAGTACTCGCGATGCTCAGTGAGCACCGAGTACCAGCGAGATGCTTGGGCTCATGCTCAGGTCCACCTCCCTGCATGTTGGTGCTCTTTACAGAGCCAGCCCACATGCAGGGATTGGCTGCCCCATGCTGTAATGCCACAGCCATTTTGGTTGTGGCATTACAGTGATTAGCTGGCCGCACAGTGTCATCAGGTCTATATAAGACCTGATGGCGCTGTGCTCATCACTCTGCTCCACATGGTCAGCTAGTGTAGGGAGAGGGGCTGCTGAGTGAGGAACGGATTTTGGGGCTTTTAAGTAGTGTAGGTGCTTGAATACAAAACCTATCAAAACAACAGTACTTTAGAGGACAAATTTAACTGTATGCAGGCAGGCAGGGTATATAGCACACTTTGGTGTACCACAAGAGGCTGTATACCAGCCAACACATCTGGGGCTGGTGTACAGGCTTCTAAAACTATACATCAAAACAATAATCCTTCTAAGGATTAATTTAGCTGTATACAGGCAGGAGAGGTATATAACACACCTCTCCAAGGCCTTAGGATACTCAAAACCGGGCTTTGAGGTTTATTTACGGGAGTCAGAGGGGTCGAGACCTAGCTGCGTGACCCTGGTGGTGTCATTAAAAGTTCGGTGCAGGTGGCTCTCTCTCTTAAGGAAGGTCATGTTGCATGAAGGGTTCATTTGGGAAGGGATGACCGGACTTTTTGGATACTTGTTTTTATGTGACGCCACCCACAGGTTGCGGCTATACATGGCCGCCGCTGCACGATAGTTTCTCTGGGGGCCGATGGCAGCAGTGTTGTTAAGCCCTCTATGGGTAGGGCTGATCCCCAGGGCAGCAAAGGGACCTGAGTGAGTTGGTAGCTATGTTTCTAGAGCTCACGATGCGTCAAAAAAGTTCACAGAAACAGCATGTTGCAGTCTTCAGGTCTTTTACTCACAGTCACTGTGCAACAGCCGCTGAGCACTGGGTTCTCAGATGCAGGGATCAAGCTACTCCCGGGTAGGAGGATGACACGTAACCAGTACCCCTTCACTTTCCTTCCTTGGTTGTCTCACACTGCACTTGCTTCAGCCTCCTACCTTGTGCCTTGCCACACAGAGCTCTGAGCCAGTAGCTGTGTGTTTTTCTTAGGGTCAATCTGCAGTATCTCCCCTTAACCCTCTCTTTGCCACCTTTTCAGCAGATGTGTGCAGTCATCGACAGTGTCGTCATGGAAGTACCATAGTCTCCGGGTTGCTAGCTGAGCCTTGTCTGTTTTCTCCACTAGTCTCGGGGTCCCAGTGCCGCTTTTCTGCAGCCTGGTCCCTCCACTGCCTTGCACCTGACAATGGATAGGAGGACCAAGGGTGGATTGTTCACTGCCCGTGCCTCTGGGACCCTCTCTTCCTACTGGAACCACCTGGATCTCTTTCTCAGGTCCTCATTCTCGCCTCAGGATGAGCTCCATCTTCTCTCAAGTTCTTTTCCTTCTGTGAGAGGCTTTCTTTCTCTGGCTTCCCTCCAACTCGACTCTAGCTGTTTGACTCTCCTTCTCCTCTACTGTTCAACAGTCTTTCCTCTGCTGTTCAACTGTCTCTTCTCCTTTCTGGATCTTTCCCACTCTCTTTATACACTCTGTCACGTGTCCCACGTCATCTATGTGTTTGCTTCCTATCTTCACTCCTCCCATGCGCTCCCTCTAACTACTTCCTCTCCACCCATCCCCACTACCCTGGTTCCTAGTGTTATTATTATTATTTATTTATATAGCGCCATTAGGTTCCATGGCGCTTTACATGAGGATAGGGGAGACAAGCACAAGTACACTAAATCTAGATGATTGGGACGTACAGGTACAGGAGGGGAGGGGACCCTGTCCACAAGGGCTCACAGTCTACGATTGTGTGGTTTGGGTGTCCCGCCACTAGTCTGTGCCCCTCTTACCCTAGAGTGGAATACTACACCCTAACAGGGGTGCAGTACCTCTGTGACGACTGGATCCGCAGGGGCGCCACATATATAGCACAGTTCAGTGTACCACAAAAGTCTGTATACTGGTCAGCCCATCTGGGGCTGGTGTACAGGCTTCTAATATCTATCCATCAAAACAACAATCCTTCTAAGGATTAATTTAGCTGTATACAGGCAGGAGGAGTATATAGCACACTTTGGTGTACCACAAGAGGCTGTATACCAGTCAGCACATTTGGGGCTGGTGTACAGGCTTATAATATCTATCTATCTATCTATCTATCTATCTATCTATCTATCTATCTATATCTATCTATCTATCCATCAAAACAACAGTCCTTCTAAGGATGCATTTAGCTGTATACAGGCAGGAGGGGTATGTAGCACACTTCAATGTACCACAAGAGGCTGTATACCAGTCAGCACATCTGGGGCTGGTGTACAGTATTTTAATATCTTTCAAGCCATCCAAACAACAGTCCTTTTTACAGGCAGGGTATATAGCACACTTTTAAAACCTATATAGCACACCGTTTAAAATGCCCAAGGCCGGTGGTAAGGTAAGAGGAGCTGGACGTGATGGTGCATGCAGAGGCCAAGGCCGTGTGCAAGCTAGAATTGTGCTACAACAAACACCAACATCTTCTTGCCCGACCTTCCTGTTCCAATTCCTACGGGACTGCAGCACACCACTATTAAACTCGGAGCACTGTCAACAGGTTATTAGTTGTATAGCAGATAATGCTTCCAGTCAGTTTCCCACCACCACAACCACCCTGTCTTCCACACGGTCAAGTCTCAGTAGCCGTGAGTCTGGACCGCATATTCCTCACCATAATCCTCCTTCCTCCCACCATGCCGAGTGCCCGGACAAAAATGATCCCACACTTGGACACTCTGAAGAGCTGATCACTTTTCCATTTATAGATTCGGGCGCCTCACCCGCTCCACTTGATGTTGGGCATGAGGAGATTGTATGTAGCGATGCCCATATATTTGAGCAGCCACGGTCACACGAAAGCTACGGGAAAGTGTAACAAGAGGTGGATGATGATGAGACACAATTGCCAGAAGGTCAGGAGGAGGATGATCTAGTAACTGACCCAACCTGGCAGGAGGACATGCAGAGTGAGGACAGCTGCGCACAGGGGGAGGGAGGCATAGCACCCCAAGAGGCAGGAAGAAGTAGTGTGGTGGCCACAGACAGAAGGCGGGCAACCGTACCCCAATAGGGTACTTTTACACGCCACAACCGCGGGAGACATTTTTGGCAACGATATTTCTCGCTGGAATTATTGCCGCCAAATTGCCTCCTTTTGCAGCGTGTATTTTGGGAATTTGGCGGCGATAAGACAAATGTCGCCTGGTTTCGATTTTACAGCACTGCTCTGGATGCATTGCAGGCGGAGCATGATGAGATGGAGCAAGGAACCATACAGGGTGATTACACACAGCTCAGCCTCATCTCATCCCAACATGAATTGAGGGACAATAAGGAGGAGGAAGAAGAAGAGGAGCTAGTTTCATGCGCTATAGACAGTACTACCTGCACAACTGTCATACAGTCTGTTCAGTGTGGATGGCCAGAGGACTGGGATGAGGAGAGAATGGTCAATCGTCCTCTTGGTGAGGACACGGAAGTCTTGCCTGTTACCAGTCTTGTGTGCATGGCTGACTTTATGTTACACTGCCTGTCCCATGAGCCTCGCGTTATCAAAATCTTGGGTGACTCTCATTACTGGTTGGTGACACTTTTAGACCCACGCTACAAGGAGAACTTTACATTTCTTATTTCCGAGGTGGAGAGGTCTACAAAAATAGGGCAGTACCAGAAGGCTCTTGTTGCGGAATTAGTTAAATATTTCCCTTCTGAAAACGCTGGCGGCAGAGGTCACAGTTCGGTGGACAACCAAGGAGTACAGGTGAGAGAGACACAACTCCAATCCAGCAGAGGCAGGGGAACACTGTCAAAGTTCTGGGAGAGTTTTCTCAGCCCCTCCCATAGCACAGGCACTGAGGCATGGGGTACTCTCACAAGGACTGCAAAGCTTGGGAGGATGCTGAAGGAGTACCTTGCCGACTGTACTAATGTCCTCTGTGATTCCTCGGTGTCATATAATTATTGGGTATCCAAGCTGGACAAGTGGCATGAACTGGCTCTGTATGCCTTGGAAGTCCTGGCCTGCCCTGCCACTAGTGTTTTGTCAGAGCGGGTTTTTAATTGCCGCAAGGGAAATTATTACTGATAAGCGCAACCGCCTGCCAACTGAAAATGCTGACAGGCTGACTCTTATCAAAATGAACAAGGGCTGGATTGAGCCAGACTTTTCAACACCACCAAATGATAGCAGCGTAATATAAACTCAAAGCCAGTGTCTTTTTTGGGGAGGTATATTCCCATGCTCCTTTTCACCCCCACCCATGGCTATACGCTTCCTGATTTTGGCTATTTGCTCTAGCCCTCCTCCTTCTCCTCGTCCTCCATTAACATATCACCAGTGTAACCGTGGTCCATGATGCAACACCCACATAATATTTTTAAAGGGTGTTTATGATGCATGTAACCCAAAAAAAGTAAAAAAATGCTCGGGTTTCCTATTGATTAACATTGGGCTTAGTGCTGGGGCCGACCACTCGAGCATCTCGATATGCTCGACCCGAGCATCGAGCACCCGAGCACTTTACTGCTCGCTCATCACTATTGGCAAGTCATCTAGAGTGTATGAGTACAGTGCTGTGCAAATTAATTGAGACAAAGCAAGTTTTTCTTGAATAATTTTACTTCTTCTGATAAGTGTTTGTCAGTTCTTGTTGTCGTTTTCCTTTTTCTTCCACATTTCCCTCTGCGGTTTGGAGAAAACGATCCAGTTTCATTGTGTGTGCGAATTATTCTTGAAACAGTTGCTTTTCCAATACCAACAGTGGAAGCAATTTCTCTTACGGTCAGACTTGTATGTTCATTAAAGGGAACCAACCACCCCAAATGACCCCCCCGGACTGTTAATATCGTTCCCTACACCCAGCACATACATGTGCTGCAAGGTTTTTTGCTAAAAAAACTGCTTTTTAAAAGTTGAGATAATGATTTATAAAGTATTTAACGAAGGGACGGGTGGGCGTTACTTAGCTGGGGCTAAAGCCGGGTTGCAGCTGCCAGTCATCCTCCTGTCTCCCCTCACTGCGCTCGGCTGTGGAAGTCAGAGTGCGCGCTCGCGACCCGGCTGTAGCTGATGACGTGTGCACGGGCATGAGATCCCGTGCACCAGGCTCAGCAGGCTGTGACGACAAGAAAGGGCTGGCCGTTACTGCTGCGAGGGGAGACAGGAGGATGACTGGCAGCTGCAACCCGGCTTTAGCCCCAGCTAAGTAACGCCCACCCGTCCTTTCGTTAAATACTTTATAAATCATTATCTCAACTTTTAAAAAGCAGTTTTTTTAGCAAAAAACCTTGCAGCACATGTATGTGCTGGGTGTAGGGAACGATATTAACAGTCCGGGGGGGTCATTTGGGGTGGTTGGTTCCCTTTAAGAGTAATAATTTTAGACCTCTTCCGTGGAGTAACATCCATTTTAATAGGCACGAATCACACTGAGAGAAAAAGTACACTAAACCACTCTTCACAGAAACAAGCTCTGAACTGAAGCTGAGGGGGCAGCCAGCTGTTATTTTCTGACTAAAACCAGTCAAAACATATTTTGTTACTCAAGGTTGTACACTCACACCTGTTCAAAGCAGTTAAAACTGGTTTGAATCACTGACTGGTAACCAACGTACGATTTTACTTAAAAAAATGCTTTCTCCCAATTAATTTGCACAGCACTGTATGTATGTGTCTAGAATGGATGGCTCCTGCAGCACACAGCTACTACCAATATCGTTCATATGCTAAAAAGCAAAAAATGAGAATAAAACTTTTAAAAACTTGCGTTTTTTTCAAAAAACTCATTATTCTTCATTTTTATTTTCTGGGGGTCTTAGTACATACATTGACACAGGGGTCTCAAACTCGCAGGCCGCGGGCCGCATGCAGCCCCTGGGGCTTCTCTGTGCGGCCCCCAGTACCTTGGACAAATAACCATGCTGGCGGCAGTCCAGTGCATGGGGCCGCCGCGGTCTCCACTATAACGTTACTTCCGGCCGCTTCACTGTCTCTGCCGCTCGCTCTGCCGCTCTGTAAGCTCAATACAAACCCTCAGCCAATGAGAGGCCTGCAAGTGACGTCATACGCTGACGTCACCTGCGGGCCTCTCATTGGCTGACGGTGGCTTGCATTGAACTGGCAGAGCAAGCGGCTGAGTGAAGCGGCCGGAAGTAGTAATATAGCGGAGACCGCGGCGGCCCCATGCACTGGACTGCCACCAGCATGGTTAGGGTAATAAAAGTGTGTGTTAATATGAGTGCCTGTGAGTGCCTGTGAGTGTGAGTGAGTGTGAGTGAGGGTGAGTGTCTGTGAGTGTGAGTGCCTGTGAGTGTCTGTGCCTGTGAGTGCCTGTGAGTGTGAGTGCCTGTGAGTGTCTGTGAGTGTGTATGTCTGTGCCCGCTAGTGTGTGTGTCTGTGAGTGCCCATGAGTATGAGTGCCTGTGAGTGTCTGTGAGTGTGTGTGTGTCTGTGAGTGTCTGTGCCTGTGAGTGTCTGTGCCTGTGAGTGCCTGTGAGTTTGAGTGCCTGTGAGTGTGAGTGCCTGTGAGTGTGAGTGCCTGTGTCTGTGAGTGTCTGTGAGTGCCTGTGGGTGTCAGAGTGCCTGTGGGTGTCAGAGTGTGCGAGGGTGTCAGAGTGCGCGAGGGTGTCAGAGTGCGCGAGGGTGTCAGAGTGCGCAAGGGTGTCAGAGTGTGCGAGGGTGTAAGAGTGCGTGAGGGTGTCAGAGTGCTCAATTTTGTACAGAAGTGTGTGATTATAACATCCTTGGCGGTCCGCCGTCTTCATCAGGTGGCTTTACCTGATGAAGACGGCGGACAGCCGTGGAAACACGTTGTGGTATATTAAAGGTAATTAAACGTGTGCCTCCTGTGCTCTAGCACTTTTGTTATAATCACACACTTCTGTACAAATATCATATCCCCATCCGAGGGTTGCAGCAGGGGCAGGTGTGAACCAGAGTCTCCGCTAACAGAATCCAAAGGACCTGCGGTGACGCAGCTGAGAACGTCACAGGGGCAGGTGATCGGCTTACTCGAGTCACGTGACTGGAAGAAGGAGCTGCTCGTGGAGGAAACCCCCACCGCTGGAGTCCGGAGCCTTCCACTGCGAAATGCAGAGGTTGTGCAGGGTTGCAGAACTTCCAAAGGTAAGATGCGAACCCCCCACATCTGTTATTGATGCTCCCACTAGACCACCAGGTACCACTCATGGGTTGTGCTTTCCCCCCCTTTTGTTCCACATGAGTGAGTGTGAGTGAGTGTGATAGTGTGAGTTAATGTGTGTGTGTGTTAATGTGTGAGTGTGCGTGTTAATGTGAGTGTGTGTGAGTTAATGTGTGAGTGGGTGACTTAATGTGTGAGTGGGTGTGATTGTGAGTGAATATGTGCATGTGTGTAAAAAGAAGGCAGACCAGGTTCAGGACATCACTAAAAAAGGGGTCCAGCATGGGGGACATTACTGCACTATGGGGGTGAGGATGGTGACATCACTACAATAGGGGATCAGCATGGAGGACATTACTACACTATGGGGGTCAGGATGTGAACATCTCTACAAAAAGGGACCAGGATGTGGACATTACTACACTATGGGGGCCAGGATGGGGACATCACTACAAAAAGGGTCCAGCATGGGGGACAGGATGGTGACATCACTACAAAAGGGGATCAGTATGGGGGTCATCATTACAAAAAGGGACCAGCATGGGGGACATTACTATAGAAGGGGATCAGGTTGAGGATATTAGTATAAGAGGGGAACCAGGATAGGGACCAGTATGGGGACATTACAACAAGAAACGGACCAAGATACGGACATTGCTACATTGACCAAAAAATCTGGTATTACTAAAAATGTCACTTAGGGTACTGTCACACCAGGTGACATCGCTGGCGATTTTGCAGGCGACGCAGGGGAGTGGCCTATCATCAGCGTCATCGCCGGTGAGTCGCCGCATGTAAAGTGGAGATTTTGCGCTTAAAAATCGGCTGAGAGTGGTCACCTGGTTTCAAAGCGCTGTTGTGAAACCAGGCAACCACTCTCAGGCGATGTCTAAGCATCATCCCATGTAACATCGCGAATGGCGATGTTACAGGCGATGGGAGCCATAGGCTCCATGTTACAGGATCCCTGCTGGGGTTTCTAGACACCCCAACAGCGAAGTCGCCTGAAACATCGCCAAAGCATCGCTGGAGGTATTGTCACGTGTAAACACACGACGCTGGCGGGGTGTCAAAAATGTGCGCGCTCCCGTGCGTCGCCTGCGATATCTCCGCCGGTGTCACCTGGTGTGACGGTACCCTTAGTCCTACGAGCAATGCGGCCCCCCGATAAAAAAATTTTTCTATGTGTGGCCCACCAACCCAGCCGAGTTTGAGACCCCTGCATTGACCAATGTCTGCTTGCTCACCAAACACGTCACGGTGCCCCCAGGTCTGATGAGTCCTGCGCTGACATCCTTGTCCTCCTTTTCCTCCCTGTCCCACTGTTAGTTGGGTGGACACCATCTCAACCTCAGACCACCTGTGGGTGATGAGGGTGCTAAGTGCAATCATGGAGGCAGCAACTCCATATCTTATACACAAAGCACAGTTGCTGGCTCCATGACTGCACTTAGCACCCTCCACAGGTGGCGTGAGGTTGAGATGGTGTCCACCCACCTAACAGTGGGACAGGGAGGAAAAGGAAGACAGGGATGTCAGCGCAGGACTCATCAGACCTGGGGGCACCTTGAATGAGCCACCAGGTGACATATATATATTCCCAGGTGACAAATAGAGCAGGCGCAGTCACACAGACCACAGTCAGATCAAACTCACCAGTTAAGCAAGGAAGAGCAGTACAGATCAAAACAAAGTATAAAAATAGCTAGGGTCATAGCCTAGACCAAAATGCCAGAGCAAAAGAACAAACCAGCAAAACTACTAACCTTTACCACACATGCACAACTGAAAATGTTCATCACAGAGGAGAGGATATTGTGGGTTTAAATATCCATGTCATTGATCACCTGACGCTGCTGAGGCAATGCCTAATCTCCACCCTCAACCTAGAGAAGCAAAGATGAGGGCGAGGAGGGTGGAGTGGAAGGACCTTCCATCACCTAGCTGAACCAGCAGACATAGCTCCCATATCTGCTGGCAACAACTGACACTAGGGGACCCGGTGTCTCGGGGCCACTGAACAGCACCATCGCTGAGAGAAGTACTGTCCTGCCTCCCAGCAATTGTTACGCTTGGACTATGGGGAATGTCCAGCTACCATGCATGACAGTGACGCATGGACCAATGATGTTTTGTGTTGTGCAGCGGACAGCAGAAGGGGAGACACTGGGGGGAGACAAATACAGTGGAGGGTCCTGCTCACAGGGAAATAGGGAAAGTTGACCGCCTGCGGCTGTGCCCTCATCTCTAAATCATCCCTATACGAGTTCTTTCAACTTATTGCTGAACAGGATACCTAGGCCCTCACTGGCTCTCATGTTTGAACCTAAATACGAAATGGCCAGCGCGAGCGCTAGTCCCAAGCACTACTGTAAAGAAGACAAGAGGGAAGGGGAGATAGACAGGGAACAACAAAAACAACTTAATGCCTGCTGCCACTTCTCCTGGGCAGCAGACGGCTTGGCAATGGTCAGGCTCTCTGGAAAGCTTCCTTCTCATGAAGCCAGGCTAGAAATGAGGTTCAATCACGAGCAAATGCATGATGTAACCATGTGAGTATATAAAGGCGAAGAAGTAACCACAGAGTGGCCACACCTGGACAAGACCTAGCTATCTTGCTGGCAGCAGAGACTGATATTAACTCCTCAACTGCCAAAGGAAAGAAACACCCCCTGAAAAAGTCCCTCTGGCACAACACATGTAGTGGCGACCCCCTGAGTTCCAGGCAGTTGAATACTTACAATGGGTTAGTGTTCTTAATCTATCTTGGATTTGGGATTAACATCCTTTTGCTGCAGCCTCACAAGTTGTGGCCATTACTTTGTTTGATCCCCTTTGGGATGTTGCTATGCACCTCCTGTAGTCTTCTCCAATTTTGACTACTAGTACTATTGAGCTTTTCCCTAGCCTTGATTTGTTTGTGACTCTTGTCCCTCACCTTTACCCACTATAATTTCATGTCCTCTCTCCTGGGGGGGTCCTTTTCCTACCCTCCTCAGTACCTTTCTACCTGATTCCAATGTTATTGTTATTTAAATTAGTGCTGTTTTACCTATGCTTTTGTCTTCTTTAAGTTTCCTAATAAACTTTTATATTTTTGCAGGAACTTTTACCAAGTCTTTCTGGGTGACACTGTAATTTGGCGGGTTAGACACACTATTATGCAAACCACCATTAAACTCATTCTTATTGTTTTTGGGTCTAAAGGAAAGAAACACGATAAATATAAGTCTCAATGCAAACATGAGACAGAGGTCCAAAACCAGTCACAAGTCTCCCAGTTAAGACAGACCATCATGACAGCAACACCATAACCTGATTAAGTTTCCCAGAGCACAATACCCAGCCAGAGCAAGCAACTGCACTAGCTCTGCCCTTCAGAAGTGAAACCCCACCCCTCATGGTCAGGACTATAGAGAGTTCATTATAATATATGGAGAACTAGGGGGTACATTATAATATATAAAGGATGATGGAGTGTGCATTATACTATATAGATGACTATAAGGAGTGCATATTATTATACCAAGGCTATGTGGGGCCAGTTCTACTATATGAAAGGTTATATTATATACATATATATACACACAACGTGAAAAGATGTAGGAGAGAATACTGGGACAGATCCCCGCTACTGTGATGACAATAGTGGAGATCATTTGTCCCGGTCTCCTATCTTTTCCATGGTCTGTGAGGAGAGGAGACTAGGGACATGCAGAAATGTTGGAGGGTTTGGGGTATTCTCCTGCACTCCTGTGACTGCGTGTTCACAAGAGAAGCAGTGACAAGCAGGAGAAGTAGTAATAACCAGGCCGAGAGAGGGAGAGCAGGAGTGTAAGCTCGAGCACACACAGGACGCCTGGCATACCGTTATCAGTATGCGCAAATCATGTGTCATGGGGCTGTGAAATAGTGAGAAGGAGGGAGGTTAAGAAGGAGGTAGAGAGGAGGGTTTGGCATAGAGCCCACAAGGGAGTAAAAAAAAAATAACCCAACCCCACAGAGTGACACACTGCTGCACACTTTGTTTGTCTCCTCCCCTCTTTGCCATAACTTTTATAACAGTTTTCTCTGCAATCAAACCTTGAATCATTCAACTAAGGGTATGATTTTACTCAGTATCCCAGAGCCTGTAAGGCACTGGCTTCACTTTATAGCCCTAAATCATGCTGGTTGATTCCCTTTAATAAATATTACCCTTGTTTTCTGCAACCTCATCTTGTGTATAGTAATTGTACTATGCACAACATAGGTCCCTCGGCCCCTCGCTTCATAACTGTTGCTGCCATTCAGTGGTTGCTGCAGGCTTTATTACATCACAAGAGCGACTCTGAAGGAATTTTAATGACCTACAGTAATTTAGCTGATTAGCTGCAGCTGTCACATTACACAACATTGTCACCCACCGAGAACAGCAGCGTTGCAATTACTTGAGCGGCACTGCTGCAGGGGTGAGTATATATTGTTTTTATTTTCTTAGGAGCCCTGAATTAGGCTGAGGTTGTCCAGTAGTTGACATCATCGTCAATCACCATTTAACATTATGCTTATTTTAATTATATTTACAAGATAAACCTATATATCTTCGATGCAATGAAACTTTCATTCCCAAATGTTATGCCCTTCCTCTACAAACTATTGACAGCAGGCATTCTGGTGTTGTGAGTGGACTATAATGAGCATGCTATTGCATTGCAATACTGATTTCCCAAAGCCTTTATTTGATGTTTAGAACTGAAAAAGACATTTAGAAACTTCATCAAAGGGAACCTGCCCGTCTATTCATGCTGTTCAAACCATGATGCAACCAATGACTACAGCCAGGTTTTTTTGCTGTTAAACACTTTGACCCTTCCACCTTCCTGACACCACTCCAGTTTATTGACAGATCTCTCTAAAGGTACCGTCACACGCGGCAATATTGCTAGCAATTTCACGGGCAATTTACTGGTTGCAGTGAAATCATGGACACATTGCTCCATTTGTACACAGGAACAAAATAGAACAATTTGTCCATGATTTCACTGCAGCCAGCAAATTGCCAGTGAAATTGCTAGCAATATTGCCGCGTGTGACGGTACCTTCAAAGTATACAGAAAAGAAATCTGTCAATCAACTAGAGTGGTGCAGAGAGAAGTCATCTGTGGGCATTACCAGAATAGTTACATCTCTGACTGTGGTCCCCAACCAGATATTGAAATGGTGTTTTCTCTGAAATGCCAGTGCTTTTCAGAGAGAGAAAAATCTGATCCATGCAACCTGTGGTTTGTACAGCAGGAGTCAACTGACAGGTTCCATTTAAAGGGAATCTATCAGCTGAATTTTGATGTGTAATCTGATAGCAGCATGAAGTATGGATGGACTCCCTAATTCAACCAATGTATTGCTTTGTATACTGGGTGCAGAAGTTATTAAAGTCACAGTTTTCACTGTTGCAGATTGAGCTCAGATGTTCATCTGAGGTTAAGACCACTCACATCACAGCTTCCTGTGTACATTGTATAGTGACAAAGAGCTGCTAATTAGTGCTGGAGGTGGGGCTGGACTACCCTGCACGAGCCAAGTAGTCCTGCAATGATATTAGCCTGCGCATAAAATATTTACTTTATTGAAAATGCAAAACAAAGCACTGTAATCAGATTATTTGTTCATACGTTATTGTGCTCTCAGATTGCATAACAAAAAGCTGCTGACAGATTCCCTTTCAAAAACAATCAGACATGTTAATGGAAGGTGAAAGAGGAAAATAGATACAATGTTTACTGATATCTACTGTATACTGTAGAATGCTCACTGGTGTAAAAGCTAAGGCAGCCTTTGGCCTTGTGCACGCAGTGCGTTTTCATTCCATTTTTTATGCGTTTTTGAGTGCACGTTTTTCTGCCAGGAGATGCAGATTTGATGCAGAAATGTTTGCAACCAAATACCCAACATGCGCACATGCCCTTTCTTGATTTGCTTTTCTGGCTAATTTTTATTTATATATTTATTTTTTTATGAGCTGAAACCCAGGCTCTTCTAATTATCTACATATTTCTTTGTTAATGAGAAACGTACCATAATCGAGAGAAAATATTACTGAGCACCCAATGTCACAATACATTTTTTCTGATCCTACGAATATTCTCTGGTCAATCTGGGTCGCGTGACCACATTCCTTACACTGCAGTAGACGTTTCTTATTACATCTCAATTTTCTGTCACACAAATTTCTGCTTTCAAAGTCTTAAATATATTTTCTTAGAGGAATAAAGTAGCTCGTGCATTTATAATCAACTCTTTCCATCAAATATATGGCGGATCCGGACACAGCTGGATTTGTTCCCAGCGCAGGAATCCATTTCCATGAATCTCAGAATACATGGAGAACAATTATTCATAAAATTACATTGTTGTGACACTTTATGGAAAAAACCTTTTGAGGTTTGGTATTCACACAATGAGCATAATTCACTATTACTGTAGATTGTTTGTGGGGACAGCTGTTCTCTATTACTAATCAAGTCAATCTGATTACAATCCGCTTATTTGTAACAATGCCGCAACAGCAATTTCTGGGTTAAACGTGGACCAATCACATACTGGGAAAATCAATCCCTGGCTACCATATGACATAATAAATAATGAGATGTAAAAATCCAAATTTTAGTTGAATATTTCTATAGTTTTTTTATTTTAAGTTCAAAAAGAGCCTGAAAAAATATAAAATATCTTGTTGATGTTGATGTGGTGAGCCATGGGAGAGATGTTAGATATTGCAGAAAGGCCAGCTGGGATATGTAGTTCCACTGGCAGCAGATGTTAAGGTCACGGTAACTAAAGTGGGTTGCTGGAACCCTTCACACTTCCCTCGTGATCGCAACAAATGTCAAAGCAGGAGTTTGCACTTATAGTGATGGTACAGTATATGACCCCCAGGGACGCTCCTGTAGTGGTGATGTCTGAGTGCAGGTGTTATAGCGCCCATGATGTTCGAGCAATTATAGGCAGCCAGACACACAGGGGAACTTGAAAACATAAAACTTTACTTAAAAAGTAACCGCCATTTAAATTTTTATGTAATAATAATAATGTAGAGCAAGTGATTTTAATAAACTTTGAAATGTACTTTATAAGAGAATTCTGGTTGAAAACCATTCATAAACCTTCCACAAGGTGTCCTCGCTAGACTGCGTGTGAAGCAGACATATGTTCATTCTTAGTCCAATAAGTCTTCAAGCTACACACACTGAATAAGGGGCATGTAACCATATAAGGCTGGTTTCACACTGGTTTTTTTCCTGATCAGGTTCAATCAGGTTTGTGTATCAAAACCAGGACTGTCTCCAAAACTCAGAACAGGTGTCAATCAATTATAGTTTTTCTCTGCAAGTTCCTCTCCAGCCTCCTCTCTTGGTTTTGGCACACAAACCTGATCGAACCTGATCAGGGAAAAAGCTGCAGTGTGAAACCAGCCTTAGGGTAATGGGGGCAGAGCCTACACAGCATCCGCACTGCTGACTGCAATCAATTAGGTGACAATGTATCAGATTACCTCAGGCTACAGCACAGTGCGGAGCAATGTCAGAATGTCAGGATCACTGCAAACTCCAAATCTCTGTTAACCCCTTCTCTGCTGGCAAATCACACTGCTCCCTATCAGCCTGCTCTCAGATGCTGTAAAAATATACAGACATTGCACTCCTCCCTATCAGCTGCTTGCCATGCCCACACAACCATAAAATGCAGTTTTCAAGAGAGCACAGAAAAATGTGAGAAAATAAGTCATATGGCACAAAAAAGCATTATTTTAGCTGCTATGTGACCCATCATTAACAAACAGTGCAGTATTGTGTTTTTTTTTTTCAATGAAATTACATTTAGACCCTTTTCACATTTGTGCTTGGCTGCATTGCGTTAACGCTGCATTAATGCTGTCAAATGCAATGGGAAACGCATGCGCTAGTGCATCCATTATTGCATAAATGCATAATGCATAAATAAATACATGCAAACATAATGTCAAACACACCTGCAAAGTGTGGTTGCGTTTGAACGCATGCGTTTGCTGTAGGGCCCAGAGAACATTGCTGGCATGGAAAGCAGGATGATAGACAAGGAAGCAGGGCAAGAAAGTCCAAATGAAGCAAAGCAAGGTCTACTATTACACAAGGAACAGTAGATATGAAGACCATCTAGGTCTAGGACTTGCTGCAAACAAGTGTTTACCATCAAAGATGTATGCCATCAGGGACTTGCTCCAAAGGGGACAAAGTGCCACTCGCCTGCGCTGCTGCTGAAGAATGCCAGACAGTTGGAATATCTGGGTTAAAATATTTTGCTTTATTTCCAACGCATTTCGGAGCTGCTACCGGGCTCCTTCCTTAGGGACAATCAAGTTATCACGGTATATCCAGTTATTTATACATGTAAGAGCGCCAAAATGCACAACTGCTGAATCACAGTGACGTCACAATGTGGGTGGAAACTCTGACGTACTCCTATGTGTCATCAGTAACAATGATCATTACACCGATTCTATTACAATGTTTAAAATCAAATACCAGGTATATGATTTTAAACATTGTAATAGAATCGGTGTAATGATCATTGTTACTGATGGAGGAAGGAGCCCGGTAGCAGCTCCAAAATGCGTCGGAAATAAAGTAAAATATTTTAACCCAGATATTCCGACTGTCTGGCATTCTTCAGCAGCAGCCCAGGTGAGTGCCACTTCGTCCCCTTTGAAGTCACCTTCACCATGGTCATCCGTGGAGGTGCGGGTCCTGCAGCAGCTGTCCAAGCGGTCATTCTTGGTTGTGGGTTACACAACTGCATCAGGTGAGCAGTTTTCATTAAGATTTCCTGTCATCCTGTCCGAGGGATAAGACCAGGCCCGGACTGAGAGGCAGGAGCATCGGGAGTTCTCCCGCTGGGCCGTTGGTTGTGGAGTGGGCGGGGCCTAGTGGCAGACTGGGTGATGGAGCAAAGAGGATTTTGTCCTTTATGGACCATTCTGGGCCGCCAGGTACCCTGGAAACTTTGCACATTGAAATCACCAGCGGCCGCATTATAATCTGTACAAGCCTCCAGATGATGTGGCCGCTGGTGATTGAAGTGCTGCGCCGCTGAATCACCTGGCGGCCGCAGCCGCTGAGCAGGGATTTTATACATGAATTGCCGGAGTCCCCGCCCCGGCCATGATCGCTGCTGGCCGACACCCTCTCCTCCTCTCCCCTCTGTTAGACAATGTAATCAGCTGTCATTTCGGAGGGAGAGGGGAGGGTTGTGGGGGAGGGGGGCGCAACTCCATATGCCTCACACAGGGAGCTGAATGACCCCGGAAGTAGCAGCTCTTGCATTTCTGAGTTCATTCAGCTTCCTGTGTCAGAGAAGCTGCAGCTACAACATGTGTGGAGTGAGGTGACATCATCTCACCACACTGCAGGAAGTCAAGACAGACTGAGGAGGAGGAGGACGATCCCGAAGCAGGAGGACAGGACACAGGAGAAGGAGCAGGTGAGTGCACTGCTCCTAGATCTGAAGATGGGGCAGGAAGTCTAATCATGCAAGCTGGAAGGGAGATGGGGCAGGAGAGCTTATGCCGGAGGGGGGGGATGGGTCAGTAAGGCTAATGCTGCAGGCTAGAGGGGGGATGGGGCAGGAGGGCTAATGCTACAGGATGGGGGGGATGATTGAGAGGCTAATGCTACAGGTGGGGGGGGGGTGATGGGGAGGCTAATGCTGCAGGCTAGGGGCTTGATGGGGCAGGAGGGCTAATGCTGCAGGCTGCTGGGGATGATGGGGAGGCTAAATCTACAGGCTGGGGGGGATTATAGGGTAGGAGGACTAATGCTGCAGGCTGGGGGGATTATGGAGCAGGAGGGCTAATGCTACAGGCTGCTGGGGATGATGGGGAGGCTAAATCTACAGGCTGGGGGGGGATTATAGGGTAGGAGGACTAATGCTGCAGGCTGGGGGGGATTATGGAGCAGGAGGGCTAATGCTACAGGCTGCTGGGGATGATGGGGAGGCTAAATCTACAGGCTGGGGGGGATTATAGGGTAGGAGGACTAATGCTGCAGGCTGGGGGGGATTATGGAGCAGGAGGGCTAATGCTACAGGCTGGGGGATGATGGAGAGGCTAAATCTACAGGCTGGGGGGGATTATAGGGTAGGAGGACTAATGCTGCAGGCTGGGGGATTATGGAGCAGGAGGGCTAATGCTACAGGCTGGGGGGATGATGGGGAGGCTAAATCTACAGGCTGGGGGGATTATGGGGTAGGAGGGCTAATGCTGCAGGCTGGGGAGGATTATGGGGCAGGAGGGCTAATGCTGCAGGCTGGGGAGGATTATGGGGCAGGAGGGCTAATGCTACAGGCTGGGGGGATTATGGGGCAGGAGGGCTAATGCTGCAGGCTGCTGGGGATGATGGGGAGGCTAAATCTACAGGCTGGGGGGGATTATAGGGTAGGAGGACTAATGCTGCAGGCTGGGGTGGATTATGGAGCAGGAGGGCTAATGCTACAGGCTGGGGGGATGATGGAGAGGCTAAATCTACAGGCTGGGGGGGATTATAGGGTAGGAGGACTAATGCTGCAGGCTGGGGGGATTATGGAGCAGGAGGGCTAATACTACAGGCTGGGGAGGATGATGGGGAGGCTAAATCTACAGGCTGGGGGGGATTATGGGGTAGGAGGGCTAATGCTGCAGGCTGGGGAAGATTATGGGGCAGGAGGGCTAATGCTACAGGCTGGGGGGATTATGGGGTAGGAGGGCTTATGCTGCAGGCTGGGGGATTATGGGGCAGGAGGGCTATGCTGCAGGCTGGGGGGATTATGGGGCAGGAGGGCTAATGCTGCAGGCTGGGAGGTTATGGGGCAGGAGGGCTAATGCTACAGACTGGGGGGGATGACGGGGAGGCTAAATCTACAGGCTGGGGGGATTATGGGGTAGGAGGGCTAATGCTGCAGGCTGGGGGGATTATGGGGCAGGAGGGCTATGCTGCAGGCTGGGGGGATTATGGGGCAGGAGGGCTAATGCTGCAGGCTGGGGAGGTTATGGGGCAGGAGGGCTAATGCTACAGACTGGGAGATATGATGGGGAGACTAATGATACAGGCTAGGGGGGGTGATGGGGCAAGAAAGCTAATGCTACGGGGGGGGAATTGGAAAGGAATATTTATGCTATTGGCTGGGATGATGTGAAGGCTGATGCTATAGGCTGGGGATGATGTGAAGGCTGATGCTATAGGCTGGGGATGATGTGAAGGCTGATGCTATAGGCTGGGGATGATGTGATGGCCGATGCTATAGGCTGGGGATGATGTGAAGGCCGATGCTATAGGCTGGGGATGATGTGAAGGCCGATGCTATAGGCTGGGGATGATGGGGAGGCCGATGCTATAGGCTGGGGATGATGGGGAGGCCGATGCTATAGGCAGGGGATGATGGGGAGGCCGATACTATAGGCAGGGGATGATGGGGAGGCCGATGCTATAGGCTGGGGATGATGGGGAGGAAGGTTGGCGCTTTAGTCTGGGGATTAGGGGTCATATTACTGTAGACAGGGGGCTATTAATATGGAAAAGTTTTTAGAGTAGCTTTTACCATATGCTGGGGTTCATGAGGTGGTTATTACTGTAGATTAGGGCTGAGAGGGGCTTTTACTGTAGACAGGGGGTTAAGGTGTTTTACAGAGTGAGGGATAATGCAAGGGACAAAATAGATGGAAGACAATGTGTGGGGATCAATATGGAGTGGAAAAATGAAAGGGAATCAGTATAAAGAGTGGGACAGTGTGGGGGTCTCGGCATTAGGCATGAGGCAGAGTGGTGGTGTCTGTATGGGGGGAGGTAGTGTGAGGGGTTTCATTATTGAGAAGGAGCAGCATTGGGGGACAGTATAGAGGGGGGCAGTGAGGGCGCAGTATGAAGACAACATGAGTGGGACATTGCGAAGAAGGAGCAGCGTGATGTGGGGACAGTGTGGAGATCATGGTTCATAATTGAGGAAAGTGTAGGTATAATTTATAAGGGGCAGAGTGTGGAGATTATTAGGGGTTAATGTGACGGTCATACTATACAAGAGCGGATGGTGTGGTGGGATTATTTTATAGGTGAGGCTAGTGTGGAGGCCATGTACCGTAATAGGGACAGTGAGGTGAGGAGTAATTCTTTATTTGCAGGGACACAGCATAGGTCTTATTTAGGACACAGCATAGGTGGTTATTTTTTATTCAGGAGCATTATAATGACAATGTTGTTTTTTTAAGGGCATTGTGTCAGGATGTGCTGCAGAGGATCGGAGAAGAGGGAAACCTGCAGAGACGAGCTGTGGATGTGAAATCATTATGGAGTCGGGCACGTGACAAAACAGCGATCAGGTGAGTATATTAGGACAGAGACCTCACACTACACTAACATTTACACAGATTTAGGGGGCTTTTTTAAATATTTGCAGAAACATCTACTTCATTTAATATGCAAATGAGGGTGCTTTGTTGAATAGTTTCGCTATCATATTTGTACTTTAAATCAAGTATTTTGTCTTTATTGACAGTACTCAAGTAAGGGCGTGCTGTCTAAAATCAGCCTGGCACAGTACCACTTCTCATGTCCTGTATACTGGGTGTAATCCTCAGTATCTGTATTATTCTGTATATATACCCTGCACAGTACCACTTCTCCTGTCCTGTATACTGGGTGTAATCCTCAGTATCTGTATTATTCTGTATAAATACACTCCACAGTACCACTTCTCCTGTCCTGTATACAGGGTGTAATCCTCAGTATCTGTATTATTCTGTATATATACACTGCACAGTACCACTTCTCCTGTCCTGTATACTGGGTGTAATCCTCAGTATCTGTATTATTCTGTACATACACTGCACAGTACCACTTCTCCTGACCTGTATACTGGGTGTAATTCTCAGTATCTGTATTATTCTGTATATATACACTGCACAGTACCACTTCTCCTGTCCTGTATACTGGGTGTAATTCTCAGTATCTGTATTATTCTGTATATATACACTGCACAGTACCACTTCTCCTGTCCTGTATACTGGGTGTAATTCTCAGTATCTGTATTATTCTGTATATATACACTGCACAGTACCACTTCTCCTGTCCTGTATACAGGGTGTAATCCTCAGTATCTGTATTATTCTGTATATATACCCTGCACAGTACCACTTCTCCTGTCCTGTATACAGGGTGTAATCCTCAGTATCTGTATTATTCTGTATATATACACTCTGCACAGTACCACTTCTCCTGTCCTGTATACAGGGTGTAATCCTCAGTATCTGTATTATTCTGTATATATACACTGCACAGTACCACTTCTCCTGTCCTGTATACTGGGTGTAATCCTCAGTATCTGTATTATTCTGTATATATACCCTGCACAGTACCACTTCTCCTGTCCTGTATACAGGGTGTAATCCTCAGTATCTGTATTATTCTGTATATATACACTCTGCACAGTACCACTTCTCCTGTCCTGTATACTGGGTGTAATCCTCAGTATCTGTATTATTCTGTATATATACACTGCACAGTACCACTTCTCATGTCCTGTATACTGGGTGTAATCCTCAGTATCTGTATTATTCTGTATATATACACTCTGCACAGTACCACTTCCCCTGCCCTATATACTGGGTGTAATCCTCAGTATCTGTATTATTCTGTATATATACACTGCACAGTACCACTTCTCATGTCCTGTATACTGGGTGTAATCCTCAGTATCTGTATTATTCTGTATATATACACTCCGCAGTGCCACGTCTCCTGTCCTGTATACAGGGTGTAATCCTCAGTATCTGTATTATTCTGTATATATACACTGCACAGTACCACTTCTCATGTCCTGTATACTGGGTGTAATCCTCAGTATCTGTATTATTCTGTATATATACACTCCGCAGTGCCACGTCTCCTGTCCTGTATACAGGGTGTAATCCTCAGTATCTGTATTATTCTGTATATATACACTGCACAGTACCACTTCTCATGTCCTGTATACTGGGTGTAATCCTCAGTATCTGTATTATTCTGTATTTATATACTGTACAGCACCACTTCTCCTGTCCTGTATACTGAGTGTAATCCTCAGTATCTATTATTATGTATATATACACTGGACAGTGCCACTTCTCCTGTCCTGTTATCAGAGGCAGTATTGGACTTTGTGATTTTCAGCATTTAATTGTTGTTTGAATTAATTATTCCCAATATGGAAGTCATCGCTTCTCTTCTGTACAGGTGATGACTTTCCCTTCGCTGTGGATTTGATCGCTGGGATTCCACAATCCTGAGAAACGTGGCTTTGACGATCACCATGTAAATGGAGCTGCGGTTGATTTCCCTTTGCTGCACCATTGACATGTGGCTCTTCAGATAACTCCTTTAAGAAAGTGATGAGGCCACGACAATGTAAAAACGACATTCACTGGTCGGGGCTGATGGGTGATATAGTATGTGGGCTGGTGGGGCTTGTTTTCCAGGGCTGCTTTTTGGTCCCAGTCCGGCCCTGGATAAGACCCTATTGTGCTTTTTCTCATTCACAGATCAGCGACTTGCAGCAGAAAGGCAGTAGATAGTAGAGATTAATAGGCACACTCATTTTTTATTAGACTGGAATAGTAGAGATAGATAATCAAGTTCCTAGCTTACAAAAATATTGGTGTGTAAAGCACAGTATTAACTGAGTGGTATAGGTTCAGGTACCTACCGCAGAAGAGATGAGAGTGCAATAGCACCAGGAGTCACAAGACTGAGCTAGGAAATAGTTGTAGATTATCGAATAGCAAATAAGAGTTTGCTGAAGAGATGATTAAACATCAGAGTGAAGTGGATGATTGAGCAAAAACTGATAGTTCCCATTAGCTGAAAGCTGTGCTTCATGAATACTCAGCAGTGACTACCTAGGTCGGCTATTATTCGACTCACAGTAGTAAGTTCTGAACACAGATGTATATTAAACTGCATGTCTCCTTATTGTGGGAAATTCTTCACTGCCCTTGTAACATTTATAACAGAAAAAATTCTGTATATTGTCTTTTTTTTTTTTTTTTAAGAGCTAATAATGAACTTGGAATGTGTAATAAAGCTACTGTTAAATACTACCACATTGTGGAACATCTACTTTCCAAGCAGAGTGGTCAACCTGTAAATGTCCATCTCTTTTTACTCCTCACGTAACATTTATAGAACTAAAGTGGGAGGTCTGCAGTATATATCACAAAGGAGAAATTGAGACTGCTGTATATAAATTACATAGGAGACATCAAGATCCCTGAGGAAGCCACAAGCGAAACATGCATTGGGGCCTCTCATGCACATAAACACTTTTTTTTCACATGGATAAGCATTGCTAGCACTTCATCTATTTACTTGTGTGTGGCAGTTGTATTTTTGTATGATTTACTTATGGTTATGTTTCCATTAGTTATACTTAATATCCTTCACATTCTATTCTATTGAATGGCACAGATATTGCACCTTTATTAGTCATCTTGTAGTGGGATTACTCATTTTTTTCATCTTTATTCATGTGCATCCAATATTTAGAGAATGTTCTATTGACACTGTGCACTACCTGCAATCATAGTGCTATCACTATTACCTAAGGTGAATCAGGCCCTGTACAAGGTTATTCAGCACCTTATTTATCTGATTTACATGCTAGATTTTCCATACCTATACAATAATGTAATTCATTATGTGCTGCTGTGTGGTCTCTCTCTCTTTTTTTTTATCTGTATCTTTACACCTGATCATATTTGATAATGTATTTCGAATATGATTTGTTAAGTGCTGCATCCTGTTTTTACGTATAATCTTAATAAAAGCTATGTTTTACTAAATGCAGAGTATTGTTTATATTAATTAATATGGGCTGTGATTCTCTGCATTTAATTTCTGGTTCTTGAGTCACCAAGACTACTGTATATACATCGCATAGTATACATTAAGTCTGCATATATTACATATAGACATTGCATAGGAGGAATAGACATCTCTTTATATAAATTACATAGGAGACACCAGTACTGCTGTAAATTAATCACATAGGATACACTGAGACTGTTGTGTATGCATAACATTGGAGATACTGAAATTACTGTATATACATTACATAGGAGACATTGAAACTGCTCTATATACAGTACATCACATAGGAGACATTGAGATATCTGTAAATACATCACATACGAGACATTGAGACCACATTATATACATCACATAGAAGACACATCACAGCTGTATATAGATTACATTTGAGATATCAAAACAGATATATATAGATCACTGAGAAGACAGAGACTGCGCTATAAAAATCACATTTTTCAGACAGAATGTAGTCCACATTGATCAATATTTAAAGGTTTTTGTGTAAGGGGTAAGCTGTGCCACTAGAAAAGTGTTTACAGCAGTCTCCCCAGTGGTAGTATACAGCAGTCTCCCCATTGGTAGTATACAGCAGCCTCCGCAGTGGTAGTATACAGCAGTCTCCCCCTGTGGTAGTATACAGCAGTCCCCCCCCTGTGGTATATACAGGCCCCCCTGTGGTAGTATACAGCAGCCCTTCCCCCTGTGGTATATACAGGCCCCCTGTGGTAGTATACAGCAGCCCTCCCCCCTGTGGTATACACAGGCCCCCTGTGGTAGTATACAGCAGCCCTCCCCCCTGTGGTATATACAGGCCCCCTGTGGTAGTATACAGCAGCCCTCCCCCCTGTGGTATATACAGGCCCCCTGTGGTAGTATATAGCAGCCCTCCCCCTGTGGTATATACAGGCCCCCTGTGATAGTATACAGCAGCCCTCCCCCCCTGTGGTATATACAGGCACCCCTGTGGTAGTATACAGCAGCCCTCCCCCCTGTGGTATATACAGGCCCCCTGTGGTAGTATACAGCAGCCCTCCCCCTGTGGTATATACAGGCCCCCCTGTGGTAGTATACAGCAGCCCGCCCCCCTGTGCTATATACAGGCCCCCCGTTGCTGCCGCCGCACACCTGTAAAAGAAGAGCTTTCATACTTACCCTCCTGTGACCGTGCGCGCATCCCCCGCTCTCCTTCCTGCTTCTACCCGGCGTCCATCCATATGACCGCGCACAAATAATGACGTCATTACAGGCTCGTGGTCACGTGGATGGACGCCGGGTAGAAGCAGGAAGGAGAGCGGGGGATGCGAGCACGGTCACAGGAGGGTAAGTATGAAAGCTCTTCTTTTACAGGTGTGCGGCGGCAACAACGGGGGGGTCTGTATATAGCACAGGGGGGGGGCTGCTGTATACTACCACTGGGGGGTATAAGCCCCTGACTCGTGTATAAGCCAAGGGGGGCACTTTTCAGCACACTTTTTGTGCTGAAAAACTTGGCTTATACACGAGTATATACGGTAAATCCTTTATTTACACAAAGCGTGATGATCACAATTAGAGAATAGCAATGACTGTAGCACAGAAAAGGAGTAATGCATATCTGGAAAATGATTTGCAAATATTGAAGTGTTAGCATGAAAAAAACTGCAAAAAATGCGTTTTTGCTGCATTATTTATTTTTTATTTTATTTTTTACTTGCATTTATGATACAAGTGAATCTCTATAAATTAGAATATAATCAAAAAGTAAATTTATTTCAGGAACTCAATACATAAAGTGAAACACATGTATTATATAGTCATTACAAATAGAATGATCTATTTCAAGTGCTTATTTATGTAAATGTTGATGATTATGGCTTACAGCCAAAGAAAACTCAAAGGTCATTATTTCAGAAAATTCTAATATTATATAAGACCAACTGACATAATGACTTTTAACTCATGAATGTTGGCCTAATGAAAAGTATGTACAGTAAATGTATTCATTACTTGGTCGGGGCTCCTTTTGCATGAATTACTGCATCAATTTGGCGTGGCATGGAGGCGATCAGCCTGTGGCGCTGCTGAGGTGTTATGGAAGCCCAGGTTGCCTTGATAGCAGACTTCAGTTTAACTGCATTGTTGGGTCTGGTGTCTCTCATCTTCCTCTTGACAATCCTTCATACATTCTCTATGGCGTTTAGATCAGGAGAGCTTGCTGGCCAATGAAGCTCAGTGATACTGTGGTTATTAAACCAGGTATTGGTACTTTTGGCAAAGTGGACAGGTGCCAAGTCCTGCTGGGAAATGAAATTTCCATCTCCTAAAAGCTTTTCGGCAGAGAGAAACATGAAGTGCTCTAAAATTTAACCACAACAAGGTGAATCTCATGTATCGGGACCCTAAGCTGAAATAATACCTCCATCAAATAAAGAAGAAATGGAGCCGCACTCAAGGCTTCTGGCAGTGGATATTTATTCTGTCTTCATACGACAGGTTGTGCACAGCGGGTGGGAGGATGGGGGGTACTACGTCGTTTCGCGCCCTGTCTTGGCGCTTCAGCAGGTACAATCCTGAGGATTGTACCTGCTGAAGCGCCAAGACAGGGCGCGAAACGACGTAGTACCCCCCGTCCTCCCACCCGCTGTGCACAACCTGTCGTATGAAGACTGAATAAATATCCACTGCCAGAAGCCTTGAGTGCGGCTCCATTTCTTCTTTATTTGATTGAATACGCTGTGACGCACCTGCTGGCAGCAAGCACCGAGACGAGGCAAGTGATACAACAGGAAGCTCATCCTCCACCCCTCCAGGTCGTGAATTCATGATCCGCTAACGCTGCAGTGAGATCCCCAAAGAAAAAGGGGAACGCTGGAAAGGTTGGTGCTGGCCCAGACCTCTCTTCAAAACATGAGCTGAAATACCTCCATGTGTGATTAAAATCTGCTTGTATGGGAAGGTAAGGTTCTGGCTATAAAGAAAGGTGATTCTACTATGGCTAATAAGTGGGGATGCACGGACAGAAACAGTTAGTACAAATTACAACAAAGACTGATCAGCCCTCCTAATGTGTGTGAACAAAGTGCTAGTGGTTAAAAAAACACATAACTATAAAAGGTTATTATAAGTTATGTTTTTGTATAAAAGGTTATGGCTAGGGTCATACTTGAGATCGAGTTTGCAGATTCTGATCCGGTTTTGAGCATTAATGCTTAAAACCGGATCAGGATCTGCAGCCCATAGGCGCCCATTAAAAAAAACGGATTGTACTTAATGCAATCCAGTTCCCGCATTCCGGGTTCGCTGCCTGTGTGAAAAATCATGCAGGCAGCGTTTTTTGGAGCGGTTTGAAAACTGCAGCGGGTATGCTATAATGGGCACCTATGGGAGCCCATCCGGCTATCGCAAGGCACATGTGAATGCCTGCGGTAGCCGTATGCTTTGTTCAGGGATGAACAAAAGGTTAATGTTAATATTATATGTGGGCAACATATCTCCAGGGAGTTTCCACCCTCCCTAGAGACATGTTGGCCACATAGAGTGGCATGTGAGGGGTTAAATCTCTTTATTACAGTATCACCGCTATTGTCAGCTTTTACAGTTTTATCAATGACAGCCGGCGGATCCTCGCTGTAAGCAGGAGTATGTAATTTGCGTACTTTACATGCCGGTATCCATGGTCCTGAAAGCTTTAACATTAGTTCTATGGGCAGTGCTTCCCCAATGAACTAATGTTAAAGCTTTCAGGATCATGATAGCAGCATGTACAGTATGCACATTACATACTGTATCTCCTCCTTACATGTGGCCAACATGTCTCTAGGGAGGGTGGATACTCCCTGGCGACATGTTGCCCACATATAATATTAACATTAACCCTTTGTTCATCCCTGCGGTAGCAGGGATGAACATGGCATACGGCAACCGGATTGCACATTATGACCAATCCAGTTACCGGATCCGGGTTTAGGGACACATTTTGAAGCCAAAATGTGTCTGAAGGCACATGCGATTACCGCATCCGGATCTGGATGCGGTAATCGCAATGTGCCTTCCAAATGTAACCCTAACCTATTCCTCTGCACACTGGAACACTAAGGGCACAGCCGCACTGGCATGAAACTCGGACGACTGCAATGCTACAAAATATCGCTTTGCTGTTAGACCAATATTAGTCAATGAGTCAAAACAGATTACTGTGTGTCGGAAACTTTTTTCTCATCCAGATTCTGGATGAGAAAAAAAGTTGCAACACGATGCAACAGAATGCGAGTCACGCGCGAGACTCGCCAATGCAAGTGTATGGATCCGACATAATATCGGACACCACACGGACACCACACGGACCATCCGTGTGTAATTCATTATTTTCACAGTTGAATCACTTAAGACACAGGAAAACAGACTAAAAAAGAGGCGTCACATGGGAACCCAAGAAGAAGCTGTCTGCTGAACTCTGACACAACAGACAAACACATCTCCACAGAGACTCCAAACATGGCATACAGCATCAATGTGGAGATGCTCATCGTTCAAATGCAAGAAAGGCCCGAACTGTGGGATCCCAGAGACCCAGGTTATGCTGACCGGAGAAGGAAAGATGCCTCCTGGATATACATAAAGAGACAACCATTCCCATGTTATGACAACAGCTCACGTAATGTGCAGATCAACCTTGGTAATGTATTATTATTTTTTCCCACAATGTACGTATGTATTGTTTGTGTGCTTGCAACAAAGTATTCAATTAGATCTACAGTGCCAATAGTGTACAGTGCCTTGTGAAAGTATTTGGCCCCCTTGAACTTTTCAACCTTTTGCCACATTTCAGGTTTGAAACATAAAGATATAAATTCTAATATTTTTTGTGAAGAATCAACAACAAGTGGGTCACAGTCATGAAGTGGAACAAAATTTATTGCATATTTTACTCTTTTTTTTAACATAAAAAACTGAAAAGTGGGGTGTGCAATATTATTCGGCCCCTTTACATTCAGTGCAGCAAACTCACTCCAGAAGTTCAGTGAGGATCTCTAAATGATCCAATGTTGTCCTAAATGACTGGTAATGATAAATAGAATCCACCTGTGTGTAATCAAGTCTCCGTATAAATGCACCTGCTCTGTGATAGTCTCAGGGTTCTGTTTCAAGTGCAGAGAGCATCATGAAGACCAAGGAACACACCAGGCAGGTCTGAGATACTGTTGCTGGGAAGTTTAACACTAGAAGTCCCAGAGAGGGGTCATTTAATATTTCTACCTTTGGAACCCAGAGACGGGTCGAATGACCTGAAGGATTTTAGGCCACATTTACAAATGAAAGGATGCTAATTGGAGCCATCAGAGTTGTCAGTTTGGATTAAGGGTCATTTGACCCTCTTTCGGGACTTCAGGGGGGAGCTCGAAATTCCTGGGACTTCTAGTGTTAAAGCCGGATTTGGATACAAAAAGATTTCCCAAGTTTTAAACATCTCAAGGAGCACTGTGCAGGCGATCATATTAAAATGGAAGGAGTTTCAGACCACTGTAAATCTACCAAGACCCCACCGTCCCTCCAAACTTTCATCTCAAACAAGGAGAAGACTGATCAGAGATGCAGCCAAAAAGCCCATGATCACTCTGAATGAACTGCAGAGATGTACAGCTGAGGTGGGAGAGTCTATCCATAGGACAACAATCAGTTGTACACTGCACAAATCTGGCCTTTATGGAAGAGTGGCAAGAAGAAAGCTATTTCTCAGATAACCATAAAATGTTTTGGTTGAAGTTTGCCACACTCCACCTGGGAGACACACCAAGCATGTGGAATAAGGTGCTATGGTCAGATGAAACCAAAATGAAACTTTTTGGGCACAATGCAAAACGATATGTTTGGTTTAAAAGAAACTCAGCTCATCACCCTCAAAACACTATCCCCACTGTCAAACATGGTGGTGGCAGCATCATGGCAGCATCATGGTTTGTGCCTGCTTTTCTTCAGCAGGGACAGGGGAGATGGTTAAAATTGATGGGAAGATGGACGGAGCCAAATATAGGACCATTCTTGCAGAAAACCTGTTGAAGTCTACAAAAGACCTGAGACTGGAACAGAGACAACAAGACAATGATCCCAAACATAAAGCAAAATCTACAATGGAATGGTTCAAAAATAAATATATCCAGGTGTTAGAATGGCCAAGTCAAAGTCCAGACCAGACCTGAATCTAATTGAGAATCTGTGGAAAGAGATGAAAACTGCTGTTCACAAACGCTCTCCATCCAACCTCACTGAGCTCCAGCTGTTTTGCAAGGAAGAACGGGCAAGAATTTAAGTCTCTCGATGTGCTAAACTGATAGAGACAAACCCCAAGAGACTGCAGCTGTAATCGCAGCTAAAGATGGAGCTACAAAGTATTAACTCAAAGGGGCCGAATAATATTGCACACCCCACTTTTCAGTTTTTTATTTGTTAAAAAAGTTTAAAATATCCAATAAATTTCTTTCCACTTCACGATTGTGTCCCACTTGTTGTTGATTCTTCACAAAAAAATTTGAATTTATATCTTTATAAAATCCAAATTAGAAGAAAAACCAGCAGCACTCACCAGAGTAGATCTTGCAAAATTTTATTCAAGATTCCACATGATCTCCATGAAAAACTTTAGCAGGGGAGGTGGTGCAGGGATGGCGGACGATGGCCTGCCGTTTCGCGGCTAATACCACTTCCACGGGTCCTGATATCACCAAACACCAAAGGAGACTGTGTTGATTGGTCGCTAGAACTGTGGGACCAGCCTGTGTTACACCTTATAGTGCCCAGTTACTCTTGCTTTTGGATTTATATCTTTATGTTTGAAGCCTGAAATGTGGCAAAAGGTTGAAAAGTTCAAGGGGGTGAATACTTCCACAAGGCACTGTATGTTAATGTATTCAAAATGCAGTTGATATTGTTACCAAAAAAAATGGTGTAGTTGTCGCGACCAATATCGTCATGAGAAACAAAATCTCCCTTTCAAGTGGCTCTGACGCATTTAGAAAACACCTATACATTTACTTCCAATGGCTGAGTTTCCTTGCTCATGTGCTTGACCTTAGGCTGTATGTAATACCACTAAACTTCTGTGTTCATGAATGTGTCGACCAATTCAATTGGAGTTGTAATTAGGGATGGGCGAATCTACTCGCTAGGACTCGTTACTCGGCGAGTAGTAAGGGACTCGCAGGACTCGGTACTCTGCGAGTTTCCCAGTGATTACTCGCACGAGTCCAATGCAAATCAATATCAATCCTAGTTTTGTCAGAAACGCTGACAAAACTAGGATTGCCATTGTTTGCATTAGACTCGGCTACTGTGCCAGTGATAGCAGGGAAACTCGCAAGTAACTGCTGTTTCTTTGCGAGCCGAGTCCAGCTGTCTTCTCTGTGCAGCTCCAGGGTCCTAGAGCCCGCCTGCTCACAGACATGATGTAGCAGTGCTGAGATTGTTCTCAGTCTGCTCATTCCCTGTGCATAGACATCTATATTTATGCACAGGGGATGTAGCAGAGAGGACATCGCGTTTTGGACTACGTCGGACAGAAGAGGATTTTTTTAATTAAAGATGGAGTCCCTAATGGCTTTTTTTTATTATTTCAAATAAAAAATTTTCTCTGTGTTGTGTTTTTTTAACCCTTTATTGGAGATTCTTAGTGGCTGGGTCAAACGTGGCCTGACATTAAGAATCTCGGGCTTAATACCAGCTTGTATAACAAAGCTGGTATTAACCCCTTTATTACCCAGCGTGCCACTGCCACCAGGGCCGCTGGAAGAGCGGGGTTCAGCGCCAGAGGATGGCGCTTCAATGAACGCGCCATCTTCTGGGGTGGCTGCGGGCTGCAATTTGCAGCGGGGGGTGCCCAGAAAGCTTGGGCATCCCTGCGCTGCGGATTCCAGCCCCCAGCTTCTTAGCTGTACCTGGCTAGACATAGAAATTGCGCGGAGCCCCACGCATTTTTTTTATTATTTAATGAATTTCAGAGTCAGAGTCTCAGAGTCAGAGTCTCAGAGTCGGAGTCTCAGAGTCGGAGTCGCCTCAGAGTCGGAGTCGCCTCAGAGTCGGAGTCGCCTCAGAGTCGGAGTCGCCTCGGAGTCGGAGTCGTCTCTGAGTCGGAGTCGGAGTCGAGTCGGAGTCGTCTCGGAGTCGTCTCGGAGTCAAGTCGGAGTCGGAGTCGTCTCGGAGTCGGAGTCGTCTCGGAGTCGGAGTCAAAAAAATGCGTGGGGCTCCGCGCAATTTCTATGTCTAGCCAGGTACAGCTAAGCAGCTGGGGGCTGGAATCTGCAGCGCAGGGATGCCCAAGCTTTCTGGGCACCCCCCGCTGCAAATTGCAGCCGCCCCAGAAGATGGCGCGTTCATTGAAGCGCCATCCTCTGGCGCTGAACCCCGCTCTTCCAGCGGCCCTGGTGGTGGTGGCACGCTGAGTAATATAGGTTAGGGCCAGCTTTGTATTATCAGCTGGCCCTAAGCCCGAAATTTATGGCGGTCTCGCCAATATTAGACATGACCGCCATGAATTTCTATTAAATTGTTTTAAAAAAAACACAACACAGAGAAATTTTTTTATTAGAAATAAAAAAAAAGCCATTAGAGACTCCATCTTTAATTAAACAAATCCTCTTCCGTCCGACGCAGTCCAAAACGCGATGTCCTCTCTGCTCATCCCTGTGCATAGATATAGATGTATATGCACAGGGAATGAGCAGACTGAGAACAATCTCAGCTCTGCTACATCATCTCTGTGCACAGACATTCATGTCTGTACACAGGGAATGAGCAGACTGAGAACAATCTCAGCACTGCTACATCAGGCAGCAGGCGGGCTCTAGGACCCTGGAGCTGTGGCAGCCAGCACAGAGGAGACAGGACTCTTATCTGTGCGAGTTTCCCAGCGATTACAGTTGCAAAGTAAACGAGTCCAATGCAAATAAATGACAAAACTAGGATTGCTTCAGGCTGAAGCTTCCGAGACACATCTGCGATTTGTAAATCTCACACTACTCGCTATTACTCGCTTCCCCATTCATTAACATTGGACTCGCTAGACTCGCAACGAGTAGCGAGTCCTGGGCTCGGACTCGCTAGAGTCAAGCGATTCCGAGTAATTTAGGATTCGCCCATCACTAGTTGTAATATCCCAATTCCGATTGGGTGAAGATGGATGTACACCTTCTGTGTTGCAGATTGACAATGAGTTAGCACCAGCAGCACCCCCACCATCTGCATGTCCTTCCAAATGTGCACCCAGCGCAGAACCAGTAACCACAGGCAACCAGCATTCTGCACTTGAGAGTGGCCAAAGTGCCAGAGTAAATTGGCTGCATCCGATGTCCCCTCTATCGTCATCTGTAGTACATCGGGCTAGGCGCTGCAGGGATGTAGGTCACAAAAATCAGAGGCGAGAAGTTGACAATAGTGTGCTACAATATCTGGTGCGCACTGTGAATCATGATAGTGAGGAAGCTTTTGGATGTAGCCTCAGCAACTACTTGGAGAAATTCCATGTCCAGTGAGGCTTAGAGCAAGGGCTGCCATACAAATTGTCCTGTATGCGTGTCTGCCGCCAAGCAACCAACATACTGAGTTCAACCTTCTAGAAGAGTGGCAGAATTCACCAGACAATTTGATTAGCATGGCTGAAACTGTGTCCACACAGGCCCCCTCCTCATCATCATCACAACCATCAGAAAATCAAGTTGCACACCATTGTCAATTACCCCAGACCAATATAGTAACTCAAATGCCTCCATTTCAGCAATTACCTTCAGTTGTGCATATGCAACACGGCTCACAACCAATCAGACACCACAGTGCTGTTCATACACAGCATACACCATCTTGGCCATACCACCAGCAATCAAACGAGCACCAAGAACTGCATTATTGTAACACGCAAAATTCCTGGCAAAGGCAAAATACTTATGCTGCAGCTCAACTAACACATCCAAATATTGGTGTGGTCAAAAGTAATTTAGAACCCAAGGGCCATTTGCAAACACTGCAACAGTCAACATTACAGGATGCACAAAACCAAGAAAATGTAATGCATGGTCAGCACTTTAACCAAACATTCAAGCATCCATCTCAATCACATCCTTCATCCAGGGGAATAGCTGAGAACAATCAAACGTTACAAAATGAGTCACATGGGCCTCCTAATCAGAATTCAGTGCCTAACTGTGTACAAAACAAGGATAATCCTACATATACCAGCATTTAATGTTTTTTTTTCATAGTGTATTGTACAAATGTTTTGATTACAAAAAATATATGTTAATATTGTGTTATATTGGTTTGATGTGTACCGCTAAATAGCTGTGAACATATGTACATAATATGTTTCCATGGCTGAAGAGTAACATGTATGAGTACAAGAAAAGAAAGTAAACTTTTTTGTTCATAACAAAACAAATGTTTATTATTACAACAACCTGTGCATAAACATTTTATAGTGTAGTGTGTAAAATAAACGTAAAAGCCATAACACATCTGGCAAAACCATGTAACAAATTGTCCTATTTATGTTGGCAAAACATATTGATCCTGCCATGGAATAAATCCGTGTGGCGACACAAAATAGTTGGTAAACATGTAAAGGACTCTTAGTGCAGATGGCTCATGCCTATGGACAACAACCTGTGCTGCAAGAGGATATGGAGCATCTTGCTGTGGGTCAGATGTTGAAACTTAAGCTGGCCGATCATGAATCCTTGGGAAATTGTGCAACATTACACATGCCATAATAACTGTATCTACATGCGTTTCACTTAGCTTTATGGGAGAAATTAGAACTCACTATTTTCCAGTTAAAATGCCGAATGTGCACTCTACCATCCAACATGCACGTAATAGTCTGTAATTGAACATACGGCGACGACAATCCAAGCCACGTCTTGGGTAAAGCTGCATGACCTCATGCCTCAATTGAAAGGCCTTGTCACCAACTATCATAAAAGGGACTGGATCGCCTAAAGAGTCTGGTAGTTGTGCAGATGGGGGAACATTCAGACTCTTCTGGATGAGGCGATGACCCAATATCGAGTTCTTAAAGATATTTGAGTCTCTGGTTTTCCCATAAGAATCAACATCGACAGCTATGAAGTGGTATGTGCTGTCAACCAAACCCAACAGCACAATGGAGAAACAATGCTTAAAATTGAGAAATTGAGTGCCTGAGTTTGGTGGTTTCTTGATGCGGATATGCTTCCCATACAGACAGCCAATGCAGTTTGGAAATTGGCAAGTCTTCCAAAAACCATTGGCAATATGGGACCAGTCTGCTTCTGTTGGTTCTGGGAGCACCGTTGGCTTCAGCAAACGCCATATGTCTTCATAGGTAGATTGTACAATGACACCAATAGTAGATTTCCCATTTAAAAATTCTGGATGTAAGCCTGCAAATAAAAGGCCAGTTGCGAGAAACCTATGAATGGAAATAAATGTGTTAAAAAATGATCAAGCCGAACAATGACTGATACATAGACAATGATATTCAAGGAAGAAACTCAAAAAATCAGAAAAAATATGCATAACATGCACACATGGTGTAGGAGAATTACATGCATGTGTGGCAATGAGTTAAACTACATACATTTTTTGTTGATGAACATAATATCTGTACAGCAGTTGACAATACCTAGGTTGGGACTGCATATGTAAACAAAGTTATTTACATCCTTGGGCTAACAATATACTTAACTTATCTGTATAACTATGCAGGGAATCAAATATGTGTGCACAGTATCCTATATGCGGGTTTGTGTATGGCTCTACACATTTGTAATGTTCACACATACAGTTAGAGTAAGCACATCAAGGTTTATATTGTTAACCCCAACCTGTGACTTAGATACATGTACAACTAGTACACAGACAGGCCCACAAGTTAAATAGGACCTGTCACCCCCCTGGTGCTATGCTAACTGAATACAGCACTGCATGCAGCGTGTCTGCATTCAGGGAAGGGGTCCCCCATGTCTCTAGTTCCCCTGTAAGGTGTTAAAAAGATTTTATAAAGTGTTCAGATAAGGAGTCCGGAAGGACTTACTCAGTAATTAGTCATCACTGCTCCCTAGTGCCCTCCCCACCTCCAGCCTTCTCTGTGCCACCTCAAGCCCTCTCTTGTTCAGCCTCCTGTATGTGTCGTCGCAGAGGGCTGGAGGTGGCACATAGAGGGCTGGAGGCGGGGAGAACACCAGCAACTGTGATGAAACATACAGGAGGCTGAACAAGAGAGGGCTGGAGGTGGACCATAGAGGGCTGGAGGCGGTGAGTACACCAGCAACAGTGATGACCCAGATTGCCCTGGTCTGATGCAATCCGGCACCACAGAGTCCCATGTTATGGGGCGCTGGATTGCACCGGACCGGTACAATCCGGGAGAATCCGGTTTTCAAACCGGGTTGACAACCGGATTCACCCGGATTGTACCGGTCCGGTACAATCCGGCGCCCCATAACATGGGACTCTATGGTGTCGGATTGCACCGGACCGTTACAATCCGGGAGAATCCAGTTTTCAAACTGGTTTTCTCTTTTGGACGCATTCCCGCCGGGATTTTCAAATGAACAGCTGACTCAGGTCAGCTGTTCAATTGAAGTAACAGTGCTGTCAGGTTCATGTGAGTTCATGCTTGCCTGCATGAACTCACATGAACTTTCCCATGAGTGCACAGGTCTGCTACATCTCTGGTGGAGGTTCTCTACCAGAGATGTAGCAGAGCTAAAGAAGAACCCTGGATTGGACTACGTTGGACGGAAGAGTTTCTGGCTTAGGGCCAGCTGATAATACAAAGCTGGCCCTAACCCCTTTATTACCCAGTGAACCAACGCACCAGGGCCCTGGATGAGCTGGGTTCAATACCAGAACATGGCTCTTCATTGAACATGCCATCTTCTGGGGGGGCTGCGGGCTGCAATTCATAGCGGGGGGTGCCCAGAAGGCTTGGGCCTCCCTGCGCTGCAGATTCCAGCCCCTAACTACCTAGCTGTACCTGGCTGGGCATAGAAATAGCACGGATCACCACGCATTTTTTTTTTATTATTTCATGAAATTCATGAAATAATAAAAAAAAAAAGGGTCTCCCCAATATTTTTGTTTCCGGCCAGGTACAAATAGGCACCTGGGGGTTGGTGGCAGCTGCCTGCTGTATCTGGCTGGATACAAAAAATATGGCGAAGCCAAAAGAAGGCTATACCGAAGGCACCACTTATTAAGGCTTGGATCTGCCCCACTGGTCAAGTAAATCACATTAAAAATAGAAGAAAAAAGCTGACCAGTATGAATGGGCGATCAACATGTATTTTCCAATCATAAATCTTTATTGTAGATACCATAAACAAAACAATGAAGTGCAACTTTAAAAACAATTAAAAGAGCCCCATACAGGACTGCACAGTTATACTTATACTCTACCCACTACAGCAATGAACAATAGTTGTCAAAAGAAAAAACCCACAATGAATCCTGCCCCTACAATAGAAAACACAGTCAAATTATCCTCATACAAAATATCCTTTAGAAAGCTGCCAAGGAAGAATAAGGTGCTGTAATAAAGACACAATCAGTTACCCTCATATGGAACTCTCAGTCAGGGAATTGTCAAGGAGAAACAAAGTGCTATAGTAAAAACGCAATCAATTATCCTCATGTTACCAGAGAGGAATAAAGTGCATTAGAGCAGATTGAGGGAATCACTCCATAACCTATGGTTGGTCAGGGTCGTCTTTGATGACGAAACGCATAGGGTGACCCTCCTTCTCTGCCCACGAGGCTGACCAACCATAGGTTGTGGAGTGATTCTTTATTCTTCCTTGGCAGCTTTCTAAAGGATATTTTGTATGAGGATAATTGACTATGTTTCTATTGTAGGGGCAGGATTCATTGTGGTTTTTTTTTTTTTTTTTTGACAACTATTGTTCATTGCTGTAGTGGGTAGAGAATAAGTATAACTGTGCAGTCCTGTATGGGGCTCTTTTAATTGTTTTTAAAGTTGCACTTCATTGTTTTGTTTATGGTATCTACAATAAAGATTTATGATTGGAAAATACATGGAGATCGCCCATTCATACTGGTCAGCTTTTTTCTTCTATTTTAAATATGGCAAAGCCAACGTCAAATTTTTTTCTGAAAAATCCAAAAAACAATATGAATGAAAGGGACTGCATCTTTATTAACCCCTCGACCATGGTCGATGGGTTAATAAAGATGCAGTCCCTTTATATAGGATTGTTTAATGGATTTTTCAGAAAAATTTTGACATGGACTTCACCGTCTTTTTGTATGCCAGCCGGATACAGCAGGCAGCAATGGGCTGCCCCCAAGCCCCAGCTGACTATTTGTACTTGCCTGGACACATAAATATCAGGAAACCCTTATTTTTTATTATTTCATGAATTTCATGAAATAATAAAAAAAAAAATGTGTGGGGCTCCGCGCGATTTCTATGTCCAGCCAGGTACAGCTAGGCAGCTGGGGGCTGGAATCCGCAGCGCAGGGAGGCGCAAGCCTTCTGGGCACCCCCCGCTGCGAATGGCAGCCCGCAGCCACCCCAGAAGATGGAGTGATCATTGAAGCGCCATGTTCTGGCGCTGAACCCAACTCTTCCAGGGCCCTGGTGTGTTGGCTCCCTGGGTAATAAAGGGGTTAGGGCCAATATTAGACATGACCGCCATGAATTTCTATTAAATTGTTTAAATAAAAACACAACACCAAGAAAAATTATTTTTATTTAAAAAAAGCAAAAACACACTTAGGGACGCCATCTTTATTTTTAAAAAATCCTCTTCCGTCCGACGTAGTCCAATCCAGGGTTCTTCTTTAGCTCTGCTACATCTCTGGTAGAGAACCTCCACCAGAGATGTAGGGGAGCTGTGCACCCTGGCATGGGAAAGTTCATGTGAGTTCATGCAGGCAAGCATGAACTCACATGAACCTCACATCACTGCTACTGCAAATGAACAGCTGACCTGAGTCAGCTGTTCATTTGAAAATCCCGGCGGGAAGACATTCAAAAGAGAAAACCGGTTTAAAAACCGGATTCTCCCGGATTGTACCAGTCCGGTGCAATCCGACACCATAGAGCCCCATGTTATGGGGCTCCGGATTGCACCGGACCGGTACAATCCGTGAGAATTTGGTTGTCAAACTGGTTTGAAAACCGGATTCTCCCGAATTGTACCGGTACGGTGCAATCCGGCGCCCCATGACATGGGACTTTATTTTGCCGGATTGCACCGGTCCGGTTCAAATTCGGGAGAATCTGGTTTGAACTCCGGGTCATGTGACCGGAGTTCCCGCGATAACATGACGTCACCACAGGTCCTACCAGCAACAGGACCTTGCCGGAAAGGTTAAAATAGACATTTTTATATTTTGGACACTTTCTTTTACTTAAAGAAAGTGTTCAAAACATAAAAATGTCTATTTTAACCTTTGCGGCAAGGTCCTCTTGCTGATAGGACCTGTGGTGACGTCATATTATCGCGGGAACTCCGGTCACCACAGATCCTTACAGCAACAGGACCTTGACGGAGCCATCGGTGGACCACGGACAGGTGAGCATACAATTTTTTTTTATTTTTAACACTTTATTTTACTTAATAGCTGTTTATTTTGGCTGAAAATGCGGCAGATGCGGTTTTCTGACCGCATCTGCCGCATTTTCAAACAAACATCAAACAGCTTCTAGAACTGCCAAATTTGAACCAAATTGTTCGAATTCGGCGAATGACTCGAACACCGCCAAAAACAACTCGAATTTGAGATTGGCAAACAATTCGAGTCGAACATCGCTCATCTCTAGTGAAGGTACCTTTAAAGTGGTGGAAATTCCTTGAATGGTAGAGTCCATTAAGATCTTTGACTTGGACCCCAAAGGCTGCATGCATGCCCACTTATCCAGTAGGGGATGTGCAAATGCTGCAAAACATGGGAAACAGAGATATAACTTAAAAAAAACACAGGCCTCGGTCAATAAAGAACTTCTTCTCTAGCCAAAATGCAAACTAAGGGTTATTTCATCGACCAAACGAGATGCTTATTTTTAGGAAAATCCATTGTAGTGGTTGGAAAAACTTTCTGCCAGCTTTCTTAGCATTGCCCAGGCTAAAGGTCAGTGCTGTTGATGGTACTCCACTGCTACACGGTTTCAGGGAGTCACAAGGACTACTCCTGTTGGGGAATTCTCTGCTACCATCTGCACACTCTATCATCGCGACCGCTGGAGTAAATGATGGAGGAACTAAGGGACGAGCATGGCTTAGAGGCTAGACAGGAAAAGTTGTGGCATACTGTCATGCCCTGTGAGCTTGGGTGCAGCTGGATGGCCAACCAAGAGGCCAGTCCTCCGCCCAATGCCACATTCTCTCCCTCTCAGCCCCCTCCTACCACCTCTCAAAGTGGTCAGCGGTGGCAACCCAAAATTCCCCAACTGAGAATCACCCTTTGCTACCCCACACCTTCATGAAAGTGACCTTCCTGGCAAAGATGTTGTGCAGTCTTTTGGGAAGATGGTCACACACCAGAGTGGACAAGTTGATGTAGCACTGATGCCCTGTACCTTCTTCCACTACGAAGCCAAAACCATTATCCTGCAACAATGCCACCAAATTGCCTCGGGTACCCATGTTGTAGAAGTGATTGGCCTTATGCTGTTGCAACCAGTCCCTGGCCATATTATTGACATAACAAACCTCCTCAATAACGAAGACAGGAGTCGGAGTCAGATTAGGCGGTTCATACCATGCCGGATAGTTGCTTGGAGGTAGGGATGAGCGAGTCTACTCGCTAGGACTCGTTACTCGGCGATTCTTAAGGGACTCGCTGGACTCGGTAATCGGCGAGTCTTTTAGCGAATACTCGCTCAGTAACGAGTCCAATGCAAGTCAATGTTTTGTCAGAGTTTATTTTATCTCACTCGCTAGACTCGCTAGACTCGCTCTATCACATCGCTATATAGCTTGAATCTCCCCAAACAGCAGTGAGTCTGAGCGAGTCTACGAGTCCGAATCCTAGCGAGTCTGCGATTCCGAGTCCTGTATTCTCTATTCGGGACTCGCGAATCCAGAATCTTTTATGTTACTAGTCAGCATTGCGTGTTAGGTCAGAAAACTTGTGAAGACAGCCAATCATAGTCAGTAATGCCATAGCAGCTTTGGTTGTGTCAGGACTATGATTGGCTGCTGTCCATCGTGATGCCTATGTCATCTATGACAGGCAAGGCAGTATATAAGGCTTGCCCCCGCCATTTTGGGCACATTCCTGAGAAGAGCTGACCTAGTGTAGGGAGACTTGGAGCAGATCTAGGGACAGTTAGGCAGTGTAGGAGTCACATATAACCCAAAAGTTCTTTTCAGAACTAACAGGACGGAGTGTAGGAGTCAAGATTCCTCACACATAACCCAAAAGTTCTTTTCAGAACTACCAGGACGGAGGATTGCTGTACAGGACTGTAAGGAAGGGGAGATAGGAGCAGCCTTACAGTGAATCCAGCACCATCCTCAGAGCTTAGTTCACCCAGCTTTCCGCAGAGCTGTAATCCTAAGCTTTTTCTGATTTTTGGCACTAGTCTACCAAATAATTTTGGTGCCATTTTTCCACAAAAAATTTCCTGTGCCAGTGCGTTGCTGTACGGTGTCCTGCCTGCAGCTCGCACGGTACTTGTAAACTTGCACGCAGCCAGCACCGCAGCCTAACGGTGCCTGGTTCTGCGTACTAAACAATTTTTTCCTGTGCCAGTGCGTTGCTGTACGGTGTCCTGCCTGCAGCTCGCACGGTACTTGTAAACTTGCACGCAGCCAGCACCGCAGCCTAACGGTGCCTGGTTCTGCGTACTAAACAATTTTTTCCTGTGCCAGTGCGTTGCTGTACGGTGTCCTGCCTGCAGCTCGCACGGTACTTGTAAACTAGCACGCAGCCAGCACCGCAGCCTAACAGTGCCTGGTTCTGCGTAGTAAACAATTTTTTCCTGTGCCAGTGCGTTGCTGTACGGTGTCCTGCCTGCAGCTCGCACGGTACTTGTAAACTTGCACGCAGCCAGCACCGCAGCCTAACAGTGCCTGGTTCTGCGTAGTAAACAATTTTTTCCTGTGCCAGTGCGTTGCTGTACGGTGTCCTGCCTGCAGCTCGCACGGTACTTGTAAACTTGCACGCAGCCAGCACCGCAGCCTAACGGTGCCTGGTTCTGCGTACTAAACAATTTTTTCCTGTGCCAGTGCGTTGCTGTACGGTGTCCTGCCTGCAGCTCGCACGGTACTTGTAAACTTGCACGCAGCCAGCACCGCAGCCTAACGGTGCCTGGTTCTGCGTACTAAACAATTTTTTCCTGTGCCAGTGCGTTGCTGTACGGTGTCCTGCCTGCAGCTCGCACGGTACTTGTAAACTTGCACGCAGCCAGCACCGCAGCCTAACGGTGCCTGGTGCTGCGTACTAAACAATTTTTTCCTGTGCCAGTGCGTTGCTGTACGGTGTCCTGCCTGCAGCTCGCACGGTACTTGTAAACTTGCACGCAGCCAGCACCGCAGCCTAACAGTGCCTGGTTCTGCGTAGTAAACAATTTTTTCCTGTGCCAGTGCGTTGCTGTACGGTGTCCTGCCTGCAGCTCGCACGGTACTTGTAAACTTGCACGCAGCCAGCACCGCAGCCTAACGGTGCCTGGTGCTGCGTACTAAACAATTTTTTCCTGTGCCAGTGCGTTGCTGTACGGTGTCCTGCCTGCAGCTCGCACGGTACTTGTAAACTTGCACGCAGCCAGCACCGCAGCCTAACAGTGCCTGGTTGCTGCGTACTAAACAATTTTTTTCCTGTGCCAGTGCGTTGCTGTACGGTGTCCTGCCTGCAGCTCGCACGGTACTTGTAAACTTGCACGCAGCCAGCACCGCAGCCTAACGGTGCCTGGTCTGCGTACTAAACAATTTTTTCCTGTGCCAGTGCGTTGCTGTACGGTGTCCTGCCTGCAGCTCGCACGGTACTTGTAAACTTGCACACAGCCAGCACCGCAGCCTAACGGTGCCTGGTTCTGCGTAGTAAACAATTTTTTCCTGTGCCAGTGCGTTGCTGTACGGTGTCCTGCCTGCAGCTCGCACGGTTTTGTAACTTGCTAACACCTGCACGCACAGGCCAGTCTCAAACACGGCCAGTGCGCTGTACGGTGTCCGCTGCGTCGCTTCGGTACTGTAACTTGACGAGCCAACGACCCTAACGTGCTGTTCTGGTACTAACATTTTCTGTGCCAGTGCGTTGCTGTACGGTGTCCTGCCTGCAGCTCGCACGGTACTTGTAAACTTGCACGCAGCCAGCACCGCAGCCTAACGGTGCCTGGTTCTGCGTACTAAACAATTTTTTCCTGTGCCAGTGCGTTGCTGTACGGTGTCCTGCCTGCAGCTCGCACGGTACTTGTAAACTTGCACGCAGCCAGCACCGCAGCCTAACGGTGCCTGGTTCTGCGTACTAAACAGTTTTTTCCTGTGCCAGTGCGTTGCTGTACGGTGTCCTGCCTGCAGCTCGCACGGTACTTGTAAACTTGCACGCAGCCAGCACCGCAGCCTAACAGTGCCTGGTTCTGCGTAGTAAACAATTTTTTCCTGTGCCAGTGCGTTGCTGTACGGTGTCCTGCCTGCAGCTCGCACGGTACTTGTAAACTTGCACGCAGCCAGCACCGCAGCCTAACGGTGCCTGGTTCTGCGTACTAAACAATTTTTTCCTGTGCCAGTGCGTTGCTGTACGGTGTCCTGCCTGCAGCTCGCACGGTACCTTCCATCTCTGTTAAAATATCTTAGCCTCTAGTGTGTACCTTTCACGAAATAGTACCTGCTACTTGTTTTACAAGCCCCCAGAAAGCCACCAGAAATTATAAAATGTCACACAAAAAACCAAATCCCAAAAAAAGTCTTGCTAAGGGACAGGGACGAGGTACAGGCATTGGTAGTCGTGGCCAACTATCCACCAGTTCGGGCAGACAGACGAGGATTGATCGATCGTTCCTCCTGTCTAACTTTCCCCGTCAGGAAAGTAAACGAGTATTGAGGCCGGAAGACGAACAGCATCTAACGTCTTGGCTGGCAGACAAGACCTCAACAACAGGTTCTTGCAGAACTCAAGGTTCCTTGAGCACTGTGTCTACTGTTGGTACATACCATGCTGGGTCATCTAATCCACAACCTCTTCACAGTTCCTCAGACCAACAGCAGCCCCATGAAAATGTTGACACAGACATGGGTCACTCAGATGACTTATTTGGTACATATAATCCTTTACATGAATCCGGTTTGCCAGACTCCGTAGTAGATGAGATACTTGATGAAGAATTGTCCAATCATGGACAAGTTTTAGAGACACCCCGGCCACATGAACGTGTCTTTCAGCAAAGTCTTAGACCGTCTCAGGAGTTGGAGGATGATGATGATGAGACAGTGACACACTTGTCATCTGGGGAGCAAAATCTATCTTGTTATCGGGAAGATTTAGAAGAGGAAGGGGTTGATGATGAGACAACTGATCCCACGTGGAATGTTGCGATGCAGAGCCAGCAGAGCAGCACGGAGGAAGAAAGTGTGTATGTCCCACCAACAAAGGCACCAAGGCCTACTCCTCCCACCAGAACTGAAAGAGTCACCACTGTTGCCCAAAATGTGTCCACTGTGGCTCAAAATTTGTCAACTGTTGGACAAAATGTCTCAAATGTGGGCCTCAGTAATCCCTCAGGGAGTACAGTCAAGCCTAGAGGTCGGTCAGCCACTGTGTGGAAATTTTTTAAAGATGGGCCTTCTCAAGAAAATGTGGTCATCTGTACCATCTGCCATGCAAGGCTAAGCAGAGGCCACGGGAAAGGAAACCAGAGCACCAGCAGTATGCGGAGGCACATGGCTGGTCAGCACCCTATTCAGTGGTCAAAAGTGCAGCCTTCCACAACAGTGTCATCTGACCCAAAGACTGCGACGGTAACTCAGATACGTCCGTCACAATCAAGTGTTGCTGAAGCTGGTCCAGCTGATATGTACTCATCACAAGCAGCGGTTGCAGAGAGACTGAACACGAGTGCAGACAGTTCTCGGTCAGCAACATCCTTACAGTTATCAGTGACACAGCTGTACGAAAGGAAGCAGAAATACCACTCTTCCCACCCATTAGCCAAAAAAATAAATGCCCAGATAGCTAAGTTGTTAGCAGTCGAGATGTTGCCGTTTAGGCTTGTGGGTACCGACTCTTTCCGTGAGCTTTTGGCTGTGGCAGTACCACGCTACTCGGTTCCAAGCCGCCACTATTTTTCACGTTGTGCCGTCCCCGCGTTACATGAGCATGTCATTAACAACCTCAAGCGTGCCCTCACCAACGCTGTAACCGGGAAAGTACACCTTACTACGGACACGTGGACAAGCAGTTCAGGACAGGGCCGGTACATCTCGCTCACCGCGCATTGGATCAACGTTGTGGAGAGTGTGCCAAACGATGTTAGTGTTACATCAAACATCCTACCCACGCCACGGATAGCTGGCACAACCTCATTCAGGGTCTCTGCATCATCCTATATGTCCACTACCCCATCTTCCGCTTCCTCGACCAATCCTCAATTGCCCTCAACATCACGGCCAAGTTGGGAGGTTTGCTGCAGTGCTTCAGCAAGACGCCAACAGGCTCTGCTGAAGCTGATCTGTTTAGGTCACACACCGCACACTGCAGTAGAGCTGTTGAAAGGTCTGAAGCAACAGACAGATGAGTGGCTATCCCCACTCCAACTCCAGACCGGTCTCGTGGTGAGCGACAATGGTCGTAACCTAGTGGCTGCACTTAAGCTCGGAAACCTTGTGCACGTGCCTTGCATGGCTCACGTGCTGAATCTAGTAGTGCAGAAATTCCTGCGTACATACCCAGAGCTATGTGACCTACTGGAGAAGGTGCGTCGAGTTTGTGCACATTTTCGTCATTCGTCAACAGCGGTTGGAAAACTTTCATTGCTTCAAAAGCAATTGAATTTGCCCAACCACAGACTCATTTGTGACATGCCGACACGATGGAACTCTACATTCCATATGTTATCGAGGATCAATGAGCAGCAGAGGGCAATATCCGAGTATCAGTTGCAACATGCCCGTCAGACCGGCAGTCAGCCACGACATATTAGTACAATGGAGTGGGTGTGGATCGCTGACACATCTGAGGTTCTTGATAATTTTGACTACTGCACAAAACTGGTGAGCGGTGATCAGTCCATCATCAGTGTCACTGTACCCATGCTGTGTCTGCTGAAAGAATCCCTCATTAATCAGAAAAATGAAGCATTGAGAGCCCAGCAGATGGCTATGGAGCCAGATTTAAACAGCGCAGTACCTAGCCAGCAAAGCCAGTATGACCAGGCCACAATGGCTCCTGAGGAGGAACAGGAGCAAGACGATGAAGAGGATTTATTTTTTGTTGGTGCCGATGTCAACCCAGATGGTACTCACAACCCCAGCTTTGTGTCTGTCCACCATGGGTGGCCTGGAGAGGAGGAGGCGGAGACAGACTTTACGGAAACAATGGGTATTGAACATCGTTCTGAGGACACTGAAGACATGAGTCTATGCAGCTTAGGACACATGGCTCACTTCATGTTGACTTGTCTGCTAGAAGACCCACGAGTGATTAACATATTGCACAACGACCTCTACTGGTTGGCCACCTTTCTGGACCCACGTTATAAAGATAAATTCACCTCGCTGCTGTTTCAGTCACCACGTGGCTTGACAATTGACTATTTCAAGAGGGTTCTTGTGGATAATATGCTTCGAATATCACCGTCAGACAACACTCTGCCCATAGTTAGCAACTCTGTGCAACAGCAGCCTTTGGTCGGGGCACAATCATCCACGCTGTCCAGAAGAGATGCTGGAAAGATGTCCGCAAAGTGGGCTATGTTCAATAAGCAATCGAACCTGCAGCGCCATGTTGCACCAGTAACCATCTCTCGGAGACAGAAACTTACCAACATGGTACAAGAATACTTAAGTGACAGTACCTGCTTCCTGACTGATGCCGCAGTCCCGTTTAATTACTGGGTCTCCAAGCTCCACACTTGGACCGAGCTCTCGTTGTATGCCTTGGAGGTGCTGGCATGCCCTGCAGCTAGTGTGACATCAGAGCGGGTTTTCAGTGCCGCTGGGGGTATCATAACTGATACCAGGACACGTCTTACTCCAGAGAATGCAGACAGGCTTACTCTAATTAAGTTTAATAGGAACTGGATTTCACAAGACTTCTTGAGCCCTGAAGACGACAGTACTCAGAGCTGAAGTGCCACGTTCAACATCAATATGATATAATTAATCATTGTATTATATTGTGTCTTTTTGGTACAAGCAGTATGTCCAAGACCAGTAACGATTTGCGTAACCATGTTCCTGCAACCTGGTAATGAGGCTGCTTCATCTTAAACCAACACTACACCTTAACTTCGGTTTCATTAACCATCACAACACCTTTTCACAAGGAATCAACCTTTATTTTCTGTTAGCAAACATTTAAAAGCCCCTTGGGCTAATTTTTTGAGCCACCCTGGCTAACAAGCTGATCCTGGCCCTTAGGCCTGCATTTATACCCAAAATGCAAAACAGCCCCTTGGGCTAATTTTTGGAGACACCCAGCCTAAGAGGCTTATCATGGCCCTTAGGCCTGCATTTATACCCAAAATGCCAAACAGCCCCTTGGGCTAATTTTTGGAAACACCCAGCCTAACAAGCTGATCATGGCCCTTAGGCCTGCATTTACACGAAAAATGCCAAACAGCCCCTTGGGCTAATTTTTGGAAACACCCAGCCTAACAAGCTGAACATGGCCCTTAGGCCTGCATTTATACCCAAAATGCAAAACAGCCCCTTGGGCTAATTTTTGGAAACACCCAGCCTAAGAGGCTTATCATGGCCCTTAGGCCTGCATTTACACTAAAAATGCCAAACAGCCCCTTGGGCTAATTTTTGGAAACACCCAGCCTAACAAGCTGATCATGGCCCTTAGGCCTGCATTTACACGAAAAATGCCAAACAGCCCCTTGGGCTCATTTTTGGAAACACCCAGCCTAACAAGCTGATCATGGCCCTTAGGCCTGCATTTATACCCAAAATGCAAAACAGCCCCTTGGGCTAATTTTTGGAAACACCCAGCCTAACAAGCTGATCATGGCCCTTAGGCCTGCATTTACACGAAAAATGCCAAACAGCCCCTTGGGCTCATTTTTGGAAACACCCAGCCTAACAAGCTGAACATGGCCCTTAGGCCTGCATTTATACCCAAAATGCAAAACAGCCCCTTGGGCTAATTTTTGGAAACACCCAGCCTAAGAGGCTTATCATGGCCCTTAGGCCTGCATTTACACTAAAAATGCCAAACAGCCCCTTGGGCTAATTTTTGGAAACACCCAGCCTAACAAGCTGATCATGGCCCTTAGGCCTGCATTTACACGAAAAATGCCAAACAGCCCCTTGGGCTCATTTTTGGAAACACCCAGCCTAACAAGCTGATCATGGCCCTTAGGCCTGCATTTATACCCAAAATGCCAAACAGCCCCTTGGGCTAATTTTTGGAAACACCCAGCCTAACAAGCTGATCATGGCCCTTAGGCCTGCATTTACACGAAAAATGCCAAACAGCCCCTTGGGCTAATTTTTGGAAACACCCAGCCTAACAAGCTGAACATGGCCCTTAGGCCTGCATTTATACCCAAAATGCAAAACAGCCCCTTGGGCTAATTTTTGGAAACACCCAGCCTAAGAGGCTTATCATGGCCCTTAGGCCTGCATTTACACTAAAAATGCCAAACAGCCCCTTGGGCTAATTTTTGGAAACACCCAGCCTAACAAGCTGATCATGGCCCTTAGGCCTGCATTTACACGAAAAATGCCAAACAGCCCCTTGGGCTAATTTTTGGAAACACCCAGCCTAACAAGCTGATCATGGCCCTTAGGCCTGCATTTATACCCAAAATGCAAAACAGCCCCTTGGGCTAATTTTTGGAAACACCCAGCCTAACAAGCTGATCATGGCCCTTAGGCCTGCATTTACACGAAAAATGCCAAACAGCCCCTTGGGCTCATTTTTGGAAACACCCAGCCTAACAAGCTGAACATGGCCCTTAGGCCTGCATTTATACCCAAAATGCAAAACAGCCCCTTGGGCTAATTTTTGGAAACACCCAGCCTAAGAGGCTTATCATGGCCCTTAGGCCTGCATTTACACTAAAAATGCCAAACAGCCCCTTGGGCTAATTTTTGGAAAACACCCAGCCTAACAAGCTGATCATGGCCCTTAGGCCTGCATTTACACGAAAAATGCCAAACAGCCCCTTGGGCTCATTTTTGGAAACACCCAGCCTAACAAGCTGATCATGGCCCTTAGGCCTGCATTTATACCCAAAATGCCAAACAGCCCCTTGGGCTAATTTTTGGAAACACCCAGCCTAACAAGCTGATCATGGCCCTTAGGCCTGCATTTACACGAAAAATGCCAAACAGCCCCTTGGGCTAATTTTTGGAAACACCCAGCCTAACAAGCTGAACATGGCCCTTAGGCCTGCATTTATACCCAAAATGCAAAACAGCCCCTTGGGCTAATTTTTGGAAACACCCAGCCTAAGAGGCTTATCATGGCCCTTAGGCCTGCATTTACACTAAAAATGCCAAACAGCACCTTGGGCTAATTTTTGGAAACACCCAGCCTAACAAGCTGATCATGGCCCTTAGGCCTGCATTTACACGAAAAATGCCAAACAGCCCCTTGGGCTAATTTTTGGAAACACCCAGCCTAACAAGCTGAACATGGCCCTTAGGCCTGCATTTATACCCAAAATGCAAAACAGCCCCTTGGGCTAATTTTTGGAAACACCCAGCCTAAGAGGCTTATCATGGCCCTTAGGCCTGCATTTACACTAAAAATGCCAAACAGCCCCTTGGGCTAATTTTTGGAAACACCCAGCCTAACAAGCTGATCATGGCCCTTAGGCCTGCATTTACATGAAAAATGCAAAACAGCCCCTTGGGCTAATTTTTCCAGGCACCAAGCCTATGCCTCCATCGTGGGCATTGCATGTACTATGCTCCTAGTACAAGCAATTCTATTGTATGGGCCAAGCACCCTGCTTTCTGAAAAAAATGTATATGAAGCCCCTTCAGCTAATTTTTTTAGGCAACAAGCCTATGCTTGCATCGTGGGCATTGCTTGGACTATCATCCTGCTGGAGCCTGGAGAAAGGTCCCACTGTACGCTCTGTAGAAAACGCGTAGACGCGATGTGTAGCAGGTAGATGTCCCAGCCTCTCACATGTGTGTTCCTAGTCTTGTTGCCATAGCGAGGCATTAAGTAACCCCCCAAACACAGGCACTGTTTATTTGTCAGCAACATTTGTCTGTGGAGTCATGATTTTCCACTTAGTAACCAAGGTGACTTCATGCTCCATGCGGTCCGTAAAGTACTTGCTAATGATGCTCTCTCTCCCCTGTCCTCCACGCCAAATGTCTCGGGGTAATCCTTGACTCATCCCTCTCCTTCAAGCCCCACCTCTAGTTCCTAACCAAGTCCCTGTCACTCCAACTCAAAAATATTTCAAGAATTTGCTCGTTACTCAACCCTGACACAGCTAAAACACTCATTAATGCCCTCATCATCTCCCGCCTTGACTACTGGAACCTCCTTCGCACAGGCCTCCCTGCCAACTCTCTTGCACCTCTCCAATCTATACTAAACTCTGCTGCCCGACTAATCCATCTGTCCTCACGCTACTCACCTGTCTACACCCTCTGCCAAGCCCTTCACTGGGTCCCCGCCCCACAGAGAGCTCACTTTAAAACACTGATCATGACATTCAAAGCCTTACACAACCTATCCCCACCATACATCTCCGACATGATCTCCCGATACCATCCCTCACGCTACCTGCGTTCATCCAAAGAACTTCTCCGACACTCCCCCCTCATCTCCTCTTCCCACAACCGCATACAGGATTTCTCCCGGGCATCAACCATGCTCTGTAACTCGCTGCCCCACCTCATCACTCACTCGCCTACCCTGGGAACCTTCAAGAAGCACCTAAAGACTCACCTCTTCCGACAGGCCTACAACCTGCCATGACACCCCGCTACACGCCCCACGACCGACACCTTCCCCACCCTATTGTATCCCCACCCACCCCTCGTTGAATGTGAGCCCACGCGTACAGGGTCCTCTCCTGTTGTACCTCTATGACCTTATTGTCTATGTTTATTGTACTTCTCCTTGTGTACCTTATCCTCATGTAAAGCGCCATGGAACCTATCGGTGCTATATAAATAAATACTAATTATAATGATGATGACTTTAAGCCCACCCACAAAACAACCTACACATCCATTCCCTGAAAAAAGACAGACACAAAGCAGTTTTTGTAAACTGGGTATTATTCCGCCATAATGGTAAAAATGTCACAATTTTTTTTTTTTTTTTTTTTTTTTTTGGTACAACTTTGTAAACAGTAGGAAAATATAAGAAATAATAACATAAAGAAATTGTGCAATGCACATGAACACAAAATAAAAAACAAAAAAATAAGGGGTCTACAGCTGCTGGTAGGTTGCCGCATCCTCCGGCCTTGCCAGTAAAGTGACACCATCACCCTGGTCCTGCAAGAGGTCAAGGGCCCCATGAATGGCCTCCGGCAACCCTTGAGGGTGGATCCTCTGGGCAGGTGTGGGGAAAAATGGTAGGTCCCTGTTAGGTGGCCATTGTGGAAAGGTAGGTACAGGCCTCTGGGGTGGCACATGGCTGTCCCGGGGTGTGGGCCTGTCTTGTAGGTTGGAGTGTCTGAATTGCCACCCCTCCAAATAATTGAAAACCTCACCTGGGTGGTTTGGTGGGCGACTGGCGTCAAGCACAATCTGTAATGCTGACCTTGCCCGCAGTAGCCTGTGAAATGGAATTTCATCCAGGAATGGTATCAGACTGTGGGCAAAGTCAGCATTACTTTGTGCACGCCGTCTATTAGGTGACCCCGGGATCAGACCATGGCTGCTGTGAGGTGGGCATCCAGGTTCCTCCTCTTGCGGCCGGACATGCCCCAAAGCTGGGGTTGGTGCTGGTGGCGGCGGTGGTGGTGTTGGTGCTGGTGGCGGCGGTGGTGGTGTTGGTGCTGGTGGCGGCGGTGGTGGTGTTGCTGGTGCTGGTGGCGGCGGTGGTGGTGGTGCTGGTGCTGGTGGCGGCGGTGGTGTTGGTGCTGGTGGCGGCGGCGGTGGTGGTGGCGCCGGCCGTGGTGGTGGTGGTGGGTTTTCTCCACGCCGCCTTCTTTTTGGCGGTGGAGGGTTCACAGCACGCCGCCCTCTGTAGTAAGCTTCTCTGTGGGTAAAGTAAAAAAAAATTTGGTGAATGCATTGCATTTGGAAACAAAAACATAGGTCAAACATTAAGTTGCACGCTTTTTAGACTCTGTGTATCTGTGTATTATTAATCAGATATTTGTTATTATTATGAAAGAATAACCAACTGTACATAACATAAAGGAATACGTGACTTTCTTTGCTAATTCCATACTAATACATAATTTTTCACCCCCTGATTACCACCCACCCCCCCCCATCCCATCTAATCTAGACGATCAATAACACCAATGGTTCACATGAAAAAAAAAAGTCCCCCTGACTTCACTTTTAACTTGACATACTTAATTCACAAAACTTTTAGCTTATATCATCTATATAAAGCAGGGAAGGGGTTGAAAGGTATACAATATATATATATATATAATCTATTTATATAATCGGGAGTTTGAAATTCCGGCACTGTAGCCTAATCCCAAACTCCTTAGCGTCACTGCGAGCGGAGACGCGTATGCGCCTTCGCGAGCCGCAGACGCTTAACTCACACAGCCGCTATAGCGTTTTCTCGAGCGGCCTCGCGCCCTCCGCTCACAGCAAGACCTGCGCCCCTCACAGCGCCCAATCCGCCCCGGCATGCTGGCATTTGTACTTCCCCCGTCTGTGCACCCACAGGTCTTAGCAGATCACTGATGCTGACAGCGGGGGGGGACAACACAGACAATCAAATCAGGAGGAGGTCAGTGTCAGGAGGAGATGACAGACGCCCGCCGGGGCCTGTGACACTGCAGAGGTCACAGCGGGGCTGTGTGTGCGGACAACGGGGAGGCCGGGGGCTACGGACGTACCGGACACGTCCTCTGCTCCTGGAGATGTGCCGCGGTTCCGCGCTCGCAGCGTATCTGACGCTGGAGCCGCGCTCACCACGCCCACACCACGCCCTCTGCCAAACAACCCACACCTCTCACTAACCTCCTGCAGCTAACCACACCCCATGTTTACCTTTGCCATGATGTCATTTAGCTGCGGCCGCTATCTTTAATAAGGTCAGAAATGATGGCAGTAATCTGATCTCTGCTCCCTCTAGCACGCCCCAACACTGTAGCACCATCTATTAACCCTATTCTCATCACCTATATACTCTGCTACCCACTGAGCCGCCTGTATACTCTGCTACCCACAGACCCGCCTGTATACTCTGCTACCCACAGAGCCGCCTGTATACTCTGCTACCTCAGACCCGCCTGTATACTCTGCTACCCACAGACCCGCCTGTATACTCTGCTACCCACAGAGCCGTCTTTATACTCTGCTACCTCAGACCCGCCTGTATACTCTGCTACCCACAGAGCCGCCTGTATACTCTGCTACCTCAGACCCGCCTGTATACTCTGCTACCCACAGAGCCACGTGTATACTCTGCTACCCACAGACCCGCCTGTATACTCTGCTACCCACAGACCCGCCTGTATACTCTGCTACCCACAGAGCCGCCTGTATACTCTGCTCTCAACCTTCAGGACCCGCCTGTATACTACTGCGTACCCACAGACCCGCCTGTATACTCTGCTACCCACAGAGCCGTCTTTATACTCTGCTACCTCAGACCCGCCTGTATACTCTGCTACCCACAGAGCCGCCTGTATACTCTGCTACCTCAGACCCGCCTGTATACTCTGCTACCCACAGAGCCACGTGTATACTCTGCTACCCACAGACCCGCCTGTATACTCTGCTACCACAGACCCGCCTGTATACTCTGCTACCCACAGAGCCGTCTTTATACTCTGCTACCTCAGACCCGCCTGTATACTCTGCTACCCACAGAGCCGCCTGTATACTCTGCTACCTCAGACCCGCCTGTATACTCTGCTACCCACAGACCCGCCTGTATACTCTGCTACCACAGAGCCGTCTTTATACTCTGCTACCTCAGACCCGCCTGTATACTCTGCTACCCACAGAGCCGCCTGTATACTCTGCTACCTCAGACCCGCCTGTATACTCTGCTACCCACAGAGCCCGCCTGTATACTCTGCTACCCACAGACCCGCCTGTATACTCTGCTACCTCAGACCCGCCTGTATACTCTGCTACCCACAGAGCCGCCTGTATACTCTGCTACCTCAGACCCGCCTGTATACTCTGCTACCCACAGAGCCGCTGTATACTCTGCTACCCACAGACCCGCCTGTATACTCTGCTACCCTCAGACCCGCCTGTATACTCTGCTACCCACAGAGCCGCCTGTATACTCTGCTACCTCAGACCCGCCTGTATACTCTGCTACCCACAGACCCGCCTGTATACTCTGCTACCCACAGACCCGCCTGTATACTCTGCTACCCACAGACCCGCCTGTATACTCTGCTACCCACAGAGCCGTCTTTATACTCTGCTACCTCAGACCCGCCTGTATACTCTGCTACCCACAGACCCGCCTGTATACTCTGCTACCCACAGACCCGCCTGTATACTCTGCTACCCACAGACCCGCCTGTATACTCTGCTACCCACAGAGCCGTCTTTATACTCTGCTACCTCAGACCCGCCTGTATACTCTGCTACCCACAGACCCGCCTGTATACTCTGCTACCTCAGACCCGCCTGTATACTCTGCTACCTCAGACCCGCCTGTATACTCTGCTACCCACAGACCCGCCTGTATACTCTGCTACCCACAGAGCCGTCTTTATACTCTGCTACCTCAGACCCGCCTGTATACTCTGCTACCCACAGACCCGCCTGTATACTCTGCTACCTAGACCCGCCTGTATACTCTGCTACCTCAGACCCGCCTGTATACTCTGCTACCCACAGACCCGCCTGTATACTCTGCTACCCACAGACCCGCCTGTATACTCTGCTACCCACAGACCGCCTGTATACTCTGCTACCCACAGACCGTCTTATACTCTGCTACCACAGACCCGCCTGTATACTCTGCTACCCACAGAGCCGTCTTTATACTCTGCTACCTCAGACCCGCCTGTATACTCTGCTACCCACAGACCCGCCTGTATACTCTGCTACCCACAGACCCGCCTGTATACTCTGCTACCCACAGACCCGCCTGTATACTCTGCTACCCACAGACCCGCCTGTATACTCTGCTACCCACAGAGCCGTCTTTATACTCTGCTACCTCAGACCCGCCTGTATACTCTGCTACCCACAGACCCGCCTGTATACTCTGCTACCTCAGACCCGCCTGTATACTCTGCTACCTCAGACCCGCCTGTATACTCTGCTACCCACAGACCCGCCTGTATACTCTGCTACCCACAGAGCCGTCTTTATACTCTGCTACCTCAGACCCGCCTGTATACTCTGCTACCCACAGACCCGCCTGTATACTCTGCTACCTCAGACCCGCCTGTATACTCTGCTACCCACAGAGCCAAAATGGAAACTAATGTATATATTTATAAATAATACTAAATGTACACAACAGTGCTGCAGACACATACCTTGGCATAGCGGCCACCGGGTGAAGGAAGGACAGCCGGTCATAAAAGTGGTAGTGGTTGAGCAATGGAGCGGCTCCCGGTTGTCTCTCTGAGTACTGCCGGTACTGCTTCTTATGCTGGTCCCGGCAGCTCCTCCACCGTTTTTTAAGATGGTCAACTGTGAAATGATTTGAAACCGGGTTTAGAGATGTGTAATATTTGAAACAACAAAAGTATGTGTACAAATCAACAATAACATTTTATTCATTTTGTGTGTGTAATGTGTATACAAGGCACAGTGACACGACAGTGTGGAACATCATCAACAGCATTACGGACATTGAGCTCACGTGGCCACAATCACAAATGAGGCAGGACACATGTCAACGCATAGAGAATGTAATAGTGCGGGCACCAGACTCTGGTCATTAGCGGTATTTATATACACCCAACCCCTTGGCCGAAAGAGCCAGGAGGATCAGACATTAAACTCATTGTACTGTTGTGAGCCCATCCAAATATAGGCAACTATGCGGTGGAGCATGATAACACATTCAGGGTCCTGTATACCCTGCTATGGGGGCCCTGTATTCCCACTGCTGGGGGCCCTGTAAACCCACTGGGCCACTGTCTACCCACTGCTGGGGGCCCTGTATACCCACTGCTGGGGGGGCCTGTACACACACTGAGGGCCCTGTATACAGGGACTGACTGGCAGCCTACAGTTTGGGTCGCAACCCTCCCTCACCGGCCCGACACAGGTGAGGACGGGGGGTGGGGAGGGTGATGACTGGCGGCCGCCTCACAGTCACCGCAGCTCCCGCATTCTCCTATGGCTCGCTCCCAGCTGCAGCCTCGCGCTCCTCACAGCCGCTCGCTAACAGTCGCAGCCGCACGCCACTCACAGACGCTCACTCCCGGACGCAGCCGCGTGCTGATGACGTCATCGCGCGCCCAGGAGCTTCCGTTTCCGCCTGCTGCTTCAGGGACATGCGGATTATTCATGCTCCTGCAGCCGCATGACCCGTGGCACCTGGGCCAGTCCGCCCCTGCCTGTATACCACAATATGGGGGGATGTATACCCATCTGGGGGCCTGTATACTCTGCAGGGGGAGGTGTATACTCTGATGGGGGGCTGTCTACCAGTGATAGCCGCTGTATACCAGGATGGCGGTGAATATGTTTTCATAGTTTTTCGGGGCAAAAATAGGGGGGTCGGCTTATACACGGGTCGGCTTATACACGAGTATATATACAGTAAATGCAATATATAACGTGTGAACTCATTTAACTTACTTAGATTGCTCTGTTCCTCATGGTCACTCCGATGGAACGCAGGGAACATCTCTTGGGCGATCTCTCTCCAGGCTGTATTAATTAGGGTCGTATCCCCATACTCAGGATCTGTAGGGAGCCATAGAAATGGACGAGCCTCCACAAGTGCAATAAGACGCAGTGTGTTCACCGTGCCACGTCCTGCTGCCATGATTGCACTGATGAATGGATCGCTCTGTGTGTGCGCCTGTCAGCGCGACTCGCTTCCTGTTTCCTTAAAGCATGGTGTGTGCTGGAGAATCGCTTCCCCCGCATCATCGGCTACAAGCCTCAAAATAAGAGAAAAACCAGCGAGTTTGGACTCGCACACTTTCAGAGACACATCAGCGAGTTGTAAATGTCATTATTCGCTATTACTCGGGTCCCTATTCATTAACATTGGACTCGCTGGACTCGCAACGAGTCCCGAGTCCTTGACTCGGACTCGTTGGGGTCTTGCGATTCCGAGTCTTTTCGGACTCGCTCATCCCTACTTGGAGGGAGTAGGGGTCCGATTTCAGATCCGAGTGTATCCGTGTTGAAACGGATACAATCGGATGACTGAAAATTGTAATGTGAAAGCAGCCTTTGGTTTTCTTAGGAACCCGACTCTTTCACTGCTAGGCCTGAGTCAGACACAATTAATCACTGGTACATCTTATTGTTTGTGCAGCCTTGTTGCTTATCTGCCCTCATTAACCCTTCATTACAGTGGGTTGCAGAAGTAACATCACTCACACAACCAATTCCCCATGCCATAAGGTAAAAACTGGATTGCATGTGTACTAGGTGCAATGATTTATTGAAGACTGACACATTTGTAGAAGACAAAGCTGATGAATAAAGCTAGTGGGCAGTGCAGTGCAGCAATGTAAGGAGAAGTTCAATATGAATTATACAATAACACATTTGTGCACTTGACAAAAATCTGTATAGTAAATGTATGGAATTAACATGAAATAGTGATTGCACATTTCAAGGAGCAATATACATAGTATGGTGTTTTTTGAGTGTGAACATGAAGAGACCCATAAGAACATGTGTGTGAAGCATATAATAGCCATATGCTATTTGCATATGAATTGCTATCACATAAGTGTAGAAGAGAAGACCTTGCACGCTGCTGACCCACTGCAGTGATAAAGGTTTGCTTCTCCCAAAGTAAATAATCATAAACAATTAGTAAATAAAAAAATATATAAATAAACATTAAAAAATCCTTTAAAATGATTAAGCTCTATGAAATAGATGTTTTAATGATATTGTAAGCTTCCTGGACTTTAAAACTGCTGCCACATTTGTCATTTTATCCAAAATTCACATCCTGAGAGTATCAAAAACACCTGCAAACTCCAGGAAGCTTAAAACATTTTGTTAAAAGCTCCCAAAAAATTCTACAGCTTGATAGAAATAGTTATGATGGCTGAAGATACTCCTAACCATAAGGTTAGGTGTTGTCCCCAGCTAGCGGGTCTTCCAGTGGGCGTTTTGGCCCCAAGCAAACAGGGAAAGTTTTAAGGTAATTTTAAATTTTGAACTTATTTTCTGAATATAGCCATGTTAGCCGAATTTTGAGAAAACTGGTCGGATTTCCAATACCAAGCCGAATCTGCCATGTTTGTGCTGAATCTGAAACTGGCACACATATTCTAGGAAGGTTTACTTATCTTTATCAGGTCATTCTGACTGCTCCAACGGTGCTTTCTTTGTGACCAGGAGGCTGTGGTGAGTGGTCACATCTTGTAATGTCACCACTGACCATGGCCTCTGTATGTAGCAAAGCCAAGATCTTCGCTGGACATCATGTATGGATTAAGTTGAACTTGTGGGGTGTTTTTGGGGTTAATTAATTGGTGAAATAGGTGTGTTTTTTAACGTAAATGAAAGGATTTTTGTGTGTTTGTGTTTTTTTCTTGTTACTTACAGGGTTAGTAATGGGAGTGTCTCATAGGTGCTGGTGAAAGCTGTGGCGTTCTGACAAATCACAGCCCTTAAACTACTCCAATTGCAAAATATTGGAATCTGAGAGTCCTCAGTGGTTGACAACTTTTAATGGCTAACTGAAAAGATGGTAAACATAGCAAGCTTTAGGGACACTATGGCCCCTTCGTCAGGCTGATAAAGACACAAATTCTGAAGACATATACATATATACATAAGCAAAAAAAAAAGCGGGGTTAGATGGTGTAGTAAATAAGACAGGTGACGTAAAGCAGAGTCAGGCTAGGGAGGGGTAGAGGAGCTGGGAAAGTAAAGTCAAAATTCTAAGACAAGAGGAACAGATTGTATTATTGTTCTATGATTAGTGGCTTGTGGAGACCTGAAAATTGTTCAGTGAGTTGTAGAAAACTTTAAATCGAAGCAAGAGAGTTCACATAAGAAGTGTCAAAAGTTCATTGTCCTCTAACTTGAGTCAGTTAGAGATGTGATATCCCCAAATACCCCTTCATTTTATATAAAGACGCATGAATCTGTGATGTCCCCAAATGCCCTTTCATTTTATATAAAAACGCATGAATCCATGTGAAACATTTCATCCTGTTTTGAATGTGTCAAAGATCATTATCAATTTGTATTCCCAAATTCTTCTCTCTCTCTGTGATTTGAAATTGCTTTTTGAAATGAGCAGACTAATATCAGTTCACTATGGTCAGGGCTGGGCTGCGCGTTACCGGAAATGACGTGTTCAGCGTCATACCCGGAATGCTGCAGAGGCAGGCAGGGGGGCGCGCATTGGAAATTCAATATCACGCCCATGGGGGCATCATAAAGACACTAGAAGACAGGAAAAGGGACAGTAAGAGGACGCCCATGGGGGCTAGTATGGTGGCCCCCTCTTCATTAACATACCAGCCAGTAAGGTATAAAAACATTTTATAAAACATTCACAGCTCATATTTAAGACAGAGAGGGATAGTTAGCGTAATAATAAGAAGGTGCAAGGACCGGTAGTGATAGCCTGGAGGGCTTTATCTAGGTGACAGGTTTACTTTAATGTATGTGGCAAAATGTTAGAAATATAGAAATATTCTATCATTCTGTAATGTCAAGTGCCATCTTTATTGCAATCATATGCTGAAAATTAGTGTGTGGGTGTCTGATACCAAAAAGCTCAATCAGTTTTTCAAGGACAGTTATGGTGTGCACCGGAGCTAGCCTGTATTAAGGTTATCTTAATGAGTTGCTGCTCTGACCTTTGGGGGGTACTGTGTACATCCCCTCTTAGTTTTCAAATACTAGTGATTTAGATGAGTGGTTAAGGATAGACGCCAACTCTTAGGTAGGTATATCGAATAAAATAAATTACCAGATTTGTCTGTTCTATACTACCTGAATTGGTGAATAGTAAATAAAAGAAGAGATTGTACACGTACTAGCTGGTATCGATATAATAGGATAAAATTTGTTTGCTTTTTAAATAAACATCCCAAAGAAGGGTTGAACAGACAAATCTGGTAATTTATTTTATTCGATATACCTACCTAAGAGTTAGTGCCTATCCTTAACCACTTATCTAAATCACAAGATTTTCAAGGAGGCAAGCTTAACTTTTGGCTGCTATCTTGACACTTGTGGAGAAAGTGGAGAATAGAACTCTGAAGAAATATATGGTGATGATAAACAATAATGTGTACCCAATTATATGAGCTGTTCATGAAACAGAGGAGCTCCTTCAATAACCATCTAATCCTACTAAGGTGTAAGAAGGAAAAATACAGGAAATTATTTGTGCAGATTGCTGTGGCATTGTACAACAACCATCCAAAATGTGAAATCATCAAAGTGGTCTGAGTATGTTCTAATGGTATATGGTACTGACTTGTCATGAACTTGTAGGTATGAGTAACCATTGTCATTGTCAATTGTCTACTGTTATGTTGTAATTCATGTCTTTGTTCTGCTGTTGTTCTATAATTTCCCTTTTGATCAATATAGTTTATCTTATCTTATATTTATGACAAAGCTTGAACAGTGCTGCCACCATCATAGACTTCAAAAAAATGCTTTGTACTATATTCACGTCCTTTAGTACAATAATATCTACATAAAGTGACAGAATAATAGCACCTTATAACTCTAAAATTGAAGCTAATTTTGCCTTAAAGGGAACCTGTCACCCCAAATCACCCTTGTAAGCTGTAAATACATGTCCCTGAAGCATTACACTACAGTCCTACACATCCCTTTGTGGTGTTTTAGTTCAATATGAAAGTGCACTTTAGTCGTTTGCAAACTTACTAAATCCATGCCAGTGGGGCGTTCCCAAGCCTCCTTGTCTGCGAGGCGGTTCCCCTGTGTGCCGCTGTATTACGCCCTAATGGGCGTTTTTTCAAACTTTCTAGCGCGGGCACGATTCATAATCTCGTGCCCGCATCGTCACGGTCATGTGATGCCGTGACGCGTCATTTCCGGGCGGCTGGGTCGCTGCTGTCTGACGCGCACCGGCCGACTTCAGCAAGCGATCTGCGCATGCGCTGAAGTTGGCCAGTGCGCGTCAGACAGCAGCGACCCAGCCGCCCGGAAATGACGAGTCACGGCATCACATGACCGTGACGATGCGGGCACGAGATTATGAATCGTGCACGCGCTAGAAAGTTTGAAAAAACGCCCATTAGGGCGTAATACAGCGGCACACAGGGGAACCGCCTCGCAGACAAGGAGGCTTGGGAACGCCCCACTGGCATGGATTTAGTAAGTTTGCAAACGACTAAAGTGCACTTTCATATTGAACTAAAACACCACAAAGGGATGTGTAGGACTGTAGTGTAATGCTTCAGGGACATGTATTTACAGCTTACAAGGGTGATTTGGGGTGACAGGTTCCCTTTAAGCCATCCCAATATTTTTCTTAATTGACAACTGTATTATGTCTTGATTTCTGCACAATACTCTTGTGTGGCTGTGTTGTATTATTTTAGGGTAGATATTAGTTTAAGTCACGATTTTCATATTTTATTAATTTTATAGAATCATAACTTTTAAACTAATTTGCCTGAAATATCAACCCCCCCCCCCCCCCAAAAAAAAACAATATGAAACTGTTGCAAAAACAGTTTTAAAGTAGCCCCATCCTTTTTATATTTTGTGTCCGTATCCCAATTATTGATTCAAATCACAAAACCAGGTAGAGTCATCGTAAATAGTTACAATGATTTTCATGCTAATTAAATCGGCAGAGAACAGAAATAAACTCTTTTGTATCTTTATCCTCTGTAGGTAATACTAGTAGTCAGTTGTAGTCAATGTTTTTTTTCTTCCTGTAACAAGAAAAGATGCGCTACTGTTCAGGTCAATTGATAATAGTATGGGCGCATGGGCAGTGGAACTCACCCGGTGTGGTTGTGCAGGCATTCGCTCATGTCTGGAAAATGGACCCCCCTTCCCCGGGACTCTCCACCGGGGATCCTTGTCAGCAGGTGCCAACAGGATGTCACACTGGTGGTTCTTGAGCCTCTTCATTTGGAGTCTCCAACCAGAGCCTGTCGGCTGATCAGCTGTTAATCTGGTTTGTGCCCACAGGCGGTCAGTCTGCCTGTGATGACCTAGTGCTGAACCAGGGGTCAGGTGAGTATCACGTGTTCAGTTATAGTCAGACCCTCTGGGATTTGGATGGAAGTCACAGCTGCTGCTCTTACTGTTCTCTGAGTGAAGTGCTTGGGTTTAGAACAAAATTACGGTATTCAAGAGCACTGCTTGAGGTGGCAATAAAAGCTTTTTTATTTCAAATTAAAATTATATTCACAACGCATTTCTGGGATGGTCTATCCCTTTCATCAGGTGTTTTTTTCCATATCTCCCACAGACTCTAATGCAGAAGGCGCTGTAGATTACACTTCCCACTTCTTCCTATCATATCCAGTTGGATAGCAGTGGACAGGGGTCCCTCATTCTAGTAATTGGTGTTAGTCCTAGTATTCAGAATAGATTTCAAGTGTATCATCTGCCATGTGGAATATTGACTAGTATTAGGCTATGTTCACACAGGGAATTTCTACAGTATTTTTGCTGTGTAATTGCGGTTAGGTTTTGCCTTGGTTTTATGTTAATCTAAACTTGCATTTTTGGTTTCCAGGAAAACCCATAAAAGTCAGGGAAAAGCTGTCTACACACATTGGTTTTATTTTTCTGCAGAAAGTGGAAATAACACAGGTTTTTCTGCATTTTTGAAAGAATGATTATTTTCTGCATTTTTGCCATGGCTCTATGGCCAAAACGCAGAAAAAATGCAGCAAAGAAAAACAGCAAAAACGTGCAAATAACATGCAAAAAAAAACTGCAACAGGAGATGCAAGTTTTCTCCTACCAAGAAATCTGGAGTTTGAGAAACCTAGACACACTCCCTAAGGTACTAAGGTTTTGCTGCATTTTCGCTGCAGCAAAACCTTACGGGTGGGAACATACCCTTAAACTTAGGCCGGCTTCACACTGCGGCACGATCTGGCCCGGGGCTGTCCGTGAGGACCCTGACAGCCGCGGACCGTATCAGCACACAGGACTGGAGGGCTATTATGCGCTCCGGTCTGGTGTGCAGCGCACGCAGTTCCCACTGCTGATAAGTCAGGCCCTCCAGTCCTGTGTGCTGATCCGGTCCGCGGCTGTCAGAGTCCTCCCGGACAGCCCCAGACCGGATTGTGCCGCAGTGTGAAGCCGGCCTTACAGCATCCTCTTTTCTTCATTAGTCGATTTTATAGAACACTTGGAGAAACTACACCCCATGCTTGCAATTTTCTGTTGTCTATCCATATTCCCATCCTAAAAAATGTTTTGTACAGTGACAGCCACTGATAAGTTCTTTCAGACATATTCTTTGTAATCATGATTCATTAATGTTTGTGCTTAACATGGAGGATGTCAAGGTGAGGAAAATTCCTCATCTCATATGAGGAGCTTTTGTTCTGGTTTGTGAGAAATGAAATTCTCACAGTCTCTGCCAGAAAGACACCTGAGTTCTTGAACTTTCACTTCATCAGTGGCAGATTGAACAGTAGTGCAATATTTGGCCCTCTTTAGCACCAGACACAACCAATCTTGAGTGTCACAGAAGGTAAAGAGGAAGGAAAGCAGCATTTATGTAATATCACAAAATCATGCGCATCAGCTCCTCTAATTTTTGACAGGTCATTTGACGTATGAACCTTACACCCTTGGCTAAAGATAAGGGATGGTGCCCAAAAAAAACATTGGCTTTTAAGGTCTGTTCCTTGTAGCAGTTTATCTGTTGACCTCTCTGTATAAGTCACAAATGGATAGAAAAGTATACATCACATTTACTGTAAATCAAGTGTTTTAGATCAAGTGCATCTTGCAAGTAGAACTATCCATGTGATACTTTAATGCTGATGGTCACTGTGTGAAATATACTTTTTCAAATGTGATCTCAGTTTACTATTTCCACCCAAAACATACCTTCATTTGCCTGAATATTCCATTTCTAAGGTTAGTATACTGTGGTTTAGATTGAGTAAGATTGTAACAGAATATACCAGTGTGTCTTGTTGCCAAAATATAGGTAATATAATAATAATAATATATTTATTTATTCATTTATATAGCGCTATTAATTCCGTAGCACTTATACACTTTATTATCCAAATAGAATAAAAATAGAGAGAATAAGATGAGATGGGATACGGTAAACTGAAACCGTTTTTAGATTCTGCTCCTTTCAGATGTATCTATGGAGTTTATCTATTAGAAAACATGACTATACTGTAAAATTGCAGAATTTAATAACTATGGTTACAAAACCAGCTGTGTTTCTCCAGGTGATTTTGCTTGAATATGGTTCCTAGGCTAAGAAAAACGGTCCAATTATTCTGATCAGACTTTAATCAAAGTTTTATCAGAGATTGATCACAGTGACATCAGGTGGAATTCAAGTGAGCTAACTCAGGAGGCATGAAGCATTGGATGGTTCGTGCCTCCTGAGTTACCTTACTTGAATTCTACTTAGTACTGCAAGCACACCAGTTGGTAATTGGCACTCTCCGGTTGCAATCTCCATACACACTTTGGTTCTGGACGTACGTGGTAAGCTACAAAGAACTTTATTTTCTCAGCGAGACATCAGTTCTTCTCTGATATGGAGAGGAAAAAAAGAGTCTCCATCTTCTCCATTCCGTTAAAGCGTGAAAATCAGAGAGCAAATGTATGTCAGCCGAGCGCGATCCAATATTTTATAAAGATCCAAAGACTTGTATTGACAAATTTGATGAAACACGCGGATCAAAATTGGAAATGTCTTCAATTGTTCCTGCTGAACCCTCAGTCCGAGAAAAAATTGGATATTTGCAAAGCCCCATAGCATATCATGTGTACAAGTGCAATTCGTGAAAACCAGTGATGGCACTTTTATGAGAAAATCGGTCATCTGCACTAAATTAAGATATTTGTGTTTTTTCATTGTCTATTTTTTAGGCATTTTGCATTCACATTTTTTCATTGTGTTTTCATTTCCTTTTGGTACCTCATGATTTATATAAACTTTTTTTTTAACTCCTTTTTTCCTAGCTCTAGTAACACTTTATTATTATCTGAATATTTGCGTATTTTGCTCCTCATGTGGATTTTTCTGACCTCATTCCTAATGGGGTAAATCCACATATAAATCACATAACTGCCTCAACAAAAATTAACATATTACAAATTTTAAAATTGCATCGTAGGTCAGTTTCCACAGCATTAAATCAAAGAATAACTTTCATGAGATTAACTTAAACTACCGTATATACTCGTGTATAAGCCGAGTTTTTCAGCCCAAAAATTGGGCTGAAAAGTCACCCCCTCGGCTTATACACGGGTCAATACGGTAAGGAATGGTGGGGAGGCTGTAGGAGGCGGGGGGGGCTGCTGACTGATTAGATATGACATTAGATATGCACGGCTCCCCCCGCCCATCACAGCGGCAGGGGGAGCCGTGCATAAAGCCCCCCCAGTGTATACAGCAGCCCCCCAGTGGCACTAGCCCCCCCATCATTTGAAGAGCCCACCACAGTTTGCAGAGCCCCCCCGCTGCTCACCGGAGGTCCTGCAGTCATCATCGCGTGTTCCGGTCTCACGTGACCCGGCGCGATGACGTCATTCCACTGCGACCGCCGGTTCACAAGAGACCGGGAACACAGCGCGTGAGGATGGACTGCAGGACCCACGGTGAAGAAGACCCTGGATGGTAAGATAATGCAATGGGGGGGGGGCTCTGCAAAGTGTGGGGCCTCTAAACATGATGGGGGGGCGAGTGCCACTGGGGACTGCTGTATGTACCCCCGGGGGCCTGCTGTATGTACCCCCGGGGGCCTGCTGTATATACCCCCGGGGGCCTGCTGCATAAACCCCCGGGGGCCTGCTGTATAAACCCCCGGGGGCCTGCTGTATATACCCCCGGGGGCCTGCTGTATATACCCCCGGGGGCCTGCTGTGTATATACCCCCGGGGCCTGCTGTATGTACCCCCGGGGCCTGCTGTATGTACCCCCGGGGGCCTGCTGCATGTACCCCCAGGGGCCTGCTGTATATACCCCTGGGGGCCTGCTGTAAATACCCCTGGGGGCCTGCTGTATATACCCCTGGGGGCCTGCTGTATACCCCTGGGGGCCTGCTGTATACCACTGGGGGCCTGCTGTATATGATACTACTGGGGCCTGTATACCACTGGGAGGGCCTGTATACCACACTGCTGGGGGCTGTATACCTCACTGCTGGGGGTTGTATACCTGTGCTGGAGTCCACCCTCGGCTTATACGCGAGTCAATAAGTTTTCCCAGTTTTGGGGGGCAAAAGTAGGGGGGTCGGCTTATACACGGGTCGGCTTATACACGAGTATATACGGCACATACAATTTTTCTTGAACCGTAATATGCTGCATTTTTTGCACATCTAAAAACGCACTAAATAACCATTGTGGGTAATAAACCTGTAGCATGCCACATGGCAGTTATCGCATGTGAGGTGCTGTTCTCTCCCTCCCTGGTACACCACAAGAAAGATGGGGTAGTCCTTGTTTGGTGTGTGGAAATTGTGTCAAGAGAGCAATTCACCTATTATAGCCGCATTACTTTAGCTGGCCAGGACCAGATGTAAACTCAAGCACTGAAAAAGACCACCAGTTCTTAAAACACAGTCTTTTATGTAAACAGAAATTTAAATGGACCTTTCATTTTCAATATGAAGCATTTCCACAACAGTTCCCACACTCCTTCCAACCTAATTGTTCCTGTCCTAATTATTCCTGTTTGTATCACCACCACCCAGCTCAACATCACAGTACCACCTTTGACAGTCATTCTATCCCTTTCTGGACTCCACGTCCAGTTCTCCTTGACTAGGAGACAAGTTGCCATTATGGTCGAACCTTAGCCTCATGCTAATGATGTTTTGGGGTTGTCCACCCAGGGTCCCTTTTTAATCTCACATTCGGTACGACCAGACCCGTCAACTTCTGAAGTCATAGACGTCCTAGGGTTTGGATCCAGAGCATCTTGTATGAGGAATCGATTACATCATGCCCTGGTTCTCTTGGTCAACACCCTGAACCAACTACATTGTACCTTACACCTCCTTTTCATGCAATCCCTGTCTCCAGTCATTTTAACCTTTTGGACACCCACTGCATACAGCCTTTCTTAGCACTAATCATATGCTCCAGTTGCAAGCTAAGCCCTATCTAAAAGGTCTAAAAGGAAAGTTGTCTCCTTTCATGCATGCTAACTCCTCCCCTATGGGATAGTGTAAACATTAACTCTGTCTGCCCCTGCAAGCTGTAGCTTGACAGACTTTGCATTTTACCTACATTTGAACACACACATTATAATGCTCTGCATTATCACATCCAACACTACTATGCCATACCTTATACAGTAACGTTTCACATTATATTATTAACACTGCTACATCCTACACTTTATACATTGATATCATGTATTGCTAAGACTTATCTCTATCAGGCATAACATTACACAGCATTGTTGTGATCAATGACTTCAGGGGGGAAACATGAGCATAGGTCCACCTCCTTCCAAGCCTAGCATGTCTGATATATATATATACAGTATATAAATAGGAACAGCACAAAATACCTTAAAGCAGTGCATGCCTCTCCAGACTCCTCAAAGTCCTTAGGTAATAGTAAAAAAGAGAAAGCAGCACCAAAATAATAGTGGTGTGAACCTTTTTATTGCCTAGTGGAGTGGCAACGTTTCGGATATGGCAATCCTTTCTCAAGTACGCTAATGCAGGAATTACTCTTCCCATGCAGCTCTCCATTTTGCCAAATACCATTTAATTACTTACATTTAAGGCACCACTTTAGCCGTGCAATCAAAAAAAATGTAGGAGTGGCTCTCCAACTGTTAAGGGGGGGTCATACATCTAAAATGTATTTTCTAAATATTCGTCTGTGCACCCTAGAGTGTAAAGTAATTTGCTTTATTACACAATACCCTACACTTTTATGTATATAGCTAATCTCTAAATCTGTGTTTTAACTGCACTTTATGTGATTTTTCATTTGAGAGGTCTCAATTATGACGTCACAGGAGGCTGGGTTTGCACTAAATCCCCACAACGTATGTCACCACTCCTGAAACAGAACATTACAGGTTCAGTTACTTATTAGTTCCTGGAATCAAAGACCCCTGAAGATGTCCTGCATCTGACAGATGCTGTGGGAGATGCCACTTTGTTTTTATCACTGCCGCCATAGCTTCTAACTGTGAACTACATCAGCAGGGGGCATAGCTACAAGCAATGAGTGACACCAGTGCCAAACCCACATACGTCTAGAAGTGCCCTCAAATAAATTGTCAGCAGGAGCCTAAATATTGAAAGCTGTGAGTGACTACAACACAACCTTCTATTGATAATTTATTTGAGAGGCTAGGTGTTTGTGTAGTGTCCCTGCGGAGCAGTGGCCCCAGCATAGAACAACAGCTGAGATGGTGAACCATGTACCCCAAACCAAACACCCAACATGCTCCCGAATCCCCATACCTATGACTTTATGTCAGGCAAGGGAGAGGTGGGGGAGAGCTGAGTGGTGGGTGGAGCTTAGAGGAGACACCTGTGGAAGGGGGAGGAGCTACAGTAGTTACCTCAGGGAGTGAGTGACAGTTAGTCAGTTTGGTTGGAGCTGAAGCCGAGGACGGGAGTGACTGAGGAGAAAGACAGTAAGAACAAGTGAGGAAAACTGGGACCCGGTGGCCGGTGTCATCTTATGGCTGACCGGTTCCGAGGCTACTGACCAGGTGTAGTGGAGAAGGAGTCCAAGGTGGAAGACCGGCTTTATGGAGACACTGAGGGACTGGGTCAATGGACAGGGTACTGGCCCTGTAAAAGTGGTTGGCTGCTTTATGCCCTGGCCACAGATTAACCGGTGTGGTGATGGGTCTTTATGCCCAGAACCAAACTGAAAGTCACAACGAAGGAAAGACCTCACATAAGGAAGGATACCCAAAATAGTCAGCGACTGCCAGCCCATAGGTTGTGAGCGGTTCTAAGGAGAGACCCGAAAGGACTGTGAAAGGGGGTGCGATGTATCTCAGCTACTGTTTGGCTACCGGTACTGCTCACTGCAGGATTGAGACTGGGTCAAACGAGAGCTAAGCAGAGAGTAAAGTACCTGGTTGAACCTGAAACTTGTGTGAGAGAGATTTATAAAGCGTCCTTGGTTACAGACCACAGCATCTGAGAAGCACCTGAGCACCTGAAAGTTGGAGAAATACAGCTGAAAGTGTAAGTTGCACCCTGACAGTCACCTCACAACCACTCCACAATAGACTATTATCACTGGCCCAGGGGATAAACCAGCCCTGCCTGTGGAAGGCTCATCACTTTGCTGCGCCACACCACCATCCCCTGGAGTTGAGACAAGCAGCGGCAGTCACATCTGGCCGCATACCACAGGTGGTGTCACTGACAAACTTTTATTTTATTTTTATCCCCTTTTTACATCTCTTCCCCTTTAATTGCAGTCCTTCCAGAGCCATGGAACCAGTTCACGGCCATTACCGTGACATTCCCCCCGTGACAAGACAGCGGGGACTGGTCCCGAGTAACCCACGGCCCTGAGGGCGATGCACTTGTATCATTCACTGCTTTCTAGCTCTGCCCCCTGATTATGCCTGTTTTCACTGAATCTACAGCAAAAGAGATAGAAATAGAGTGTCGGTGCTGCACTTCTCCTACAGAATCTTCATGGGTGCAGGAGTTTTCAGAGGGTGACAATGCAAGAATATAAAAAACGATGAAAATATGCAGGCTAGAGTTAAATTTTGCAGAAAAAAAAACCCTTAAAAATTTAAGTTTAATTTGTATTTACCATATTTAAAAACCTTACTAGGGCCCGTTAGGAACAGGCAGCTACCTATGCATGGATACCCCTTTGATAAGCTACTCACATGGTAATATTTTTAGATTTGGGTGTCTATTAAAGTGTTTAAATAACTATTAATAAATAATCATTTTTTAAGGGTTTTCATCTTTTTTAATTTTCTGCAATGCAAGAAACTAGTAAGTAATTGTGATGCTGCACCCTGGAGCTAATCAGTTCCAGATGAGACAATAGATGCTGCGGAGTGTGAGTGCTACCCCAACTTCCTGAGACATCATGATTGAGACTCTTTTCAAATGAAATGTCACAGAAAATATAATGAAAAAAACACACATACAGTTATGACGTAAAGGAGTGGCACCCTTGCTATTATTCCAGAAAAGGAAGTACCGTATATACTCGTGTATAAGCCGAGTTTTTCAGCCCACAAATTGGGCTGAAAAGTCCCCCCCTCGGCTTATACACGGGTCTATACGGTAATGCTGTGGGGGGGGGCTGTGACCGGGAGCTGGAGGAGGCAGGAGGGGGCCGCGGTGACCGCAGGCGGTCACGTGGGGCCGCCTCATTAGTGCAATGAATATGCACGGCATCCCCCCGTCCATCAATGGCGGGGGGATGCCGTGCATATTGCACTGCACAGCCCCCCTCCTTAATATGCGTCCCGCAGTATTAATAAACAGCCCCCCCCCCCTCCTTATCATGGCCCCCCAGGCTGCGGTAGCTGTCAAAATAACAAACAGTTTATACATCACCTTCCGACGCAGCTCTGCGCTCCTCCGGTCCTCCGCTCGCCGGCTTCTTCTTTCTTCTTGTGCCGGTGTCATGTGACCGGGCGCAGGAGATGACGTCATTTCCTGCGCGCGGTCACAGAAGTCGGCACAACAAGAAGAAGCAGCCGGCGAGCGGAGGGCAGAGGACCGGAGGAGCGCAGAGCTGCGTCGGAAGGTGATGTATAAACTGTTTGTTATTTTGACAGCTGCCGCAGCCTGAGGGGCCATGATAAGGAGGGGGGGGGGGCTGTTTATTAATACTGGGGCTGTATATACCTCTGGGGCTGCTGGATAGTACCACTGGGGCTGTATATACCACTGGGGCTGTATACTACCACTGGGGCTGTATATACTACCACTGGGGCTGTATACTACCACTGGGGCTGCATATACCTCTGGGGCTGATGTATACTACCACTGGGGCTGTATACTACCACTGGGGCTGCATATACCTCTGGGGCTGATGTATACTACCACTGGGGCTGTATACTACCACTGGGGCTGTATATACATCTGGGGCTGATGTATACTACCACTGGGGCTGTATACTACCACTGGGGCTGTATATACATCTGGGGCTGATGTATACTACCACTGGGCTGTATACTACCACTGGGGCTGTATATACATCTGGGGCTGATGTATACTACCACTGGGGCTGCTTGGGCTCCTGTATACTACCACTGGGGCTGCATATACCTCTGGGGCTGATGTATACTACCACTGGGGCTGTATACTACCTCTGGGGCTGTATATACATCTGGGGCTGATGTATACTACCACTGGGGCTGCTTGGGCTCCTGTATACTACCACTGGGGCTGCATATACCTCTGGGGCTGATGTATACTACCACTGGGGCTGTATACTACCTCTGGGGCTGTATATACATCTGGGGCTGATGTATACTACCACTGGGGCTGCTTGGGCTCCTGTATACTACCACTAGGGCTCCTGTATACTACCACTGGGGCTGCTGGGGCTCCTATATACTACCACTGGGGCTGCTGTATACTACCACTGGGGCTGCTGTATACTACCACTGGGGCTGTATATACATCTGGGGCTGATGTATACTACCACTGGGGCTGCTTGGGCTCCTGTATACTACCACTGGGGCTGCATATACCTCTGGGGCTGATGTATACTACCACTGGGGCTGTATACTACCTCTGGGGCTGTATATACATCTGGGGCTGATGTATACTACCACTGGGGCTGCTTGGGCTCCTGTATACTACCACTAGGGCTCCTGTATACTACCACTGGGGCTGCTGGGGCTCCTATATACTACCACTGGGGCTGCTGTATACTACCACTGGGGCTGCTGGGGATGCTATATACTACCACTGGGGCTGCTGTATACTACCACTGGGGCTGCTGTATACTACCACTGGGGCTGCTATATACTGGGGCTGCTGGGGATGCTATATACTACCACTGGGGCTGCTGGGGATGCTATATACTACCACTGGGGCTGCTGGGGATGCTATATACTACCACTGGGGATGCTATATAGTACCACTGGGGATGCTATATACTACCACTGGGGATGCTATATAGTACCACTGGGGCTGCTGGGGATGCTATATACTACCACTGGGGCTGCTGTATACTACCACTGGGGCTGCTGTATACTACCACTGGGGAGGCCTGTATACCACACTGCTGGGGGCTGTATACCTGTGCTGGGGTCCACCCTCGGCTTATACACGAGTCAATAGGTTTTTCCAGATTTTTGGGGCAAAAGTAGGGGGGTCGGCTTATACACGGGTCGGCTTATACACGAGTATATACGGTATTTCTCCCGAAAAAAAATTTCAATCACATGTTTTGTTTATTTTTTTTTCTGCATATTGCAACAGTACAAAATAAATGGAAAAAATGCAGTTTGGACATCATTTTAGAGAGATACCCAAAAATGGGCCAGAGAAAATTGTTGGCACCTTTCCAAAACTCTGCGTAAACAATTTTGTTTAAAACCTGTGATGCTCATTCAAACTCACCTGTGGCAAGTAATAGCTGTGGGCAATATGAAAATCACGCTGGAAAGAAGATATAAATGGGAGGAATTTTACTTAATCTTTGAAATGTGTGTCTGTGTGCCACGCTAAGCCTGGAGAACAGAAAGAGGAGAAGAGAGTAGTCTGTGAACTTGAGAACTAAAAATGATGAAAAACATCAACAATCTCAAGGTTACAAGCCCATCTCCAGAGATTTTGATGTTCCTTTGTACATGATGTAGAACATAATAAAAATGTTTACAACCCCATGGTACTGTATCTCCCTGGCTGTCAATGGCAGAGAAAAATTGATGACAGGGTGTAATGAAGAATAGCCTAGAAGATGGATAAGCACCCCTAATCAATTTCCAAAGAAATTCAAGCTGTCCTGCAGACTCATTGTGCATCAGTGTCAGTGTAAATTATTCATTGACATTTGAATGAAATTAAACACTATGGAAGGAGACCAAGGAGGACCCCACTGCTGGCGCAGAGACATAAAAAAGCTAGACTACAATTTGCTAAAATGTATGTGAGTAAGATAAAATACTTTTGGAAAAGCATCTTGTGGACAGATGAGACAAAGATAGAGCTTTGGTAAATCACATCATTCTACTTTTTACGGAAAACATAATGAGGCTTACAAAGAAAAGAGCACAGTACCAACAATCAAATATGGTGGAAGTGCAAAGATGTTTGAGGTTGTTTTGCTGACTTGACTATGTGCAAGGCATCAATAAATCTGAAGATTGTCAAAGGATTTTGGGTCTGGATATAGTGCCCAGGGTCAGAAAGTTGAGTTTGCATTCTAGGTCATGGGGTCATGTCCAGCAGGACAATGACTCCAAATATACTTCAAAGGCACTGTATTGCTGTTGGGAGAAGGCACCATTTAAATATGAATGCTTGGAGTAGGTTGCAAAAGACGAGTGGTACAAACCCATCTTGTTGTACTTTGTGGCCATCTAATGGCTATTGTTATAATATGTGTTTCCATGTATTATATTTTAATTTTCCCATAATGCCTTTCTCTCTGTAACTCCTCATAGTTTGTGTCCTCACATCCTTTCTTCTGGTCAATGCCATCTTGACAGCATGCGCATCTGGACTGAAGAGATTATTTGTGACGACCATCTGCTACGAGGCTGAGCTGCTGGTAAGACAATACGATGAGAAACTGCGAGAACCTTTACCCCTATACAGGCATTTGGAATTATAGCGGAGCCCAGGAGGTAGCTGCCCATGATGAGCAGTGGACCGGAGCAGGAAGGTCACCAAGAAGGGAATATTAAATAGGACCCGAAAGTGTAGTCAAGAGTCAGGGGTCAAAACCAGAAGGGCAGCAAAGGTACAAAATCGTTAGGCAGTAGAAGGATCAATAATCCAGGCAAAGGTCAGAGTCAAACACCGGGAGGGCAGCTAAGGTACAAAATTGTCAGGCAGTAGAAGGGTCAAAAATCCAGGCAAAAGGTCAGAGCCAAAATACAAACACACACTAGATCGCTGGGGAAATCAAGACTATATCTGACGGCCTGCAGGACAGGCTCCAAGGTATTTGAAGGGTGTGGTTCCTTCTCATAGACTGGGGCTCACAGCCTGATGGCCTCATCCGGACCGCCCCTAGAACCAGGTCAGATGGTGATGCACGACTGGTACCAATCACCCTACTTCAGATAGAAGAGCGAAGCCTGCGACTACCAGATGCCTCTGCAGGAACCTCTCTTCTGGTACCAGCATCACCCACAAGAGAAACACGGCAATGTCCAGTGACAGAGGCAGATGTCAAAGGAGCAAGTTCACATGAGGACCTTGCCCTCCTATCACCGCCACCACCAGCTGAAGGAACCCGGCGCCTTCCAGCGACTGGGGCAAGAACACCAGCCACCGAGTCAAATGGCGATGTGACATTATTCTCCCGTTACCTCTATTTTTGCATCTCTCATCCTTCCCTACATCTTTCCTGACATTCTACGTCATCTCACCAAGGTACTGTGAAAAAAATATGTTAAGATTCATCCACTGCATCATCCTTCTTACATTTACCCCATGCAGCTGGTCAGACATGAGAGAACATAGTGGGTAACCTATCTACTATTGCTTGCACAAAGATATATGCTCACATCCCTCCGACACATGCATGAATTGGTGGCAGAATACTTGTTGACTGTTATAGGAAACAAATGATTGCATTTATTTGTTCCAAACGTTGTGTAACCAAATATTAAGTTGCCAGTTATTTTGTATGGCCCATTTTGGGGGGTTTGTGTGAAATTATGTCCAATCTAACTTTCTTTCCTCTGCTAGTTTTTGAGTTGTTCCAATAAACACAAAAGAAATAAACATGAGTATAACAAAGGATGTGTAATTGCAATAACTTTCCAGGAAACATACTTATTTTCTGGAGCAATATCAAGGGTGCCAACAGTTTTGACCATGACTGCATAAGGATTAGCTAAATAAGGAGAAGTATAGGGTAATGTGTAATTAAGATAATTGGACAAGTGATTAAGACGTAAGGATAGATATTTAGAAAATACGTTTTAGATGATGGGCCCCCTTTAAGCACTGCACATGACCTCATAAAAAGATTCTTGTGATTTTATTCCTCAAGTGATTTGTGATGTATTTCTGTGGATCTATTTCTCTTCTTAGAATGAAAATACAATACAAAAGTCAGATTCAGTGAAATATTACTGAGACATTAATGAACAGTCGGTTGCCTTATAAGGACAGACAATAAAACACAGACCCACACAATGTATTTCTAATTAGCAAGAAGAAAAAAAAACAATTATTTCCCTCATTTGCCCTGTGAGTTCACTTTTTTTTCTTTTGGCGTAAACTACGGAGCTGTAACTTATACAGTGTATCCATTACAATGAATAATGATGACATAAAGCAACTCAACATTAGTAATTATATTGTATGGGCCACCCAGTATAGTTTTCTGTCTACAGTTTATTCATTTTTATTACCTTGCTCATTTTGAATTTTAAGCTTATTTGCATGTTTGCAGCTATTTATAATAGGAAGTGAACCCAAACCAAATTGCTGCCATGAACAGTAGACTTCTATCTGATTTAGTAAATATCCGGATTTTGCTTAATGGTGAGTGATTTGCAGACACTGTTAATGTGCTTGAAGTTTGTTTAGCAATGGAGTAAAAGCATAACGTTCAGTGAAAGTAAAGTGTGAGTTGCTTTTGGCTAATTCCTGCCATTGACCTCAATGGAAGATCCAGAGCATATGTTTTCTCTAGGAAGGGGTGGACAACACCTCACCGACAATTCCATATAAGATATGTATTAATCAGACGCCACCAGCAGTGTAAAACTTCACACTAACATACAACGTTATGTAGATGGAAGGAGTCAGACTCGTCAAATTCATCCCTTTAGGCGCCAGTGAGAGGTGAATGCAAAATGTTTTATTAATATGATGCTAAAAATCTTTCAAGATCAACATTTATTTGTTGATGTTACGACTTCCCGGATTTGGGGATTGGTCCAGCTCTAAGAAAAAATAATCTTTTTTTTCCAACATGAATCAAAAGTGCATTGATAATTGTACATTAATAAAAAAGCTAAAGTTTTCTAAATAACATTGACTTATCAGTGCGATCATTGAGGGTAAAATACCGTAAAGCTATTTTGTCATTTGGGCCATTATGTAGGCGTAATGCTTTTTTATAAACTTAAGTTTAAGTGATAGATTTTAGATAAAAATTATTATCTTTCGTATTAAGCTGAGTTCTTTGGCTTTATTGATTGGACATGATGAGTGAATTGATCTGGTGAGGTTTCAATTTGAGCAGAATTTTCTGAAGTTTGCAGGTTCTTGCAGATTCGAACCTCCTGTGATCTGATTCACTGGGATAGCTAAAAATAAAAAAGCCTGGCCCCATTTCACATAGTGAGGGCACTAATGACATCAGGTGCGGCCATTTGGGCTACCCCATAAAGCCCTGCAGGTATCATATCACATGATCTAGTCCAGACAATCAGAGTGGACATATAAAGGAAGAGGGCACAGAACCATTTGCTGCTCTTCCAGTGAAGGGATAGGAGGTCAGGGCACAAAGCTCATTCGAGATACGGATAGTAGTAAAAAGTCTAATTTGTTGTGGTAAACATTTGCATTCCTCAATCATATTGAAAGTGGGAGAGGTAATCTTATTCTGTGAAAATTAAATCAAAGATTCAAATTATATAGGGAAGTGCTGCAACTACAATATATAGGTCTGGAGAACTAGATTTTTACATCAGTAACTGCTCCTCATCAGTGCACTGTGTGGGAATTCTGATCTGGCTGTGTGAGTGGGCTAAGACGAGGTCTGGAGAACTAGCTTTTTATCTCATGGAGAAGAATTTCTCTGCCAGCTTTAAGAAGGCAGATAAGCTTATAAAGACACTTATAGCCGCAATGATCCTCTGGGAAAAACACAAATTGTCACTTCAGTGAGGAAGTGAATGAACTCTAGTGCCACCTTTTGGTAGCAATCCTCAAAGTCATAATCGACTCTTTAACAAGCCTTTTAATATGACCAAGGATGTGTGCCAAATCAGAACCCCAAACTGTAGAAGCTGCATTTCGGGGTAATGGCCCCTCATCAGTGCAGTGTGTGGGATATTCATTCACTGTGAATGAGAGTTGATCTGAGATATACTGTATTAACAGCTTTATTAATTCTTCATATGCAGTAACATAGAGAGCAGTAATAAACCTTTCACTACAAATTTGGCTACTAAACTAAATTCCTGAGATCAAGGCTTATGTGTCACAGAAAGTGTTATTTCGGCTTTGTTAGATGGACAAGCCACATTTCTTTCTTAAAAGCCCCAAAAATCCTCCATAATCTAAGAAATGGTTGTACTGTGTTAGCCAGTAGATAGAAAAATATTAGAATCTGACAGTCCTCAGTGGCAATAAAAGGAGGCAAGGGTGTTCACATAAGAAGTGTCAAAAGATCATTGTCCTCAAAATGGAGTCTGTAGGAAGATGTGATATCCCCAAATGTATTTTCAATTTTTATAGAAACACATGAATCTGTGATGTCCCCAAATGTCCATTCATGTTATATAAAAAGCCATGAATCCATGTGATACATTTAATCCTGTTTTGAATGTGTCAAAGGTCGTTATCATGAGCAGCCCCATATCGGTTTCACTGTGGTCAGGGATGGAAAATTGTTTTGCTACAGGTAGGTCAATATGCTTTTATTGCTTTTCCCAACTCATTTAAGTACTTTCAGCTCTCCACAGACCACTACCATTTAACAATAATACAATTTGTTCCGCTTATCTTAGAATTTTAGTTTCAATTCCCCAGCCCCACTCTTCCTCTATAACCTGACTCTGCTTCACGTCAATTGTCGCATTTACTACAGCATCTAACACAGTTTTTTTTTTATGTTTCATTTGCTTTTGTATATATGTATGTGTCTTCAGAATTTGTGTCATTATCTGCCGGACGAAGGGGCTACAGTGTCCCGAAAGCTTGCTATGTTTACCATCTTTTCAGTTAGCCATTAAAAGGTATCAACCACTGAGGACTCTCAGATTCTAATATTTTTCCATAATCTAGAAGTTTAAAAACAACTTCATATCTCACAAAGTGTGCGTGTTGTAAAAAAATACAGTTTTTTTACATACTTCCCTGTTGTTAAAGTTTAATTTAAGAACCATACATGCCACCTAAAAGCTGCTGTTTATTATCACTGATGACATTCTATTTTCTCTTAGCCAGATAGTGAAGAGGTGATCTCTTGGTGAACAAGATTTTTACTTTTAAAATGTAAAGGTTTATTTTAAAATTTATACACCCAACAATTTTTGACCCAAAACCCCAGCTCATCAGTTGCTAACTGGACTCCAATAGACAAAGTAGAAGTTACTAGAAGTTTTGGAGTCTTGTATTTTACATGAGGAAAATAAAGAAGCATGAAATTTGGCAATATTGGAGTGTTAATGTTTTTAATAAAACTTCAGATTTCCCCATGGCTATAACCCCGAAATGCTGTTAGGTTATTAGCAAATTTTTGCATTTCAACCAGGCCCGGACTGGCAAGCGGGAATACCGGGAATTTTCCCTATGGGCCGCAGTATTTTGGGCCACTGCGCCCACCCCTCTGGCCGCCGGCCAGCTAAATCATATGAAGTGCATCTGCGGTCGGCTGTTACTGGCTGCTACTGCCCATCATTCTGGGCTGCTGTGAGCGGCACTGCGGCGCACTAGTGAGCGCTATGCTGCCGGTGCCAGGGCACTGCACGGCATGTCAGCATGTTCTTTGAGAGCGGAAACAGGAGAGAGCGCACTTACCTCTCCTGAATTGAGTCCCACCCATAAAACGCCATTTCTGCTGCCGCCTCCATACCAGTCCCGCTTCTATGCGCCGGACCCAAGGGCCCCGCACACACACGCCCCACCACATGGCGCTACTTCCACATGCAGCAGCTCACTCTCCATCCACGTCCAGGCCAGCACAGTCATCACTGCAAGCAGACAGCAGTGAGTAAGTGACTATGTGGGGAGGGTTGCCTGGGCAGGCTGCTTTGTGTGTGTGTGGGGAGCTAAGGAGCTGGGACAGGCAGCTGTTGTGTGTGTGTGTGGGGGGGCACTGGGGCAGGCTGGTGTGTGTGTGGCAGGGCCTGGGCTGGCTGCTGGCTGTGTAGGGGGGCCTGGGCTGGCTGCTGTGTGTGTGGGGGGGCCTCGGCTGGCTGCTGTGTGTCTGTGTGGGGGGCCCTGGGCTGGCTGCTGTGTGTGTGTGGGGGCGGCTTGAGTAGGCTGCTGTGTGTGTGGGGGGACTGGGGCAGGCTGCTGTGTGTGGGGGGCTGAGGCGGGCTGCTGTGTCTGTGTGGGGGGGACTGGGGCAGGCTGCTGTGTGTGTGGGGGGGCTGGGGCAGACTGCTGTGTGTGTGTGGGGAGGCTGGGGCAGGCTGCTGTGTGTGTGGGGGGGGAGCTGGGGCAGGCTGATGTGTGTGTGTGGGGGGGGCTGGGGCAGGCTGCTGTGCGTGGGGGGGGGCTTGGGCAGCCTGCTGTGTGTGGGGTGGCTGGGGAAGACTGCTGATGTGTGTGTGGGGGGGCTGTGGCAGGCTGCTGTGTGTGGGGGGGCTGGGGCAGGTTGCTGTGTGTGCGTGGGGGGGCTAGGGCAGGCTGCTGTGTGTGTGGGGGGCTGGGGCAGGCTGCTGTGTGCGTGGGGGGGCTGGGGCAGGCTGCTGTGTGTGTGGGGGCCTGGGGCTGGCTGCTGTGTGTGTGTGGGGGGGCTGGGGCAGGCTGCTGTGTGTGGGGGGCTGGGGCAGGCTGCTGTGTGTGTGGGGGAGATGGGGCAGGCTGTTGTGTGGGGTGGGGGCTGGCTGCTGTGTGTGGGGGCTGGGGCAGGCTGCTGTGTGTGAGGAAGCACCTGGGCTGGCTGCTGTGTGTGTGTGTTGTGTGGGGGGGTTTGCTGGCTGCTGTGTGTGTGGCAGGGCCTGGACTGGCTGCTGTGTGTGTATAAGGGGGGCTGACTGCTTTGTGTTTGTGTGTGCATGGGGGCGGGATAGGAGGGGACAGGCTGCTCTGTGTGTTTGTGTGTGTGTGTGTGTGTGTGTATGTGTGTGTGTGTGTATGTGTGTGTGTGTGTGTGGCGGGGCCTGGGCAAGCTTCTGTGTGTGTGTTTGTTAATACTGTATAGGGCTGTGTGGGAAGGCTTCTGTGTATGTGGTAGGGCCTGAGCAGGCTGCCATGTATGTGTGTGTGGTGGTGCCTGGGCTGGCTGCCGTGTGTGTGTGTGTAAGGGGGTTGGGAAGGCTACTGTGTGTGTGGTAATAGTCAGGGGAGGACCGTCACCCCCGGGGGCCCTGGTGCAGGAGAGGACCGGGGGGGCGGGGCTACAGGCCGTCGGCGCAGCCCGGGGGGCGGGGCTACTGGCCGTCGGCGCGGCCCGGTGGGGAGGTGTTCCGCTGGCCGTCGGCGCGGCCCGGAAAGGGGGGGGAGGGTGCCGCTGGGAGCCGCACTGAGCCGCACTGAGCCGCAGGCGCGATGGTCTCCTACCTGGGAGCCGCGCGGAAGCATTCTGGGAGCCGGAGGAGCAGAGGAGAGGAGGGGCGGGATCAGGCAGGGGAAGCAGGAAGCTCTCTTCTTCCCTTGCCTGACCCTCCTCTCCTCTGGCGGCGGCTTGCGGGGGTTGGCTGGGGGCCCCCCTCCAGGCTTGAAGGGGCCCCCAGCCGGTCGGGGCCCTGGTGCAGCTGCACCAGCTGCACCAGTGTAGTTCCGCCCCTGGTAATAGTGTATAGGGCTGTGTGGGTTCATGTGTGTTGTAATACTGAATAGGGCTGCATAGTCTCATGTGTGGGGGTAATAGTGTATAGGGCTGTGTGGGTTCATGTGCGGGGGTAATAGTGTATAGGGCTGTGTGGGCTCATGTGTGGGTGTAATAATGTATGAGGCTGTGTGGGGAAATAATTTATAGGGCTGTAGGCTCATGTGTTTGGGGCTAATATAATATATAGAAAATGTGAGCTCATGTGTGAGGTTAATACTGTTTATAGGGGCTGTGTGGGCTCATGTATGTGGGGGCCTGTGTGGGGCTAATACTGTTTATAGGGGCTGTATGGGCTTATATATGTGGGTGCCTGTGTGGGGCTAATACTGTACATAGGGGCTGTGTGAGTTTGTGTGTGGAGCTAATACTGAATATAGAGGATGTGTTTGGTCCTATATGTGGGGGCCTGTGTGGGGCTAATGCTGTATAGATATGTGTGGCCAACTGTGTGCTGGTGGCCAGTGCAGCATCAGAAAGATTTCCTGCGGGCAGCGTTCGCACTCTGCTCTTCTTGGTGTTTCCATGGACTCTGTTCCTCTCTGTGCCCATTACTGGACCTGCTGTCGCCACCTTTCATCTTTCCCCATCTCAAGGATGTGGGTGAGTCTTGGCTATCTATATGCCTCATCCTCCTAACTATATACCACAGCCTCCTGGGTATGCTGGGTACAATTCTCCTGTCCCGTGTACTGGGTATAATCCTCAGTATCTGTACTATTGTGTATATATACACTGCACAGTACCAATTCTCCTGTCCTGTATACTGAGTGTAATCCTCAGTATCTGTACTATTGTGTATATATACACTGCACAGTACCACTTCTTCTGTCCTGTATACTGGGTGTAATCCTCAGTGTCTGTATTATCCTGTATATACACACTGCACAGTACCACTTCCCCTGCCCTATATACTGGGTGTAATCCTCAGTGTCTGTATTATCCTGTATATACACACTGCACAGTACCACTTCCCCTACCCTATATACTGGGTGTAATCCTCAGTGTCTGTATTATTCTGTATATATACACTGCACAGTACCACATCTCCTGTCCTGTATACTGGGTGTAATCCTCAGTGTCTGTATTATTCTGTATATATACACTGCACAGTACCACTTCTCCTGTCCTGTGTACTGGGTGTACCTCAGTATCTGTATTATTCTGTATATACACAATGCACAGTACCACTTCTCCTGTCCTGTATACTGGGTGTATCTGTATCTGTATTATTCTGTATATATACCCTGCACAGTACCACTTCTCCTGTCCTGTATACTGGGTGTAATCCTCAGTATCTGTATTATTCTGTATATATACACTGCACAGTGCCATTTCTCACGTCCTCTATACTGGGTGTAATCCTCAGTATCCTTTATTTTGTATATATACACTGCACAGTACCACTTCTGTTTTGTTGTAAGAGAAACGGTGGAAGTTATCGCTTCTCTTCTGTATAGGTGACTACTTTCCCTTCTCTGCGGATCTGACCGCTGGGACCCCACAATCCTGAGAAACTTGGCTTTGTGGAGCACAATGTAATTGGAGCTGCGGTTGATTATTCCCTTTGCTGCACCATTCACATGTGGCTCTTCAAAAATCTCCTTTAAGTTAGTGATGAGGGTCATGACAGCTTAAAAGCAAAATTTCACTGATCGGGGTTGATGGGTGATATAGCATGTGGGCTGGTGGGGCTTGTTTTCCAGGGCTGCTTTTTGGTCCCAGTCCGGCTGTTGTAGGGCTGGTTCTATTTATCGGTTATTATGGTCGGTTATGACTACAATCACCGATATCCAGAATCTTCCCTTCCTTACCACTTTCTGTTCCTATGCTGATTAACTATATATATATATATATATATATATATATATATTGTATATACCGACTACTTAATGAAAACAAGTCTGTTCTAATAAATGAATATTTATTAAACACACCCAAAAAGTCTACAACAATAATATATAGATTTCTAGATAGCACGATAACTAAGACACAATCAATTACTGTTACAATGATGTAAAACACCCACAGTTACTAATACCCACGTTACCTTAAATATACACACTGGCACACTATATTAATTATCTAACTATCCCTATATTATAAGAGAGAGAGAGAGAGATAGAAAGATATAAATATAGGGAGAGAGAGATATAAATATAGGGAGAGAGAGAGATATAGAGAGAGTGATAGAGTTATAGGATGATACTTATGACCAGATGAGGATGTCCTTCCATCGTGCGTCCAGGTAGAAAAGAAGAGAGAGCTCTTGTGTCTCAGTCCATTTTAACCTGTCCCTCAGCTGTGCACGTGACGGACACACCTCCTCATCCGTGCACTTCTGACAGGGTTGTAAGGGTGCACGCTCACCATGCACTATATTGAAATGAGGTATCTCCTGCCACTATAGATTGGCAAACAATGGGAATAGTCATGTCTACTTATCACGCCAGCCATCTTGGCTGCTGTGAGAATAACCCTTTGTGGCAGCAGCCTGTAGATCTTTGATATTTAAATTAAGAGTCTTATCTGATAGCTTCCCACATTAAAATGCAAGAATGGACATCTTCTGATATGGTAATTAACCATGTCAGAAGATGAACAATTTCCATCAGATACAGCTGCCTATTCCACCAAGGTGGGCATAAATATAGATATCTACACATACATGCCCACAAAGAGAGATATACATTTATGTGTCATATTAATAATTAATTATGCCATCACTTCCCCCTCAACAGTCCCCCTTTTGTCGGAAAATACGACAATAAAATGAGTGGGAAGTGTGGAATATATTTGCCTACTCAATCCTATCACCAATAACCGTTCAGGATGAAATGAAGTAAAATTTTGCACTTAGGTATCTAGACATCACCCATCGCCATCACCTCTCCCCTGCCGTTCGCCGTAATCCAGTGTCTCCATCCATAGATTACACCATAGTCATCTTTGTGGATCTTCTTGGTCTCTTTGGTTCAGGAATAAAGTTCTCTATTTGTCAGTACACTTCTGATCTTGTCGTTGCCAATCTCGAGAAACACGCCTATCCCCAGGTAGTCTTCTTCCCAGCTTGACTGCTTAGACTCTGGAGTTGCTGCACCTTCGTCTCTTGATCGGCCCACAGAGTTTTCCTGTGTTCGCCCCTCTCCCTACCAGATTTTTTTTTTTTTTCTCAAGTCTGGTGTGTAGGGAACTGCCGGGAATCACACTCTGTAGCTGGGCCTCACCAGGTGGTTTCTTGGAGCACCTCCTTCTTGAGATTAGATCAATCAGGGGATGGCATTCTTCTTAGCTGAGGCACGACTTTCAACAGAGACTTCTCCTGTAAACTTGATTGAAGCATCTATCGTTAATGTGGTTCTTCCATGGATAGATAGTTGAATCTCTACTAGGCAGGTCAGAGTTTATTGGGTAGGGGATGATATCAGCATACCTAAGTTGACTGTGAGAAGAACGCAGTCCAACCGACCTTCAATCCATCCCTTATGAACGTTTACCGACTCAAGGGTTGAAGTAGCAAATACCTTAGACAATGTTGGGGCCTGTCCCTACAGAACCCTACTCTTTCCTCATTCATACAAAAAAAACAAACAAACCTATATCCCAATGTAAAAATTAAACAGTATATAATGATACCATATTTCCCTCCCCCATCCCTTAACCATAAATCAAAGTAAAAGCCAAACAAAATATACAATGTTATGAGGTTTCAGGGCGGAGTTGACGTAATGTCCTAAACACTCTTATCAAATATCATCTCAAGGTTTCAGGACTTTTAGTGCTAAGTCCTGGACCTTCTTCGGCGGTTAAATTCATGAAGTTCTGCCTGGTTCTCTTGTATCTGGTGGGCAAGTCTCTTTACTCTCCTGTAAACTAGGCACAGTCCAATGTACATAACAAGAACAAGAACCAGGAGAACAATCACAGGGTGGATAATGAAATTAAAGAATGATGTAGCTGTCGGACTATAGCCAAATATACTTTCCCACCAGGACACCTTAGAGTCTGTATCTAAGGCATTGGTAATCCTCGTTATCTTGGTTTTGTCATGCTCAAGCTGAATTGTGGCTTGATTCTCAGCCTCATGAAGATTTCGGAGTATGTCGTCTTCTTCGCTGAAATCTAACAAGAGACGCTTGAGCTCACGACCAAAACCAAGAGGAATCTTTTGCAGTCTCACAGGAGTGTCAGGGCGAATGTCGAGTCTCTTCTCCGGTGTTATCGGGGTCCTCCCCTGCTGATCTGCGACATCTAAGCCTAAAACGGGACTAAGGGTACAATATGCTCCTGGGAGGAGTATGCCTCTTTCGGTGCAATTAGTGCCATATAAAGAATACGTTACATTTTTCCCTTGGTACCAACACCAATACCCTTGACCCAAATATTTCAGACGAGAGGAGGGTATTGTGTTAGTCTTCATCTCACATGACCCCTCGGAGTCCCAACACTGGTGCCTAAGCACCCTATCTTGACTCCCTTGACAGAGGATAGCATCCTCTTTCCTCCAACATCCCTCTGTATCAAACAGATAAGGATGGCCTCGCTCATAGGTTAGGATGTCTGAGGTGAGCTGTGGATGAAGCACCGTCTGATTGCTAACATCAATTCCTATATTCATGGCACTGTACCCCTTCTTGATATTACCAGATACAGGTGCCAAAGAAGATGCCGTGCAGGTGAGATTATGACACCCATGCCATTGAACCAGCCACCAGTTTGTATGGTTGGCTGCAAACGGGGAGATTAGGGAACTTACTCTTTGTCTGAGGTTGAAGGGGAAGTGGCCCTTGTATAGAGAGGACACTATATGCTTTAGGTTGTCAGAGAGCTCACTCTGGACTTGCGTACATGCTAGGGCAAACTGAACTCTGTCTTGCACTTCTACAAGACCTGCAACTAACCTTCTAAACTTCTCTCGTAGAGCTGAAGATAGAGAGGTAGTGGCATCAATGTGCGAATGTTGCAAACCCTCTAAGACATGGTTTACATCAAGCTGAGTTCTGAACCCTTCCCCAGCATGTCGCGCAATGTCCCCGAGCTTACCTCTCAGGACTTCCATATCCATAGTGTTCAGGGCACCTACTCCCAATGCACCTCCACTAATTCCCATCTCTATCAAGTCTCTCCTACTCCTGAATTTCCTGTGTCGGGGATCATCTTTTCTCACTTCTTGCCCCGCCTCTACCCATCCTCTCATCATGTCAATTTGGTTCCTCACAAACTCCTCACATCTGTGATCCCAGTGATCTACTCTGAAGTCATCTACAGAAATTCGCCATGTATATAGGACGAATTTAGTTCCTGTGATGATCTTCCATGGGGATGACAGTTGAGGAGCTATGGGATCTGCCAATTGGTGGGTAGAAACATTGCAAGAATCCAGGTGCGGTTTGGCTGGTTGGAGACCTTCAGCCTCATATGGGACCCTTACCACGGTCACACATACTTGTCCTCTACCACTGAACTGGTACCACTGATCGCTATCTCCTGCCTGTAATGCTAGGTTTCCTATTGGTTTGGATTTGGACAGATAGACCCACTGTGTAAATGACCAGCACCCTTCGTCCACCGCCTCACAAAAAGGCCACTTAAATGGACCGTCTATATTGATGTCAAAGTTAATGTCCCTGCCTCTGGGGTCTTTCCAGTCAGAAGACACGTATTTGCTTCGGTATTCCTCAGTCATAGGGGCGCTATCCATCCATACATCCACAATTGGGGTGTCCACCCCATTGCATACTAAGTCCCATCTCCAGGGATTAGTATCCAATTTTACCATCTGTGTATCCGGTTCCCAGTGGGCATAGGTGATGAAATAGTATCCAGTCACCTCCGATACACAGACTTCTCTCATGATCGTAATCATGAAAGACCGTATGGATGGCGACCCCTCTACTCGAGTATACCTCAGATCCTTGGCATCAGTCCGTACCTTTAAAACTGTTGCTCGGTATAAGCCCTCCAGTTTCACTGGACCACTCTGATCGTTCCATAATGCCTGGCCAGAGTTACTGCAGTTTAACTTTAACATCAATACACTAGTCCGTAAGTAATCTGTGGACACATGTCCTTGGGCATATTTGGATTCCCTGGTGATGGTCATCTGGGAATCCCTCAACATACAATATGCCTTAAGGGTGCCTTTTACAAGTACGGGTCTGTCAAAGTACGTCTTTACCCTCAACCCATCTTGACTATCCTTCCTAGTGAAGGTAGCCTGTAAGATATACCACCCGCTATACTCTGCTCCAGTGACATCTTCAGGACTCAGAATTAGTGATGGGCGAATCCTAAATTACTCGGACTCGCTTGACTCTAGCGAGTCCGAGCCCGGGACTCGCTACTCGTTGCGAGTCTAGCGAGTCCAATGTTAATGAATGGGGAAGCGAGTAATAGCGAGTAATGTGCTGCTGGATCCTAACGAGAGCAGACAGAGCAGTGAATAACTCGCATTCAGCACGGATTGCTGTGTTCACTAGCGATTTAGAAGTCCTCTGTTTTGCTCGGTAGCACAGAAAGTCGTTTGAACAGCACTAAAGAAGATAAACAGGAAGTCGCCTCGCTACTAAGCACAGGCTGATGTTATCTGCAGAGATCTGATCTGATCTGCACACACAGGCCGACCAAAGATGTGTAGCAAAAGAGATACAGAGAGGCTCATTGGCCTGGTTGAAGAGCGGCCTCAGCTGTGGCAGCCCACCCACCCTGGCTATCGGGATGACAGACAGCGAAATCTGTGTTGGAGGTCCATTGCCAGAAGTATCTTCCCGTCTTTTGATGAAGCTGGACAAGATGGACAGGCAAACCTTGGTAAGAGTTATGTGATGTCAATTGTAGGGTACCTTTACACGCCGCTACTGGAGGATGGATACAACCCGCTACAGGCTACAAATGTAGCTTGTAGCGTCATTATAGCCCATAGTAGCGGCGTGTGAAGACGGGACGAGACAGCCGGCAACAGATACATCTGTATCCGAGCACTGCTCGAAAACAGATGGCTACAAAGCCGATTGTTAGTGAGCTGTATCGGCGTGTAAAGAAGGAACAGAAGGGTTGTTTCTACACCATGCTATGTAGCTGGGGCGTGACACAGGCTCCGGGTTTCCGCGCCCCCTTCAGCGATCATTGGAGGAAGCTCCAGCGTTGCGATTGGTAGTCGCTGCATAGGGCGGCATATTTAAGGAGCTGACGAGTCACAGTACACAATTGCTCGAGCGTCAACTATTAATCAGCCTCCTGCGATGCCTGCCCAATCATGGTATTATTGCTTTGTCCTATCAGCGTACGGACGTCTCGTAATCCACAATTGTAGCACGCCTATGTGCTGTCCCTGCAGCACCAGGTACGCCCATAGTAGCTGGTTGTAGCGGTGTGTAAACGAGGTAAGGTACGCTACAGATGGCTACTTCAGACACCCGGCGATGTATCTAGCTATAGATGTTGCGTAGCGTAGCGCACCTTGTGGCGGTGTGTAAAGGAGGTGCGTTTCCCGTTTGTAACCGTTTGGGCGTGCTCGTGCACGTGAAGTAGCGGATTGTATCCATCCTCCAGTAGCGGCGTGTAAAGGTACCCGTTGTGCTGACAGAGTACCAAAATGCTAGTGTGCTCGATGCTCGGGCCGAGCATCCCAAGATACTGGTGCACTTGGGCCGAGCACCGAACCAAATGTTATCCTATGGGAGTATTTTTATTAAATGACCACCGCCAGCATGTAGAAACCCTATAAATGTCACAAAACTCTCAGAAGAGTGCTGAAATGACATGTCGACAGCATGGTGAAGAACCCTGTAAGCATTTCTGACTGAAAAGTCACAGCTGTGAAAAATGTTGTTTGAGTTTTATGGCATTTATATAGACTCAACAGATGAAGTTCATAAATGACACCAAGAATAATTTTCATGGCGGAAATGTTAAGGGCACATACCCACTAGTGAGACACAGCTGGTGTTTGCTACTTTGTGTGATGACATTAAATATTTTCCGTGAAAACATTGTGTTGTAATCAGATGTCACTGATAAGAGATGTACATGAAGGCCTCTTGACATAATGTGCCCATTTTGAGGAAGTGTGTCTATTGTACTATTTCCCTTTGCCAGGGTGGCCAAACATTTGGAGGCTACGCATTCTCCATGGATAGAGACGTGCATGAGGGCATCAAAACATTATACCCATTTCAAAGGAGCGGGTGTATTGTTGTTGTAATGCCATTTATGAAATAATTTAACAATGGGGGTATACATGAAATAAAGGCCTAACTTTTTTAACGGTCAACATGGTGGCGCATGAGGAGAAGGCTGAGCAGTCCAGCGATTAACCAAATTACATAATTGTGTACCCACGGGTGAGTGTAGGTTAATAGAAAATTAGCTTTTCAATATTTTAATTCCGCTCTCATTTCCTTGTGGTGTGGTGAAGTCTTGCCCAATCCAACCCTTGTTCATGAAGATCTGAGTCATTCTGTCTTCATTTTAATTTGATTGGCGGGTGCGTTTATCATTAATGATTCCACCTGAGGAAACTCAAAAAATAATCTGAAAAAAACGCTAGCCCCAGGGCAGGCCAGGACTTCAAAGGCGTACAGAGCCAATTCATGTAACATGTCCATCTGGGATACCCAATAATTGGAAGGCACACAGCAATGTCGGAGTACAGTTATTAGATCGGCAAGGAACTCCATCAGCATCTGTCAAAACTTAGCATTTCTTGTGGCACTACCACGCAACTCAGGTGCTGTGTAACGTTAGGGGCTGAGAAAACTGTCACACATCTTAAAGACTGTCCCCCTACCTCGGGCGGATTACACTTGTGCCACTCTCGTCCGTATGCCTTTGTTGTCCACCAATTCCTGATCGATGCGGCTATCGTTTTGTGTGGAGAATACTTTGTGTAATTCCACAACTGGAGATGGAGTTTGGTGTTGCTGTAGGCGTCACTTACTGGCGGGTTAAGTGTGTGCTAACACTTGACAGTGAAGCACTACACTATTCCCTGAAAAAATTATTAAGTGCGCACAGCCACCGAGATGGAGTTTGGTGTTGCTGCGGGCGTCACTTACTGGCGGGTTAAGTGTGTGCTAACACTTGACAGTGAAGCACTACACTATTCCCTGAAAAAATTAGAAAGTGCGCACAGCCACCGAGATGGAGTTTGGTGTTGCTGTAGGCGTCACTTACTGGCGGGTTAAGTGTGTGCTAACACTTGACAGTGAAGCACTACACTATTCCCTGAAAAAATTAGAAAGTGCGCACAGCCACCGAGATGGAGTTTGGTGTTGCTGCAGGCGTCACTTACTGGCGGGTTAAGTGTGTGCTAACACTTGACAGTGAAGCACTACACTATTCCCTGAAAAAATTAGAAAGTGCGCACAGCCACCGAGATGGAGTTTGGTGTTGCTGCAGGCGTCACTTACTGGCGGGTTAAGTGTGTGCTAACACTTGACAGTGAAGCACTACACTATTCCCTGAAAAAATTAGAAAGTGCGCACAGCCACCGAGATGGAGTTTGGTGTTGCTGCAGGCGTCACTTACTGGCGGGTTAAGTGTGTGCTAACACTTGACAGTGAAGCACTACACTATTCCCTGAAAAAATTAGAAAGTGCGCACAGCCACCGAGATGGAGTTTGGTGTTGCTGCAGGCGTCACTTACTGGCGGGTTAAGTGTGTGCTAACACTTGACAGTGAAGCACTACACTATTCCCTGAAAAAATTAGAAAGTGCGCACAGCCACCGAGATGGAGTTTGGTGTTGCTGTAGGCGTCACTTACTGGCGGGTTAAGTGTGTGCTAACACTTGACAGTGAAGCACTACACTATTCCCTGAAAAAATTAGAAAGTGCGCACAGCCACCGAGATGGAGTTTGGTGTTGCTGCAGGCGTCACTTACTGGCGGGTTAAGTGTGTGCTAACACTTGACAGTGAAGCACTACACTATTCCCTGAAAAAATTAGAAAGTGCGCACAGCCACCGAGATGGAGTTTGGTGTTGCTGTAGGCGTCACTTACTGGCGGGTTAAGTGTGTGCTAACACTTGGCAGTGAAGCAGCACACTATTCCCTGAAAAAAATTATTAAGTGCGCACAATTAGTCGCAGAAGTAGGTGGCGTACGTGCTATTTGCAGCTAGGAGAGCAGCAACGCACTGTTCTGCCACAGACAAAATAACGCTGAAGGGGTTTTTAGGACCCAAAATCTATCAGCTGGCAAAAAATTGTAAATAGTACCTCAGCTAAGCCTCTCACTTCAGCTATTAGAACAGCTGAGTGAGTAAGCGAAGCTATGAGGTCGCTCCTGTGAACACTATAAAGGCTGCAGCTCCCTGCTTCCCTGCCTGCCTAAAGTGTCACAGTACACAGTACTCCTCTGTCCTCCTGCTAGCTCTCACAAGAGCTGTTTGGGGTTAATATAAGGAATCTTGAAGTTCCCTACACTCACTGACAATCCCTATGATCTGCTCCAGAATCTACCTCACCCTGTTCTAGCTCAGATCTTCAGAGAAATGTGCTCAAAATGGCGGTGGCAAGGCTTATATACAGCCTTGCCTGTCATCGATGACATAGCCATCACGATGGACAGAAGCCAATCATAGTAATGCCACAAGAAGAGGGCTGTGGCATTACTGAATAAGATTGGCTAACATCCTTGTCCATCTTCACAAGTTTGTCTGACCTAACACGCTAGGCTGTCTCGGAAGATTTGTCGGAACATAACAGATTCTGTATTCGCGAGTCCCGAATACAGAATACAGGACTCGGATTCGTAGACTCGCTAGGATTCGCTAGGAGTCGCTACGACTCGCTCGGAATCGCTACTTACAGCGGGTATCCGTGAAGCGGTGCCATTCTCTAAACGATTTGGGGGAGATTCAAGCTACATAGCGATGTGATAGAGCGAGTCTCGCTAGTAAAACTAGGATTCCCATTTAATTGCATTGGACTCGCTACTTTGCGAGTCCTCGCTGGGAAACTCGCCGAGTAGCGAGTCCTGCGAGTCCCTTACTACTCGCCGAGTAACGAGTCCTAGCGAGTAGATTCGCCCATCACTACTCAGAATGCCTTCTTTTAGTTTGGTTTGCCTCACTGAAATCTGGAATGCAGGGATCTGCTCAGTTCCTGGTTCTCGAAGGACACCAGACACTGCTGCAAACTTGGCCAGTTCGTCGGCCTTGTTATTTCCTATGGTCAAAGGCTGTTCTCCTCTTTGATGTGTTGGGACTTTTATAAAGGCTGCCTCCGCTGGATGTGCCATGCCCCAATCCCACAATTCCTTTAGGACTGTAACGTGGGCCAGAGGTTTATTCTGGCTGTCCACACACCCTCGTTTTTTTCCACGTGTTCAGGTGCAGGGTGAGAGATCGAACTACATATGAACTGTCACTATATATAGTTCGATTCCCTGGAGGTTGAAGGAGGAGAGCCTCCTTGACAGCCTCCAGTTCAGCCCGTTGTGCTGACATTTGACCAGGCAGCCAGACAAGACTCTGGGTGCCTGTGGTCTCATCCAGCACTGCAAATCCGGACACATACGTGCCGTCCAGACAGAAACGAGAGCCATCAACAAAGATGACCCTGTCTTCTGGATGTCTGTCGGTCCTGACTATTTGTGATGTACTGGAGAGTGATGGTTGACCACAGTCATGTTCGGTCCCTGTCATGTTTAACAACTGGGACAGAACATACTTTGCCTTGTGGTCCACTTTCAGATTCCGGCCACTGAGGTCCATGATCCATTTCCCGAATCTCTGTTGGGAGACTCCAGGGAGTGTATCTCTGAGTAAAAGAACCAAAGGAGAATGTGGTGTCTGTACAGTCAGAGATCTGAAACCTACAATATGCTCAGTGGTTTTAACGGCATAGTGTATGGCAGCCAGTTGTTTGGCACATTCGTCGAACCCTCGTTCGACTGGCGAGAGGAGTCGGGAAAAGTATCCCAGTGGTCTGCTATCATGTCCTATCTGCTGTAGAAGGACAACAGAGATAGACTCAGTCCCAGCATGTGCCTGGATGGCCATTTCTCCATCTGGGTTGGGGGTGGCTAACACAGGTGCAGAGGAGAGGTCTCTTTTCAGAGTTAAAAAGGCCTCATCCTGTGCTTCTGACCAGCCCTGGAGTGAGGGTTCTTGTCCTCTGAGGAGTTCATAAAGGGGTTTCGCTTTGGCAGCAAAATCCTCTATGAATTCCCTCATGAAGTTTGCCACTCCCAGGAACTTCCGTAAGTCCTGTAAAGTGCCAGGCTGAGGTAACTTGACCCTAGCGTCCACTCGGGCTGCCACAATTCCTTTGGCTCCAAAAGAGACCTGCACCCCAAGGAAAGTCACCTCTGTTCTGGCCAAATTTGCCTTGTGAGGACTCAGTTTGAGTCCAGACTGTTTGTTCCCCACTGTGAAAGCAAATTTGTACCTACAGTTTTCTGTGAGTTCAATAGAGAAGAACCCATTGGCGACATCAATGGTCGAGAATATGCGGCTTTTGCCACTTATCCTCGCCATCATGTCAGGAGTTTGTGCAACTACGGGGGCAGACATCGGAGTGTACTTATTAAGGACACGTAGGTCTATGGTGAGACGCCACGCATCAGTGTCCTTTTTCTTCACAGGCCATAGAGGGTTGTTGCACCTTGAATTCCCCTCTATGACCACACCCTTGTTCTCCAATTCCAGGACAGTGTTGACTATCGACTGTGTCGCTTCTGGTGGAAAGCGATATTGACGTTGAGGGGGTGGGTCTGGCCCCTGTATGTCCACCTGGACACCAATCAATCTTCCACAGTCGTTTTTACCCTGGGCCCACAGATCAGGATGTTCATACACAATGGGTTCAAGGTCTATATTATGAGAGACCTCTGGCCATTTGTGTTCGAGCATATCAACTGAATTCTCCATTGCTGGCAAAGGTGGTCCCAGACACTGGTGTTGTATGACACACACCTTGGATTGTCTGGGTCCCTTCCACACAATGCAGTTTGCCAAATCCAGGATCCATCCATTTTGGGTCATTACATCAGTTCCGATGATGTTGTCAGAACCAGGGTAATACCACATTGGGATCTTGAGGGTTAAGTGTTTGGCAATCTGGACAATCACTTCCTCAATTCTGTGGGCCTTCACCCCCCCTTGTTGGTGATCAAATCCGATCACCACACACTGAGGGCTGTTTGGATGCAAATCATGTTTGATATTAGTAATGGAGATTTCCACACCAGTATCAAGCATAATTTGTGTGTCCTTATCTTTAATTCTGGCTTTTATGTGGGGCCTCCCTGAAGAATCCAGTATGACAGGACATACTGGAGCCAGCTCTTTAGGGATCCCTAATTGTCAATCGATGTTGACAAGATTTCCAGTAGGTACCTGAGAGGTACATACTGCAATTTGGAGATCCTCAACTGTAGTTCTAGTTGTGGAATCAGTAGATTCCACAACCCCTGAACTATCAACTGGGGCATTTACAGTGGCAACACATTTTGGTGTCTGCTCTTGTAAATATCCCCGAGACCCATCAGCCTGTTCCCCCACTGTTCTGGGATAATTAGGTTTCATCTTGAAACCATTATTATTGCCAGATTTTTCAGGGCTGTTTCGGCTCCGTACCCACTGAGGACAATTTTTCTTCATGTGCCCAAATTGCAAACATAGAAAGCATTGAATGCTCCCTGTCCTCTCAAATGGTGGGGCCGAGGGGCGAACAGCTGACTTCTTTCTAGCATGGCGCACACGTTCATCTTGTGATCTAACGTGTACAGGCACATGCTCCCTAACCTTAACCGACTTTTTATTGTGCAGTATATCTTGTCTACACTGCTCAATAATCATGGCCGCATCAGTGAGCGATGGTTCTCTCGCTGCACTCAACCTAATTGCAGTATCAAGGTATGGGAATTTTTCCACAAACATGCGGATCATGCCTTGTGGAAAACCGATACCTTGATCCATAGTGACCTTCCTGTACATAGCTTCAAACCGACTACACAGCGATAAAGGTTCATCGTGTATAGTTGGTCTGAATTTCATCAGGATTTCTGGAGTCACGTCCCCATGGCCCGTTGCCAGTGTCATTAGTAAGGAAAGGCGTTCTTCCTTATCATGAAACTGTCCATTACAGGGTTCCGTGCTCCCCATTGCCTCATACCTCTGATTGAGGTGTGTAGGCAACCACAACTTGAATAGCTCCATTCGAAGTTCTGGAGCCACAGAATATTTATTGCAGTGACCTTCAAAGATATCACATGCAGTAAACGCATCTAGACTGGGATCAAATTTTGGGATCTCCTTACAGATCCGTAACAGAAATTTTATCCTTTCCATACTGTTACGGTTAGGATAAAATTCATCTGACCTTACTGAACGATTTGGCGGATTGGAAGTGGTGTGATCCCTTTCCCACCTACCTCCATATCCCCAACTCTCGTCCTGACCCTGGAAGCGGTTGCTACGTGTATACTCCCTTGGTGTTTGAGTGAAATGTAGCGACCGTTCCACCTGTCCCCTGGACTCTATAGCTCCGGATCTCTGATCCATGGGAGACGTGGACCATGTTGCCGCGGTCTCCCCATCCTGTGCAGTACCCCAAACACAAACCTGTTTCGTGGGCAAAGGCACCATGCTATTTGTACCAGGTCGTGACAGATTAGAGATGACCTGTTGCAAATTCACAATCGTTTGCGACTTTGCAGCCAGATCTTCTCTAAGTGTGCTTACTAGTGCATCCATGGATGCAACTCTGCTCTTGAACTGATTTATCTCAGTGTACAGACTGAGGAGCTCTCTATCCATGTCAGAATAATAGGTTTCTTTCTCTGAGATCCTGGATTCTAACACACAGATTTCCCGGCCCCTGTCGGCTGTACACTGGGCCCTTTCTTCTAGCTCAGTTTCTAGAGTGTGTATACGTTTTATGCTTTCCACACAACAATGGCAGTGTAGGTTATCCGATGTGGAAACTTTGTCTGCCTTTCTTGTGGTAGCAAGTGTTTCCACATGCTCCGGCCTGCAAATGCTGTCCTCAAAAGTATACACTAATTTTGCCAGCATTTGGAGGCGTTTCTTAGTTTTTTGGAAAACACTTTTACTAATACAAACTCTATCATGTGCGTATGCCTGGTCCAGTAAAGTTGACCAGAGCATCTCTGTGGACTTATATGCGGTGGGCAGTATTGGGTTAAATGTGCTATTTCTACACAGGTGTTTAAGGGTGGAGAAGTTCATACTCACCTGTTCAGAGGCCATGTTGCTTGGTGTCGTCTGTTCCTTCGTCCCTCTTGTGCTGCTTGGAAAAAGGTCCTTTACTCCGGAACGCCTTCTTTCCCGACCAGCTGGACTCCTCAGATGAACCAAACGTTGATGGTGTTTGAACGAAGTGACGTGATGATCTGCCTCGCCGATAGACGTGTGAATCGTGTAAAGGAATCAGAAAAATCGTTAAAATCAGAAAAAGGTTCTCTGATGAGGACTGTGTCCTGTGTCTTACTAAGACTGAAAACTGTGTCACCGTCTGAGCTATCAGGGCACTGAACGCACAGAATAACGGATCACTTCACCGTGCCTCCTGTTATCTGTGTCCACGTTCCTCTGGCCTGATCCGCTCCAGATGATGACCACAGGTTTTCAGTACAAAAGACACTAGAACAACCTCAAACAGTGGGCCTAGGCTCGCCAATTTGTTGTAGGGCTGGTTCTGTTTATCGGTTATTATGGTCGGTTATGACTACAATCACCGATATCCAGAATCTTCCCTTCCTTACCACTTTCTGTTCCTATGCTGATTAACTATATATATATATATATATATGTATATACCGACTACTTAATGAAAACAAGTCTGTTCTAATAAATGAATATTTATTAAACACACCCAAAAAGTCTACAACAATAATATATAGATTTCTAGATAGCACGATAACTAAGACACAATCAATTACTGTTACAATGATGTAAAACACCCACAGTTACTAATACCCACGTTACCTTAAATATACACACCGGCACACTATATTAATTATCTAACTATCCCTATATTATAAGAGAGAGAGAGAGAGATAGAAAGATATAAATATAGGGAGAGAGAGATATAAATATAGGGAGAGAGAGAGATATAGAGAGAGTGATAGAGTTATAGGATGATACTTATGACCAGATGAGGATGTCCTTCCATCGTGCGTCCAGGTAGAAAAGAAGAGAGAGCTCTTGTGTCTCAGTCCATTTTAACCTGTCCCTCAGCTGTGCACGTGACGGACACACCTCCTCATCCGTGCACTTCTGACAGGGTTGTAAGGGTGCACGCTCACCATGCACTATATTGAAATGAGGTATCTCCTGCCACTATAGATTGGCAAACAATGGGAATAGTCATGTCTACTTATCACGCCAGCCATCTTGGCTGCTGTGAGAATAACCCTTTGTGGCAGCAGCCTGTAGATCTTTGATATTTAAATTAAGAGTCTTATCTGATAGCTTCCCACATTAAAATGCAAGAATGGACATCTTCTGATATGGTAATTAACCATGTCAGAAGATGAACAATTTCCATCAGATACAGCTGCCTATTCCACCAAGGTGGGCATAAATATAGATATCTACACATACATGCCCACAAAGAGAGATATACATTTATGTGTCATATTAATAATTAATTATGCCATCACTTCCCCCTCAACACCGGCCCTGATTTCAACGATACTGCACAGTGTCCGCTTCAAGGTGACACCAACTTTTAACAACATTTCAGAAATCTCGCTGCCAGATTTATGGATTATAGGATATGACACCATAGCTGTCTGGAAATCTGATAAGAGTTTAAGGCTAGGGTCACACTTGCAGACTTTACATGCGTTTTTGAGACATGCGTTTTCTGAAAACGCATGCAAAAATGCATCCGTAGGCCCCCATGCAAAAAACGCATGGCCCAATAGCAAAAACGCATGTCTGAATGTACCATGCGTTTTTGGGATGTGTTTTTGGCTCAGCAACAAAAAATACTGCAGGAAGCATTTTTTTTGGTGCTTTTTCAAAACACATGCATTTTTATAATATGGGGCCCTATGGGAAATGCAAAGTGTCTAAATGTACCATGCGTTTCCGCATACATTTTTGCATTCGTTTTTTAAGGGTGCCCCACACCTAAGTGCAAAAACACAGCACAAAAATGCATGCTGCCTAAGGCTGGGGTCACAGTACCATTTTTCACATGCATTTTTGGAGACCTGCGTTTTCAAAAACGCATGTAAAAAACGCACCCATAGGCCCCCATGTTAAAAAATGCATGCCCTAATAGCCAAAAAGCATGTGTGACTGTCCCATGCGTTTTTGGAGCATATCCAAAAACGCATGCGTTTCTGTAGAAAACGCATGCGTTTTTGTAGAAAACGCATGCGTTTTTATAACATGGGTTCCTATGGAAAACGCATGCAAAAACGCATGTACAGTTAGTACCTTTTAGTGCCATTCAAAAACGCATGCGTTTCCCATAGGAGCCCATGTTAACAAAAACGCATGCGTTTCCGGAAACGCATGCGTTTTTGTTAACATGGGCTCCTATGGGAAACGCATGCGTTTTTGAATGGCACTAAAAGGTACTAACTGTACATGCGTTTTTGCATGCGTTTTCCATAGGAACCCATGTTATAAAAACGCATGCGTTTTCTACAAAAACGCATGCGTTTTTCAAAACGCTCAAAAAAATACTACAAGCACTATTTTTAGGTGCAGATTCAAAAACGCACCCAAAAACGCAGGGAGCCATCACACACCTTACAAAACTCATGCTGACATGAAAAAAAGCATGAGTTTTGTTAAATCACTTAAAAAAACGCATGGCAACTGTGACCACAGCCTAAAGCATGCAAAAAAACGCATGACAAGTGTGACCCCTAGCCTAACTGAGTTCACTGAGTGCAGTGACAAAGCCCTCAGCTGTAAACTCAAGTGAACAGAGTGATGTCACTACTTCTGAAGGCTGAAGTTTTCCCATAGCAGTCAGTGTGCCCCAGAAGCTGTAGCTAGTGGTTGTGTTTTCCATCACTGCAGCTTCTGGATGTAATTAGAAAGCAAAAAAACTGTTCAGATAACATAACCAATATCACTGTTGTTATACTCTACACCCCTTAAAGGTGTATAAGGATTATGTGGGCAATCGCTAAAGTAAAATCAAAACCAAAAAGAAAATGACATTTCAGCCCAATATGAAGAAAGTGCATATTTATTATCAATAAACAACCTGGTTAACAAAGGGGAATTAACTAATTTTGAGGACAGCCGGTTTACCAATGGACAACAGATACTTCACAAATAGGGTATTATACCACCATCAAAGCATAGCGACAGTCACACCACAGCACATAGCTAGTAAGCTCGTGTGTAGTGAACCATTCACATACAACATGATAGAGACACAAAATCACTTACACTGCATCCACAGTTAGTCTACAGCCGTCTACAGACACCAACAAAATAACCTAGCCTAACAAACTCTGGTTTTGTATAGACCTAAAGTCCAGTGCGATCTACCACTGATAGGCCATATTCACACACAATTTGCGTTTTTTTTAGCAGGAAAAAAAACACCTGCGTTTTTCTAAAAGTGCCAAAAAGTGTCCCTTGTGTGTCTGAAAGGATTTGACACTGCGTTAACGCAGGGTGCTTAACTGAGCACTTTAAAAACGCTAGTGTTAACGCATGCGTTAACGCAGGTGCCTATAGGTGTCCTACATAAACGCATGCGTTTCCCCATAGGGCCCCATGTTAAAAAAACGCATGCGTTTTTGGAAAACCACCCCTGAGTTTTTTACCAGCACCCAAAAAACGCTGCATGCAGCGTTTTATGGACTGGGGGAAAAAACGCAAGTGGAGCTGAAAAACGCAGCTACACTCAATAGCACCCTGCGTTAACGCACCTACGTTTTTGAAAAACTGCAGAAAAACGCAGAGAGTGCCAAAAACGCAGGTGAGTGTGAACAAGGCAATAGATAAAGTGCTATGTGCTGGTTATAATAATAAGAACAGCTACAAAATAGCCATCATCAGTGAAGTGTAAAATTACCTTCAAAATCCAGCTGGCACACTCAGCCCTACACGTGTTTCGGTCTGGAAACCTTCTTCATGGGGCGTGTTTAACTACAGGAAAGTGCAGGTTAAAAAGGCCGCCCCAGCCAATCGCTCACGCTCCAACCCCCAGGTGCCTATTTGCACCTGACCAGACAAGAGAATATAGGGGAGCCCTTTTTTTTTATTATTTCATGAATTTCATGAAATAATAAAAAAAAATGCGTGGGGCTCCGCGCAATTTCTATGTCTAGCCAGGTACAGCTAAGCAGCTGGGGTCTGGAATCCGCAGCGCAGGGAGGCCCAAGCTTTCTGGGCACCCCCCGCTGCAATTTGCAGCCCGCAGCCGCCCCAGAAGATGGCGCGTTCATTGAAGCGCCTTCTTCTGGCGTTGAACCCCGCTCTTCCAACGGCCCTGGTGGCGGTGGCACGCTGGGTAATAAAGAGGTTAGGGCCAGCTTTGTAATATCAGCTGGCCCTAAGCCCAAAATTTATGGCGGTCACGCCAATATTAGACATGACCGCCATGAATTTCTATTAAATTGTTTTAAAAAAAACACAACACAGAGAAAAATTTTTATTAGAAATAAAAAAAAAAGCCATTAGGGGCTTCATCTTTAATTAAAAAAATCCTCTTCCGTCCGACGTAGTCCAAAACGCGATGTCCTCTCTGCTCATCCCTGTGCATAGATATAGATGTCTATGCACAGGGATGAGCAGACTGAGAACAATCTCAGCTCTGCAACATCAGGCAGCAGGCGGACTCTAGGACCCTGGAGCTGCGGCAGCCTGTAAAGAGCAGACAGCCTGACTCCTTATTGTGCGAGTTTCCCAGCGATTACTTGTACAGTAAACGAGTCCAATGCAAGTCATTGCCAATCCTATGACAAAACTATATCAAAGTAAAAAATAAGGGGGGGGAACAAGAGGCGCAATAGTGCCCTATCACTAGTGACACTAATGTATGTGGTGGGTATGAATTCACTCACCTAGCACAGTTGTGAGACCCACAACTGGTGTAAAAGCATTTAGCATTAAATGCAGCTGCTGCAGGACTTTCACCTTCCACATGCACGTGGGAACCATCCAGAAGTTACTTCAGGGGAAATGGTGTATCAGTGTCCGCGCTGCTGAAATCCCAAGAAAACGATCCGGAAACCATATGTAGGTTGCATCAATATTCCATTTATTCCTTTTCCTACGCGTTTCGGCACTGTCCTAGTGCCTTCCTCAGGGATATTCATTGCCTATGAAGCCTATGAAGCTTCCGAGACACATCTGCGATTTGTAAATCGCACACTACTCGCACATTACTCGCTTCCCCATTCATTAACATTGGACTCGCTAGACTCGCAACGAGTAGCGAGTCCCAGGCTCGGACTCGCTAGAGTCAAGCGATTCCGAGTAATTTAGGACTCGCCCATCACTAGCTGAAATGTCGTTTTCTTTTTGGTTTCGAGCTTCTGGATGTAGCAGAAACGGGATTGTCAAGGGACCTTGTGTAGTGGATAACTTCAGAACTGAAAGGGTGTTTTGACAGTTAATAAAGGGGTGAGTTTGTGGAAATCAGACTGCACTCATATGTTTTCCGAGTGTAATCCAATGAATTCCACAAACTCAAAGACTTAAGGTACCGTTACACGCTTCAAGGTCGTTAAGATATCACCAACAATCTCATGGGCGCGCAGTCGTTAGGACATCGTTTTGAGATCGTTGGTGAGATGTCACAAATGTAGATATCGTGGACGATGCGCTACGATCCAGCGAGCAGCTATAATTTGCACAACCCAGCGAACGATACTTGCTCACTGCTGTGAATAGGCGAAGTCGTTAACGACATCGTTATCGTGGTGTCACACACAACGATGCAGCAGTTTCACTGATCGAGGAGCGTCTGATTTGAGAACATGTTCTCAAATCTGCGATCAACGATCCAACGATTTATTGTAGTCGTATCTCGGTGTAACACGCAACAATGTCCTAACGATGTCGTTTGAACGACTCCAAACTCGTGACGTTTGAGCGATATCGTTCACGATCTCGTACTGTGTAGCTGGGCCTTTAGATGGATGCATGCCATCCAATCTACACTACCACTTGTAACATGCTACAGTTTTCTTTTTCCAGATGTGGTAAAGCTCACTAGCTAGGCAAACTACATTAGAATATGAAATGAAAGAACCAAGGAAATTTGCAGTTTTCATTTTTTTGCCATTTTTTCACGGACTTCCTGAATTGGAAAAATAAATCACATTTTATCCTGCAAAAAGGAAAACAAAATATATTGGTGGACTATAAAATAAACAGAAATAGTCATCTTTAGACTGATTTAGTCCAAGAGACTTTAAAGACAATTGGTCCTAAAGGGGCTGTCAGGGACCCTAATTAGGGATGGGCGAATCTACTCGCTAGGACTCGTTACTCGGCGAGTAGTAAGGGACTCGCAGGACTCGGTACTCTCTGAGTTTCCCAGTGATTACTCGCACAAGTCCAATGCAAATCAATATCAATCCTAGTTTTGTCAGAAACGCTGACAAAACTAGGATTGCCATTGTTTGCATTAGACTCCGCTACTGTGCCAGTGATAGCAGGGAAACTCGCAAAGTAACTGCTGTTACATTGCGAGCCGAGTCCAGCTGTCTTCTCTGTGCAGCTCCAGGGTCCTAGAGCCCGCCTGCTCACAGACATGATGTAGCAGTGCTGAGATTGTTCTCAGTCTGCTCATTCCCTGTATACAGACATCTATCTATGCACAGGGGATGTAGCAGAGAGGACATCGCGTTTTGGACTACGTCGGACGGAAGAGGATTTTTTTAATTAAAGATGGAGTCCCTAATGGCTTTTCTTTTTATTTCAAATAAAATTTTTTCTCTGTGTTGTGTTTTTTTAACCCTTTATTGGAGATTCTTAGTGGCTGGGTCAAACGTGGCCTGACATTAAGAATCTCGGGCTTAATACCAGCTTGTATAACAAAGCTGGTATTAACCCCTTTATTACCCAGCGTGCTACCGCCACCAGGGCCGCTGGAAGAGCGGGGTTCAGCGCCAGAGGATGGCGCTTCAATGAACGCGCCATCTTCTGGGGCGGCTGCGGGCTGCAATTTGCAGCGGGGGGTGCCCAGAAAGCTTGGGCATCCCTGCGCTGCGGATTCCAGCCCCCAGCTGCTTAGCTGTACCTGGCTAGACATAGAAATTGCGCGGAGCCCCACGCATTTTTTTTTTATTATTTCATGAATTTCAGAGTCAGAGTCTCAGAGTCAGAGTCTCAGAGTCAGAATCTCAGAATTTCATGAAATAATTAAAAAAAAATGTGTGGGGCTCCGCGCAATTTCTATGTCTAGCCAGGTACAGCTAAGCAGCTGGGGGCTGGAATCCGCAGCGCAGGGATGCCCAAGCTTTCTGGGCACCCCCCCGCTGCAAATTGCAGCCCTCAGCCGCCCCAGAAGATGGCGCGTTCATTGAAGCGCCATCCTCTGGCGCTGAACCCCGCTCTTCCAGCGGCCCTGGTAGCGATGGCACGCTGGGTAATAAAGAGGTTAGGGCCAGCTTTGTATTATCAGCTGGCCCTAAGCCCGAAATTTATGGCGGTCACGCCAATATTAGACATGACCGCCATGAATTTCTATTAAATTGTTTTAAAAAAAACACAACACAAAGAAATTTTTTTATTAGAAATAAAAAAAAAAGCCATTAGGGACTCCATCTTTAATTAAAAAAATCCTCTTCCGTCCGACGCAGTCCAAAACGCGATGTTCTCTCTGCTCATCCCTGTGCATAGATATAGATGTCTGTACACAGGGAATGAGCAGACTGAGAACAATCTCAGCTCTGCTACATCATCTCCGTGCACAGACATTCATGTCTGTACACAGGGAATGAGCAGACTGAGAACAATCTCAGCTCTGCTACATCATCTCCGTGCACAGACATTCATGTCTGTACACAGGGAATGAGCAGACTGAGAACAATCTCAGCTCTGCTACATCATCTCCGTGCACAGACATTCATGTCTGTACACAGGGAATGAGCAGACTGAGAACAATCTCAGCTCTGCTACATCATCTCCGTGCACAGACATTCATGTCTGTACACAGGGAATGAGCAGACTGAGAACAATCTCAGCTCTGCTACATCATCTCCGAGCACAGACATTCATGTCTGTACACAGGGAATGAGCAGACTGAGAACAATCTCAGCTCTGCTACATCATCTCCATGCACAGACATTCATGTCTGTACACAGGGAATGAGCAGACTGAGAACAATCTCAGCTCTGCTACATCATCTCCGTGCACAGACATTCATGTCTGTACACAGGGAATGAGCAGACTGAGAACAATCTCAGCACTGCTACATCAGACAGCAGGCAGGCTCTAGGACCCTGGAGCTGCGGCAGAGCAGACAGGACTCTTCTCTTATCTGTGCGAGTTTCCCAGCGATTACAGTTGCAAAGTAAACGAGCAATGCAAATAAATGACAAAACTAGGATTGCTTCAGGCTGAAGCTTCCGAGACACATCTGCGATTTGTAAATCTCACACTACTCGCTATTACTCGCTTCCCCATTCATTAACATTGGACTCGCTAGACTCGCAACGAGTAGCGAGTCCTGGGCTCGGACTCGCTAGAGTCAAGCGATTCCGAGTAATTTAGGATTCGCCCATCACTAACCCTAATATTAATGACATACCCTTACAATAGCTTATCCATGTCTTATCGGTGGGGGTACGATATTGAATATCTATACTAAGCATAGGTCATTGATGTTCTAAAGTATATCTAAATTATAAAGAAATATGATTCATTGCTGATTTAAGTTTCTATTAGTATAACTAATGCTGTTTTAATTATAAAATGCATTTCAAGTGTTTTTCTTCATAAATGTGAAGGATGTAGATACATGTGTTGTTTGTTGGTACCATCTGCTCAAGCTCAAAGGGTTCATACATTGCAATATAAAGTCTATATAAAGAAAACACTTCTACAAACATTAGGGTTTTTTGTTAAACACTCATCACAGGTTTACTTAAAATCATATATACCACCTGCCAAATATAGAAAAATGAAGACTATTCTTTCTAACTATATGACATTAACCTCTTCACCTCCCAGCCTGTTTTGGCCTTCCATTTTTTGCAATTCTGACCAGTGTCCCTTTATGAGGTAATAACTCTGGAACGCTTCCTAGCAATTCTGACATTTTGTTTGTGACATATTGGGTTTCATCAAAATTTACAAAACCATTATTTTAGTGACCGCATCACACTTAAAGTCCCTTTGAGGGGTGTACATGACAGAAAACACCCAAAAGTGAGAACCAGTCCAAAAACTGCACCCCTCAAGCTACTCAAAACCACATTCAGGAAGATTATTAACCCTTTAGGTGCTTCACAGGAACTAAAGCAACGTGGAAGGAAAAAATTAACATTTTCATTCTTCAAACAAAAATTTTATTGCATTTTCACAGAGGTAAAAGCACAAGAAGGACCCTAAAATTAGTAAAATTTCTGCTGAATATGCCGATACCCAATATGTGGTAGAATATCAATGTTTGGACACATGGCAGGGACAAAAATGATCTTTCAGCCTCAATTTTTTCATTTTCACATGGGCAACAGGATAAAATGGATCATAAAATTTGTTGGGCAATTTAGCTTGTCTTTTCAGACATGTCGTGGAATGGGTCAAACAGTCCGAGAGGTATTCTGACAAACACCTGGAAGAGGCATTCTGCTCCCCGTGGGATAGGAGTGCGTTGCTGCACACTTCATTTTCTGGTTTACCAACCCACATAAAATCATCAGCTATCTTCCGTGACACAATTATGACATGGAAGGCGGTGAGAAAGAAGTGTGGATTGGCATGGAGAGTGTCAAAAACCTCACGCCTTGGAATTTCCCAGACTTTAAAGAGGGCAGAGAAAATGCTCTGTTCGAGAAGTGGAGACATAAGGGAATAGCTAAGATGGGGGACCTTCTACTGGAGCAAGAGAAACGATGGATGACGAGGGACGAAGTCATAGAGACCTTTGACTTAGGGGAAAGGCAGGAGCTACAATATCTCCAAATCAAACATCACGTAATGGCTAAACTCAAAGACGTATCAAAAGAAGTAGAGCACAATGCCTGTGATAGAGTAATAGACTTAGATACCAACCAACTAACTATTTCAACGATATACAGTTTAATGAGGAAACGCTGCTTCCTCGGGGTGGGTCGGTGCCTTTCACAAGATGGCGTAAATTCTTGGGTCGAGATAACGTTGAGGAAAGCATCCTGACGGGATGGTCAAGAATAAGACATAACATTTTAAATGAGCAATGGCGTGACACGCAGTTTCGCATCATACATGGTCTAATATACGGATTTGACCTCCCGCCATCACCCACCAACCCCGATAGGAAAACTAGTTGTCCTAAGTGTGCTAGGGAGAGGACAGACATGGTCCATGGATTGTGGAGCTGTCATAAGGTGCAGAAATTCTGGTCCATGATTAGAGATGTGTGTACACAAGTGAGTTCACAAACTTTTGATTTAGACCCATCAATATGGATCTTTCAGGACATAGAGACATCACAAAAAGGAAACCTAGGTATGAAATGGGTCCATGTTTTAATCCTATTGGCGAAACGACTGCTTCTAAACTATTGGCTTAAACCTGAACTGCCAGGCAGATCAGAAATCATAAAAGGTTTGAAAAGGGCCCTGGAAATAGACAAGCGTGAAACGCTGAGAGACAAAGAAAACAGTACAAAGGCGTTTATGGGCAAATGGAGGAAATTTATAGAACTAACGCTGTCGGACGAGGAGATAAAACAAATAATAGAACCATTAAAGGGGTCTTCATGGTACTTGTTGGAAGAAATAGGAAATTCCTTAGGAAAGCTGGCTATACAAACACCCTAGAGTCTCAATACCGCAAATATAGTGATATTTAGTGTAATTGAAGTGTGAATTGCAATGTGCTTATAAATATAATGGATATCGGTAGCATGCATTATATAATTTTATTTTGAATATAAGATACAGAATGTTACTGAGAAATTTGTACAAAATTGAATGTAACAAGTTTTTTTCTGTAAACAAAACAAACACAAAATCTCAATAAAAATGATGTTTAAAAAAAAAAAAAAAATTTGTTGGGCAACTTCTGCTGAGTACACCGATACCTCATATGTGGTCATAAACCACTGTTTGGGCACACGGCAGGGCTCAGAAGGGAAGAAGTGTCAATTGACTTTTTCAATGGAAAATTAGCTGCAACTGTTAGCTGACACCACGTTGAGTATGGAGAGCCGTTGTGTGCCTAAACATTGGACCTCCTCCACAAGTGACCCCATTTTGGAAACTAGACTCCCCATGGAATCTAGATGCATAGTGAACACTTTGGACCCCCAGGCCCTTCACACATTGATCTGTAAAAATGAAAAATACGTTTTTTTCACAAAATGTTCTTTTAGCTTCAATATGGCGAAGCTCCACATAGTTTCCTTTAGTTGTAGAAATAATAAAAAAAAAAATGACTTGGGCTTTGCCATATTTTCAGTTGCCAGCCAGGTACAACTTGGCAGCTACGGACTGCCACCCACCCCTAGCTGCCTAGTTGTACTTGGTTGTCAACCAAAAATACAGCGAAGCCCATCATCAATATTTTTTTTAGAGAAATTATTTTGGAAAAAAACAACAAATGGAACTTCGGCATATTTTTGGTCCAGCCAGGTACAACTAGGCAGCTGGGGGCTGGAATCCTCAGCATGGAGAGCCCAAGCATTCTGGGCCCCCCATGCTGCGAATTGCAGCCCGTGGCTGCCCCAGAAAATGGTGCATTTATTGAAGTGCCACTTTCTGGTGCTGTACCCAGGCTCCTCCAATTTCCCTGGTGCAAGTGGCAAACTGGGTCATAAAGGGGTTAATGCTAGCTTTTTTATTGGCAGCTGGCAGTAAGTCCGAGATTCATAATGTTGGGCCAATATTAGACCCGGCCATTAGGAATCTCTAGTAAATAATCAAAAAATACACCAAACAGAGAAAAATATTTTTGTTAGAAAAAAAACCACAAATAAAATTCAGATTCCATCTTTAATTTACAATCCGACGTAGTCCACAACAATAGTTCCACCATGCTCGATCGCCTCTGCTGCATCCAGAGAATGCAGCAAGGGATCAAGCATCCTCTTGTTCTAGTCTCTGGGGTCACAGTGATTGTGCAATTTATAGCAATGATCTGCCATACAGTGCACAATCACTGTGACCCCAGAGACTGCAACAAGAGGACAAGATCGCTTGTTGTAGTCTGTTGTCATAGTGATGGTGCACTGTATGCCAGATCACAGCCATACAGTCCACCATCATTGTGGCAATCCCAAGTCTCAGAGATCACATGATCTTTGAGGCTTGAGTCAGGTCACCTAAAGTTTCCATGGCAACATTGGGTTACCATAGCTACCGGCTCATCGGAATTACATTACGATGAGCCAATCACCAGGGGGAGAGGTAAGTGACAGTGTGTTATCTTTCCCTGGACCCTAAGTGCTGTGATTGTAAGATTACTTAGGGGGTGACAGAGCCTGGGCACAGTGATCACATAGCAGATTGCTGTTCCCAGATGTCAGATCCCTCCTCTGCAGCCTGATTTGTATGCACTGAGATCAGGCAGCAGAAGAACAGGGCAGCACAAGCAGGTTGTGGGCAGGCTCTTGCGGGCCTACACCTCTGCCATGCAGCTGATGAGAGGAGTGATCCCATCAGATTACTCCTCATCAGCATGGAGAGGGTGATTCCTGCCCCCTCCAGTGCTCCATCCTATAAAAGACGCTATGACAGCCAGTGGCGCACCCAGAAATTTCCCAAGGTAGAGGTCCAAGAAACACACACCGGCCCTAAAAGGGGGGTTTCACCCCCCAGCGGGGTTCCGAGGGGCAAAGCCCCCGGTGGGGTGGTTTGGGGGAGCAAAGCCCCCCTAAAAGCAGCCTCTTTTGTGGGCCCTTGGGTGCTGTGTAATTGTTCCTGTCTCCTGACATAGGGGCCCAGCTCCTTGTGTACTGCACCACTTCTCAGGGCCGTCCAAAGGGGGGGTCCAGACACGTAGGTCCCCCCCCTTGGGTGCGCCTATGATGACAGCCCCTTCCATAGCTGGAGTGGAGGATCACTGTGATTGACTGTTCAAACAGCCAATCACAGCGATCGTGGGGGTGCGGTGGGGAATCCATCTCCCCTGACATCAAGCTCCAGTGTTTTGTGGTAAGAATAGCAAAACACCAGGGCCCGATGGTGGTTACAGCAGCAACAGTGCCACAGATTTTTGAATAATAATAATAATCTCTACTATAGGTTGTGTTTAAAAAAATGTTCCCATTCTGAGATATTCTTATATTATAGTCTGACTGCGCAGGGACATAGTGTGATCATACCACAGCTCCTGAGTGGAACTAAAATAGCATACAAACAATGATGAGCAAGTGGCATAATATTCGCACTCGCTATACTCATGACAAGTACTTTTTAATACTCACATATTTATCCGAATAGCAGGTACAATGTAAGTCAATGAGTGATTGGCTCCGCCCACACACATCCGGCTATAAAACGAGTATTTCCGGGTCAGGTAGGGAGGGTGGGCTTTTTCACATTTGAACTGCATTGAACACCTTGCTATTCCCACCAGAGAGACCCTGACATTCAATCTGCCCTCACTGAGGTGCCAGCTCACTTTCCACCAGAGAGTCCCTAACATTCAATCTGCCCTCACTGAGGTGCAAGCTCACTTTCTGTAGTGAAGGGAGCTGTTAACTTGCGTCAGATCAATAATGATCGACACATCGCTCACAACCACCAGCATTACTCGCCGAGTAACAAGTATCACGAATCCCGTACTATCCGTGCGAGTAGTGAATAGTAACGATTACACTCGCTTATCACTACATACAAACAATACAGAACAAAATCACAAATAATTCTTTCTTAGAGGTAAAACATTTTTTAAAAGCAGGAAGAGAAATGTTTTACTTCTCAAAAATAATCATCTATGATTCTATGCTGTTATGTCAGTATACTTTGTCCTTCCTCCCCTTCCAGGAGACAGGGCCGGTTTTAGGCAAAGTGGGGCCCTGGGCAAAAGTTATAAATGGGGCCCCATCTGCTAATAAATTGCCTCATCACACACAAACATTTAAGTTGTATTTACAGGAGCCGATTTCAGACCTTAATATAGAATGGGTCCAATTTGTGAAAAAACAGCATTTTTCACGCCAATTTTTCATGAGGTGGCATGCTGCAGTCAGATGTCCCTGGGTCATGAAGAGATATATGACTCTTCATGAATATGTAGCATTTGAAGACTATCACTGCCGAAAAGTCTTGCTGATTGAAGGACAGATCCACACAGTTAGGCATCGGGGCACTGTCTGTCAATCTGGATGACATCAGCTGTTATGCTACACTGACAGCAGAGTGGAAAAGAAGGAGCTGCTCAGTCAATGTGACTTCACCGGCAACAGGAGAATCGTCATAAAAAGACATATACTACACCACAGAGGAGAGCCAACAGATCCTTTATATACTACACTGCACAGGAGAGCCGACAGATCCTCTACATACTACACCGCACAGGAGAGCCGACAGCTCCTCTATATACTGCACCACACAGGAGGGCCGACAGATCCTCTATTTACTACACCACACAGGAGAGTCGACAGATCCTCTATATACTACACCGCACAGGAGACCCGACAGCCCCTCTATATACTACACCACACAGGAGAGCTAACAGCTCATCTATATACTGCACCACACAGGAGAGCTGACAGCTCCTCTCTATACCACACCACACAGAAGAGCTGCCGGATCCTCTATATACTACACCACACAGGAGAACCGACAGCTCCTCTGTATACTACACCACACAGGAGAGCCTATAGATGATAGATACATAGATTAGAGATAGAGGTATAGATACATGATAGATAAAAGATGGATAGACACACATACACACACCGACAGAGCTCTGCTATGCTCATATTATGTATAGTGTTATTTCCTGTCTGTTGGAAAATGAGGTGTACATGCTTTGTGCACAGTAGAGAGGTGTTTGCAATGTGTAATATAATTGTTCTCCTCATTGTTAAGCTGCTCTGCACATTGTAGCTCTGCACTCAACATGTTCATCCTTCACATACTTCCCCCAGTGCCGGTGCTCAGGGTGATGTAGCAGTGGTGGCACCCCTCCCCATTAACTAGGGGGGCACCGCCATGAGTGAAGCAGATCATGCACAGGTCCCTAACGGAAGGGATGTCCGGAACGCAGCACCAGTCAGTCCTACAGCTGGTGTGGGAGCTGCAACACCTGGAGCAGTGGCCCCGATAATGCCGATAGCCTTGCCGTACATACCGGGCACAAAATGGTTGCCTATCTATGAAGGTAAGCCCGCTACCTTAGCAGCCTTTAAACAAAAGATGTGTGCAGTGCTGGACATGTATGAAATGATGGAAAACCAGCGATCAGCCGTTGTGCTGGGACAATTAACAGGCATAGCGAAGCTAGAGGTCGAGTCTTGGGGTGATACTGACAGAGACTCTGTAACAAAAGTATTTGACAAGCTCAAAGCTGTTTTTGAAAAACGCACACAGTCTGAACTGAGGATGCTGTTCTACAAATGCAAACAGTGACCACAGGATACCATCAGAGATTTTGCCCTGCATTTACAAGGGGCACTCCGGTCCTTAAAGCAGTTAGACCCGGCAAGTGTGCTAGAAGAAGAGAAAATGGTTGCGGAACAGTTTATGGATGGATTGAGGTCAGACTACCATCGCCAGCAGGGACACATGTGGGTTTTAGATCATCCTGATGTGAACTTTAATGATTTAAAAGACCGAGCTATAACTGTGCTACGACACCCAGTGCCTGCAGAGCCGGCAACCCAATCCTGGCAAGTTAACACCTCTCCCATATACTTTGAACTATCCCCCAAAGTCCTTGCAAAAGCAGTAGGGCAAGCTGTGGCACCCAACCCTGATGATGACCTACATAACCAGGTGCTACAGCTAACCAAAAATATGGACTATGTGCTAAAACTCTTGCAAGCCACGCCGGGGGCACAACCACCAAGCAAGACCCAGCTAGCTGATTGCCCTGAGGATGTCAAAAGGATGAGGAGGAAGCCGAAGTCGCCTGTGGAGGGGACCAACAAGTTGCCCGTTCAGGGGACCATCGCACCATTCCAAATCAGAGCCAGCGACCACACGGATTCTACAGGACAACCCATCTGCCTACGTTGCAACAAACCAGGCCACTTCACAAGAGGATGTCCTTTAAACCCGAAATTACTGGGCCCGAGGGCCAACCCCCAAGAGTAGGACGTCCGGGCCCATATGACTGGCTTAATCGGTACATGAGAGGTCGTCCGTACCTCAACATTACGCTGGAAGGAATACCCATGTCGGCCCTACTGGACACCGGGTCACAGGTTACCACCATCCCACATATCCTTTACAAGCAATTTTGGTCTGACACTGATCTTAGACCCCCAGACCCTAACTGTCATTCTTGCAGCTAATGTACAACCACAGAATGAGGTGGGGTTCAGAGACGTGACACTAAGGCTGGGGAGGGTGGAGTTAAAAGGCCAAGGGTTATGTGTGGTAGAAGATAATCCTGATGAGAAATACCCCTAAATGGTAATTGGTACTAATGTAATTGAAAACTGCCTTGGAGAAATGTTGTTTTTACTCCAACAGATTGCTGTGACTGCTGGTTATGGGCGGAAGAGAGTCCTCCAAAAAGAAATTCGAGCCCTCATCCACAAGCAACAGGTAAATCTGTCTGGAGAGATATTGGCAGTGTACGGGTAACAGACCCGTTTCCCATTGTGTTACCACCGAAAAGTTAAATGATGATATGGTATCGAGCAGCTATAGGTCTCAGAGGAAAGGAATATCAGGCAGTTGTAGAACCGGTATATTCAGAGCATAGACCTACACTACTGACAGCCAGAGGGGTGGTGGATGTACAATAGGGAAGAGTACCAATCTGTGTATTAAATTGTGGGGAAGAAGAAGCAAAACTACCCCGGTATGCTACTGTAGCAAAGCTGTACACTGTTTGTTACAACAACATACAGACAGTAGAGCCCTTACCCCCGTCAAACTAGGAGGAGGATAACAACTCCAAGGGACAGCTGGAGGAGTGGTGTCAGCAGTTGCACGTAGGAACGGATGCCACACCTTCCCACCAAAAGCATGGAGTCTACCGGGTAGTAGAAGAATTCGAACAGGTACTCAGTAAGCATCCATTAGATTTTGGGAGGATTAAAGGGGTACACCATTGCATACCCACCGGAAATCATCCCCCAATTAAAGTGAGACATAGACCCGTTCCACCAAACCACTATTAGTGTACCAAAGAGATGCTGTAGGACATGAAGGTAAGCCGGGGTTATAAGAGATAGCTGTAGTCCCTGGGCAGCACCCTTAGTCCTAGTCAGAAGAAAGGATGGCACTATAAGGATGTGTGTGGATTACAGGGAAATCAATAAGATCACTCACAAAGATGCTTACCCGTTACCCCGAATAGAGAAGTCTCTTGCTGAATTAAAGACTGATAATTATTTCTCTACATTAGATCTCACTAGTGGGTATTGGCAGTTCTCCGTTGCAGAAGAAGACCGGGAGAATTCACAATACCAATGGACCTATGCGAATTCAAAAGCATGTCATTCGGGTTATGCAATGTACCGGGAACGTTTCAAAAACTCATGGAATGTTGCCTGGGACACCGGAACTTCAAGACGGTGCTATTATACCTGGACGACGTCATCGTGTATTCCAAAACCTATGAGGAACACCTGGAACACCTGGCGGAGGTATATACAGCTTTAGCAAAAAACGGAATGAAGCTCAAAACATCTAAATGTCACCTGCTGAAACCTAAAGTCCAATACCTCGGGCATGTGGTCAGCGCAGACGGAGTAGCACCAGACCCAGAGAAAGTAACAGCTATCCAGGACTGGCAGAGGCCAACCACCGTCAGCGAGGTACGTCAATTCTTAGGTTTGGTTGGGTACTACAGAAGATTCATTAAGGGCAACACAAAAATGGCAGCACCCCTACAAGATCTTCTGGTAGGCCAATCGAAGAAGAGAAGGTCTTCAGAGCCACCATTGGAATGGGGAAAGGAACAAGAAGACTCATTCCATAAGATGAAACAGGCTCTGGCCGGTGAGGAAATCCTGGCTTACCCCAATTACAACCTACCCGTTCTCTACACCGACGCAAGCAATGTAGGCCTGGGAGCAGTGCTATCCCAGATACAAGATGGCAAGGAAAGAGTAATTGCCTATGCCAGCAGAAAACTTCGACCCACTGAGAAGAACCTGGAAAACTACAGTTCCTTTAAGTTGGAGTTCCTGGCCTTGGTCTGGGCTATAAAGGGGCATTTCAAGCATTATGTGGCAGCTTCAAAATTCACCGTCTTCATGGAAAATAACCCGTTAACACACTTGTATACCGCGAAGCTTGGAGCATTGGAGCAATGCTGGATGGCCCGACTATCAAATTATGACTTTACCATCAAGTACCGGGCAGGCCGTAACAACGCAAATGCTGATGCCCTCTCCAGAAACCCTCAAGTACATTTACAAGGACTTGAAGAAAAGGTGGATGACTTAGAAGAAGTAGAACTCTCAGCTTTCCATACAAGTAGAAAATGGAAAATGAAAGAAGACCATATCTACCAGAACCATCAGACTGTTGCACTAACCCGTTGCCTCACTATGGATGGAAAGAGACACAAGACAGTGACCCGGCAGTGAGCTTAGTGAACTGGTTGGTAACCCAACCGGATTCCCAAATTGAGAAGAATGCTCCACCAGAGGCTCAATACCTGTGGAAAGAATCAGGTTATTCATCTATCAAGGTCAATTGTGCAGACGGTATATCAACCCTAGAACACATGAAATCGTATGGCAAGTTGTGGTTCCAAAGAGAGATGTCCAAATGGTGTTGGAAGCAAACCATCATGGAGCAGGACATTTTGGATGCAGAAAACTGGAAATATTGTTACATGAGAGATTCTATTAGATCGGCATGAGGTTTATCATAGAGAAATGGTGTAAGAATTGTGGACCATGCTTGTTAAGAAGAAAATACCGTAACAGCCAGAAAGCACCACTCCAGCCTATCATCACTGAACAGCCATTAGAACTGGCAGCCTTAGATCAAATCAAACTCACACCCAGCAGATTATGCTATACCTATGCTCTTAACATGGTGGACCACTACTCCAGATTCCTTGAGGTAGCTCTAGTAAAAGACTTAACAACTCAGACAGCAGCAAGAACCTATCAAGCCTATTTCTGCAGACCACACGAATATCCAGAACAGGTGTTGACAGACCAAGGTCCTGCCTGAAGGGGAAGTATTTCAAGAGTTCTGTAACCTATATGGATGCAAGAAAATTCGTACCATGCCTTATCATCCCCAAACCAACGGAATGTGCGAAAAGATGAATCACGTGGTAATAGAATTGTTGAAAACTCTGCCTTTAGAAGAGCGAAACAGATGGCCAGAGAAGTTACCAGACCTTGTTGACATCTACAACAACATCCCAGTGAGCTCAACAAATTGTACCCCTCCATATCTCATGAGACCAAGACCAGGAAAATTGCCAGTAGACTTTGAAATGGGTATTGTAGTTTCTGAAGAAGACACCTCGGATGCAGATTGGGATATTAGAAGAACAGAACAGTACAAGAAAATACAGGAATGTGTTGAGAGAAGTCTGGCAAAATGCAGAGAAAAAAAAGAAACTAATTTTAACAAAAATGAACAAGGAACACCCTTAAAAGCCGGAGAATTGATTTTGAAAAGGAAAAGAAGACTGCACAAATTAGATGATCAATGGGAAGCAGAACCATACACTGTATTACCATCAAATTTTGACAATCAGAAAACCTGTCTAATCAGCAAAGACAATGGAGAAACAACACTAACAGTGTCCAGAGATCATTTAAAGAAGTGCCCTCAACCACTACAACCAGAAGAAGATGTACCTTGTCCAAAAAAGAGGAGACAAAGATCGTCCAGACACTCATCGTAGAATTACCTGCAGATTGGCCCCAAATAGAAGGTGCATACCTACGGTAATCCCAATGTTGACAGTTCCACAACCACCAGAAGTGCCAAGAGCAGAAGAACTACTCGTTGTACCAGAACCTTAGATCCCTGCAATTGGTGAACCTGCCAATCCGCTAGAGAGACTGTGTTAATACTACGGTATTCAAACACGTAGATCTAATAGACTGAGAGACAGTGCATACACCAGGTACAGACACTAGTGACACATCAGTGCTACGCAGGTCAACCCGTAGTAACTTAGCCACCACTTAGATACAGAGAATAAGCTGTAAAATGTGGAAAATGTAAATATGTTTTAAATGTATATACAGTGCCTACAAGTAGTCTTCAACCCCCCGCAGATTTAGGTGGTTTGATAAGATGCAAATAAGTTAGAGCCTTCAAACTGCAAACGAGAGTAGGATTTATTAACAGAAGCATAAATCTTACAAACCAAAAAGTTATGTTGCTCAGTTGAATTTTAATAAATTTTAAACATAAAAGTGTGGGTCAATTATTATTCAACCCCTAGGTTTAATATTTTGTGGAATAACCCTTGTTTGCAATTACAGCTAATAATCGTCTTTTATAAGACCTGATCAGGCCGGCACATGTCTCTGGAGTTTTCTTGGCCCACTCCTCCATGCAGATCTTCTCCAAGTTATCTAGGTTCTTTGGGTGTCTCATGTGGACTTTAATCTTGAGCTCCTTCCACAAGTTTTCAATTAGGTTAAGGTCAGGAGACTGACTAGGCCACTCCATCACCTTGATTTTTTCCCTCTTGAACCAGGCCTTGGTTTCCTTGGCTGTGTGCTATGGGTTGTTGTCTTGTTGGAAGATGAAATTACGACCCATCTTAAGATTCTTGATGGAGGAGCGGAGGTTCTTGGCCAAAATCTCCAGGTAGGCCGTGCTATCCATCTTCACATGGATGCGGACCAGATGGCCAGGCCCCTTGGCTGAGAAACAGCCCCACAGCATGATGCTGCCACCACCATGCTTGACTGTAGGGATGGTATTCTTGGGGTCGTATGCAGTGCCATCCAGTCTCCAAACGTCACGTGTGTGGTTGGCACCAAAGATCTCGATCTTGGTCTCATCAGACCATAGAAACTTGAACCAGTCTGTCTCAGAGTCCTCCAAGTGATCATGAGCAAACTGTAGACGAGCCTTGACATGACGCTTTGAAAGTAAAGGTACCTTATGGGCTCGTCTGGAATGGAGACCATTGCGGTGGAGTACGTTACTTATGGTATTGACTGAAACCAATGTCCCCACTGCCATGAGATCTTCCTGGAGCTCCTTCCTTGTTGTCCTTGGGTTAGCCTTGACTCTTCGGACAAGCCTGGCCTCGGCACGGGAGGAAACTTTCAATGGTTGTCCAGCCCGTGGAAGGCTAATAGTAGTTCCATAAGCCTTCCACTTCCGGATAATGCTCCCAACAGTGGAGACAGGTAGGCCCAACTCCTTGGAAAGAATTTTGTACCCCTTGCCACCCTTGTGACCCTCCACGATCTTGTCTCTGATGGCCTTGGAATCCTCCTTTGTCTTTCCCATGTTGACCATGTATGAGTGCTGTTCCCAAGTTTGGGGAGGGTCTTAAATAGTCAGAAAAGGCTGGCAAAAGAGATAATTAATCCACACATGTGAAGCTCATTGTTCTTTGTGCCTGGACTACTTCTTAATACTTTAGGGGACCAAACAAAATGCTGGTGGTTTGAGGGGTTGAATAATAAATGACCCTCTGAATTACCTTTAAACGCTTTAAAAAAAAAATTAAAATTAAAAAAATCTTTTTGGCTGCAGTGCATTTCCCACTTCCAGGCTGATCTACAGTCCAAATGTCACAATGCCAAGTTAATTCCGCATGTGTCAACCAGCTAAATCTGCAGGGGGTTGAAGACTACTTGTAGGCACTGTATGTTGCTAATGCTAGTGTGCAGAAAAGGGTAAAGAGTAGGCTAAAACAACCCAAGGTACACAGCATCAAGAGGGGTGAGAGGAGTTAGTGTAAGGAGCTGTCTAGAGAGAGCAAAATCTTGGCCAATAGGTGACCCCAGGGCCAGGAGGCCTACAGTGCTTATGACCGGTAGAGGCCCCTGCAGGACTTAGGACTCCTACGCCAAGGCATCCGTAGTAAGTGTTGTTGTTTTTTAAACTTTTAAGCCTACAGAGACGTTACCTGTTGGGCTTATAAACCTTTATAAATTTTCTTTGAACCTTAGCCACAGGACAGGTGGTGGCAAAATACTTTAAGTAGCCTGCAGTGGATGGAATAGCGCTGTATGGACTGGTTACCTGTTTTTCAAATTTTTCCCTGGTTTTGGTAAAATTTTAATTTTGAGACTCTGTTCAACTTTCAAATGTAAATATAGCTGTGTTATGCTTTGTGGAAAAATTTTTCAGTCTCGGAGGACTGAAGTTAACTAGGTGGGAATGTGGCACTCCTGCTGGGGATTGCCACAGGACCCACCGGTACTAGAGAGAACACACACTTGGTACACACAGCACACAACACCTTCCACCACAGACCTGGAAGGGGAGCTCTACTTGCTGCCTTAAGCAAGTTCCCCTATAAGGATCCAGGCCTGAGGGGAGGAGTCAGTTAGTCTGCCCTGAGCAGTGAAGGGAGCAGTTAGTTCCAGTCAGAGATCCAAGGAGAAGGGACTGGAAGGAAATGGATGCTGGGATCAAGCCGGGCCTAGGACCAGGGAGCACTGACCAGCTGTGCAGCACCCTAGAGAGAGGGACAGAGGCCAGTGGAGGAAGTAGGAGAAATGAAGAAGGGAACATAGCCTTTAGCCCACCCGGACACCGGAGTCCGATTCTGCTAGTAATCTATTGTAGCAGGAAAAGCCCAGACAAACCAGGAGGATCTAGTCACCCTGAAGCTACAGCAAGTGAGACACCAAAACCTGACCAAGCATAGGCCCAGAGGCCCAAGAGGAGAATAGGGATCCCACAGCAAGGTCCTCATTGTTGGTTATGGAGTAGTATCCTGAAAGGGAAAAAGAATGGCAAGTTCAGTTACAGGCAGAGCTTACCCCAACCACTGCACACAGTGACAGAGGAGGCCTCACAACTCTCCAAGGTGAAAGTCCCAAATTGCACCGAGAACCTGGTTACCCTCCTGGACCGTACCTGTTACCGGACATCAGTGAAAAGGTACCAAAACAGAGACTATTGTGTGTGTGTGTGCCTGCTTTCCTGCCACCGCCTGCAGTGTTCACAGCAGAACCGCTACTACTACTCCCCTCATCCACCCTGCTGCCCTGAGGTAAAGCTCCACCTGTGGGGAACTGTACTACTCTGAGCTGCACCTCCATCACCTCAGGGGCCGGCCGCAGCACTGGTATCCACATTACCAGGTACCACAGGTGGCGTCACATTACCAATTCCCCATCCATCATCATCCCCCACCATCCCTGCCATTGAGGGTCCAGGGCACGGAATCGGGAACCGACCAGCCGTGATCCCCCACCGAGGTAACAACCTATCCCGGTATCCGAGTACCCCCTACTCTGTCGACCGACTCACAATACTAAGGACAGAGAGTACAGCAAAACTAACACTGATTGGCTGTAGTTTAACCAATCAGTGTTAGTCTGAGCAGCAGCACCATCCTCCTGAGAAGATACTCAACACTAGAAAGAGCAGTGATACCACAGTAACAGGCAGCTGATCAGAACAAGTGTTCTGGTGAACTCGCAGAGTGAGCAGAAGAATGCTGTAGATGTCTGTGATAATCAGCTGGGCACTGCTCTCCTGGGAAGAGTGGGAAGAGCTGATAAAACCTGCAGCAACATTATTAGTGCAGGACCCTGCTGGGGTCAGAGTGTGGGGGCCCTAGGCAAGTGCCCACTCTGCTCCCTAAACGTTCGCCCTGCCGGGAGATGTGGTATGATCAGACCACGTTTCTGTACTGTCGAACGTTTCCATTACATGATATTAAGCATATGCCTGACTGCATATAAGATTACATTCAAAAGATAACCACGACACCTCAGTATATTGCAAATAGTTACTTTATTCATAGGTAAAAACCAGGGAACACAAAGGATTGGGGCAGAGGAACCTGGGTCAACAAACCACAGGTGGTAGGTGACCACTCATCCAGAAATAGACATCACAATAAAAATATTCCCAGCACTAGTGTGTAAGCAGCTAGTGCATATTTACATCACAAACATAATGTTATCCATAGAAAAATCCAGGAGCTGTAAGGTGTCCTGCTTTCAAATGTTAGATATAATTAGTCTACTGCAGGACTATTTTTTACAAGTATAGTCAATTCACAATGCACATAGTAGTACATTATATGTCCCAAAGGACAAAGGAATCACAGATAAATGCAATTGTGTATATACCTAACAAGAAACCTGGATAATGGAATAGAATACTAGCGCAGAGATCCAAACATATGGACCACGCTGGGATGTCACTTACCAAGTGGTACGGAGTATCTGGGTGAGGGCCACCGACCCCAACAGCCGTTTCGGTGCGACCTTCTTCAGGGGGTCACCAAAGTCTGGGGTGGGGGTGTTAAAATAGGCTGGCCAGCCAAGGGGATTGCATGCCGGTGTGCACCATCACGTGCACGCCATCCCCGGAAACTGCGAGGCAGAGAGCGCGCCGCGTCATCGCGTCCCCGCTCACGTGTAACACGTGACCAGGGAAAGCGAATCAACCGCGGCGACGCTCATCCGCGTCACGTCACCATGGGGACGGCGGGGACGCGTCTCGACATCAGGCAGCAAGTATATGTAATTTGGGCCGGACGTGCTCATTCTGCCTGACTGTCTGCCACTTCATTATATAGAATAGTAAATCGTGGATGCCCAGATAGGTAGAGACTGTACTATTTAGTGCTTTAACAGGACCTGAGACATGGCATTAGGTATATATTTTATATATTACCATATAGTCCATATGTAGCATAGAAAAGCATTGAGTGTACATACAACATTAAGTATATATATAAACAACATTGAATAAGTAATTTTGCACATCATACAATCAATCTGCAGCATATAGAGACCATATAAAAAGTCCTGAAATAGTCGTGTCTATGCATCCATCTTGTATTGATATAGTATCCACCTGGTGTAAATAGCTATCCGTATTTCTTATATAGAAGTATGCAGGAAGGAATGGAGATATCGATGGAAGCCCATTAATTGAATAGATAAAGAAATCCCCTGTAAAAAGCTGGAGCCGAACCTAAAATAAAAATATAATTAAAAGAAACCTGATTAGGTCACTGATGGTTAAATACAGCCCAGAATGCAATGTAGCTTACAAAAAGGATGCAAAGTTCCAATTTTCATTTAAACCCCGGGGCTGGAGAGTGCCAAGGCGCCAAATCCACCTTGTCTCCAATTGAGCAAGTCTTTTAGATAGGGGGCCTCCCCTTATACCCAGATTAACAGAATCTATACCACGTGCTAATAAAAGGTCACCCCTGCACTGATGATATTGGTAAAAATGTCTAGGCAGAGTCTTTAATGTTTTTATATCTTCACAGTTGAGCGCCCCATTGATGGCCAGTACATGTTCCCTTATACGAACCTTGAGGGCTCGTGTAGTCAGTCCAATATAAATTTTGGGGCAAGGGCACATAGCATAGTAAATCACCCCTGTGGTGTTACATGTGATAGATTTACGGATGCTAAAGGTTTCTGTGCCTAATGCATTTGTGAAAGAAGTAGCTCTTTCGATATTAGGACACGATATACATTTGCCACAAGGCACGCATCCCACTTTTTTAGGCGCTAAATCTAAGAATGTTTTTATGTTGTTGGAAGCATCATAGTGGCTAGACACCAATAAGTCACGGAGGTTTTTTGACCTCCTGACGGCAATTTTTGGATGTGAAGGCAAGATCTTTGAGAGAGTTGCATCTGTCAATAAGATAGGCCATGCCCTATCTAGACAATTGCGCATCTCTTTAAACTGACCATGGTAGGTGGTGACAAAACGGATTTGCTTATCTTGTCTTACTGGTTTGGTTTTATAAAGTACTTCATTGCGAGATAGGTGTCTGGCCCTATTTATTGCATATTTAATGGAACGGTGACTATATCCTCGCTCCAAAAAGCGAGTTTTTAGGTCCTTTTCCCGTTCACTATAGTCTGAATCGGAAGAGCAGATCCTGCGGAGACGCAAAAACTGTCCAACAGGAACAGACCTGATCATGAATGGAGGGTGGGAAGAGGAGGCATGCAACAGGGCATTCGAAGCCGTGGGCTTCCTGTAAATGTCGGTGCGCAGATAGCCATCGGTGCCCCTCCTCACCGACACATCCAAAAATTCAGCCAAATCCCTATTGAGGCAGTATGTGATTCTAATATTCATATTGTTAGTATTTAAACTATCAATCAAATTATGAAACTCAAATTCAGACCCATGCCAGATCACAAAAATGTCGTCGATGTACCGCGCCCAAAGGTGGGCGCGGCACATCGACGGCAGTTGATCCGACATGAAGAGGTCCCTCTCCCACAGCCCCAGGAAAAGATTTGCATACGAGGGCGCGAAGGACGCCCCCATAGCGGTCCCCTGGAGCTGCAGGTAGAAGGACCCCTTAAAAACGAGTCGTTAAAGGGGCGTGGCTAACCGCGGCTCATGGTTAGCCACGCCCCTTTAACGACTCGGCCACCCCCACAACACTGGATTACGGCCAGAGGGGGCGGGCATCAAGAAGGAGCGGGCGGAGGCTTCTGCACACAGCCCCGCCCATGGAAATCACTCGACTCTGCCTATGGGACATGTAAATATATAATTATCTGCCGTTTTGGACAAATCTTGCTGTTTATAAATTAAATAAAGCAGTACTGTACTACAGGGGTGTATGCACCCCTGTATAGTGATAGGGGGAGGGGGGATATTTGCACCACATGCACGGAGCTCAGATCAGCCCGTGCCATAGGTACAATTGTAGACGAACACTATAGAAGTGGCCGCCCGGTCTGTAGGGGGGGTCTAAGCCCCCCTACAGACCTCTAACAGTCAGTTCTGTACTTAAATTAACTCTTTATTAACTTGGCCGATCGGGATCCGCACACTCTGCAGTTACCGGATGGCTCAGGATTACACATCCTGAGCCATCCGGTGACCGCAGTGCGGTATTCTGCACACATTTTTGAATAAAAATGTGTGTGACCGAATTGCATTCACCGCATCCGGATCCGGATGCGGTGAATGCAATTCATGTTTGCAATGTGACCCTACCCTATCTCAGTCGGACCTAAGTGCGGTCTATGCCCGCCTGGCACACTTCATAAAATCGCCTCCCGAAGAGCTATACATTTGCCTCCCGAACGGCTACATACATTTGCCTCCCGAAGGGTTACATACATTCCGGTTCATCAGGTCCATCCATCGACTATCTCAGTCAAACCTAAGGGCTATCTATGCTCGCCTGGCACACTTCATAAAATCACCTCCCGAAGGACTATACATTCGCCTCCCGAAGGGCTACTTACATTCGCCTCCCAAAGGGCTACATACATTCCGGTTCATCAGGTCCATCCATTGACTATTCCAGTCGGACCTAAGGGCGGTCTATGCCTGCCTGGCACGTCATACATCTGCCCGTATAGGGCTACATTCACTCGCTGGGTCTTTTAAAAAGCCATACAATACTTATACGGTTCAACAGGTCCTTCACTGACTAACTAGTCAGACCTAATGGCGGCTACGCTCGCCTGGCATGATTTCACACACAGCTCACTCCATCACACGGGAACTGCCGTCTTACCGGGCATGGATCCGGGTCTCGCTACCTGTGTCACAGGTCCACCATGCATTCCCATGGGATCCTTCCCGGACGTGTGGTTGAGCCATGTCCGGACCAGCGTCTACCGGGTCAGCCACGGCTTCCCCCTCCAGGTGCTGTTATGACCTCGGTCCTAGACCCCGGCATGGAGCTAGCATGCTCCCATCATACGCACAGAGCCCTGAACTGCTCTGCACTCTGGCTGGTCATCAGGATCATCATGCTCTCAGGCTGATCTCTGGCTGATAATGATCTCACAAGTCTCTGAACTCCATCAGCTGGAAGGCTCTATATCATGCCTGCCACTCCCACACTGACTCATCCAGCTGGGCTGCTATTACTCAGGACACACCCACACCAGCTGATAGCATTTAGCACACCTCGCTCTTTCAGCCGCTCATTAGTCTCATGAATGTGTCAGATTTCCAGCACTCACTATCACATTTAACTCCTTGCATTCCAGACAGGTTCACATAGCATCATCCACTATAAAACCGGCCAGTGTGAACAGGATCATACACTGATCCTGCATGTCATGCGCCCGGCCATGGTGACCATGCCGGCGGTGCCTCACAGGCCCCACAAGTTATAACAATGTATGCTCACTCACCAGAGGTGCACTGTTCCAGCGATGTCAGTTTGCTGTTACGATCTAGTGACAGAGTTGTGTTATATATGCAAATTGCCTCTTCAGACAGGAAGAGGACTTGAACTCTAGTGCAACCTAATGATATGTGCAACCCTAAAAGTCAATATAAACTATCCTTTAACAAGCCTAGGTGGCTCTAGAGTTCAAGTTTTCTTCCACTTTGAAAATAAGTTTGCATATTTAATGTTCCAGAGAAGCATTGCATGGCTTATAAGTCTCCTTATACTGATATGTCAGGCATGTCACAAGGAGAAACATTACCTCTTAAACCTCAATGTTTTGATATGTAAATTCTGCAGCTAATTAGATGTTGGTAATTGATTACAGCTCATCAAAACTCCATAAAAATCGTCCACCTTAATGGAATATTGTATTCTAACAAAATAGTATTTTTAAAAAATACTAACAACTGCAGTTGTTTAGCGGCCACTAATGGGCTGCAATAGTCACATGATACAACAATGTTATATCACTGCTGAGAAGAGCAGCACTGACATTGCTGGAATGGTGCCTCTGTGGGAGGTGAGGATACATTATTTTTATTTTCCAAAGGATTAATTAGGCAGGGATTGTCCAGTAGTAAATAACCACTTTAATTCCTTACTTGTGATTTTTGCATATATTACAGTACAGAACCAGATGAATGTTTCTTATTCCAAGAATTTATTACAGAAAAAAGTGTAAACACATCTTTATTAGAATTCCTCAATACTCAGTGTAAAATGGCTTTTGAAATCTGTATTTCATTTGTTACAGAAAGAGTTTCATTACTGCTTAGTCAGCATACACATCTGTCTGCATAGCTTTGCTTTCACGATGCCATGTGATGTATACATTGTTATAAATATTGGACAGTAACAAAATAAATAGTAAGAGCTACTTGACATGCTAAGAAACAGCCGTGGAAATTATTAAAAGGACTTTTTCAGGTCATTTTTCAGTATGATACTAATATTACCCTTGAATAGTGCCTGGGCAGACCTTTAAAGCGAACCTGTCACCCCCTCCAGGCATCTAAAGATAACATAGCCACCTTCAGCAGCACTAAGGCTGCAGTCTGACAAGGTGTCTATAGCATTTATGCTCCCTTGATTCACTGAAATAAAGACTTATATAAAATCTGTTTCAAACCTGATCCAAGACCGGGAGGCGGGTTTTCAAGTGTCTATCTCCTTCCTCTGTGGTGTCAGTCATCCCTCTCTGCTCTCTGTGCACCTCCTCCAGGGCCATCTCCCTGCACTACAGAGCTTTGTCAGCTCTGCTACAACATAGAGCTGCTGGTATAGGAGACCCCACAGTAGTAAATCTAGCAGGAGGACCCTGAGCAGAGAAAGCACTGCCTGCTGCCTTGAGCTGAGCTGTCAGCAGTGCAGCAGAGTTGAGTTTGTGCTTTAGATCAGGGGCTGAGGAGCAATGCTGCTGGGTACAAGAAACTGAAAGTGAAAACTGCTCAGCTCAGGGGCTGCTATGTAGCAGGCAGTGCTTTGTCTGCTAAGGATCCTCCTGCTAGATTTACTACTGTGGGGTCTCTTATAACAGCAGCTCTATGTTGTAGCAGAGCTTACAAAGCTCTGTAATGCAGGGAGATGGCCCTGGAGGCGGCACACAGAGAGCAGAGAGGGATGACTGACACCACAGAGGAGGGAGACAGACACATGAAAACCCACCTCCCGGTCTTGGATCAGGTTTGAAACAGATTTTATATAAGTCTTTATTTCAGTGAATCAAGGGAGCATAAATGCTATAGACACGTTCTGAGACTGCAGCCTTAGTGCTGCAGAAGGTGGCTATGTTATCTTTAGATGCCTGGAGGGGGTGACAGGTTCGCTTTAAAAACATGTAAAAATCATTACTGTACCTTTCGTAGTTAGCTGGTGCACTAGTCTGGCTCATTACGTTAACAGCTAAATAGTCCACAGTATGTAAATGTTAATTAAATGTCCACACCCACAAAAGCTGTTATTCTGTCACTCCCCTCTGTGCCCTGAGTCTCCTGTTAGTATAGTGTAGTGTAGCTTTCATTTTAATTTCCACTTGTCCTGCTTCTATGCGGTAGAGGGAGAGATGGCAGGCTCATATCTAGTTATCAGATAAGGCTGTCTCCTCCTGCACTGAGCGCAAGCCGTGCTGTATGTAAGAGATTGTGTGTTTTTATTTGAACATTTGCTTTGCTGCAGACAGGAGGATACAGCCCCCTTCCATGTGAGTGATTACTACTGACCATTGTTTCTCATAAAGGGCAATGCAGTGCAGGCAGTGATGTCACTACATGAATTTTCATCCCTGGGGAGTGTGCAGTCGAGAATTTAGTGATCATTCACTGTGATTGGCAGATGGAATGAATCTCTTACAGTTTACAGAGGATAGGAGGAGTATATATATAAGGCGGCCGTCACACGCAACGATTTCTTGCCCGATATCGTTTAAGCGATCTCCTTTTGATCGCTTAAGCGATATCGGGCAAGAAATCGTTGCATGTAATCAAGCGATTTACGATGTGAAATCGCTTGATCGTGACATCGCTGATCTGAGCTCCGGAGCTCAGATCTAGCGATGAACGATGCCAAGATCTGCTTCATCGTGGTGTACAACACCACGATGAACGATCTCCCAGCGCAGAGCCTATGCTGGGAGATGGTAACTATGGTACACAAGAAAAAAAAAAAAAAAAAAAAATTTCCGGCCTTGAACCTTTATCCGAACATTGAATTGTTTGTGAAACATGTGACTGATGAATTCCTGAAGATCCCAAAAGGTAACTTTGGGGATAATTTGTCAGGTGCTCAGAGGAAAGCTCTGGCTGAATTAAAACAACTTAAAGAGATTACCATCAAACCTTCTGACAAAGGGGGAAATGTGGTACTATGGCCGATTAAGCTGTATGAGAAAGAGGCGCTCAGACAGCTAGGGATAAAATCTTGCTACACTATGTTGACATATAATCCCACTTTGTCTTTCTCTAGTGAATTGTACTTGTTGGTGGAGGATGCCTACCTATCTGGAGTGATTACTAAAGACATCAAGGATGGTCTGGTTCCCGAGGCCCCGAAAACGGCGTGTCTATGCTTGTTGCCCAAGGTACACAAGAATAGGGAGGAACCACCTGGGCGCCCCATAGTCTCGGGAAATGGGAGTCTGTGTGAACAGACGTGCAAATATTTAGATCATTATTTGAAACCCCTAGTAGAGACGCTACCTGCTTATCTACGAGATACTAATGATTTTTTGAAGAAGGTTGAGGGTGTTTGCCTAGAAGGGGACATGTACATGGTCACTCTAGATGTAGAATCCCTATATACATCAATATGTCATGAAGATGGGATCGAGGCGGCCAGACTGTTTCTTACCATGTCAGATTTGGACATTACCTTGGTTGAATTCCTATTGAGACTTTTTGAATTCGCACTCACACACAATTATTTTGTGTTTCGTGACAAATTCTACCTCCAGAAACAGGGTACGGCTATGGGGGCTGCCTTTGCACCCTCATATGCTAACCTGTTTCTGGGGCTTGTGAGAGGGAGATTTTCTCCTCTGAGTCATCAATATTGTGTGATAAAGTGGTAATTTGGACAAGATATATTGACGACGTATTTATGATCTGGCAGGGTCAGGAACAGGAGCTGATGCTGTTTATTGAAGAACTGAATAACAACCAGAAGAATATCAAACTAACGTTGGCGTATAATACTTCAGAGATCGATTTTTTGGATGTTAAGATACGAAGAGGTGAGGATGGATATTTAACAACTGATCTGTTCCGTAAGAGTACGGCCGTTAACTCTATGTTACATGCTTCCTCTTCGCATCGTTCTCATTTAATTAGGGGAATTCCAATAAGTCAGTTCCTTCGTGCACGTCGGATTTGTTCAACCGACGATTTATTTCATCAGCAGGCAGGTGATCTTAAGAACCGTTTCCTGGACCGGGGGTATTCAAAACGAAGTGTCAGTACTGGATACCGGAGAGCGATACAAGCAGATAGGAGCAACTTACTACAACCCAAGCAAAAGGACAAATCAGATTCACAGGTACGATTCATTGCTGGATATAATGGCCAATGGGGACGAATGGAGGGAGCGTTGAAAAAATTTTGGCCACTAGTGGCCTCAGACCCAGGATTGAAGACGTGTATTAAGGAGACACCGTCTGTAACTTACAGAAGGGCACCAAACCTACGGGATATTTTGGTTCATAGTCTCCATGAAGGTCCCCAAAGTAACAGGTTGTTTGGGTCCAGAGGTCCTAGATGGGGTTTCTTTCCATGTAGAGACTGCGTGGCTTGTCCGAATATGTTGCGTAGGTCTGAGTTTTTGTCCAGTGATGGTTCACGCAATTTCAAAATTACGCAGAACATCACGTGTAATTCTGTAGGGGTTGTATACTATGCGTTTTGCCCCTGCAATTTAGTGTATGTGGGTTTGACTTCCAGGCAGGTTAAAGTCAGAGTTAGAGAGCACGTGCGTGACATCATTTCCGCTGAAGAGATAGAAGATTTATCCCAGCTCAAACCCATTGCAAGACATTTTAAGCTTGCTCATGGGTGTGATGCAAGTCTTCTAAAGGCCTTTGGAATCGATAAGGTTCATGTGAACATTCGAGGTGGAAATTGGAAGAAGACACTTGCCCTATTGGAAGCGAAATGGATCATGAGGGTGGGGTGTGTGCGACCTAAGGGTCTGAATGAGATCTTGAGTTTCGCTCCCTTCTTGTAGGCTCTATACAGTATTTTAACTATTTTTATGTTTTCTAATTAAATTTGTTTGTTGTTCCTTATGTAGGTACAATATTCCCAATATGAAGAAATAATACGGATGGTTTTCTCCGGACATATAGTGCATGGAATATGGACGTCATCACTTATGAACACTCTCACGTTTATTTATATATCAGCACTTTACTATTTATTATATATGATGTGGATTTAATTGTCCAATTTTGGACTATAGTGTACTGTCTCATGTGTGTATGGATGAGTGTTACACCGGCCGGTGTGTCTTGTATGATGTGGTGTATGGATCTGAGACTAGTAATGTTGTGCTGTATCAGCACCAGTTTACATGCACTAGCTGCACTTTGTTCAGATTGACACTCATGTATTCTGACTGGTTTTTAAGTCCTTAACACTATTTCTATATTCATAGTCCTGAATATACTCTATGCAGATATGTATATATTCATTTTGGGGATGTGCCTTGTGGGGCCTTTTTTTAATGTATGGTTTAATATTAGCCCTATGATTGTTGTTTACAAAAACCCCTTTTTGGCTCCTCTTTGAAATCACTACTAAGTATACAGACATGCTGTGACTGTGTGTCCCTTCCTTCTTGGGGCACGGGGCCGCAGGGTCCTTGCCGGGCCTTTTGCGGTCTGTGTGTCCCTCGATGTGCGGGAGATGCAGGGGCCGTTATGATAGTCCTGTGCTTGTGGCGACGGTGGTGGGCGTGGTCGCCTGATGACGCGTGACTCCTCCTGCTGCTGACGCGGTGACGCGTCGCGGCGGGGCGGGTTTGGCGTCCCAGGGTGAATGGCGCCCCGCCGGTTTCCATGGATACATGGGGAAGCCTGAGTGACGCGGCGTCCGCGTCGCATCCGGGAGACACCGGATGTGACGTCGGACGCCGAGTTGTCGCGGCCGCGATATAAGGAACCCTTGTACATTCAGAGACCACCCTCCTCAGACGAAGCTAACGCGAAACGCGCGTTAGGGGGGCTATACGGACAGGTAATAACATCTTTACCCCCTTGGTTTATTTGGCACTGGCTGTTATATTGTGACTATTGAGGTGTTTATTATGGGCTCATTATGGTGTATTGTTTAGCTCTGTGCATTGAGCATAGTAAATAGGATATAGACTCCTTGATATGGGATTGTTTGTACCAAGTGGGGTAAAATCCTGTTCTGTATATTCTGTATATCTCTAGCTTTTACCGTGGTTTGTTGTAATGAATCAATAAAGTAATCATTTGATTGAATTGGCCTGACTCCTGGGTATCTATATATAGGAATTCACGTCGGGTAACTAAGCGACGCGCGGCGCCTAGTTACCCGATGTGTACCATAGTTACCAGCGAGATCGCGGCTCCACATCGCTGGTGAGTCTGTCTGTGTGACATCTCACCAGCGATGTGAGCGATATTGTAAGCGATTGCGCGTGCATGTGATCGCTTACAATATCGCTAGAGATATCTCAGCGTGTGACGGCCGCCTATGAAATACATGAGTAGGAAGAACTTCACCAGAAGAATTAGAAAATGGTAATCAGATATATATGAATTTTTGACCTGACAGATTCCCTTTAAGTCAATCCTTATATGGCATTCAAAGGTTTGAGCACCCCTTGGAAAAATTACTGTTATTGTGAACAGTTTAACTAGTTGAAGATGAAATGATCTATTTATATACATACAGTATGTATATGTCATGCACGTGTATTTGTGTGTACATCCATAATTTCACCTATATGTTCATATGTGATATTTAAGCTCCATTACAAGTTAGTGAAAAGCCCCGTTTGGTGGGGCTGTAGTCCCGCATGTCCACATATACAGTGGCATGAAAAGGTTTGAGCACCCCTGGTCAAAATTAATGTTACTGTGAACAGTTAAGCATGTTGAAGATGAAATTATCTCTAAAAGGCATAAAGTTAGAGATCCACTTTCAGAAAAAAATCCAGCACCAAAGCGTTATACTCCAAAGCATTATTCCCCAAAATTTTTTTTCAAAACATAGATAACAGGCAAGTGAGGCCAGGATGGGGGGCTCAAAGAGCAGTGGTCCCAAACACCGGTTTATGCATTTCAGGGCTATGTGCGGCTCTTAATCATAACCTAGTGCAATTGCCTGCAACAAAATACATTTAAAATATATTTACCTTGGTCAACAATGTATTTTGGTTTTAGCATTGTATATATTGTTTGTATGTGTATTTTTTTTAATGTGTTCTGTGGGGAGGCACTTAATGTCATGTGACAAGGGAGGCGGGGCTTGTTTCCCCAGTTAATTCAAAATCCCTGTGTTGCAGGCATTTGCACAAGGTTATGTTTGGGACAACTGCTCTTTGAGCCCCCCAGCCTCAATTGCCTGCTTTTCTATGTTTCGAAAAAAAAAATTTCAAATTAAGTTTTGGAGCATAACATTTTGCTGCTAGATTTTTTTCTGAAAGTGGATTTTTCTGGGATCGTTGCCAAGCACAAAGAGACTGGGAGCTGGGAAACCCTTTATTTTACAAATAAAGTTAAAGATAACACATTTTCTTTATGTTAGACAAAAAAATATATTACCGTATATACTCATGTATAAGCCGACCCGTGTATAAGCCGACCCCCCTACTTTTGCCCCCAAAACCTGGGAAAACCTATTGACTCGTGTATAAGCCGAGGGTGGACCCCAGCACAGGTATACAGCCCCCAGCAGTGTGGTATACAGCAGCCCCAGAGGTATATACAGCAGCCCCAGTGGTAGTATACAGCAGCAGCCCCAGTGGTATATACAGCAGCAGCCCCAGTGGTTAGTATACAGCAGCCCCAGAGGTGTATACAGCAGCCCCAGTGGTAGTATACAGCAGCCCCAGAGGTATATACAGCCCCAGTGGTAGTATACAGGCCAGCCCCAGTGGTTAGTATACAGCAGCCCCAGTGGTAGTATACAGCAGCCCCAGTGGTACTATACAGCAGCCCCAGTGGTAGTATACAGCAGCCCCAGAGGTATATACAGCCCCAGTGGTAGTATACAGCAGCCCCAGTGGTAGTATACAGCAGGCCCAGTGGTAGTATACAGCAGCCCCAGTGGTAGTATACAGCAGCCCCAGTGGTACTATACAGCAGCCCCAGTGGTAGTATACAGCAGCCCCAGAGGTATATACAGCCCCAGTGGTAGTATAAAGCAGCAGCAGCCCCAGGGGTGTATACATCAGCAGCCCCAGGGCTGTATACACCAGCAGCCCCAGGGCTGTATACACCAGCAGCCCCAGGGCTGTATACACCCGCAGCCCCAGGCTGTATACAGCAGCAGCCCCAGGGCTGTATACACCAGCAGCCCCAGGGCTGTATACACCAGCAGCCCCGGAGGTATACAGGCCCCCCCATCAAGCTTGCGCGGCAGCCTGTAAAGGAAAATCATACTTATCGCTGTCCCGCGCTGTCCCGCCGCTTGCCGACACACGATCCCGGGCTTCAATCCGCATCTTCCGGCTTCCGGGTTCCTGTGGTCGCGCGCAATGACGTCATTGCCCGCGACCACAGAAGACGCGGATTGAAGCCCGGGATCGTGATGGCAGCGGCGGGACAGCGCGGGACAGCGATAAGTATGATTTTCCTTTACAGGCTGCCGCGCAAGGGGGGGGGGCCCTGGAGCTTGATGGGGGGGCCTGTATACCTCCGGGGCTGCTGCTGTATATATACGGATTACCGTATATACTCGCGTATAAGCCGAGGGGGGACTTTTCAGCCCAAATTTTGGGCTGAAAAACTCGGCTTATACGCGAGTATATACGGTACTCTTTTATGTTTTAAAAACTACAAAAATGAAAAATGGGATTATGCAAATGTTTGGGCACCCTTAGAGATTTGTGTGCTCAGATAACTTTGACTTTAAGTATCCTGTTAGAGCTTGTTCACTATCATAGTTAGTAAAGGCCATGTGATGCAAATTTCAAAGTGTTATAAAAACACAGCCTCCGCTAACCTTATGGTTAAAAACAGTAGACATATGTTCTTCTAAGCAACTGCATAGCTCTCTGAAAATTAGAAAGGGTGAAGGCCCACAAAGCTGGAGAAAACTATAAGAAAATAGCAAAGCATTTTCAAGTTACCCTTTATTTAGTTGCAAGTGTAATTAAGAAATGGCAGTTAGCAGGAGCGGTGGAGGTCAAGAAGAGGTCTGGAAGACCAAAAAAAATGTAAGTGAGAGCTGCTCTTCATATTGCTAAAAAGGCAAAACAGCACCCCTGCTTGACTGCAAAAGACCAGCAGGAAGATTTAGCAGACACTGAGGGTTAAGATAAATTGTTCTTCTGTTCAAAGGCAACTGCACAAATATGGCCTTCATTGCAGGAGTCATAAGACGAAAACCTCTCTTCACCATAAAAATCAGTATCATATGTATGCAAAACAATATCCAAACAAGCCTAATGCATTTTAGAAATAAGTCCTGTGGACCAATGAGGTTAACATTGAACTCTGGTCACAATGATCAAAGGTATGTGTGGAGGAAAAAAAGGGACAGAATTTCAGGAAAAGAACATCTTGCCAACCATTAGGCTTGGGGGTGAATCAATCATGATTTGAGGTTATGTTGCAGCAGTGGAGCCCACTGGGACGGGGTACTCGGTACCGGACAGGTTATCACGGCGGTCTTGGTCCGTAGGTAATAAAAAGGAAAAAAAGTTCAAGAATATGCAAATGGTTCATACAGGATAGTCTCTGTAGGTACCGGGATTTTTAACGTTGCAAACAAATATGAACACGTACGGGTGTTTCTGGATTAAGTGCAGTAGGCTCCTAAGCCCTCGGGCCACCGCATAAGAGGCCATGTTCTTACTCTCTGTGGCTGCTACCTAACACCATGTTACTTTCACCCTTTTTGTACACTTTATTTTCCGGGTTCTATTTAACTATATACTACTATAACATATATACATTTCATACTTTTAATTTACACTTTAATCTCTGTACCTAGCTGGTAACTGACCCATGGTACTACGCACTGATCTGCGTAAGACTGCCATGAGTAAGACTGTGTAAGTCAAAACATGTTGGCTTGATGCACTTCCCGCTTTTATATGGAGGTTTTATATGACGAATAAACAAGCATTCCGGAAATTCTCCGCTGGATCTTTTCTTCATTTTACTTAGCATATTGGTGCGGGTGGACGTGTACCTATTGGAGTATCTTTGTCTGTGTCCGGCCAGGATGTAACTTCCCGCTGCCAATTTCACCTTCTCATATTTCTACCTGTTGTTTCAGCATCAGGGCTTTTATTTCCTGCGCGTCGCACTAAGAAGCAGGAGTAATAGTCCACGATGGTTAAGGCAAAGACATAGCCTGACCGGCTTGGTGACAACTTGATGTGATCAACCGCATTACACACAAGGATTCATACCCGTTACCTAGGATTGAGGAGTCAGAGAGCCCCACTCCAGTCCATAGTAACCAAGCAACCACTTGAGTTAGTTGCGTTAGACCATGTCAAGTTGTCACTAAGCCGGTCAGGCTATTTCTATGCCTTAACCATCATGGACCATTACTCCCGCTTCTTAGTGGTGGTACCCGTCAAGAACCTGACAGCGAAGACAGCTGAAAGAGCATTTCAAACACATTTCTGCAGACCTCATGGCTACCCGGAACAAGTCCTTGCAGATCAAGGTCCAGCTTTCGAGTCAGAGATTTTCCAGGATTCTGCAACATGTACGGCTGTAAGAAGATCCGAACGACAGCCTATCATCCCCAAACCAATGACTTATGCGAAAAGATGAACCATGTTATGATTGACCTGTTGAAAACCTTACCAGAGTCAGAGAGAAATCAATGGCTAGAAAAATTACCCGACTTGGTAGACTTGTACAACCATGTCCCGGTGAGTTCTGCAAACTGCACCCCAGCCTACCTTATGTGAGCAAGGCCCGGAGGCAATAGACTAAACCCCAGAAAGACTGCTTTTTGAACTTTTGGACTCTTTTTGAGCTTTTATTGGTCTTTGTATTTTTTTCTTTTAAGACTCTGTACATAATCATTTTTCTACAGTGCCGGAGTACTGTTCTTTACTAAGGGGGAATGTGGCACCCCAGGGTACATGTGCCACAGTAACATCACTACACTAGCCCCTCCTGGCCAGAAGGGTGAGACAAAGCTGCTCCCCTTCATATATTCTGGTCTGAGGAGGAAGTAGTTAGTTGATAGTTGACAGTTGACAGTTCAGTTTAGTGTAGGGAGCACTAGGAGGAGGACCTGTAAATGGGAGCAGTGCTGAGCTCCTGACAGGGACCACTAGCTACTTTCAGGTCTGAAGCCGAGGGTGTGAGGAAAGATGGCAGAGAAGCGAGGAACATACCACGGGTGGCGCCATGACTATAACCCCTGTAAATAACCCTCAACCTTCACTTGTGGGCTCGTGACACTGTCCAGACCAAGACTGCCGTGATACCCCCGTGATACCCGGTCCAGTACCGAGTACCCCGTCCCAGTGGGCTCGACACAGCCAATTGCATGAGGAACATTTTTGGGTAGAAGAAAGAATGGATTGAATGAGATTTCAACAAATCCTTAATGCAAACATAAAAGCTGTAAAAAATATCTGAAGTTGAAAAGAGGATGGTTTCTACAAATAAATAATGTTCCTAAACACATGTCACAATTCACAGTAGACTGCCTCAAAAGGAGCAAGCTGAAGGTTACAATTGGAAGACTTTCGCATGGAAGAATAGATAAAAATCCATCAAACGAAAATTAAAAGACTCTCTCTGGTGGCTACAAAGAGCATTTACAAGCTGTGACACTTGCAAAAGGGGGTGCTGTTAGGTACTAACCATGCAGAGTGCCAAAACTTTTGCATCACAAAGCACTCTTAATCGAGGCTCCACGGACTCCATTTGCATATTCAAACTGAACCTGAGCCCTAAAAATCACCCCCAGCCTATTTATACCTGTCCCTGCACCATCATTATGCTATTATACCTATCCCTTTGCGTAAAAATTGTGTGCTTTCAATGTTTATAAAAGTGCTTTATATAACTCTAGATCTGCAGCTGCTGAGCTCTTGAGAAGTCATATGTTCCCTGTGGCTTCTTTCCCCCGCCTGTAGTGCAATTATTCACACCCCGATGGGCGTGATAATCCTTGTATCGGGGGGGGGGGGGGGAGATGATGCTCCACAAGGATTATCACGCCCATCGGGGCGTGAATAATTGCACTACAGGCAGGGGAAAGAAGCCACAAGGAACGCCCTGTGTGACTTCACAAGAGCTCAGAAGCCACAGATCTAGAGGTATATAAAGCACTTTTATAAACATTCAAAGCACACAATTTTTACCAAAAGGGATAGGTATAATAGCATAATGATGGTGCAGGGACAGGTATTAATAGGCTGGAGGGTGATTTTTAGGGGTCAGGTTCCCTTTAATGAAAAAAATTTAGTTTTGTCTACAATAAAAAGAAAATGTGTCATCTATAACTTTATGCCTTTTAGACATCATTTCATCTTCAACTTAACTGTTCACAATAACAGTAATTTTGATCAGGGGTGCCCAAATGTTTGCATGCCACTGTATCTGTATTGTGGGAAAAAAAGGTTTGACACTTTATTACCCATACAAAATCCTTGCAATCTGTATAGTGAACCCAAAGGATTGTAATCCCCGGGCAAACCTCTACAAAAATCAATAATTGTTTAACCCTAGAACGCATACCTGGGCCTCGCAGGCCTGCCAGGTTACTTGTTTTCTATTTTCTGTAAAAGTACTTTAGTTTGAATTTTGAAAATCTAGGTTATCTTCAGGTATATAGTTGTTAGTAATTTCCAGTTATTCATATATTTTTATGTTATAGACATTTCGGTATAACAACCTTTTTTGGGACTACCCCATATTCACGCACCTGGGGCTTTTTAGGCCTGTACTAGGTTTACATGTGATACTCAGTCTTTTTGTCTGTATTGTTGCTGGGGAAGAACTTTTATGACTCTGCTATTGCTGGGAAGAGTGTGGATTCTGCATGACAACATGGTCATGTGATCTTGAAAGGGAGGCTCCCTCACAAAGTCATGTGTCTCTGACCTCATCGCAGGTCTTTTTGTCCTAATTGCTGGAGAGACTTTGGAGGAAGAAGTCAGCTTTCTTTTGTCTGGAAATAGAAACTTTCTGAGCTCCAAAACCAGAGGGTTCTACTGCACTACAAGAAAGTGATCTGTTGTAGGTAAGAGGAGGGGGGCTGCACTTTACCTGCTTTATATCGCTTGGTGTGCTGGGGCCCTAACAAAGAGTCTTATCACATACTGTTTACAGTGCACAAGCCTGATTGTAATCTTTTTTTTTTATTTTTAGTTTACTGACATCTAAAATTACAATGGCACAGTCTACTTCCAGGGGATTGACTGACCATGAAATCGAGGCAATCATTTTTGATAGCGATGATGAAAGTGAAATTTCTTTGTCTGATGAAGAGTACATGCCACCAGCTAATGTATCAACTTCATCATCCAGCGATTCTTCAGATGATGATGAAGTAGTGGATCCAGCAGAACGTTCAAATAGAACATCTAAAACGAATATTTTTTGGAACAGTACTGCTGCGCCTCCTGCATGCACCCCATCACATAACATTATTAGAGTTGCTCAATGAGCTGTCGGAATTCCCCAATTCATGTCAAAAGAGATGTTTTCTGTAAATTTGTTTCGGATGATATTGCAGATGAAGTAGTTTTGTGTACTAACGTAGAAGGAAAGGGAGGATTCCGCCAGCCTTAGCTGGGGTCACCAGGAGGTCAGATCCATTACGGATCCCCTCCTGGCGGACCCCAGCGCTACTGGGAATGCATCCTTACTTTGCAATTGTAAAATAAATTTTGAAAAGTATTTTTATTTGAGTTATTCCGTGTTATTTGCACACAGGCCTAAAAGGCCCCAGGTGCGTGAATATGGGGTAGTCCCAAAAAAAGTTGTTATACCGAAATGCCTATAGCATAAAAATATATGAACAACTGGAAATTACTAACAACTATATACCTGAGGAATACCTAGAGTTTCAAAAATCTAACTAAAGTAATTTTACAGAAAATAGAAAACAGGTAACCTGGCAGGCCTGCGAGGCCCCTGGTATGCATCCGCCAGCCTTAGCTGGGGTCACCAGGAGGTCAGATCCATTACGGAATCCCGTCCTGGCGGACCCCAGCGCTAGTGGGAATGCATCCTTTCTTTGCAATAAACTTTGAAAAGTATTTTTTTTTAGTTATTCCATGATAATTGAAACCGGGCCTAAAAGGCCCCAGGTGCGTGAATGTGTAGATTTCTATGGGTATGCGTTCTAGGCTTAAAAGAGGACTAGGAGATATTGTGTGCATTTAAGAAATTTTCTTTATCAAGTGATATTAAGAAATGTACATAATCACAGCAAGTTGGTACAAAAGAAGGTGGATGTAGGTGGTCCATGCAGATTGACACACCAATTCACAATAAAAGTATACAAAAAATGTCAACAGGTCACACAATTGTATAAACAATAGTAATTTATATACAAAAGGCAGAACAAGTAGTACAAGAAGTATATATAGCATATATGGCAAGCAAGAACATATAGATATAGGTCCAACATATATGTCTGTAAAGTGCTAATGCATAATAATGACCCAGATCAATAGATCATTCTGCTGACGTAACAAAAGAAAGTTCTACCTACAGTGCAAAGTGCTGTGAGGGTACACAGCATGGGTTAACCTACATGCCAAGACTGAAGATATGGCAGTTATTGAACAAAATAGATGATCATATTAATATATGTTACATACTAAAGGTGTGAGATCTTACAGTACATGGGACCACCACAGTGGAGGATCCCCTGGTTTTATACCCCAATGTACTTTTCCTCTTGCAGAGGCCAATACTTGGTTTTCTTGGTGACAGTGGTCCCAGCTTCCTTGGGATCATTAACAGTTTCCCCCCATGTAGTTTTAGGCAGATCTCTCACCTTCCTCATGATCCTTGATACCCCACGAGGTGAGATTTTGCATTGAGACCCATATAGATGTCAAATGAAACTCATTTTGTATGTCTTCTGTTTTCTTACTATTAACATTAACAGTTGTCTCCTTCTCACCCAGTGTCTTACTTACGGTTTTGTAGCCCATTCAAACCTTGTGCAGGTCTAGAATCTATTCCCTGACATCCTTAGAAAGCCGTTTGTTTTTGGCCATGTTGTAGAGATTAGAGTCAGACTGATTAATTGAGTGTGTGGACAGGAGTCTTTAATACAGGTGACAATTTAAGGCTGACTTCACACTAGGGTCATTCCATGTCAAGTGATCCAAAAATGAATATTTTTTTTCCCTGACGTCCTCAGATTTTTTAAAAAATTTTTTCTATATGAAGAACAACTTTAGTTAATTACAAAAAAAAAGTTTTGAATTTTTTTCTTTATCAGTTAATTTTTTACAGATTTTTAAAGTTTTAAAAAAGTGTGAATTTTGGCCTGGTATGGCTTTACATTTTCTATCATATCTCGGGCTAGAAATAAGATAGAGAAACAAAATAAACACCAATCTACTCAGAACTGTGCAGGCTTTCACCAGATATGTCACAAGAGGATCTTTGTTAATATTTTACCCATGTGATCGCAAGCGCAAAATTTTAAAACATATTTACAAAAAATCGGCGCGCTTTAAATATTTCAAAAACTGCCCATGTGTCTGCTATGCTCTTAGCCACATCTGTACCAAATTTCAAGTTGGGATCGCGATGGGATCATATTTTAAAATATTTTAATATTAATAGCGTCAATGGGTCATTCTATATCAAGTGATCTAAATATGAATTTTTTTTTTTACCTGACGTCTTTAGATTTTTTTTATTCTTTTTCTTTATGAAGTACAACTTTAGTTAATTACAAATTAAAAGTTTAGAATTTTTTTCTTCATCAGTTAATGTTTTACAGATTTTTAAAGTTTAAAAAAAGGGTGAATTTTGGCCTGGTATGACTTTACATTTTTTTATCTCAGGAAAGAAATAAGATAATGAAGTGGGAAAGGCATCATTTTACTCAGAAAGGTAACAGCTTTCATTTGATATGTTACAAGACTATGTTTCTTTATATCAAATTCAAACTATTGCCGGGCAATCGTGAAAAAATGACTGATTGTGTTCTTGGTTATATTTGTGCAGAGATTCAACTTGGGACCTGTCAAATTTATATATTTTTTATTTTATGGTTGTATAAGTTATCACAACTTATTGAATAAAACATTTATATGCAACAAAAAAGAAACACAAAAAACAAATCCCAAAAGTGCCAGGATAAATACATCTTAATCATCAGAACACAACGCTCAGCATTTTCAACTTGAATGTATTGAACAAACCAAAAGAAGAAAGGTGATCATATCCTCAAGTTTGATTAAACAAGATTAAAAGAACCAAAAATGTTAACCCCTATTTATACATATAAATTTGTTTTCTATTCTATCACTAAACATGTGATTTATGAAGTGTTTAATAAGAATAGTACAGTAGTTAAATCATCGTTCTATAAATTATGAACTAATCAATCAATTAATAGTATGTTTTTAAAGTGGCATTTTATCAATTTGTCCCTTCTAGTGGGTGAAATGTAATCTTGTCCATAAACGCTTACTAGCAATCGCCATTTCCTTGTGTGTCAAAGAGTATGTCCGGCCTGTCACGGTGTTAGGCTCCGCCTGAGTTAATATCTGATTTTTGTGCACTTTTAAAATGTCTGGCTTTCTTGGATACACAAAGGATGGCGCTGGACCAGAAGGATGCAATAAAGTCAATTCTACTTCTTCATTTTCACAATCTTTGGAGAGAACAGTAGCCAGCCACCAGTGCCAATCATATTCATATTTTTTCAAAAGGATTGCAACAGTGTCTATGATAAAATGCTGTTTCTTGAGAAGTAGCAGCCATTGCTGTGTGGGAAAAATACAGTTAATATTAAGTAAGAAAGATAGGTAATAAAAATAAAGATTTACAGTACACTTGAGCTAGAACTGTATTACTATAAAGTGAGTTTTAGGGCTAGCGCGCACAGTATTTTCTGTCTGAAGATACACGCTGCAGTTTTGGCAGCTTGTTTTTCTACCAGGTTTTTACCACATATGCGTTAGTTTTTTTAATCGCTAGTGAAAAAATGGCAGCTTTTTTTATATAAATGATAAATGCTGCGTTTATTGCAGCGCTTAAAAAGTAGTTCAAGCAGTGATTTACTCACTCTTGAGTGTTTCCAAAAACACTGCATGTGGTCAACCCCATAGAAATCAATGGGGCTGTTTTTCTGAATGATGATCCCTAAGAATAGCACTGTGTGTATTGGCCCTTAATAATAAAAGCATTAAACTATTAATATATTTACTCACCCATATTTTAGTACACAGCCTTGATGGCTTTGTACAGACTATTGTTTGTTCAGGAGTGAAGATGTCCAGACATGTCAGGACATGAAAGGTCTGAACGAGCTGTCTTACTTCCTGAATGCAGTGGATAGACACTTAACATGATTGACAGAGCTGCTGGCCTATCATCTGCTCTGCATTCACTGTCTATCCCTGTGCTTTCTCAGGTTGAGCCCTAACAAAGCTTTTTCCTATATGTCCTCTCCTGCTTCTAAGCTGTAACATATCAAAATAATACAGTAATGTCTAAAAATAATGGATTTGATAAATATAGACCCCACACTTTTAGACCACAGGTTGAACAGATCTGAATTCAAGATTTTTGAATTGACACTATAATAGTTAAATATTTTAAAATATGATCCCATCACGATCCCAACTTGAAATTTGGTACAGATGTGGCTAAGAGCATAAAAGACACATAGGCGTTTTGGAAAATTTTTAATAAAACGTTTTTTTTGGAAATGCGTTTCAAAATGTTGCGTTTGCGTTCGCATGGGTAAAAAATTTAAATTAACAAATATACTCTTGTGACATATCTGGTGAAAGCATGGACAGTTCTGAGTAGAATGGTGTTTATTTTGTTTCTCTATCTTATTTCTAGCCCAAGATAAAAAAATGTAAAGTCATACCAGGCCAAAATTCACACTTTTTTTAAACTTTAAAAATCTGTAAAAAATTAACTGAAGAAGAAAAAAATTCTAAACTTTTAATTTGTAATTAACTAAAGTAGTACTTCATAAAGGAAAAAAAATAAAAAAAATCTAAAGACGTCAGGTAAAAAAAAATATTCATATTTAGATCACTTGATATGGAATGACCCATTGACGCTATTAATAGTAAAATATTTTAAAATATGATCCCATCGCGATCCCAACTTGAAATTTTGTACAGATGTGGCTAAGAGCAAAGCAGACACATGGGCAGTTTTTGAAATATTTAAAGCGCGCCGATTTTTCGGAAATGCGTTTTAAAGTTTTGCGCTTGCGATCACATGGGTAAAATATTAACAAAGATCCTCTTGTGACATATCTGGTGAAAGCCTGTAGGTGTTTATTTTGTCTCTCTATCTTATTCCTAGCCTTAGTTATGAGGAGAAACGTAAAGGCAGGCAACAGCAAAATTCGCACTTTTTCCGAACTTTGAAAATCATTTTTAAAAAAAATAAATTTTTAACAAAAAATTTCTCTTCACATTTTGCATTGTCTGACATGCTATTACCAAATAACAAAATCTCAAAAGAATTAAAAATATAGAGGTAATAATCATTGGTTCACTTGACATGGAATGACCCACTACGGTTTTTTTCAGGACCCACGGACTGGAATGAACAGGCCCAAATTGTAAACTCCGGATGCCATTTCTGTGTCCGGATCCAGGATTTTGAGAGATCCAGACACAGTAAGAGGAGCCAAGCCTGCAGCTTGGATATTTTTCTATTTTTTGGACACATAATGGGGATAAAAGCTGCACATTCAGCAGTCGCACCCCCACCAACTAATACCTTATCACATCCTTAGGCCATGTGCACATATTGAGTATTTGGTGAGTTTTTTACCTCGGTATTTGTAAGACAAAGCCAGGAGTGGAGCAATCAGAGGTCATATGTTCTGCATTTCTCACATCTCCTGCTTCTGTCTTATAAATACTGAAGTGAAAATCTCACCAAATACCCACTGTGTGAACGTGGCCTTAGACGAGATAATTACTTGCTTTCTCTGGAGAACCTCTGTAAGTGCATTTTGCTGCTGCTTAGTCACAGGACAGGAAGGGGTTAAGCAACCAAGTTTTTAATATCTACTGGAAATAAAGAATTTTCCCCTTATTGATATCAGAAAAAAACTAATAATCAACCACAATCCACTATACCAAGACCAGTAATACCACATATAAAGGAGACATACCACCACACTGTGATCAGAGCACATACTACTACTAAACTGTGATCAAATACTACCACGTGCAAGGTATAAATACTGCCACACCATGATAAGACCACATATAACCGACATATTGTAATTGAATAATTCCACATTCAAGGAACAAATACACAACGCCCTGACCAGAGCATATAATGCCACTACATAGTGACCAATAAAATCCGGTCAACCCATACAAGCACCACCCAGCTCAAAATGGTTTGCCGTCGTCTGCTCCTTCCCTTCTCCTCTTTCCTGATAAACCACAATTTTGGTGCCAGACCCACTACTACATGTCAGTACTCTATGGTGCCCAGCTGTTTCTTCTTCAGTGTGAATAGTGACCAATAATACTACAATAATGAAGATTAAAAAAAACTCTGTATATTTGGTCAGTGTAAATACAGTGATTATCAGTGACATTATACACAGAAACTCTGTATATAATGTCAGTGTACAGGTGATGCAGAGAACACCAGTGACATTATACACAGGAACTCTGTATAGAGTGTCAGTGTACAGGTGATGCAGAGAACACCAGTGACATTATACACAGGAGCTCTGTATATAGTGTCAGTGTACAGGTAATACAGTGATCACTGGTGACATTATACACAGGAGCTCAGTATATAGTGTCAGTGTACAGGTGATGCAGAGATCCCGAGTGACATTATACACAGGAGCTCAGTATATAGTGTCAGTGTACAGGTGATGCAGAGAACACCAGTGACATTATACACAGGAACTCTGTATATAGTGTCAGTGTACAGGTGATGCAGAGATCACCAGTGACATTATACACAGGAACTCTGTACATAGTGTATAGTGTGCGTGGATAGGTAATACACCTACTCACCAGAGATGTATCTTGGTGAAGTCATTCATCTTCAGGTTTCTTCTTCCCCTGTCGCAGTGAAATATCACGTCTTCTAGCCAGGACTCATCTCTGCAGAAAATAACACAGTTATCTACTGTATAGAACTGATCACTTCCATAGCATATTCTACACTTTTCCCAAGATTTCTACACTACATCAAACGACCAAAAAAGCGACATTGTGCCGCCTCGCACAGTAACAAGGCCTCCCTTTGGTTCCCCTCATGGAAAAGTAAATTATATTACAGCAGTAATAATGTCGCCTGATTGGCCCCTACAGTAAATATGTCCCCACTTCCCACCGTATACCAATAATGTATGTTCCTCATTCTGGCCCCCATATAGTAATAACGTCTTGGACCCCCATGTTCCCCCATTCTAGGTCCCCAGACGGACATGACAACTTCTCCAGCCAGTTACATAGATCCAAACAAAGACACATCTGACATCTCACATTTCCAGCCCGATCTATTCCCAAACTAGACAAACTCCTCATCCTACTGATCCCCCAATACTGAGCCGTTGCTGCTGTCCCTATTACTGCACATGCTGCGTGGTACAAAAACAGCGCTCCTCTTACTGCCCCACATAATAATGTCACCACTGTGCCCTCCACATTGTAATACCACCACTGTGCCCTCCACATAGTAATACCACCACTTTGCCCTCCACATAGTAATACCACCACTGTGCCCTCCACATAGTAATACCATCAATGTGCCCTCCACATAATAATACCACCACTGTGCCATCCACATAGTAATACCACGACTGTGCCCTCCACATAGTAATACCACCACTGTGCCCTCGACATAGTAATACCACCACTGTGCCCTCCACATAGTAATACCACCACTGTGCCCTCCACATAGTAATACCACCACTGTGCCCTCCACATAGTAATACCACCACTGTGCCCTCCACATAGTAATACCACCACTGTGCCCTCTACATAGTAATACCACCACTGTATTGGATATACTACCACATGACCCCCTCCATGTTGCACAGGATCCCCTGCATGTTGCACAGGGCCCCCTGCGTGTTGCACGGGACCCCCTCCATGCTGCACGGGGCCCCTTCCATGCTGCACGGGTACACACTCATATTGTTGCTAATGGGGGGACAGCACACTGATTGTTGCTGCTACGGGGGGGAGCATATATTGCTGGTGCTAAGGGAGAGACATATGGCTGCTGCTGGGGGAGGCACACTGATTGCTGCAGCTTCTTCTTGGGGCACCCAAATTGTTTATTGCTGCAGCTGAAGGAGCACAGTGATGTTGCTGCTAAGGGGGTAGTCACATATTGCTGGTGCCAAGGGGGAGACATATGGCTGCTGCTGGGGGAGGCACACTGATTGCTGCAGCTGTTGCTGGGGGGCACACGTACCTCATCCAGAGCCGTATTTGGAGTTCCTGCTGCCCTAGGCACTGTCAGTGGTCGCCCCCCCCCCCTGTCACAGCTCCTACCCCATCATGGCCCCTCCCCCATCATGGCTCCAACCCCGTTGCGGCCCTTCCCGCCATTACAGACAATCTTCCCTCTATTTGCGGCCATCCCCCGAAACTTCATGTAGCTTCTCCCCCCACATTTCATCATGTAGTACATATAAAAGGTTTGTCCAGCCGCAATACAGAGACATACTGACAGGATGTTTACATTGTGAGCCCCAATAGGGACAGTGTTGATGATGTATGTAAAGTGCTGTGGAGTGCATAGTGTAATATAAGTGCAAAAAATATTATTCTTAATATGTCACAATACCGGGATCTGAGGATCTTCTATTTGGAGGTCAGGGGCTCTCTGATGCGCTGTCGCTGCCTGTCTCGCTGTCTTCCTCTTTTGACACTACAGTGCGGTGGACAAGAGAGCATTAACTGGTTAATAACAAGAAGCATGGAGTGTGTACTAACTGAGCCATAAACCCTCCCCATACCATGTCCAGCAGACATTGTAGGATTACTATATGGATTTTATTATTAGGGCACGGACACACTGGCATGAAACTCGGATGAGTGCAATGTGTGATTTTATCGCATTGCACTCAGACCAATGTTAATCAATGTATGAGAGCACACTGGCGAGTGTCGGATGCTTTTTTCTCAGCCAGATTCTGGATGGGGAAAAAAGTCACAACATGCTGCGACAGTATGCGATTCACGCGCGAGACTCGCCAATGCAAGTCTATGGGTCTGACAAAATCACGGACAGCACACAAACCATCCGAGTCGGACACGTTTTTTTCACGGATACATTATCATTCTGTAACTGAGAACACTGTCAAATGTTCCTGTAAATGATTCTACAGTAAATAGCTGCTGAGGAAAGAACAGATGGCACACGGATGTGATCTGAGAGAAATGTCGGACACTCGCACAGCAGTTGGATGCCAAATGGACCAAAAAACTGATGACACTCAACCGACTCTCCTGGATGAGAAACAGACCGATTTTAAGGAGCCGGGAGACAGTGTACCACCATGTCCCCAGCTCCGTGCTGTGCACAGTGTACCACCATGTCCCCAGCTCCGTGCTGTGCACAGTGTACCACCATGTCCTCAGCTCCGTGCTGTGCACAGTGTACCACCATGTCCCCAGCTCCGTGCTGGGCACAGTGTACCACCATGTCCTCAGCTCTGTGCTGTGCACAGTGTACCACCATGTCCTCAGCTCCGTGCTGTGCACAGTGTACCACCATGTCCTCAGCTCCGTGCTGGGCACAGTGTACCACCATGTCCTCAGCTCTGTGCTGTGCACAGTGTACCACCATGTCCTCAGCTCCGTGCTGTGCACAGTGTACCACCATGTCCTCAGCTCCGTGCTGTGCACAGTGTACCACCATGTCCTCAGCTCCGGGTTGTGCACAGACAGTGTACCACCATGTCCTCAACTCCGTGCTGTGCACAGACAGTGTACCACCATGTCCTCAGCTCCGTGCTGTGCACAGTGTACCACCATGTCCTCAGCTCCGTGCTGTGCACAGTGTACCACCATGTCCTCAGCTCCGTGCTGTGCACAGTGTACCACCATGTACTCAGCTCCGTGCTGTGCACAGTGTACCACCATGTTCTCAGCTCCGTGCTGTGCACAGTGTACCACCATGTTCTCAGCTCCGTGCTGTGCACAGTGTACCACCATGTCCTCAGCTCCGTGCTGTGCACAGTGTACCACCATGTCCTCAGCTCCGTGCTGTGCACAGTGTACCACCATGTCCTCAGCTCCGTGCAGTGCACAGACAGTGTACCACCATGTCCTCAGCTCCGTGCTGTGCACAGTGTACCACCTTGTCCTCAGCTCCGTGCTGTGCACAGTGTACCACCATGTCCTCAGCTCTGTACTGTGTACCACCATGTCCTCTGCACACACTCCCATGTCCTCTGCACCCCACTCCCATGTCCTCTGCACACACTCCCATGTCCTCTGCACACACTCCCATGTCCTCTGCACCCCATTCCCTTGTTCTCTGCACCCCCCTTCCATGTCCTCTGCACCCCCCTCCCATGTCATCTGCACCCCCCTCCCATGTCCTCTGCACCCCACTATATCCTCTGCATCCCCTCCATGTCCTCTGCACCCCCTCCCCCCTCCATGTCCTTTGCACCCCCTCCATGTCCTCTGCACCCCCTCCATGTCCTCTGTACCCCCTCCATGTCCTCTGCACCCCCTCCATGTCCTCTGCACACACTCCATGTTCTCTGCACACACTCCATGTTCTCTGCACCCCCTTCCATGTCCTCTGCACACACTCCATGTTCTCTGCACACACTCCATGTTCTTTGCACACACTCCATGTTCTCTGCACACACTCCATGTCCTCTGCACACACTCCATGTCCTCTGCACACACTCCATGTTCTCTGCAAACACTCCATGTTCTCTGCACACACTGCATGTCCTCTGCACACACTCCATGTCCTCTGCACACACTCCATGTCCTCTGCACACACTCCATGTTCTCTGCACACACTCCATGTTCTTTGCAAACACTCCATGTTCTCTGCACACACTCCCATGTCCTCTGCACACATTCCCATGTGCTCTGCACCCCACTCCCATGTCCTCTGCACCCCACTCCCATGTCCTCTGCACCTCACTCCCATGTTCTCTGCACCCCCCTCCCATGTCCTCTGCACCCCCTCCCATGTCCTCTGCACCCCCTCCCATGTCCTCTGCACCCCACATATGTCCTCTGCATCCCCTCCATGTCCTCTGCATCCCCTCCATGTCTTCTGCATCCCCTCCATGTCCTCTGCACCCCCTCTATGTCCTCTGCACCCCCTCCATGTCCTCAGCACCCCCCTCCATGTCCTCTGCACCCCCCTCCATGTCCTCTGCACACACTCCATGTTCTCTGCACATACTCCATGTTCTCTGCACCCCCTTCCATGTCCTCTGCACACACTCCATGTTCTCTGCACACACTCCATGTTCTTTGCACACACTCCATGTCCTCTGCACACACTCCATGTCCTCTGCACACACTCCATGTCCTCTGCACACACTCCATGTTCTCTGCACACACTCCATGTTCTCTGCAAACACTCCATGTTCTCTGCACACACTCCATGTTCTCTGCACACACTCCATGTTCTCTGCACACACTCCATGTTCTCTGCACCAACACTCCATGTCCTCTGCACACACTCCATGTCCTCTGCACTCACTCCATGTTCTCTGCACACACTCCATGTTCTCTGCAAACACTCCATGTTCTCTGCACACACTCCATGTTCTCTGCACACACTCCATGTTCTCTGCACACACTCCCATGTCCTCTGCACACACTCCCATGTCCTCTGCACCACTCCCATGTCCTCTGCACCCCACTCCCATGTCCTCTGCACTCCACTCCCATGTCCTCTGCACCCCACTCCCATGTCCTCTGCACACACTCCATGTCCTTTGCACACACTCCATGTCCTCTGCACACACTCCATGTCTTCTGCACATACTCCATGTCTTCTGCACACACTCCATGTCCTCTGCACACACTCCATGTCCTCTGCACACACTCCATGTCCTCTGCACACACTCCATGTCCTCTGCACCCCTTCCATGTTCTCTGCACACACTCCATGTCCTCTGCACACACTCCATGTCCTCTGCACACACTCCATGTCTTCTGCACACACTCCATGTCTTCTGCACACACTCCATGTCTTCTGCACACACTCCATGTTCTCTGCACCCCACTCCCATGTCCTTTGCACCCCACTCCATGTCCTCTGCACCCCCTCCATGTCCTCTGCACCCCACTCCCATGTCCTCTGCACCCCCTTTCATGTCCTCTGCACCCCACTCCCATGTCCTCTTCACCCCCCCCATGTCCTCTGCACCCCCTCCATGTCCTCTGCACCCCCCTCCATGTCCTCTGCACCCCCCTCCATGTCCTCTGCCACACTCCATGTTCTCTGCACACACTCCATGTTCTCTGCACACACTCCATGTCCTCTGCACACACTCCATGTCCTCTGCACACACTCCACGTTCTCTGCACACACTCCATGTCCTCTGCACACACTCCATGTACTCTGCACACACTCCATGTTCTCTGCACACACTCCATGTTCTCTGCAAACACTCCATGTTCTCTGCACACACTCCATGTTCTCTGCACACACTCCATGTCCTCTGCACACACTCCATGTTCTCTGCACACACTCCATGTCCTCTGCACACACTCCATGTACTCTGCACACACTCCATGTTCTCTGCACACACTCCATGTTCTCTGCAAACACTCCATGTTCTCTGCAAACACTCCATGTTCTCTGCACACACTCCATGTCCTCTGCACACACTCCATGTTCTCTGCAAACACTCCCATGTCCTCTGCACACACTCCCATGTCCTCTGCACACACTCCCATGTCCTCTGCACACACTCCCATGTCCTCTGCACCCCACTCCTATGTCCTCTGCACCCCACTCCCATGTCCTCTGCACACACTCCATGTCCTTTGCACACACTCCATGTCCTTTGCACACACTCCATGTTCTCTGCACACACTCCATGTTCTCTGCAAACACTCCATGTTCTCTGCACACACTCCATGTTCTCTGCACACACTCCATGTCCTCTGCACACACTCCATGTCCTCTGCACACACTGCATGTCCTCTGCACACACTCCATGTCCTCTGCACACACTCCATGTTCTCTGCAAACACTCCATGTTCTCTGCACACACTCCATGTTCTCTGCACACACTCCTTGTTCTCTGCACACTCTCCATGTCCTCTGCACACACTCCATGTACCTTGTATTGTCAGTCCCACTCCCAGCTCCTAATCTGTTCACACTTCTTCTAGCCGGGCAAAATGTGGCTCCGCCCATCCGAGTCACATGTGTGTGACGTCATCACAGGTCCTGTTCCACCAGGCACCTGCACTATGATCCAGCTGCCCTCCCTGTCGCCTGCCATCAATCATGCTGAGTGTCTGCAGCAGCGTCATGCACAGCACCAGCACATTGCGACGACACCACCACCACTCCGAATCCTCTTCCTTCTGGACTTCTAGTGAGTTGAGGTGGGTGTGCTCCAGGGGGACCCGTTCGGGCCCGTTGGGGGCGGGGCTAGGGGGGCGGGGCCACAATTCCTGGGGGCCCACCATCACTTTTAATCGGTTAACCGGCGGCCCAGTCCGAGCCTGGCTGTAATTAGATCACCATGCCTGGTTTGGTGACAGGAATGGTTAAAAATAAAAAAATAAATTCTCACCTGTCCTCTGTGTGTCCCATGATGCATTCATCTCCGATGGCTAAAGGACCTGAATCAGCTGAACGGGAAGGAGCTAAACCGTGCTGATGCGGTCATGTGACCCATCAGCTGATTGGGATGCCCTGCCCCTTTCCGGTCTTAATTTCACTTTAGCTGTGAATGTAAATACAGTGCTAAAGTGAAATTACACACATGTGCCACACGTACAGAGCATTGCTTTTGTTCTGAGTATGCGCTGTACACTGAAACCGGATCCGTGAAACGATTCTGTTTTTTCCTGGATCCGGCTCCATAAGCCCCCATGTTAAGTGTCCCAGACTGAACCGGATTAGTTTCTGTCCGGTTTTGTCACCGGAGCCCAAAAACGGTGCAGACTTTGTTTTTGGGGCCGGGAGAAAACAAGACAGAAACAAATCCGGGACTGAATACACATAACCAGATGGCCATTTATGACCAATCCGGTACCATAGGGATATATGGGAGGCAAAAACGATCCTATTCTGTTCTTTTCAAAAACGAACAGAGCAGGATGACAAAAAAAAAGTAGTGTGAAGCCAGCTTAAGACAGCTGTCTTTAATGCAGGTAATTAGTTGATTAGAAGCGTCTAACTGGTCTGTAGGAGCAAGAACTCCTAATGGTTGGTAGAGGATGAAATACTTATTTATTTCTACAAAATGCAAATACATTTATATACTTTAGACTATGTGATTTTCTGGATTTTATTTTTGATATTCTATCTCTCACTTTAAAAATTAACCTACCCTAAAATTATAAACTGTTCATATCGTTGTCAGTGGGCAAACTTATCAAATCGGCAAGTGATGAAATAATTATTTCCTTGTCCTGTTTCTCCAACATAAACACCCCCAATAGGACAAATAATGTACAGAATTAAGTAAATCACATTGGAAGAGGAATATGTGAATATGTGAATGTCTTGGGAATCCTATAGTCCTGATGTGCATTGTATCTGTATCCTATCTTTGGTCTATACATTATTGCAGGTTATTGCAATGAGAAGTTCCTCTTGGTGTATCTGAGGGCGCTGAACTCTGGATCATGATGTTTCTTAAATTTGGATATTGTCTGCAGCATAGCAATCTTTGAATATTACTTTAACCTGTCATCCTTGTGTAGAATATAGTGACGTTTTGTGGCAGTTGTTAGGAGTACCTCAATATGTGGGGTGTAGGTCGCCATCAGATGTACTCTTTTTCTCAATAAAAAGTAATTGATTTCTAGGGATCCTTTTGGCTCTAATGATATTATAATCACTGGAGGTGGGGTGGTAGCCTTGGTTTAAAAATGTCTTTTCAAGATAGAATAAGTATTAATCCCTATCTATTGTGCTGGAATAGATATGGTTATATTTTGGGGTTTGGCCATAGATGATGAATTTGTTAATGTAGGCAAGTCAATTGGTTTCCAATACACAGCTGTCTGGATTAAATCATCATGATTGTATTGGAGATATCCAGGAGGTTGGTTTATATTTTTGAAAGGTCAAATGTTAGGTTTATGGCAGGATGAAATGTATTAAATGTGTCATGAAGTTTGCTATGTTGATTATAATATATTCTGAAATTACACTGATACTGCGCAAAACAAGGTTATTTTTGCTGCATGCAGCAATATAAAATATACACTATAAAAGTGGACTCTCATTTAGGATCAGAAAAATCTGTCAATCACAACGAAATCATGCAATACTCATCTGCCAGTGCCAAATAAAACTACTTCCTGTTTTTTCAATATCCATGTAATATTAACCTCTTCATTACTTTGGATGTACGACTATGTCCGAGGTTATGTCCCTGCCTTTGATGCAGGCTCATATGCTGAGCCTGCATACTTCCCTTCACTTGTTGGCCAATCTGATCAAACGACATGTGCTTCCAACAGTGGTGGGCTGATCTGAACGCTATCAATCTCTAGCATCGCCATTTAACCCACACCAGCAGGGATCCCGCCATTTCCCACTTCCCTCAGCAGCCCCATGACAAGGTCGCGGGGTGCCGATGGTTGTAGTGATAGCCAGGAGTCAACTGATGATCCCTGCGTCTGACAAGATGTACTTTTTGTGAATCCAGCTGCACAAACTTTAACCTCTTTTATTGAACCAAAAATCATTTACACACAGCACATGCCACAATTCCTGTTGTGCCTTTACACGTTTCAGATAACAAGCAATCCTTATCATGGCTACGGATACTTCGCCAAGCTCCATGCGAATTCGTGATGTGCATTACTTTGCAAAATCATAAAATCACTTGAGACTTAAGGCCCTGTTATACGCTGTGATGTGGCAGCTATCCGACCAAAGATGTGGATCGCTGCCACATCGTGAACTGATTGCTGGTGAGCTGTCACACAGGCAGACTCACCAGCAACCTGTGCACCAGCGACATCGTGGAAAAGTATAAAATATTCTTTCCACGATGTCTAGCTCCCGCTGCCAGGCTGCGGTAAGCGGGAGCAGGCTGGTAACCATGGTAAACAGCGGGTGTCTAGGCAGCACGCTGCGCCTAGTTGACCGATGTATACCCTAGTTACCAGCATTCTCCACTTACAGGCTGGTATCCAAGGTACACAGCGGGTAACTAAGGCCCCTAGTTACCCAATGTGTACCTTGGATACCAGCCTGTAAGTGGAGAAGGCTGGTAACCAGGGAATACATCAGATAACTAGGCGCTGCGCGCTGCCTAGATACCCACTGTTTGCCATGGTTACCATCCTGTGTGGCGCCCTACGAGTAAGGTGTCACAAATGGGGTACTGCACCCAAAGATGAGCGTGTGGTTACCCCTGTCGCAAGTAGAATGCAGAACACTGTGGAAGGATTTGAACCCAAAACACACCTACCCATGCAACCTTGGGGAGGTCCCAAACAGAGAGTTGGAGAGTGGGAAGTGTGAGAGGAGCAGGGCAGAACACACGGGGAGTCTTCAGAAGTGTCTTCCCAAAGGAACGACGGAGAACGGGAGCTTACCCAAGAGAGAAAGGGGGCTTCAAAAGAGGGCTAGAGAAAGAAGTAGCCCAGACAGAAAGGTCCTGACTTGTTCACCCAGAGTGCACGGGTCTGACAATGTGGCCTGGAGTTTTCATCCTCCAACAGTACTCATTCCGGCTCCGAAGACGTTCTCAGGGTGTTTATCCCCTGGGACGTACCACTGCTCAAGAAGCAGACCACGAGAAGAGAGAGAAGGGACAGGACAAGGGTAGATCCAAGAAAGTACCGCCAGAGACTTCCACAGATTCTGCATTCTGCTGCGACTACCCGGCTGGATGTCCTGCAAGCAGTACTGTGAGCTGTATCACCATCTTGATCAGTCTTCTTTTACAAGTAAAGTACCTGGAAGAGTGAATTGTCTCTGTATTTCTGTCCTGCATTCATTGACTTTTTCTCAACGGTCTGCACCATCCTGGCAATAGGTAACACTGTCCCGGAGGCTTAGCTCTACCTGTAGGGAACTGCTCTACCCTAGCCGCAATACCACCACCCTCCGAAGGACTGTGGAGGCGCTGGTGTCTAGTCACCAGGTACTACAGGTGGTGTCACATAACAAAAACTCTAATCCCTTGTAAAAACAAAGTGGGCTGTCGTCACCCGGGGTCATGGATCTGCGCAGGCCACCAGTGATATCCCCACCAAAGCAGAGGGTCCAGACATCCGAGTTCCGATACCCTGGGGTGCTACACTTGCTCCGCCTATCACTGGTCATTTGGCCTCTGCCACACGCGCCGAGGCGTGCTTACGAGCGGACGACCAACGACAGATTTATGCTCCTGGCAATAAATCTACGATCAACGACTTATCGTTGATACGTGTCACACACAACGATGTTGTTTCGACATCGCTGCAACGTCACAAAAACAATGAAGTTGCAACAATATCGTTAGCGATATCGTTGTGTGTAACGGGCACTTTAGGTGAAGATCAAAGAAGGGTGTGAGGGAGGGATTCAGCTTGGGTACAGCTGCAGTGGCCAGACAGGTGAGGTGCAAGTTTTTTGTTTTATAGTTATTATCTATGGGGTATTGAGAGACCTTAGAGCATAAACAATATTAATTTCCAGTAATCTGATTTATATTGAATACATTTAATGCTTACTTGTCAATTTTGATCAAATGTGGAACATTTGAATGAATCCGTTTTGATCACCTCTGTTAAATATATATTGCATTAAAATAAAAAAAAAAACAATGAAACATGGATTGTAAAGATGCTTAATCTATTTCAAACAGGTCATTTTCCTATTATAAGTTCCCCTTAAATTTTCAACAGATGCAGATTGCTGAAATGTTACTCTCTCCATTTGTATATTCAGTGGTCTCTTTCTCTCTCTGGGGTCTTTGCTACTTCTCCTGTTTTTATTAATGATCTTTTTTGTTCTTGCAAGAAATGGCTCAGAGACAGACTGTAAATTATTTTACGCTATAGATTAGCCAGATAGTGTGATGACACATGTATAGTATCTGCATTAAAGCACAATAAGAATTGTCCTTCAACGCAGTAACGATAGTGATAATTAGTTTCTCTCTGGTGTCAAGGAAACTGTGGTTTCTATATTTGCTTGGTGTGTTGGTATGTAAACATGTCTTTTTCTGACTATGGGAAGTGCCAGTAATAACACCCTAATCCTTATGGTTTAAATACATCCTTGAAAAATTGCAGCCTAGGAAACAGTAGCCACATGATGGCCAAAGGCTTGTAGGCATGTAATCATCAGGCTTGTCAAATCCCAGGAAATACTAATGTAATGATAGAATCAGTATCACAAATACCTTGATACATTTATTCAACTAGATCATTAATGCTAAACTTAGCAATCTCAGCATCTGCAGTCTGTGTAATAGGACATGTATACAGAATGATGTGACTCCGAACATTATATCTACATTACAACATTATTGCATATTTTCTACTGTATAAAGAGATGAGTACGGTAAGTTGAATGTACAGGTGTATAGTAGTGATGAGCGAGCACTAAAATGCTCGGGTGCTCGATGCTCTGGCCGAGCATCTCAAGATACTCGTGTACTCGGCCAGAGCACCGAGCCCAATGTAAGTCAATGAGTGACAGGCTCCGCCCACAGACTTCCGGTTATAAAACGAGTATTTCTGGGAAAGGGCGGGAGGCAGGCCCGGACTGATAGGCGGGACTACCGGGAACTTTCCCGCTGGGCCGCTGGTTGTGGAGTGGGCGGGGCCTGTGACCTTAAGTGGGCGGGGCCTGTGCTCGTCTCCGGCCGAGGGCCGACTTTAATGTGGCCGAATCTAGCACACACTGTGGGGTCTGGGGAGCGGCGCCAGGCAGCCAACACATCATCAGAGTGAGCGATGATGACTCATCATCATCACTCACCAACACCGTTGACTTGGCGCGGCTCATCTGGAGTAGCGAGCAGTGTGCAGCCTGTGCTGTGCGACGTCACGTCAGCATGTTCTTGTGGGCGGAGACTGAGAGAGACTCTGCTCCAGCCCACAAAATGTGCTCTTACCCGGTCCTGGAGTTACTGGAGGCAGCAGATGATTCCTCTCACCCGTCCACCCAGAACATGAAATGGAACAGCAGTCCCTGGAGCTGGATCCAGCAGTCAGCTCAGCAGCCGGCAACTTCTCTCTCTCCTCTCACTCCTCCTACCTCAGCTGCAGACTCGGGGCTGCCACCAGTGCGGGACACAGACAGCAGGAAAAGCACTTTCACTTTCATCTGCTCTGTAAGTCTGAATGGGCTGGGGCTGGGCTGTGTATATTATGTGTCCTATATGGGCTTGTGGGAGCTGGGCTGTGTATATTATGTGTCCTATATGGGCCTGTGGGGGCTGGGCTGTGTATATTATGTGTCCTATATGGGCCTGTGGGGGCTGGGCTGTGTATATTATGTGTCCTATATGGGCCTGTGGGGGCTGGGCTGTGTATATTACGTATCAAAAGGAGAACAACATGTGGAGTCAAACAATTGCTTTAAATACTCATATATATCATTTTATTTTGAGACACATATAGACATAAATATGCAGGAAAACAAAAGTGCATCGTGTGTGACACATAGTACATAGTCCATAACAAAAAATATGAGCGCACAATGATATACAAAAATTGCACATTCATAGGATAAGCAGCATTGGTTCATTAGAGATTAAAGTAGTTTCCAGTAAAACAACCATAGTAATCCAGGTATGGACTGGCATTTTACAAAGCCTATTGCAGCGTCCCATAAAGTGCAAATGCAAGGTTAATTTTATACAAGGTGCACAAGAAATCATTTGTACATGGTACTAATGCGGGATAAGAATGAAACCTCCATATCTGACTCCTTACGTACGTTTCGCTTTGCTTCAAACACGCATATGCTTCATCATGAGGAGTGACAGTAGGGTGTGGTAATGGAGTTTTTATCTCGTGCACAGCGCGGTCACATGCTGAAGCGTGACCAATCGGAACCCAAATAACGGCGCATGCGCAGCTGCAAGCCGGCGCCGGTGATGTCACTTCCAGCGCGACGCCCATCCCGACGCACAAACATCCGGCCGTCGCCTGGATGCTGCACAGTCGGGAAGCGCGTCATTTGTGCGCCTCCATGGCAACCCAGAAGTGGCCGCAGCCGCGCATGCGCACCGGGTCCGATCATTCCCAAACTACCCAGGTATTTATCATGGCCAAGTAATCAACAATACAATAGAAAATACATCTGTTCTTTCATCCAATGGCGGTGTGTATATTATGTGTTCTATATGGGCCTGTGGGGGCAGGGCTGTGTATATTATGTGTCCTATATGGGCCTGTGGGGGCTGGGCTGTGTATATTATGTGTCCTATATGGGCCTGTGGGGGCTGGGCTGTGTATATGCACTATATGGGCCTGTGGGGGCTGGGCTGTGTATGTGCACTATATGGGCCTGTGGGGGCTGGGCTGTGTATGTGTTCAGTCTTTTGGTGGTGTGAACAGTGTCCTACAGATCTGTTCACTGTGTGCATGGCCCATTAGTGTCTTCCTAGTTTGTTTCTTGTTTCTGCAAGATAAGGGAGCCGCCCACCACTCCCTTTGGGTCCTGCACATGGAAGCTGTCTTCTGCAGTCAGTCCGTGTCAGACACTGGACCTGTCTGGACCCGGCTCATGTAGGTAACTATTCACATGGTCAGGTTTTTTGAACACACAGATAGGGACTGCTCTGATACTGGTTACCTTGACGTTCGGTAGAGCAGCTTCGTATACATTTTTTGCAAAAAACGTATCAACTAAATACCCTGTTTTTTATCACTTTTTTATGCAGCACTTGCTTTTTACTGTTTTTATCTTTTTAACAGAGTATTTTTGCACGTTTTTCTGATTGTTTTTTGTGATTCAGTCTTTTGGTGGTGTGAACAGTGTCCTACAGATCTGTTCACTGTGTGCATGGCCCATTAGTGTCTTCCTAGTTTGTTTCTTGTTTCTGCAAGATAAGGGAGCCGCCCACCACTCCCTTTGGGTCCTGCACATGGAAGCTGTCTTCTGCAGTCAGTCCGTGTCAGACACTGGACCTGTCTGGACCCGGCTCATCTAGGTAACTATTCACATGGTCAGGTTTTTTGAACACACAGATAGGGACTGCTCTGATACGGGTTACCTTGACGTTCGGTAGAGCAGCTTCGTATACATTTTTTGCAAAAAACGTATCAACTAAATACCCTGTTTTTTATCACTTTTTTATGCAGCACTTGCTTTTTACTGTTTTTATCTTTTTTAACAGAGTATTTTTGCACGTTTTTCTGATTGTTTTTTGTGATTCAGTCTTTTGGTGGTGTGAACAGTGTCCTACAGATCTGTTCACTGTGTGCATGGCCCATTAGTGTCTTCCTAGTTTGTTTCTTGTTTCTGCAAGATAAGGGAGCCGCCCACCACTCCCTTTGGGTCCTGCACATGGAAGCTGTCTTCTGCAGTCAGTCCGTGTCAGACACTGGACCTGTCTGGACCCGGCTCATGTAGGTAACTATTCACATGGTCAGGTTTTTTGAACACACAGATAGGGACTGCTCTGATACGGGTTACCTTGACGTTCGGTAGAGCAGCTTCGTATACATTTTTTGCAAAAAACGTATCAACTAAATACCCTGTTTTTTATCACTTTTTTATGCAGCACTTGCTTTTTACTGTTTTTATCTTTTTTAACAGAGTATTTTTGCACGTTTTTCTGATTGTTTTTTGTGATTCAGTCTTTTGGTGGTGTGAACAGTGTCCTACAGATCTGTTCACTGTGTGCATGGCCCATTAGTGTCTTCCTAGTTTGTTTCTTGTTTCTGCAAGATAAGGGAGCCGCCCACCACTCCCTTTGGGTCCTGCACATGGAAGCTGTCTTCTGCAGTCAGTCCGTGTCAGACACTGGACCTGTCTGGACCCGGCTCATGTAGGTAACTATTCACATGGTCAGGTTTTTTGAACACACAGATAGGGACTGCTCTGATACTGGTTACCTTGACGTTCGGTAGAGCAGCTTCGTATACATTTTTTGCAAAAAACGTATCAACTAAATACCCTGTTTTTTATCACTTTTTTATGCAGCACTTGCTTTTTACTGTTTTTATCTTTTTTAACAGAGTATTTTTGCACGTTTTTCTGATTGTTTTTTGTGATTCAGTCTTTTGGTGGTGTGAACAGTGTCCTACAGATCTGTTCACTGTGTGCATGGCCCATTAGTGTCTTCCTAGTTTGTTTCTTGTTTCTGCAAGATAAGGGAGCCGCCCACCACTCCCTTTGGGTCCTGCACATGGAAGCTGTCTTCTGCAGTCAGTCTGTGTCAGACACTGGACCTGTCTGGACCCGGCTCATGTAGGTAACTATTCACATGGTCAGGTTTTTTGAACACACAGATAGGGACTGCTCTGATACGGGTTACCTTGACGTTCGGTAGAGCAGCTTCGTATACATTTTTTGCAAAAAACGTATCAACTAAATACCCTGTTTTTTATCACTTTTTTATGCAGCACTTGCTTTTTACTGTTTTTATCTTTTTTAACAGAGTATTTTTGCACGTTTTTCTGATTGTTTTTTGTGATTCAGTCTTTTGGTGGTGTGAACAGTGTCCTACAGATCTGTTCACTGTGTGCATGGCCCATTAGTGTCTTCCTAGTTTGTTTCTTGTTTCTGCAAGATAAGGGAGCCGCCCACCACTCCCTTTGGGTCCTGCACATGGAAGCTGTCTTCTGCAGTCAGTCCGTGTCAGACACTGGACCTGTCTGGACCCGGCTCATGTAGGTAACTATTCACATGGTCAGGTTTTTTGAACACACAGATAGGGACTGCTCTGATACGGGTTACCTTGACGTTCGGTAGAGCAGCTTCGTATACATTTTTTGCAAAAAACGTATCAACTAAATACCCTGTTTTTTATCACTTTTTTATGCAGCACTTGCTTTTTACTGTTTTTATCTTTTTTAACAGAGTATTTTTGCACGTTTTTCTGATTGTTTTTTGTGATTCAGTCTTTTGGTGGTGTGAACAGTGTCCTACAGATCTGTTCACTGTGTGCATGGCCCATTAGTGTCTTCCTAGTTTGTTTCTTGTTTCTGCAAGATAAGGGAGCCGCCCACCACTCCCTTTGGGTCCTGCACATGGAAGCTGTCTTCTGCAGTCAGTCCGTGTCAGACACTGGACCTGTCTGGACCCGGCTCATGTAGGTAACTATTCACATGGTCAGGTTTTTTGAACACACAGATAGGGACTGCTCTGATACGGGTTACCTTGACGTTCGGTAGAGCAGCTTCGTATACATTTTTTGCAAAAAAACGTATCAACTAAATACCCTGTTTTTTATCACTTTTTTATGCAGCACTTGCTTTTTACTGTTTTTATCTTTTTTAACAGAGTATTTTTGCACGTTTTTCTGATTGTTTTTTGTGATTCAGTCTTTTGGTGGTGTGAACAGTGTCCTACAGATCTGTTCACTGTGTGCATGGCCCATTAGTGTCTTCCTAGTTTGTTTCTTGTTTCTGCAAGATAAGGGAGCCGCCCACCACTCCCTTTGGGTCCTGCACATGGAAGCTGTCTTCTGCAGTCAGTCCGTGTCAGACACTGGACCTGTCTGGACCCGGCTCATGTAGGTAACTATTCACATGGTCAGGTTTTTTGAACACACAGATAGGGACTGCTCTGATACGGGTTACCTTGACGTTCGGTAGAGCAGCTTCGTATACATTTTTTGCAAAAAACGTATCAACTAAATACCCTGTTTTTTATCACTTTTTTATGCAGCACTTGCTTTTTACTGTTTTTATCTTTTTTAACAGAGTATTTTTGCACGTTTTTCTGATTGTTTTTTGTGATTCAGTCTTTTGGTGGTGTGAACAGTGTCCTACAGATCTGTTCACTGTGTGCATGGCCCATTAGTGTCTTCCTAGTTTGTTTCTTGTTTCTGCAAGATAAGGGAGCCGCCCACCACTCCCTTTGGGTCCTGCACATGGAAGCTGTCTTCTGCAGTCAGTCCGTGTCAGACACTGGACCTGTCTGGACCCGGCTCATGTAGGTAACTATTCACATGGTCAGGTTTTTTGAACACACAGATAGGGACTGCTCTGATACGGGTTACCTTGACGTTCGGTAGAGCAGCTTCGTATACATTTTTTGCAAAAAACGTATCAACTAAATACCCTGTTTTTTATCACTTTTTTATGCAGCACTTGCTTTTTACTGTTTTTTATCTTTTTTAACAGAGTATTTTTGCACGTTTTTCTGATTGTTTTTTGTGATTCAGTCTTTTGGTGGTGTGAACAGTGTCCTACAGATCTGTTCACTGTGTGCATGGCCCATTAGTGTCTTCCTAGTTTGTTTTCTTGTTTCTGCAAGATAAGGGAGCCGCCCACCACTCCCTTTGGGTCCTGCACATGGAAGCTGTCTTCTGCAGTCAGTCCGTGTCAGACACTGGACCTGTCTGGACCCGGCTCATGTAGGTAACTATTCACATGGTCAGGTTTTTTGAACACACAGATAGGGACTGCTCTGATACGGGTTACCTTGACGTTCGGTAGAGCAGCTTCGTATACATTTTTTGCAAAAAACGTATCAACTAAATACCCTGTTTTTTATCACTTTTTTATGCAGCACTTGCTTTTTACTGTTTTTATCTTTTTTAACAGAGTATTTTTGCACGTTTTTCTGATTGTTTTTTGTGATTCAGTCTTTTGGTGGTTGTGAACAGTGTCCTACAGATCTGTTCACTGTGTGCATGGCCCATTAGTGTCTTCCTAGTTTGTTTCTTGTTTCTGCAAGATAAGGGAGCCGCCCACCACTCCCTTTGGGTCCTGCACATGGAAGCTGTCTTCTGCAGTCAGTCCGTGTCAGACACTGGACCTGTCTGGACCCGGCTCATGTAGGTAACTATTCACATGGTCAGGTTTTTTGAACACACAGATAGGGACTGCTCTGATACGGGTTACCTTGACGTTCGGTAGAGCAGCTTCGTATACATTTTTTGCAAAAAACGTATCAACTAAATACCCTGTTTTTTATCACTTTTTTATGCAGCACTTGCTTTTTTACTGTTTTTATCTTTTTTAACAGAGTATTTTTGCACGTTTTTCTGATTGTTTTTTGTGATTCAGTCTTTTGGTGGTGTGAACAGTGTCCTACAGATCTGTTCACTGTGTGCATGGCCCATTAGTGTCTTCCTAGTTTGTTTCTTGTTTCTGCAAGATAAGGGAGCCGCCCACCACTCCCTTTGGGTCCTGCACATGGAAGCTGTCTTCTGCAGTCAGTCCGTGTCAGACACTGGACCTGTCTGGACCCGGCTCATGTAGGTAACTATTCACATGGTCAGGTTTTTTGAACACACAGATAGGGACTGCTCTGATACGGGTTACCTTGACGTTCGGTAGAGCAGCTTCGTATACATTTTTTGCAAAAAACGTATCAACTAAATACCCTGTTTTTTATCACTTTTTTATGCAGCACTTGCTTTTTACTGTTTTTATCTTTTTTAACAGAGTATTTTTGCACGTTTTTCTGATTGTTTTTTGTGATTCAGTCTTTTGGTGGTGTGAACAGTGTCCTACAGATCTGTTCACTGTGTGCATGGCCCATTAGTGTCTTCCTAGTTTGTTTCTTGTTTCTGCAAGATAAGGGAGCCGCCCACCACTCCCTTTGGGTCCTGCACATGGAAGCTGTCTTCTGCAGTCAGTCCGTGTCAGACACTGGACCTGTCTGGACCCGGCTCATGTAGGTAACTATTCACATGGTCAGGTTTTTTGAACACACAGATAGGGACTGCTCTGATACGGGTTACCTTGACGTTCGGTAGAGCAGCTTCGTATACATTTTTTGCAAAAAACATATCAACTAAATACCCTGTTTTTTATCACTTTTTTATGCAGCACTTGCTTTTTACTGTTTTTATCTTTTTTAACAGAGTATTTTTGCACGTTTTTCTGATTGTTTTTTGTGATTCAGTCTTTTGGTGGTGTGAACAGTGTCCTACAGATCTGTTCACTGTGTGCATGGCCCATTAGTGTCTTCCTAGTTTTTTTCTTGTTTCTGCAAGATAAGGGAGCCGCCCACCACTCCCTTTGGGTCCTGCACATGGAAGCTGTCTTCTGCAGTCAGTCCGTGTCAGACACTGGACCTGTCTGGACCCGGCTCATCTAGGTAACTATTCACATGGTCAGGTTTTTTGAACACACAGATAGGGACTGCTCTGATACGGGTTACCTTGACGTTCGGTAGAGCAGCTTCGTATACATTTTTTGCAAAAAACGTATCAACTAAATACCCTGTTTTTTATCACTTTTTTATGCAGCACTTGCTTTTTACTGTTTTTATCTTTTTTAACAGAGTATTTTTGCACGTTTTTCTGATTGTTTTTTGTGATTCAGTCTTTTGGTGGTGTGAACAGTGTCCTACAGATCTGTTCACTGTGTGCATGGCCCATTAGTGTCTTCCTAGTTTGTTTCTTGTTTCTGCAAGATAAGGGAGCCGCCCACCACTCCCTTTGGGTCCTGCACATGGAAGCTGTCTTCTGCAGTCAGTCCGTGTCAGACACTGGACCTGTCTGGACCCGGCTCATGTAGGTAACTATTCACATGGTCAGGTTTTTTGAACACACAGATAGGGACTGCTCTGATACGGGTTACCTTGACGTTCGGTAGAGCAGCTTCGTATACATTTTTTGCAAAAAACGTATCAACTAAATACCCTGTTTTTTATCACTTTTTTATGCAGCACTTGCTTTTTACTGTTTTTATCTTTTTTAACAGAGTATTTTTGCACGTTTTTCTGATTGTTTTTTGTGATTCAGTCTTTTGGTGGTGTGAACAGTGTCCTACAGATCTGTTCACTGTGTGCATGGCCCATTAGTGTCTTCCTATGCTCTTATTGGGGCTGGGCTGGTGAAGCTGGGATGTAGAACGCTTGCCCTGCGCTGGTGAAGCCGGGGTGTAGACGCTCGCCCTGCGCTGGTGAAGTCGGGGTGCAGATGCTCGCCCTGGGCTGGTGAAGCCGGGGTGCAGACGCTCGCCCTGGGCTGGTGAAGCCGGGGTGCAGACGCTCGCCCTGGGCTGGTGAAGCCGGGGTGCAGACGCTCGCCCTGCGCTGGTGAAGCTGGGGTGCAGACGCTCGCCCTGCGCTGGTGAAGCCGGGATGTAGACGCCCGTCCTGCGCGCTGGTGAAGCCGGGGTGCAGACGCTCGCCCTGCACTGGTGAAGCTGGGGTGCAGACGCTCGCCCTGCGCTGGTGAAGCCGGGGTGCAGACGCCCGCCCTGCGCTGGTGAAGCCGGGGTGCAGACGCTCGCCCTGCGCTGGTGAAGCCGGGTGCAGACGCTCGCCCTGCGCTGGTGAAGCCGGGGTGCAGACGCTCGCCCTGCGCTGGTGAAGCTGGGTGCAGACGCTCGCCCTGCGCTGGTGAAGCCGGGGTGCAGACATTTGCCCTGTATTCATCAAGGAAGGCAGAGCTGGTGGTGACGCGGCTATTGTAAATCTTGTCACACACAGGGACATAACATTAGTGGGAACACTTAAGGCTATGTTCATACTGGGCATTTTTGCTGATTTTTTTTCTGCAGCTAAACCACAGACTATTGACGCTCATTCTTTTAAAAATGCAGCAAAACCCTGTGCAGCAGCAATGTGCGCGCTCAACCTCTCCGGAATCACACAGGCTTTGCTGGGAATGAAAAAATGCAAGTTTATATGCGCAAAAAACAAGGTAAAAAACACAACAAAACATTCACCAAAACCACAGGAAACACACCCTGTGTGAACATGGCCTAGGTCCGGGGTAACAAATCTTCCATGACTAGTCACCACTGATTATGCGGGATTAGGGTTAAACGGGAATTTTATCCGCTTGCTGTGCCTGACACCGTTCACCTCTGTTGAGCCCCGCCACAGCCCGCTCCTGCCAGCAACAGCACTGGTCTGTGGAAGTGACGGGACAGCCTGCTGATGGACAGCCGGCTCCTTACTACCTGACTGGGGGAACTGACTGTCAATCAGCGTGACGTCAGTGGAAGCTGCAAAATCACTGACAGGAGCGGCCAGTGACAGCTCAGGATAGCGGTGACTGGTGCCGAGCACATCAGGCAGGTCGGGGTCAGCCTCATGCCTGCTCGTGCTAACACACAATTTATTTTTTAGATAAATCCCGGATATCTTCTTTAATGTCACAGGTGCAGTTTTGAAATGTATTTTAGGCACATTCAAAAACATATAAAGAACAAAAGGCGACTTGTTAGGAAGGTGACAACACACAGTATATACACAGCTCCACTCTATAATCCTCAACACAGTGTACAGTGTGGAGCTGTGTGTATCATTGACTGCAGCATACATTATATTGTGGTGCCGTGTATGCTGTATATATTATCTCTATCCTGTAATTGTCAGTATCGGCTCTAATTTTGTGTGTATGTATATTTATATATATATATATATATATATATATATTATATAACGCTGAACTCACATGAGCGTATGACTCTTGCAAGGATCAAATCGCACCACCCGGACCAGCTGGTGGCTCTCCTGACCTGAATATGTCAGCTGCATAGAAGTACATGAGGCCGTCATGCTCAGATCAGGAGAGCCGCAGGGATGTGCAATCCTTAATGATTCCTATGCAACACATTGCACAGTACCACTTCTACTGTCCCGTATACTGGGTGTAATTCTCTGTATCTGTATTATTCTGTATATATACACCGCACAGTACCACTTCTCCTGTCCTGTATACTGGGTGTAATCCTCAGTATCTGTATTATTCTGTATATATACACTGCACAGCACCACGTCTCCTGTCCTGTATACTGGGTGTAATCCTCAATATCTGTATTAATCTGTATATATACACTGCACAGTACTACTTCTCCTGTCCTGTATACTGGGTGTAATCCTCAGTATCTGTATTATTCTGTATATATACACTGTACAGTACCACTTCTCCTGTCCTGTATACTGGGTGTAATCCTCAGTATCTGTATTATTCTGTATATATACACTGCACAGTACCACTTCTCCTGTCCTGTATACTGGGTATAATCCTCAGTATCTGTATTATTCTGTATATATACACTGCACAGAACCACTTCTCCTGCCCTGTATACTGGGTGTAATCCTCAGTATCTGTATTATTCTGTATATATACACTGCACAGTACCACTTCTCCTGTCCTGTATACTGGGTGTAATCCTCAGTATCTGTATTATTCTGTATATATACACTGCACAGTACCACTTCTCCTGTCCTGTATACTGGGTGTAATCCTTAGTATCTGTATTATTCTGTATATATACACTGCACAGCACCACTTCTCCTGTCCTGTATACTGGGTGTAATCCTCAGTATCTGTATTATTCTGTATATATACACTGCACAGTACCACTTCTCCTGTCCTGTATACTGGGTGTAATCCTTAGTATCTGTATTATTCTGTATATATACACTGCACAGCACCACTTCTCCTGTCCTGTATACTGGATGTAATCCTCAGTATCTGTAATATTCTGTATATATACAGTGCACAGTACCAATTCTCCTGTCCTGTATGCTGGGTGTAATCCTCAGTATCTGTATTATTCTGTATATATACACTGCACAGCACCACTTCTCCTGTCCTGTATACTGGGTGTAATCCTCAGTATCTGTATTATTCTGTATATATACACTGCACACTACCACTTCTCCTGTCCTGTATACTGGGTGTAATCCTCAGTATCTGTATTATTCTGTATATGTATATACACTGCACAGTACCACTTCTCCTGTCCTGTATACTGGGTGTAATCCTCAGTATCTGTATTATTCTGTATATATACCCTGCACAGTACCACTTCTCCTGTCCTGTATGCTGGGTGTAGTCCTCAGTATCTGTATTATTCTGTATATACACACTGCACAATACCACTTCTCCTGTCCTGTATACTGGGTGTAATCCTCAGTATCTGTATTATTCTGTATATGTATATACTCTGCACAGTACCACTTCTCCTGTCCTGTATACTGGGTGTAATCCTCAGTATCTGTATTATTCTGTATATATACACTGCACAGTACCACTTCTGTCCTGTATACTGGGTGTAATCCTCAGTATCTGTATTATTCTGTATATGTATATACACTGCACAGTACCACTTCCCCTGTCCTGTATACTGGGTGTAATCCTCAGTATGTGTATTATTATGTATATATACACTGCACAGTACCACTTCTCCTGTCCTGTTGTCAGAAAGGCAGTATTGGACTTTGTTATTTTCAGCATTTAACTTGTTTAAATTAATTATCCCCAATATGGTGTCATCACTTCTCTTCTGTATAGGTGATGACTTTCCCTTCGCTGCGGATTTGACCGCTGGGACCCCACAATCCTGAGAAACGTGGCTTTGAACAGTAACATGTAAATGGAGCTGCGGTTATTCCCTCTGCTGCACCATTCACATGTGGCTCTTCAGATACCTCCTTTAAGAAAGTGATGAGACCACGACAAAGTAAAAGCAAATTTCACTGATCGAGACTGATGGGTGATATAGTGTGTGGGCTGGTGGGATCTTTTTTCCAGGGCTGCTTTTTGGTCCCAATCCGGCCCTGGCGGGAGGGGGGGCTTTTTTAAATCGCCGCAACATATAACACCTTGCTGTGGCCCCCAGAGGGATCATAACAATTAATCTGCTCCCTGTGTGGTGCCAGCTCTTTGTGTGCACTGATGGGAGCTGTGTACGTGTGTCAGATTGCTAATTATTAGCGAGGAGTCCGAGCATCTCGGTGGTACTCGGTGCTCGCCGAGCATCCCGAGTACCGGGATACTCGTGCGAGTATTGGGGGTGCTACTGCTATGGACAGTAAGAGAAGCGTTGCCACTTTAAGAAAACTGTGCCTGTGGTGGACAGTAAGAAACACGCTGCCACTTTAAGAGACAGAAAACCCCCCAGGTGTGGGATGATGGTATGTCCTGTTTTCCCCCTTCGGAGAGTGTGTTTTTGGAGCAGTCGGTGGATGTGTGAAGAGAAGGAGACCGTCTGTGTGACTGGAACAGGACAGCAGTTTTTCTTGTGAAATGAAAGTGAGACACAGAGACATGCCTGGAATCCAGTGAGAGTCAGAAGCAAGGAGAAGATTTGCAGCTCATCGACTCGAGACAGGAACCGTGTGCATCTTCGGATCGGACTGCTGTTGTTGGGGGCCCCCGGGACTGCATCCAAATCCCTGCATCACTGTGAGTTGAATATTGTGCACCTTTCAGGGTTTAGAATAGGCTTCAGTAGGTAGAACACGGCAGCCGTGTGGCCTGTGTAGCGAGGCCAGAAAGGTTACACGTAGAGTAGCATTGTACCTTGTTGTTGTGAATTTACCTGTGTGCTCTTAACTTGTGATAGTTGGAGAACCGTGCTATTGAGCGGACCAACTAGAGAAAACGAACAGTTTGTTAAATCTCGTTTTTGCCACTGTTTACCCCTGCTTGAACCTGCCTTCTTCACTCCTTTCCCCGCCTGTTAATAAATTCACCCTTGTGGTTTGCACTCCCATCTTGTGTATCGTACATTATTCTGCACCGCGGTGGTCCTCCCAGCCATCGCTTCAAGTGGCGCTGCGAGCAGGGTACGGTCACCAAGATGGAGGCAGCAGACAGCAACGGCGGGAATGCTAATATTAACGGGGGTAATGTGGGCAATGGTGGAACCCCTGCAAGGACACTCCCAATGGGCACTATATTTAGTGTACTCCCAAAGTTTGACGGCAATAACATGGCACTGTGTGACTGGGTGTCCCGACTGCAGAGCACCCTGAAGGTTTATAACATCGGCCCAGAGCTTGAAGTGGACATCGCTTTGACTGCCCTAGAAGGAGAAGCCCGTAGAAACGTCTGTCTACAACCAGAACCCACCCGTAGTACCCTGAAAGAGTTAGTTGGATTCCTGGAAGAAATCTATGGCGAGACTGCTAGTGCGGGGCATCTTCACGCCAAATTTTTTTCGAGGCTGCAGCGGGAAGAAGAAGGGATCTCTCAGTATGCCACAGCACTACAAGAAGTGTTAGTAGAGGTGCAGAAAAAGGAGGCAGCTGGACTCGGCGGCATAGGGTCCACAGACCAGATACTCCGGGAGCAGTTTATTCTAGGTTTACACAGCATATCCTTGAGGCGAGCCCTGTCAGAACGGGTCCGAGCGAACCCGGCTCTTACATTTCGTCAAATCCTGGCAGAAACAGTAGCCCGAAGTAAAGAAGAAAGCTACGCTTCTGGGGTGGTGCGCATCCAAGCCGCCAAGTCCAGCGTGGACCCAAACCGCCAAGAGGTGCTGGTGCAGGTGGTGCAGGATTTACAGAAATCCGTTCTCAATGTACAGGAGAAGCTGACCCAGATGGAGCAAAGAATGAGGGATCTGTCTGTTGCACCTCCCTACCCAGCTGCACCATCCTCCTTTCAACCTGGCCCATCGTACGCACGCAATAATTCCCCGGCGCGACCAATAGGAAACTGGAGGGTGCAGGCTTCCTCTCAGCAGCCACCAGAGGCACAAGGTATTCCTCAGCGAAGAGAAGACATCCGATGCTGGGGATGTGGAGGTCAGGGGCATATTGCCAGAGGGTGCCGGAATAGCACTCAAGGCCAACAGAAGCCTCCGTTAAACTACCAACCCCCGCAGTAGTGCGGCACTCTGCGGGGGAGGCAAGAAGGGAGGCCGCTCCGTATCATGACGAACATCTGATCGCTGGGTGTCCCATCATACGTGCTGAATTCGAAGGTGTCCTAGTGGATTGCATGATAGATACCGGGTCACAAGTGACGACGATGCCAGAAGCATACTTCAATCAACATTTCCAGGCACTGGCCAGGCCAGAGAAAGAGACATTGATCCGGGTGATTGCCGCTAATCAGCAACCGATCCCGGTCACAGGGGTTGTGTGGATGAATGTTCGTATCTGTGGGCAAGAAGTGGGGAGAAAAGGGATCCTACTAGTCCCCGGGCCCGTCAAAGAAGATGTACCTGTAATACTGGGGATGAATGTCCTACGTGAATTAGATCAGATTATGTTTGTCAAACGGGGACCCGGATACTGGAAGCAGGCTACTACACATAAGCCTACGCAAGAAGCACTTCGGCGACTGATTCGTGTCTGTGGGACGCAGAAGAGTGTGCCATCTCATCAGACGGTAGGGGTCATCAGGGCTCCTGGGAAGGTGCCTATAATCCTGCCTCCCGGACGAGAAAGTATATTACACCTTCCAGTGGGAACCTATCCCAATCTCGATGGGGTAGAAGTGATCGTACAGCCTGTAGCAACCGGAAGAGTGGACCAAGAAGTTATGATAGCTCGTACGGTAGCTGTGGTCCAACAAGGACGCGTCCCTATCAGAGCCTTGAATGTGGGCCCCAGTGAGGTCACCTTGCCCCGAGGGACAGATCTGGCCCTGGTATACTTGCATAAAGGTGAAGTGGTGAGCCAAAAAGATATATCCCTATCGCCGATAGAAGGTACGGGGAGGACCCTAGCAGTCTCTGCGAGGGCTGAAGAGATGCCCTCCCCAGAGTGGAGTGGAAAGGTCATCCTTGATCAGATGGAAGTGGATGTGAAAGCGCTGGGCCCCGAGCGTGTACAAGCAGTAGAAGCTATGTTGTGGAAGAACCAGGCTGCATTCGCTCGCCACGCTGAAGATTTCGGCTGCACTGAAGCTATCATGCATGAGATACCGACCGGGGAAGCTCGTCCGATTCGAGAACGGTACCGACAGATCCCTCCCAAGATGTACCAAGAGGTGAAGACTTTACTGAAGCAAATGCTGGATTCGGGAATAGTACAGGGCAGTCAGAGCCCTTGGGCGGCTCCGGTGGTACTCGTCAAGAAAAAGGATGGGACCATCCGGTTCTGTGTAGACTACAGAAAACTCAACGCCTGTACCGTTCGCGACTCGTACCCATTACCACGAATCGAAGAATCCTTGACGGCATTGGGGAAGGCCAAGTACTTCTCCACCTTGGATTTAGCAAGCGGGTACTGGCAAGTACCTGTGGCGGAAAAGGACAAAGCAAAGACCGCGTTCATTCTCCCGATGGGATTGTTTGAATTTAACCGGATGCCTTTCGGACTCTCCAATGCTCCGGGCACGTTCCAACGACTGATGGAAAAGTGCTTGGGGGACTTAAATTTCGAAGTTACTCTGATCTATCTGGATGATATCATCGTGTTTTCGGCCTCGTTCAAAGAACACCTTGACCGGCTTGGACAGGTACTCGGAAGACTACAGGCTCATAACCTGAAGGTGAAACCAAAAAAGTGCCACCTCTTCAAGAAAGAGATCGAGTATCTGGGCCACACAGTTTCACAAGATGGAGTCCTGCCCTCTGCAGAAAAGGTGGCGGCCATCCAGAAGTGGCCAGTCCCTCAAACGGTGAGAGAACTCAAGGCATTTCTTGGACTCGCCGGGTATTACCGCCGGTTCGTCAAAGACTTTGCAAAGGTGGCGGGTCCTTTGAATGAGCTGCTGAGGGGGACCGCCGGAGTGTCAAAGAACCAGGGCATCCTTTGGGCTCAGAGACAAGATGAGGCTTTTCAGGCTATGAAGAATGCCCTTACTTCAGCCCCGATCCTAGCCTACGCGGACTTCGACCGACCATTCCTGCTGTACACGGATGGTAGCCTTCATGGACTCGGTGCAGTATTGTCTCAGATACAGAATGGACATGAGAGAGTCATCGGCTACGCCAGTAGGTCCCTGCGGGACAACGAAAGAAACCCCCACAATTATAGCTCCTTTCGACTAGAGCTCCTGGCCCTAGTGTGGGCCATGACAGAGAAATTTGCTGGCTTCCTGACAGGGACCAAGATCCAGGTCCGAACAGACAATAATCCTCTGGCCCACCTTGAGAATACTAAATTGGGAGCCTTGGAACAACGGTGGGTGGCTCGCCTTGCAAAGTTCGACTTTACCATCTGTTATCGTCCCGCCACCGAAAACGCAAATGCGGATGGACTGTCAAGAGTGACGGTGGAGATCCCAGTGGGGGATCTCGATGAACAACTAGAGGAGGAAGAAACACCAGACTTTAGCAAGTTTGGGCCCCCAGTGGTTGCGTCACAATTAAGTAGGGAGGCTTGCACACTGCCCCGGTCCCTGGGAAGAACCAATGAAGAATGGGGACGTGCTCAATCTGCAGACGAAGGGCTACAACAGATGAAACACTGGGTAGCTGAGAAGCAGAAGCCCGGCAAGCAAGAAAGGGCTAACCTGGACGCCGAGATGAAGAGCGTCTTACACCAGTGGGATAGACTAGAAGTTCGAGAATCAGTGTTATATCGTAAGAGACAACAGGCGAAAGAAATAGAAACAAGATGGCAGGTGGTCATCCCCGGAAAAATGGCTCAAGAGGTAGCTAAGGAAGCACACGAGTTTGGCGCTCACTTTGGACCTGCAAAGACCTACCAATGGTTACAGCGGTACGTGTACTGCCCTCGATTGGAGTCTGTGGTAGAAGAGGTTTGCCGGCAATGTCGAGTATGCGACCTCATTAAAAGCACCGAACAGAGGGCACCCGTTCAGACCATACAGACCAAAGAACCGCTAGAAATCTTGATGATTGATTATCTCCTCGTGGGACACTCAGCTCGGGGGCTACAAAACTGTTTGGTTATGACTGACCATTTCTCCAAGTTCGCTGTAGTCACCCCGACTAGAGATCAGACTGCAGAGTCGGCGGCACGGGCTGTATGCCAAGACTTTATCCGGGTGTATGGATGCCCAAAGCGAATCCACTCCGATCAAAGGGCATGTTTCCAAGGCAAGGTGATGGAGGAACTCTATCGTATGTATGGCATCGAGCGATCTCGGACTACACCTTACCACCCCCAAGGCAATGGAGCATGTGAACGCTTCAACCGAACCCTACTTCAGATGCTGCGGACATTGGAGGAAGATAAGAAAGCATGTTGGCCGGATTACCTAGCAGAATTGGTCTGGGCCTACAATAACCGAGTTCACTCCACTACGGGTTACACCCCATATCTGTTGCTCTTTGGAAGAGCTGGGCGAGACATCATCGAGCTGAATTTGGAGCAGCCAGAGGATTTCATGGAACGAACTGTCACTTCGTGGGTGAAAGAACATCGACAACGATTACAAACGATCCGTCGGTTGGCCGGTCAACAGCTACAGAAGAAAGAACATACGAGCCCTAAACCGATTCAGGAAATACCGCTGCAACCTGGAGATCGAGTACTAGTCAGAGAGAAGCGCCCCAAGGGCAAACTGAGTGAGAGATGGGAAGTACAACCCTACAGAGTAATTGGACGGGTTTATGCTGATGGCCCAGTCTACAAGGTGCAAGTTGAGAATGGGGCGTCCGGCCCTAGAGTACTACACAGAAATATCCTGCGACCATGCCGGTCCGAAGCTTCTCCTACGCCAATATCTCCTACAGTCTCTGCCCCGCTCCCTGAACTCACGTCACCTGTGTGTGAAGTCGACGATGACTGGTGGACAGTCCCCAACACAGTGGGGGACCCTCAGCCTTCCAGAAGCGGGGATTCCGTGGATGAGCCCCTACCGCCACGTGAAGAAGAGGCCAGCCAAGATTCCACTGTGGCTCCTGCAGCAGGTGTTCCTCCGGGAGTTAGGCAAGCCTGGCCTGATAGTCAAGATCTTAGAAGGTCTCAGAGGTCTACTGCAGGGGTTCCACCAATCCGATATGTTGAACAATGTACTCAGTCTGCTGTATTGCCGTTGTTGTCTCCTCCACAGATGCTGTGTTCACATTGAACATTCCGTCATTACACTGTGGGCCTGATGTTGTGATGGCCGAGGACGACCATCATTAAGTAGGGAGGCATATTGGGGGTGCTACTGCTATGGACAGTAAGAGAAGCGTTGCCACTTTAAGAAAACTGTGCCTGTGGTGGACAGTAAGAAACACGCTGCCACTTTAAGAGACAGAAAACCCCCCAGGTGTGGGATGATGGTATGTCCTGTTTTCCCCCTTCGGAGAGTGTGTTTTTGGAGCAGTCGGTGGATGTGTGAAGAGAAGGAGACCGTCTGTGTGACTGGAACAGGACAGCAGTTTTTCTTGTGAAATGAAAGTGAGACACAGAGACATGCCTGGAATCCAGTGAGAGTCAGAAGCAAGGAGAAGATTTGCAGCTCATCGACTCGAGACAGGAACCGTGTGCATCTTCGGATCGGACTGCTGTTGTTGGGGGCCCCCGGGACTGCATCCAAATCCCTGCATCACTGTGAGTTGAATATTGTGCACCTTTCAGGGTTTAGAATAGGCTTCAGTAGGTAGAACACGGCAGCCGTGTGGCCTGTGTAGCGAGGCCAGAAAGGTTACACGTAGAGTAGCATTGTACCTTGTTGTTGTGAATTTACCTGTGTGCTCTTAACTTGTGATAGTTGGAGAACCGTGCTATTGAGCGGACCAACTAGAGAAAACAAACAGTTTGTTAAATCTCGTTTTTGCCACTGTTTACCCCTGCTTGAACCTGCCTTCTTCACTCCTTTCCCCGCCTGTTAATAAATTCACCCTTGTGGTTTGCACTCCCATCTTGTGTATCGTACATTATTCTGCACCGCGGTGGTCCTCCCAGCCATTGCTTCACGAGTAACGAGTAGCGCAGAGCATACTCGCTTATCCCTAGTGTATAGGCTTGACTTCAAAAATGGCTACAAACTCAATTCAGTCAGGGAACACAGACAAGAAGCATAAAAACGGATATATACATATCAACATACAGTACTACAATGCAACACATGTTTTGGAGATGTGAAAGATAACTATGCCTTTTTAACAGAGAAAATGGTCCTTCTGTTGTTTGGCCACCTTTTCAAAGCACCGTATTTTGGGGACTATAAAATGCACCAAAGTTTTAGAGACGGGAAATCCCCAAAAAATTTTTCAGAAAAAATGTGGTCATAACATTCCTTTATGGTGTTATGAAGGGGAGGAGTCTACTGCTGACACTGCTATGTCCTCCTTCCTGGAATGTATGTCCTTATTCCTGATATATATGTCCCTCATCCTGGTATATATGTTCCCTTCTTATCATAGGCCCATTCTGGTAATTATGCCTCCGGTTATGCTGCACAAATAAAATATAAATGATTCTACTTACCTTCCCTTCTCTCCCCTGCAGCACTGTGTCCTTTTCTATTTTACAAACATCCTATGTCACAAAAATCCCTGCCAGTCACTGTGACCTCCGGTGTGCACAGTGATCTGCCTGTGTCATTACCTCTGCATCATATTGTAAATACAAACTGTGATTGTCAGTAATACATGGAGGTCTGTGAGGTATATTATAATATACTAGATGGTGGCCCGATTCTAACGCATCCGGTATGCTAGAATACCTTGTAAACAGGAGTGAAGTGCGTCACACTGACTGACAGCCTTGTAGACAGGAGTGAAGGATGTCACACTGACAGACAGCCTTGTAGACAGGAGTGAAGTTCGTCACACTGACTGACAGCCTTGTAGACAGGAGTGAAGTTTGTCACACTGACTGACAGCCTTGTAGACAGGAGTGAAATGCGTCACACTGACTGACAGCCTTGTAGACAGGAGTAAAGTTTGTCACACTGACTGACAGCCTTATAGACAGGAGTTAACTGCGTCACACTGACTGACAGCCTTGTAGACAGGAGTGAAGTTCGTCACACTGACTGACAGCCTTGTAGACAGGAGTGAAGTTCATCACACTGACTGACAGCCTTGTAGACAGGAGTAAAGTTTGTGACACTGACTGACAGCCTTATAGACAGGAGTTAACTGCGTCACACTGATTGACAGCCTTGTAGACAGGAGTGAAGTGGGTCACACTGACTGACAGCCTTATATACAGGAGTGAAGTTCGTCACACTGATTGACAGCCTTGTAGACAGGAGTGAAGTTCATCACACTGACTGACAGCCTTGTAGACAGCAGTGAAGTTCGTGACACTGACTGACAGCCTTGTAGACAGGAGTGAACTGCGTTACACTGACTGACAGCCTTGTATACAGGAGTGAAGTTCGTCACACTGACTGACAGCCTTGTAGACAGGAGTGAAATTTGTGACACTGACTGAGAGACCTTGTAGATAGGAGTAAACTGTGTCACACTGACTGACAGACCTAATAGACAGGAGTAAGGAGTGAGGATGAGGAGGCTGTGAGAATGGGGAAGCTGTGAGGATGGGGAGGCTGTGAGGATGGGGAGGCTGTGAGGGTGGAGGAGGCTGTGAGGATGGGGAGGCTGCGAGGATGGGGAGGCTGAGGTGTTGGAGGAGGCTATGAGGAAGAAGGAGGCTGAAGGGATGGAGGAGGCAGTGAGAATGGGGAGGCTGAGAGGTTGGAGGAGGCTGTGAGGATGTAGGAGACTGTCAGGATGGGGAGGTTGAGGAGGCTGTGAGGATGGAGGAGGCTGAGGGGATGGAGGAGTCTGTGAGGATGGGGAGGCTGTGAGGATGGGGAGGCTGTGAGGATGGAGGAGGCTGTGAGGATGGGGGGGCTGCGAGGATGCAGAGGCTGTGAGGATGGAGGAGGCTGTGGGGATGGGGAGGCTGAGGGGTTGGAGGAGGCTATGAGGATGAAGGAGGCTGAAGGGATGGAGGAGGCAGTGAGAATGGGGAGGCTGTGACGATGGAGGAGGCTGTGAGGATGTAGGAGGCTGTCAGGATAGGGAGGCTGAGGAGGCTGTGAGGATGGAGGAGTCTGTGGGGATGGAGGAGTCTGTGAGGATGGGGAGGCTGTGAGGATGGGGAGGCTGTGAGGATGGAGGAGGCTGTGAGGATGGGGGGGCTGTGAGGATGCAGAGGCTGTGAGGATGGAGGAGGCTGTGGGGATGGGGAGGCTGTGAGGATGGAGGAGGCTGAGGGGATGGAGGAAGCTGTGAGGATGGAGGAGGCTGTGAGGATGGGGAAGCTTAGGGGATGGAGGAGGCTGTGAGGACGGAGAAGGCTGAGGGGATGGAGGAGGCTGCAAGGATGAGATTTGCATTCAAACCACGCACAAAAAATGCATTGATATCAATGGATCCGCAGTGTCCTCCGCATGACAGTGCAGGAGAATGCTGCGGACCACATTGAAATCTCTCTCGGTGGACACCGGTGATCACCGTCGGCCACCGGGAGATCAGCTACAGCTGCCGCTACTCTCCCGCCGGTGTCAGCGCAGGAGATTTGAAGATACAGCTGATCTGACAACTGTTTATATCTTTGAAGCAGCGATCAGCTGTTTCATATCTCCTGCACCGATATCACCTATTCGGTGTCAGCGCGGGAGATTTAAACAGCTGTCAGATCAGCTGTATCTTCAAATCTCCCGCGCTGACACCGGCGGGAGATCAGCTGTGGCCGGGAGGAGGAGATCCCTGTCGCTGATCTCCTTCTCCCGGCCGCCCCAAGACAGCTGATTGGCTGCCCAGGCACCATACTAATATGAACGCATGCACGCTGCGTTCACATAAGTATGTGCTGCGTTGCACTGCGTTTGCGTCTGCATGCCATACGCATACAAACACAAACGCAAGTGTGAAGCCAGCCTAACTAAATCTGCAATGTTTGTACCCAATTTAAAATTAGCGAACATGTTTAGGGAGGATTTGCTCATCTTTAGATGTGACATGCCAATGATTTTTAGATTTCCCTATACAAAAAATCTTTTACTGGAGTTTAAGAAGTAGGAAGTTTTAAATACATACGAGTACAAAACTGGCTAAGGAACAGTAAATTAAGAGCTGTTCCAAACGGTACATTTTCTAAATGGAATAAAGTCAGCAGCCGGGTAGTACAAGGATTGTTAGGGTATGTTCAAATTGGCATTTTTTTGTTTCAATGTTATTGATATGTTTGTTCATAGTGGCTGTTTTTACATGACTCATAAAAGCACATAATGTACTAGTTTGGTCCAATTTATGGAACTTTACCTGGGTTGAGCAATTCATTTTCTTTAGGGGCCACATAAGAGACCGTGACTGATATGGAGAGCCAAGCCAATAGTCTGAAATATATTGATATTATTGAATACTAATAGTAATGATTATTTTAAATAAATATTAATTGGTTCGCTTACCCTGGTAATCACCACCAACACGACTTATAACTAACCTGAGATATTAGTAAATTGCATCCTATGACTGCTCACAACCTTTTGCATCAGTCACGTTCATGTTGGCACCAGCTGTGGCCATTTAAACCATTAGATACTGCTATCAATAGTGACTATGGAATCTAGATGGTTAACAGAGTGTGGGGTCGCCCTATTCAACCCTATCGGCACTCTGAGATCATGACTGTGTGGTCCTGATGGTTGCCATGCCAATTAATGGTTAAAAAACAGCCTTAGGGTCCTTTCACATCAGCAGTTTTGTGCTGATCGCGGCAGTTGCGGTGAAAAAACTGCAACTGCCGCGATTACCGCATAACGGCTGCACTTGCGGTAAGCCCCATACAATGTATATGCAGGCTTGCGGCAGGTGCGGCAAGTGCGGTATCGGCAGGTGCAGCAAGTGCGGTATCGGCACTTGCGGCAGGTGCGACCGCGAAAAAACCGCGGTCAGCCGCGTTTTTTTTTCGCTGCCGCACTTGCCGCACCTACCGCAAGCCCGCATATACATTGTATGGGGCTTGCCGCAAGTACACCACAAGTGCAGCCGTTATGCGGTAATCGCGGCAGTTGTGGTTTTTTCACTGCAACTGCCGCGATCAGCGCAAAACCGCTGATGTGAAAGGACCCTTAGAGACTGCCGGCTATAATGTCCTGTTCAGAAGTTAGCAATATTATGTGGTAAAAATAACATTTTTTTGTCACGCCACATTGCATTAATTGCTAAAAAGCAGTTGACGGATTAATAAACTACCTGGTAGCAGTTATGAATACATTGAGGAAAGCTGTTTGTAACATGGTATCACTTTTGAGGGTTTTCCAACATACAGGGCCTCCAAAGTCACTTCAAACCTAAGTTCCTAAAAAAAAAATAAGTTTTGTAATTTGCTTGAACAAAGGAAAAACTATTGCTGCAATTTTAAAGTTTCTAACATCCCTACAAAATAAAAGAACATTTTTCAGATTGTGCTGATATAATGTAGACTTGAGGAAAATGTTATTTATATACTATTTTGTGAGGTGTGACAATGTAGAGTAACAACATAATCATTCAAAATGTGAAAATTGATCATTTTTAAATACTTTTTGTGAAATATTTGATATTTTTTTAAATAAATGCAAGACATATCAGCCTTAATTTATCATAATCATAAAATGTATTGTGTTATGAAAAAAAGCAGGATTACAATCACTGTGATATGTTGAAGCATTGCAGAGTTAGGCCATAGAAAGTGGCACATTAAAAATGTGAAATAATTGGCATGGTCACTATTGGGTTAATATTGAGCAGAATTAAGTATGCTGACACCCCCTAAATATTGTATGAGCCTACATGCAGACCCCTATTTACAGTCTAAGTCCACACACAGCCCACTATTTACAATATGGGCCCCCTACACTGCCTCCTATATATTGTATATATTGTTAAAGCTCACACACAGCCCTCCATATGCAGTATGAATCTGAACACAGCCCGCTTTATACAGTATGAATCCATACACAGCTCTTTATATGCAGTTTGAATCCCCACAGTCACCAACATATAGTATAAGCCCTCACATTGCCCACTATATACAATATTGCCCTCACACAGTCCTCCTATATACGGTATGAGCCCCCCCACAGATTCCCCCTATATACAGTATACATCCACACACAGTCCCTTTAATTACAGTGTGAGCCCTCACATAACCCTTATATACAGTATGAGCCTCCACATAGCCCCTTATATACAGTATGAGCCCCAACATATAACCCCTTATATACAGTATGATTCCCCACATAGCTCTTTATATACCGTATGAGCCCCTAAATACAATGTGAGTCCCCATGTATTTTTATTCTAAAAAGAGAAATGGATCATTAGAAATACTTCACAAATCAAGGAATAAAATCACAAGAATATTTTAACTAAGTCACATGCAGTTCTTAAAGGGGGTCCAGCATCTAAAATATATTCTATCCTTACAACTAGAAAAAAATTTCCTGCAGCACTCAGCTACTACCAATGATGTATAAATGCTAACAAGCTGTATGTATATGAGAAAAAAGTCTAAAAATTTACGTTTTTTCAAAAAACTCAAAATTCTTATATTTTTATTTCTGAAGTTCTTGGTACACACATTGGCCAATGTCTGCTTGCTCATCAACTGCGACAAAGTGACTTCAGGTCTGATGAGTCCTACGCTGATATCCCTGTCCTCCTTGTCCTCCCTACCCCACTACTAAGTGGGCAGACACCATCTAGACCCTAGATCACCTGTAGGGGATGAGGGTGCAAATTGCAGAAATGGAGCCAGCAACTCCACACGATACAATAGAGAAAAAAACTGCACAGCACTCACAGACAATGTGAACTGGTGCCACAATGGAATTAAATCTTTTCAGGCAGTGTGAACATCTGGCCATGAAGGATGGACTGCTCAATCACTGGATTCAGGTACCGCTAGAGCTTTAGGCCCAACAACCTCATAAGAGAGGGGTCCACTTTAGAGTAGAAAGGACATTCTGGTAGCTGAAGCATACGGTGTACTGGCCCCAACTCCAATGAGATGTTAAACAGGTGTGCCGAGTTTGTCGATCATTCGAGCTGAATAAATCTCCTGAACATCAAGCCCCCACACAGATGATGAAAACATTTGAGTCCTTGGAAATGTTTATGATCAATTACATGATGATTGAGCCATCTTACAATGGCTGAGAGTATTGTCTGGTGATGACCGACCAATTCACAAAGTTTGCAGTAGTGACATCGACCGGGAATCAGACAGCTAAATCTGCAGCCTGAGAATTTGTCAGAACTTTGTCCATGTGTGCAGATTTTTGAAGAGAATACACTCCAATCAAGGGATGTGCTTCTGAGGAAAAGTGATGGAAGAGCTGATTTAGCTGTATGAAATTGAGAAATCTCATACTGCACCTTCCCACCTCCAAGGTAATGTGGCCTGCGAACACTTCAACCGAACACTATTATAAATGTTGAGAACATTGGTGGATGATCAAAAGATGAGGTGGACAAATTTTTTTCCAGAATTAGTGTGGGTGTACAATGATTGAGTGTATGTCACCACCGGTTTTACTCATATATTCTGCTGTTTGGTTTGCCTGGCTGGAAAATCATATAATGGAAGCTGACCAAGATAAAGATAAGGCCTGAATATGTCCACCTGGGTGTGAGAGCATTGGCACCACTTGCAAGGCCTGAGGTTGCTCATGGGGTAGAAGTTTAAAGATTTTCGCCATTCTGATGTGGTGCTGGTACAAGAAATGCCCCTACAGCTGGGGGATCAGGTGCTTGTTTAGGCCAAGCAGCATAAGAACAAGTCAGACCATCGTTGGCAGGTGTCCCTTATTGTGGTGAAAAAGGTGCACCCTGACAATCCGGTGAATGAAGTGCAACCTGAAAGTGAAAACTGGACCCCTGGCCAGGTTCTGCATGAAAATATACTTTGCCACTGTGTGTCTGAAGGCAGAGGACCAAATCCAGAGAACACTCCCAGTCAGTCGACAGCAGTGATGAAAGGAGCTGTGAGGGATGATGAAGAGTGGTGTGTGCTTGTAACTTAACCTTCTGAGGTAACCCCTTCAACCCCAGGCCTAGAAAAAATTGAGACTTTAACCATAATTTCAAGTGAAAGGCTCAGAAAGTCCTCTTACGAGGGCAACATTGCCCCCAGAGGGGCCTTGTTGGGCTGAGCATGTCAATGCTGGTATTCCTCCTGCAAGATATGCTCAAGAGGAGATCTGCTAGGGGATGTTAACCGGCTGAGTCTGTGGCCTAACCACAAAGCTGCACAAAAAAAAGTTGTTGCAGAATGTGCAGAAATGCATGCAGATGAAGGCTATGTTGGACCCTCTTCTCAGGAATCTCCAGTTCCTGAAAAGCTACTCTCGCCAAGGGATTGGCGAAGATAAAGAGGGGAGAAATGTAGAGGATTGGGGCTTGTCTCACAGTTGCAAAGATAACAAGTGTAACTGGAAACCTGAAGAGAAGCCTACGGTATCTGTGGGGGAAGACTTTCAAGAAAGGTCTAGGGCAAAAAAAGGGTTGTGATACAGTATAAGACTATAAAAGGAAAGCATGCCAACAGCAATGTTTTTTGTGAAAGTGCATAAAAACGTTTTAATACTCATTAGTGATTATAATTAGCAGGGGCTATATTCTTTAGCCCTTAGGGTGTGTTGTTTTGCAGCCTGAATGATCCACCCTCTCTCTGTCTGTTTGCTTTGCTTGTGCAGGCTTTGCCCTCCCCCTCTCTGTCACTCACAGAATGCAAGTCATTAGTCCTGCCTTCAGCTCCACATCACAGCAGAAGCTGCACAGAGAGGGCTGGATCATTCAGGCTGCAGAACAACACGCCATAAGGGCTAAAGACTTTAGCCCCTGCTAATTATAATGCCTAATGAACGTTTTTATGCACTTTCACAGGATGCTTTTAGGAGACAAAAGGAGTGTGAGATTAGTGATAATATGCTGCAGGGACATGTTTTGGTAGCTTAGGAGGCATTTTGGAGGTGACAGGATCCCTTTAATAAACCTCTGTTTTGTGTGAAATTAAATGTGTGCGTGTGTATGTATGTGTGTATGCACATGAGTGTGCATGTATGTATGTATGTGTATGTATGTGTGTATGTGCGTGTATGTGAGTGTATGTGTGTGAGTGCATATATGCATATGTATGTGCATGTATGTGTATACGTGTGTGTGTTTAGTAGTAGTAGGAGGGCACCATAAAATATGATCAAATATATTCAAAACTGATCTTACTAGTTAAATACACATTAGATTTTGAATTAAGTGACATTAGGAAGAGATGTGTATATATCCAGGTTCACTTTATAGTTTCAAATACTATTTTTTTTATTAAACCAATATAATACAAGAAACAACAACAAACTGTTGTGAAAACAATTAAAAAAGCTGTAGCTGTACAAAAAATATGCTACTGGTGTGTACAATAACTACACAAGTTCTCCCTACAATAAATCCAGACCAAACCCTCAGAATATTAGCAGTTCAATGCAAGTATTAACAATGCCCTTGTGCAGAAATAATGGTCAAACACAATGGGCCTGTAAAAGATACTAAGCAGTATACACGTTCAATGCAGTACAAATAAAAGTTTGAAACCTCCTGAGGTAACATGAGGGATTACCCTGATTATATGAGCCCGAAGAGTGTTAGTTCCCTCTTTTATTGATGCCCATTACAATATAGTAAAAAATGTACAATTGGGACCGATACTACCAAATAGCCCCAAGCTTTAGGAGAGGAATTAATGCACTTAGAGCAACTGGTCATCAGTGTGCCCAGTGGACCTGAATCTTGCTTGAAATCAAAATAGCTACATGCAGAAGTGCCTATCCATGCCCAGAAGGGTGGTCAGAACTGTGGGGTAGAGAAGAGATACCCCATGCATATCACCAAGCGTATAGGCTTCCTCAGGGGTCATGAGCTTGCTGCGCAGTTATCTCCAGTATGTATGTGTGTGTATGTGTGTGTATGTGCGTGTATGTGAGTGTATGTGTGTGTGTATGTGTACTTGCATGTATGTGTATACATGTGTGTAACGCATGTGTATGTTTGTGTATGTGCATGTATGCACGTGTGTGCATGTATTTATGTATATTTGTGTCTGTGTGAGTTTATGCATGTATGAATGTGTATGCACGTGTGTGCATGTATGTGTGTGTATGTGTGTGTATGTTGCTTGTGTGTGCGTGTATGCGCATGTGTGTATGTATATATGTGTGTGTCAGTATATGTAAATGTGCTTGTCTGTATGTATGTGTGTGCATGTCTACACAGTGGAGAAAAAAAGTATTTAGTCATCCACCAGTTGTGCAAATTCTCCCACTTAAAAAGATGAGAGAGGCCTATAATTGACATCATAGATAGACCTTAATACTGAGAAAACAAATCCTGGAAATCACATTGTCTGATTTGGAAAAAAAAAATTCACATTTTGGTGGAAAATAAGTATTTGGTCAATAACAAAAGTTAATCTCAATACTTTGTTACATATATATTAGGAAAAGAACTGGTTTCTGTTTCTGCAGATATAATGTCACTAATGTATTGCATTGTGGCTATGCCTCTTTAATAAAAATGCGGTTGAGGTTCAATGGTGAACATTAGGAAAGGACAAAAGTTCTGCTATTTCAGGCAACTTATTGCTGGGTCTAAAATAGTTCTTTCTTATAGTGTCACGTTGAAACAATGTTTTGCCACAGTATTTTATGCTCAATGTTTCCTAGTGGAAAAACCAGTGTACTCAGTCATGAAACCTGATCATGTAGGTTCTTCAAGCTGCTGAGATGATGACCATAGTGATCTGTATGGAAATGCTCAGCAGGATGCACCTTTATGGACTCTGCTTACTCAGAAAGTACATTGTGAGTGACATGTAAAAGCATTATGAGAGACACCAGGTCAGAGGTCACTGCAACAATACTTGTCAGGATGGTTTACGAAAGGTCAAAAAAAGTTGAAACATTTTCCATAGGTTTGAGCCTTCATTAGAAATTGTTGAAATCTGAATTCATTTAGCATAGACCATGAAAGGCAGATATCCTACATATAGCTGTCTATATAGGCAAGCCAATCACTGGACGTGGTAGAAAGACCTTGATGGTTCCCAATGGATTCTCATTTTGCCATATTTTTACACAAGTTTAAACCTTTTTAACATGTGCATAAAAGTTTTATAGACTACTGTGTGACAACTGCTGATCCAGTACATCAACTTTAGCATAGAAAGGTCAATAGAATGACAGAAAAGGATTAGTTTAGGATGACCTCTTCTCCAAGCTTAGTCAAAGCAGCATTTATAGGTCAAAGGACAATAGAAAAATAACTTTAAAAAAAATTAACTTTAGTCTACTCAAAATCAAAGGTTTTTTTTTTTCAGAAGCAGTCAGGTTTTTTTTCCTTTATATTAACCCTTTTCTGATATAGTGATTTTCTGTGTTTTTTTTTTCTGTCGACATAATTATGAGATTGAAAAGGGAAGAAACTGCACATAGCACAAGCACAGCCAAGATTATAATAATTTATAGTAATCTTTATTGAAAAACCCAAAAACAATATTTAAAAGCAAGTAAAAAGCACATACAATGGCTTGTATGGAAACCGATCCCCCAGGTAGAACCACAGGAAAGAGCATACTAAATACATAGCAGTAGATTGCAAAGCTATGACCCTGTATGTATATGTACCCCTATACAGTAGTAAGGTGCTAGGAATAGAATATATCAAGTAACAAGAAACAAATGTTCCTGATTTATATATGATAAGATATCATACAGAAGATGGGACTATGCATCAAAAAATTATATTTAATTTGAAGTCCCTATCACAGAAATTGATGATCTGCCAAAGAGAGAAAGCGATGTTGGAAGAAAGGAACTTTTTCATATCGAGATACCGTGTGGTATCAATGCCTCTAGCACCTGATGAACAGACCGAGGCTTAGGAACCTTGGGGATAGAGCCCCTCGTGGCTTCATCAGGGAAAGTGATGGGCTTGTTGATGGGCAGTCATTATTTAGTGTGCACTTACCCCCTAACACTGTACATCTGTGAACCCGCGAGTAGTGAGTTCAATCAATAATTAGAGGCATGCTGAAAAAACACAGAAACATGTGGTGGAGTTGGCGTCCCGGAAGTGCCATGTGTGGAACGTATGCACTATAGTAAGGTGCTAAGTTACCAGGAAGTAAGGTTCAAATGTGAATGATCAGTCCACCTCCGTACAACACGTCATAGGACTGCCTTTCCATGAGTAACATGTGGGGGTAGCGCCCCCAGTGACATGTCACAGGGCCACCCCCAAGTGCTGTGTCATACTGCCTCCTATAAGCCATACGTCATGGAACCACATCCGTGTAGCCCTTGCATGTGCACTAATCAATGCACAGAGTGGCCCAATAGATTCACAATAATCATAGCGTGTAGAGATGAGTGAGCACTAAAATGCTCGGTTGCTCGATGCTCTTGGCGAGCATCCCAAGATTCTCGTGTTCTCGGCCCGAGCACTGAACCCAATGTAAGTCAATTAGTGACAGGCTCCGCCCACAGACTTCTGGCTATAAAACGAGTGTTTCTGGGAAAGGGCGGGAGGATGGGCTTTTTCAAATCATTGCAACATACAACACCTTGCTGTGGCCCCCAGAGGGACCCTAACAATCAATCTGCTCTCTGTGAGGTGCCAGCTCACTGTGTGCACTGAAGGGAGCTGTGTATTTGTGTCAGAGTGATAACTATTAGCAAAGAGTTCGAGCATCTCGGTGGTACTCGGTGCTTGCTGAGCATCCCGAGTACCGGGATACTCGTGCGAGTAACGAGTAGCGACGAGCATGCTCGCCCATCATTAATAGTGTGCAGTCGTAATTTTCAGAGACCTATAACATTTTTAGTCTAGTTGATGGACTACATGACTGCTTATATTTTTCTGTCCTCAACAGATGTTTTATTAATACCGCTTTGGGGTAGATATGATGTTTTGATTGCATCTCAATTCTTTTAACTGTTGTGGCAACTGAAAAAACTCAATCCAGGTGTTTTGATACTCTTTCTAATTACAGCGATTACTGATCGGGTTAATTAATTTTATATTTTTATACAGTATTGATGTAAGGCAGACATAAGGTAAATATTATTAACTATTGTGTGTGTTAATGACTATCTGGATTAAAAGTATAAACATTTAAAATTAGAAAATTGCTAATTTTTTTAACTTATCAAATTCTGTATTTTTATAATAAACTCAAAAGGTATTTACCTAAATGTATTACTTACATAAAGCATAATCTGCAATGAAAAACAAACATTTCAAAATCACTGGAATATCTTGAAACATTTGAAAAATTCACCTTGGTCACTAAGGAGTTAAACAATTGGCTACAAGATTTTACGTATTTTTTATCTTTGTTTCTCTTACCGGAAATTGTCTATTCCATCTAATTTGAAAACACGTTTTGGGCCCTATAATTAGATCTAATAGCAAATAGTTGCTCATAGGTGATGCAGAGAGTAAAATCTTGAATCCACTCACTTATTTCTTCCAGGCCAGGTGCCAGGCTTTGCTTCCTTCCCATTTGGCTGGCTACCCTTGTACCAGTCAATGCATGGCTACTGTAGAAGCCCAACAGACACTATTGACATTTGCACTCAATGCCTTTAACCCCTTCACCACCCAGCCTATTTTGGCCTTACTGACCCTGCCATTTTTTGCAATTCTGACCGGTGTCCCCTTATGAGGTAATAACTCTGGAACGCTTCAACAGATCCTAGCGATCCTGAGACTGTCTTTTGTGACATATTGGGTTTCATGTTAGTGGTAAATATAGATCGATCATTTTTGTGTTCATTTGTGAAAAAAGACTTCGCAATTTTCAAATTTTTCATTTTAATTCTGCTAAACCAGAGAGTTATGTGATACAAACTAGTTAATAAATAACATTTCCCACATGTCTACTTTACATCAGCCCAATTTTGGAAAAAACATTTGGTAGGAAGTTATAAGGGTTCAAAGTTCATCAGCAATTTCTCATTTTTCCAGCAAAATTTACAAAACCATTTTTTTAGTGACCACATCACATTTGAAGTCCCTTTGAGGGGTGTACATGACAGAAAACGCCCAAAAGTGACACCATTCCAAAAAGTGCACCCCTCAAGCTACTCAAAACTACATTCAAGAATATTATTAACCCTTCATGTGCTTCACAAGAACTAAAGCAACGTGGAGGGAAAAAATGGACATTTAAATTTTTCCAACAAAAAGGTTATTTTACCCTTAATTATTGCATTTTCACAAAGGTAAAAGCACAAAATGAACCCTAAAATGTGTTGTGCAATTTCTGCTGAATACGCCGACTCCCTATATGTGGTTGATAACCATTGTTTGTATTCCTAATACACTCTCAACTGAAGCATAAAATACCCCTCCAAAATCCCTATACCAAAGCCACTTTAAAAATTTGGAAGGAAACAGTAAGTATACTGATCTCTAAGTATACACCTCTGATCAAAGTCTCAGACCTTATAGCCCACCTTGTAGAAGGTGATAACAAAACATTTTCTAAATACTCTATAGACCATCTACTACGTGATGGAACTCTCCTCTCACTAACTGAGCTCCATGAACTACCCATCTCTCAACATTGAATTTCAGATAACACAACTCTATAAAAGCACTACTTAACCCTTTCCTCAAAACTACTGATCTATCTAGAAACCCAACAGAATTTGAAACTATATGTGTAGCAACCTCCAGACCTAAAAAAATATTCTCCACAGTTTATCAGACCTTATTAAAAGCAGACACCTGCCTCAAAAGAGCATTGAGAAAAGGACTTGGGATACAAGCTTACAACCACACAAATTCAACACATATATAATTACTCACATGGCCCAACACAATGTGTAAAAGTGCAGGAAAACTCGTTTAAGGTCATAACGAGGTGGTATATTACACCTAGTAAGTGCTATAACTGGGACACTGGAGCCTCGTCTAGTTGCTGGCGATGCGGAGCTTCCACTGGCAGTTATATCCATATATGGTGGCTTTGTCGTGTTCTAGATCAATTGTGGAATCAAAAAGGTTACTACATGAAGACTAGTCTACTCGCTAGGACTCGTTACTCGGCGAGTAGTAAGGGACTCGCAGGACTCGGTACTCTGCGAGTTTCCCAGCGATTACTCGCACAGTAACGAGTCCAATGCAAATCAATGGCAATTGACTTGCATTGGACTCGTTACTGTGCAAGTAATCGCAGGGAAACTCGCACAGTAACGAGTCCGGCTGTCTGCTCTGTGCCGGGCTCGCTCGGGTCCTGCAGGCTGCCGCAGCTCCAGGGTCCTAGAGCCCGCCTGCTGCCTGATGTAGCAGAGCTGAGATTGTTCTCAGTCTGCTCATTCCCTGTGCATATACATCTATATCTATGCACAGGGATGTAGCAGAGAGGACATCGCGTTTTGGACTACGTCGGACGGAAGAGGATTTTTTTAATTAAAGATGGAGTCCCTAATGGCTTTTTTTTTATTTCTAATAAAAAATTTTCTCTGTGTTGTGTTTTTTTTAACCCTTTATTGGAGATTCTTAGTGGCCGGGTCAAACGTGGCCTGACATTAAGAATCTCGGGCTTAATACCAGCTTGTATAACAAAGCTGGTATTAACCCCTTTATTACCCAGCTTTCCACCGCCACCAGGGCCGCTGGAAGAGCGGGGTTCAGCACCAGAGGATGGCGCTTCAATGAACGCGCCATCTTCTGGGGCGGCTGCGGGCTGCAATTTGCAGCGGGGGGTGCCCAGAAAGCTTGGGCCTCCCTGCGCTGCAGATTCCAGCCCCCAGCTGCTTAGCTGTACCTGACTAGACATAGAAATTGCGCGGAGCTCCATGCATTTTTTTTTAATTATTTCATGAAATTCATGAAATAATAAAAAAAAAGGGCTCCCCTATATTCTTGTGTCCGGCCAGGTACAAATAGGCACCTGGGGGTTGGGGGCAGCCCGTCTCTGCCTGCTGGATCCGGCTGGTTCCAGAAATACGGCGAAGCCCACGTCATTTTTTTTAAATAATAAAAAAAAAATGCGTGGGGCTCCACGCAATTTCTATGTCTAGCCAGATACAGCTAAGCAGCTGGGGGGTGGAATCCGCAGCGAAGGGAGGCCCAAGCTTTCTGGGCACCCCCGCTGCAAATTGCAGCCCGCAGCCGCCCCAGAAGATGGCGCATTCATTGAAGCGCCATCCTCTGGCGCTGAACCCCGCTCTTCCAGCGGCCCTGGTGGCGGTGGCACGCTGGGTAATAAAGGGGTTAATACCAGCTTTGTTATACAAGCTGCTATTAAGCCCGAGATTCTTAATGTCAGGCGACGTTTGACCCGGCCACTAAGAATCTCCAATAAAGGGTTAAAAAAAACACCACACAGAGAAAAATTATTTATTAAAAATAAAGACACAGACACCATTAGGGACTCCAACTTTATTACCACCACATATCCCTTCAAAGACCCAGGTCTTCTCTCTTCTTTCTTCTCTCTTCTGTCTTCTGTCTTCCTTCTTCTTCTTGTTGCAGCGCCGGTAAGCAGAGAGTTAACTGTGCTGTGACAGCGGGAGCCTATTAAACATGATTTAGCTATTGTAGCAGATAGAGCCTGAAGCTTCCGAGAAACATCATTACTCGCTATTACTCGCTTCCCCATTCATTAACATTGGACTCGCTAGACACGCAACGAGTAGCGAGTCCCGGGCTCGGACTCGCTAGAGTCAAGCGATTCCAATTAATTTAGGACTCGCCCATCACTAATTACACTTCCCGATATGGCCAGACAATAGGAAAGCCTCTACACTAGCCTAACATATCCTTAACGCATCAAAACTATTAATTCCAACCTACTGGAATTCCCCTATTCTACCCATGCAGTCACAACTTCAGGAGAAAATCCATTTATTATACCATGTAGCTGAAATAGTAGCTTTGGTGAATCACGCTCAAACTACCTTTATAGATATTTGGCGCCCATGGCTTGATTATATCTCATCCACATTGTACACACAATCTTAAAGAGTTAATTATCTAACTCACGAAATTATCCATGTTCAAATACCTAATACCCCTCCCCCCTCTCCCTCTTTCTACCTTTCCACCATCCCCCCCACCTTACTTTCTTTATAGCTTTGCTTTTAATACGGTAAGTCTTATTTTTAGGTTGAACACATCATTATTAACTCATTAATACAGGCATGAATATCTGGACAAACTAACAGGGCACCCCACACACCCTATGAGAGGTTCACCCCATGCACCTAATGTGGAGAACATGTGGATATTTACCCTAATCCCTCTCAGGACTATGAACCTAGTGAGCATGGAACTTCTGTGCTGACTGACCTAAGGTACCTGAAGCCCTCCACGAACTATGGAACTTTACTGCTATCCTGTCGGTACTGATGTTTATGTTATAACTGTCCATATCCTGTTTGGTTCTATATAATTCAATAAAAAGAATTTTGAAAAGAAAAGAAAACCACTGTTTGGGCGCACAGCAGTGCTAAGAAGGGAACAAGCACATTTGACTTTTTTAATGGAAAATTAGCTCCAATCGTTAGCGGACACAATGTCGCGTATGGAGATCCCCCAAGAAACTTATCTGGATGCATAGTGAGCACTTTGAACCCCCAGGTGCTTCATAAATTGATCATTAAAAATGAAAAAGTACTATTTTTTCCACAAAAAGGTTCTTTTAGTCTCAATTTTTTCATTTTCATATGGGCAACAGGATAAAATGGATCCTAAAATTTGTTGAGCAATTTCTCCTGAGTAGACAGATATCTCATTTGTGGCAGAAAACCACAGTTTGAGCACACGGCAGGGCTTGGGAGGGAGAAAGTGAAATTTTGGAATGCAGATTTTGTTGGCATGGTATGTGGGTGTAATGTTCCATTTGGATAGCCCTTCATGTACCTAAATAGTGGAAACCCCCACAAGTGACAACATTTTGAGTTCACTGTCATGTCTTTGCGGTCAATGTGATTGCAGACTCTGCTGGAAGAGGGCACTTGCTCTCTCCCTGTAGACTTTGGATAAAGGATCGTGGAGGGTTATGTGGGAGTAATAAAGATAGATTTGAGATATGTTTGTTTTTTTTTCTAATAAAATTATTTTTCTCTGAGTGTTGTGAATTATTTACTATTTACTAGAGATTCCTAATGGTGGGGGTCTAACATTAGCCGGACATTATGAATCTCCGGCTTTTAGTGCCAACTGCCAACAAAACAGCTGAAAGTAACTCCTTTATTACCCAGTTTGCCCCTTGCACCAGGGCAACTGGAAGAGTCTGGGTACAGCACCAGAATATGGCGCCTCCAATGAATGTGCTATATTCTGGGGTGGCTGTGGGCTGTAATTTGCAGCATGGGGGGCCGAGAATATTTGGGCCTGTCCACGCTAAGGATTCCAGCCCCCAGCTGCCAAGTTGTACCTGGCTGAAAACCAAAAGTATGGCGGAGCTCCACATAATTTTTTTTAGTTGTAGAAATAATTAGAAACAAAAATGGCGTGGTCTTCGTCATATTTTAAGTTGCCAGCCTGGTCAACGTGGCAGCTGCAGACTGCCATCCACCTCCAGCTGTCTAGTTGTACTTTACTGTCAACTAAAAATACAGTGAAGCCAACAATTTTTTTCATAGAATTTGGGTGGAAAAAATTGATATGGTGCTACGCCATATTTTTAGTCCAGCCAGGTCCAACAACCAGCTGGGGGCTGGAATCCTTAGCATGGAGAGGCCTAAGTGTTCTGGCCCCCCATGCTGTGAATTGCAGCCCATGGCCGCCCAAGAGAATGGCGCATTAATTGAAGCACCACTTTCTGGCACTGTACCCAGACTCTTCCAGTTGTCCTGGTGTCCGTGGCAAACTGCGTAATTAAGGGGTTGTTGCCATCTTTTTTTATTGGCAGCTGGCACTAAGCCGAGATTCATAATGTCGGGCCAATATTAGACCTGGCCAATTAGGAATCTCTAGTAAATTGTCAAAAACTACACCACACAGAGAAAAATATTTTTATTAGGAAAAACCAAACAAAATTCAGACTCAATCTTTATTACTCCCACATGTTCTCCGTCGTAGTCAAAAACGATGGTCCCATGATGCTTGATTGCTGCTACATCCAGAGACTGCAGCAAGGGATCAAGCATCCTCTTGTTGTAGTCTCTGATGCCAGAGGCTGCAACAAGGGGACACTTGATCCCTTGTTGTAGTCTCTGGGGTCATGGTGATTGTGCACTGTATTGCAATGATCTGCTATACAGTGCACAATCACCGTGACTCCAGAGACTAGAACAAGAGGACACTTCATCCCTTGTTGTACTCTGTGGGTCATAGTGATGATGCCACCATGACCCCAGAGACTACAACAAGGGATCAAGTGTCCTCTTGTTGCAGCCTCTAGTGTCATAGTGATGATGCACTGTATGGCAGATCATTGCCATACAGTGCACAATTCAGTGCACAATCACCATGACCCCAGAGAGTACAACAAGAGGACGCTTGATCTCTTATTGCAGGTGACAGTGACAGGGGTGACAGTGCCCCGAAAGCATGGTGGCAGTGCAGGGCACAAGTGTCCACCCACCGCCTGCTTCTGTCCCTACTTCTGTGCAGCCCGATATCCCAGCGCAGAGACCAGGCTGCACAGGAGCAATCTCACAGCCCAGGCACAGTGATCCACTATGTGATCGCTGTGCCCAGCTGTGAGATCACTCCTGTGCAGCCTGGTCTCCGTGCAGGGAGTTCGGGATGCACAGAAGCGTGGGCAGAAGCAGGCAGTGGGCGGGCATAGTGCCCTGCACAGCCGCCATGATGCTTCAGCTGAAGGGGAGTGACCATTAGGTCACTCCCCATCAGCATGGAGGGGGCTCCAGCCTATGAACGGGGCTATGACAGCCCTTTTCATACCTGAAGTGAAGATCACTGTGATTGACTGTTCAAATAGCCAATCACAGTAATCGTGGGGGCAGGGTGGGGAATCCACCCCCCTGACATGAAGCCCTGGTGCTCTGTGATAAGAATCACAGAATACTGGGATCCGATGGCGGTTACCGTAGCAACGGGCTGTGGTAACCACCATGATGTTGTGGGACGTCACAGGTCGGGAAGTCACCGACTTCTATGATGTCCCACGACGTCATAGGTCGGGAAGGGGTTAAACTAGCTTTCATCAATAAAATGAACTGTGGACCACTTCTCCTCTGTCCACACAAAATTCTCCACACCAAATGTGAATCTAGGCTTTTGATTCTTTCTGCTAATGAGAGGTTTGGTCACTGTAAAGTGGGCTTTAAGTCCAAATGCTCTTAAATGTCATTACACTGTATGATGAGAGAGATTCTTACCCTGTTCAGTGCTGAACTGGCAAGCTATTCCAGCTGCCCATGGAGATTTTCAGCATTATCCTGTAGTATCTTGCATTTGTCATTTGAGGATGACTGGCCTTCTTGAGGGACTTGAAAGAGTTTGAGATGCTGTAAAGATGCAATATTCTAAAAATCACAGACTTGGAACGACCATCTTCTGGTGCTTTGGCTGATCGGGTGACCCCTTTGCTTTCATCTGGACAACCTGGTTTCAGTTACTTTGGAACAGCACACCATTTTTGAAAAGTGAGTGCAAACCGGTAAAATAGGCTGCCAGTTAAATAGGGTTTTTCAGATAATCTTGCACCTAGTGCTAATTTCCTTAATTAACAACAATAACTTGCAGATATCTGAAAGTGTTCTCTAATTTTGATCAGTGTTCTTTCTCATCTGGATTACTGCAATTCTCTACTAATTGGTCTTCCTGTTATTAAACTTTCTCCACTCCAATCCATCCTGAATGCAGCAACCAGGATTGTATTCCTCTCCATGCGCTTCATTGATGTCTCTATCCTGTGCCAATCATTGCATTGGTTGCCCATCCGATACAGAATACAATATAAAATTATCACTCTGACCCACAAAGCCCTCCATAGTTCTGCACCGCCCTACATCTCCTCCATCATCTCTGTCTATCACCCTACACGTGCCCTCCATTCCGCAAGTGACCTAAGACTGACATCATCTAGAATCAGAACTTCCCACTCCCGTCTCCAAGACTTCTCACGAGCTGCACCAATTCTTTGGAGCGGATTACCAAGAACAATTCAATTAATTCCAAATATCCACAGCTTTAAGGCTAGGGTCACACATAAGCCCTTAGTCCATTTTTGGCATCAGAATTTGTTTTTTTTTTTTTCTAAGTCAAAAAAATGGATAGAAAAACGGATTAGATGTAATAAACACCCTATCCGTTTTTTTCTGCACCTAAAACATTGCTAGGTACGTTTTTGAGCCAAAAACATTGCTAGCAACGTTTTTGGGGTCCGTTTTTCAAAAAAAAAAAATTTTAACATGGGCCCTATGGAAAAAAAGGATCCTTTTTTTGGGTGCTTTAAAAAAACGGATCCGTTTTTTCAAGAATTTTGCTCAAAAAATGACTAAGGGCCCTTTCACATCAGCATTTTTTTCAAATCGCGGCAGATGCGGTGAAAAAACCGCACCTGCCGCGATTACCGCATACCGGCTGACCGCGTTTTTTTCGCGGCCGCACCTGCCGCAAGTGCAAAACCGCACTTGCCGCACCTGCCGCAAGTCCGCCTATACCTTGTATGGCGTTTACCGCAACCGCGCCACAACCGTGCAGCAAGTGCAGCCGGTATGCGGTAATCGCGGCAGATGCGGTTTTTTCACCGCATCTGCCGCGATTTGAAAAAAACGCTGATGTGAAAGCACCCTAAGTCCAAAAACGTTCAAAGGTACAGGAGGTTCAAAAAGCACCCAAAAAAACAGATTGGTCATGGAAATCACTTCCAAAAACGGATTGCTATGTGTGACCCTAGCCTAAGCGAACGTTAAAAACACATCTCTTTAGACTAGCGTACCACTTCACCTCATCTATGTTATTGTTCCCATTCTGTCCTTCTCCAAATCTGGCCTCTTGCATCATGTCTACACCCCCATGCATTTTATAGCACTTTATCTGTACTTGTACAGATCCTGGCGGGTGAACGGTTCATGCAGTATTATGTGAATCCCCTATTTATTATATTGATAGCTGGACAATACATGACAGCATTTGTTACTATTACCTTTTGTGTCTCCCCTACTTCCTCATAGATTGTAAGCTTGAGAGCAGGGACCTCACTCCTAATGGGCTCAGTGATGTATTTATCTATTTATTGTCTCATATGGTCTGTATTGTATAATATTTGTATTATTTCATATTGTATTGTATTTTATCTTATTATTGTATTTTAGTACATGTTGTATTGTATTGTATCGTATACCCTCTAAATTGTAAAGTGCTGAGGAATATGTTTGCGCTATATAAATAAAAATGATTCTTATTATTTTTCATTTATTTCATTTACATATTTATTCTGTGGTTTAGAATATATTCAATTTATGAAATAAACTTAAAACACTGCTATTTTACTCATGTGAGGATATTTTCACATAGGACACCACAATGACCTTGACATTAAGGATTTTGTGTGTTGTTCTCTAATTTGTATTGCCAGTGTGTATATTCACTGGTTAGTGGTGGAGAGTAAGGGTACCGTCACACTTGGTGACGCACCAGCGATCCCGACAACGATACGACCTGGTAGGGATTGCTGTTGCGTCGCTATGTGGTCGTTGGTGAGATGTCAAACAGTAAGATTAGTGATGGGCGAGTCCTAAATTACTCGGAATCGCTTGACTCTAGCGAGTCCGAGCCCGGGACTCGCTACTCGTTGCGAGTCTAGCGAGTCCAATTTTAATGAATGGGGAAGCGAGTAATAGCGAGTAATGTGCGATTTACAAATTGCAGATGTGTCTCTGAAGCTTAAGGCTCTATCTGCTAGGACTCGTTACTCTGCGAGTTTCCCAGCGTTTACTCGCACAGTAACCAGACCAATGCAAATTAATGGCAATCCTAGTTTTGTCAGAGACTCTGACAAAACTAGGATTGCCATTGACTTGCATTGGATTCGCTACTGTGCCAGTGATAGCAGGGAAACTCGCAGAGTAAGAGCTGTCTGCTCTGTGCAGCTCCAGGGTCCTAGAGCCCGCCTGCTGCCTTATGTAGGAGAGCTGAGATTGTTCTCAGTCTGCTCATTCCCTGTGCATAGACATCTATATCTATGCACAGGGGATGTAGCAGAGAGGACATCGCGTTTTGAACTACGTCGGACGCAAGAGGACTTTTTTAATTAAAGATGGAGTCCCTAATGGCTTTTTTTTTTATTTCTAATAAAAAATTTTCTCTTTGTTGTGTTTTTTTTAACCCTTTATTGGAGATTCTTAGTGGCCGGGTCAAACCTGGCCTGACATTAAGAATCTCGGGCTTAATACCAGCTTGCATAACAAAGCTGGTATTAACCCCTTTATTACCCAGCGTGCCACCGCCATCAGGGCCGCTGGAAGAGCGGGGTTCAGTGCCAGAGGATGGCGCTTCAGTGAACGCGCCATCTTCTGGGGCGGCTGCGGGCTGCAATTTGCAGCGGGGTTTGCCCAGAAAGCTTGGGCCTCCCTGCGCTGCGGATTCCAGCCCCCAGCTGCTTAGCTGTACCTGGCTAGACATAGAAATTGCGCGGAGCCCCACGCATTTTTTTTTTCTTATTTCATGAAAATCATGAAATAATAAAAAAAGAGGGCTCGCCTATATTCTTGTGTCCGGCCAGGTACAAATAGGCACCTGGGGGTTGGGGGCAGCCCGTCGCTGCCTGCTGGATCCGGCTGGTTCCAGAAATACGGCGAAGCCTACGTCATTTTTTTTCTGAAAAATCAATAAAACAATCCTAAAAAAGGGACTGCATCTTTATTAACCCCTCGCCCATGGTCCAGGGGTTAATAAAGATGCAGTTCCTTTTATTTATATTGTTTTATGGATTTGTCAGAAAAAAATTTGACGTGGGCTTCGCCGTATTTCTGGAACCAGCCGGATCCAGCAGGCAGCGACGGGCTGCCCCCAACCCCCAGGTGCCTATTTGGACCTGGCCAGACACAAGAATATATGGGAGCCCTTTTTTTTTTATTATTTCATGAAATAATAAATAAAAAAAGTGTGGGGCTCTGCGCAATTTCTATGTCTAGCCAGGTACTGCTAAGCAGCTGGGGGCTGGAATCCACAGCACAGGGAGGCCCAAGCTTTCTGGGCACCCCCCGCTGCAAATTGCAGCCCGCAGCCGCCCCAGAAGATGGCGCGTTCATTGAAGCGCCATCCTCTGGCGCTGAACCCCGCTCTTCCAGCGGCCCTGGTGGCGGTGGAACGCTGGGTAATAAAGGGGTTAATACCACCTTTGTTATACAAGCTGGTATTAAGCCCGGGATTATTACTGTCAGGCCACGTTTGACCCGGCCACTAAGAATCTCCAATAAAGGGTTAAAAAAAACACAACACAGAGAAAATGTTTTGTTAGCAATAAAAAAAAAAAGCCATTAGGGACTCCATCTTTAATTAAAAAAATCCTCTTCCGTCCGACGTAGTCCAAAACGCGATGTCCTCTCTGCTACATCCCCTGTGCATAGATATAGATGTCTATGCACAGGGAATGAGCAGACTGAGAACAATCTCAGCTCTGCTACATCAGGCAGCAGGCGGGCTCTAGGACCCTGGAGCTGCACAGAGCAGACAGCTCTTACTCTGCGAGTTTCCCTGCTATCACTGGCACAGTAGCGAGTCCAATGCAAGACAATGGCAATCCTAGTTTTGTCAGAGTCTCTGACAAAACTAGGATTGCCATTGATTTGCATTAGACTCGTTACTGTGCGAGTAAATGCTAGGAAACTCGCAGAGTACCGAGTCCTGTGAGTCCCTTACTACTCGCAGAGTAACGAGTCCTAGCGAGTAGATTCGCCCATCCCTAAGTAAGATCTCACCAGCGACACAGCAACAATCCAGAATGATACAGAGGTCATTGGGACCCTGTTTCTGAGACCTGTATAATTGAGGTCATTGGTTATTGTCCCTGTCAAACACACCGATGCATGCTGCCCAGCGGGATCCCAGCAATTAAAAAATGGTCGAGGCGACTCTGCCACGACCAGCGATCTCACAGCAGGGGCCTGGTCACTACTAAATGACAAACATAGCGAGATCACTGGCGAGGTTGCTGTTGGGTCACCAAATTTGGGACTTAGCAGCGATCTAGCTAGCAAACTCGCTTAGTGTGACGATCACACAGGACGTGCGCTTTAGCTGAGCACACAGAAAAACTCTGCAGACAGCGTTTCCTGTGCGCTGTTATAAAGCGCATGACCTGTGTGACCGCTGCTAAGGTAAAAAGCGGGTTTCTATGGGGCGTCGTTGCCTGGCAGGGCTTGCCGTTAACACTGTGCGCTACGGCTCCAATTTCTACGTTTTTAGCGGGTCCATGAAATGTAGGTGTCAGCCCAAGTGTGACCCTAGCCTAATCCTTTATTGCATGCATTATACCATAAATGTGCAGGCGAAAACACTTCCGCCAGGCAATCAGCATAAAAGGATGAAGTGTCATATGATCCGAGCTGCTACCAAAGGAAGACCAGGACAAGGGATAGTCTGGTTGAAGTTAACTCTTTAATCCTACACGTGTCGGAGCCCCTCCTGGCTCCTTCTTCAGGGAAATATCTGAGGAAAGATATTTCCATGTGGAAGGAGCCAGGAGGGGCTCCGAAACGCATAGGATTGAAGAGTTAACTTCAACCAGACTATCCCTTGTCCTGGTCTTCCTTTGGTAGCAGCGTGGAACATACGACACTTCGTCCTTTTATGCTGATTTCTGACTGCGGTTACCTGTAGATGTGTGGATCCAGCAGCAGCTACCGACTAAGCGTTCATACTGGTTGTGGGTTTACACAACCAGATCAGGTGAGCAGGCCCTTGTCGCCATATATGTACCTCTATAATCTAGAGATAAGACCCTATTGCGCATTTGTCTAATTTTTTTAGATTTCTGCCAGGCAATGGCACAAGCACTGTGCTCCACAGGTATCTGCTTAGGGGCTGCAGAAAAGTACATCACGGGTTATAAATGGCCCACGGGCCATAAGTTCTCCACTCCTGCCACAAACTATGGCAAAAATACTGAAAAATAGTAAGAATATTAGCAAGTACCTTAGATACCGTGCCTTCTAGCATTTTTTGCGTCCCTTTGTTCCTTTGTCTATATAGTAGACAATAACTAAAACTGTTTGTATCAGTTTTAGCCCTTGATGTTATCTATATGGAAGACTCATCACTCAACTCTGTATTGCAATACACACTTAAACGCCAATGGCCAAAACACAGGTGTTGAACTTGTCAGTGTAACGTTGACATACTATCAGCTGAAGTCCCCAGTTCACCTACATGTCTTGCAGTATGATTAACCAGTTCATGTCCACACAAACCAGACTTACACTGTACAAATGAGCAATGAAACATTACTGTACACTTTATTACATCCTAAATTTACACACTGGTCAACAATGAATAAAATGATTAAATTAAATCAAACATATATCTTTGCCTAGATAAAACTTGCATTATATTACATTTCTTTATTAACGATGGATGACAACCAAAAATAGATTGCCACAATAAGTTATAGCTGATTTTTAAAGTTGTTGTGCAAAATCAGCAAGTTATTACCTGTCTATTCTGATCACTGTAGGTTGGAATGATTTCCCTCAGTGGTCTCAAGACTGAAGAGAAGAAAGAAATCCAGCTGCTCACTTAATCCATAAAAACAAAAAACTTTATTCTCCATAAAAATATTTTAAGTGTCATAGGACCATGCAGGGTTCCCACCTTACATGTTTCAGTTGTCTCTTAGGCAAGCCTAAAACTAAGGGATAACTGGAATGTGTAAGGCAGGGACCCTGCATGGCCCCATGGCACTTAAATGTTTTTATGGAAAACCTGGAATAAAGTTTTTTGTATTTATGGAGTAAGTGAGCAGCCAGATTTCTTTCTTCTCCTTGTAATTATGGACATTGGTGGACACCAGCCACTATTTTTTGGCAGAAGGATCCTAAGTGGAGCAGGTGGGGAGCAGTACTTCTGACACGCCCCTCTAGGGCCTTAGGGCACTCGGAACTGGGTTTTCTTAAGGCTTCATCACGGGGATCAAAGGGACCGAGACCCGGCTCCTTGACCCTGGCGGTGTCATTAAAAGTTTGGTGTGGCTGGCTCTCTCTCTTAGGGATAGGCATCTGGCGTGGAGGGTTCATTCTGGACAGGGATAACTGGACCTGGGGATACTTGTTAATTTATACGTGGCGCCACCCGCAGGTTTCAGCAATCAATGGCCGCCGCTGTACGACAGTCTTCCTAGGGGCCAATGGTTGGGCGGCAGCAATGTTCTTATGCCCTCCACAGGTAGAGCTGTACCCTAGGGTAGCAGAAGGTACCTGGCTGAGTTGGTAGTTGTGTTTATGGTGCTTCAGACTCGTTAAGAAAGTTCACAGACACAGTGGGCTGCAGTCTTTAATTCTTTTACTCACAGTCTTTGTGCAGCAGTCTGCTGAGCACTGGGTTCTCGAAAGCAGGGATCCAGCTACTCACTGGTAATAGGATGGTATGTAACCGGCACCCTTTCTTTGTCCTTTCCAGGTCGTCTCACACAGCGCTTGCTTCGCCCTTCCTGCCTTGCGCCTCGCCACACAGAGCTCTGAGCCAGTGACTGTGGGCTTTTCCTAGGGGTTCCCCTGCAGTATCTCCCCTTAGCCCTATGGTTGCCACCTTTTCAGCAGATGTATGCGGTTGTCGACTGCGTCACCTTAAAAGTGGCACAGCCTCCGGGTTGCTAGCTGAGCCTGGTCTTCTCCACTAGTCTTTTCCCGGTGTCCCTTGCGGCTTAGTCCCTCCACTTGCCTGGGCTTGACAATGGATGCGAGTTCCACGGGTGGATTACTCACTTCCCGTGCCTCTGGGACCCCCTCTTTCACCCATAGCCATTTGGGTGATGTTCTGCTCTAGGGTTCAGCTTATGGACGAACTCCCACTTGCTCCAGTCCTCTGGACACTTCTCGTGTATATTATCTAGCTGCCCTCCAACTAGACCTTGGTGTTCAACTGTCTCTCCTTAGCTGTTCTACCGCCTCTCCTCAGCTGGTCAACTCTCTCTCCAACTGTTCAACTGTCTCTCTTAAGTTCTAGCTTTTTTTCTTGCTCTTTTTATACCCTCTGTCATGTGTCCCACGTCATCTACGTGTGTTCTTTCTGACCTTACTCCTCCCAAAGTACTCGCTATAACTAACTCCCTTCACCACCCAGCCCCACTACATTCGTTCCTAGTGTGGTCTGGGTGTCCCGGCACAAGTCTGTACTCCCCTTACCAGTGAGTGGGATACTACACCCTAACAGGGATTCAGTACCTCTGTGGCGACTGAACCAGCAGGGGTGCCACACTTCCATTTCCCCTTTCCCTTTTTATGACTTTATCTAGTCTCAAGAATGGTGGTCCAAGATGCCACAATAGGATGCAATGGCAGCTGCTCATGAACACCACCATTCATTGTCTGTTGGACTGCAGATATTATAGCTTTTGGCTTTCTCCAGCAGCCTCATAGACAATGAATTGTGCCAACATTTCAGAGTTCCATTTCTTGGATCATTGAATGTCCCAGCAATTAAATTTCCCAATGATGGGCAAGTTGTTACATACTCTATGGATTTTCCAAATTGGGACACCCCCTTGAATTGTAAATGGCATACAAATGCAGTCATTGATTGTCTTGTTTTTTTTTGTAATATTCATTAACATACTGTGCCCCATCTGACTTCTAAAAGTTTTCTATCACCTACATCATTGCTGTGCTTCATTTTGTAATTAATAATTCCTGTCTAATCTACAGTCAGAGGGAGGAAGTAAAGGGTCCTATAATTTCTATCTACAGCAAATGCTGTAATCTCAGCAACACATAATACATGACATGCTATGATCTAAGTGCATCTATTGGACAAAAGTCAATGTATGAGGTGGAGATGCATCCATGAAAAGGTTTTGTCTGTCCCTTTGCTATGTGGATGTACTGGGACTGAGTATTGCTTTACTAAAAATAGGATTAAGGTTGACAGCTGATGGCCGCACAAAGGGAGATTTGTAACCAGGAATTTCAACAGATGACAGGCGGTGGATCAGTTTTGCTTTGTAATACACTGAATCACTGGAGAGCCGGACAGTTCCAAAATCATTGTAATAGAGTCCGCAGGAGCTAGATGAATAAAACAAGCCCTCAGGATGTAAAGTACGTCATAGACAAGCCACAGTGGATCATCATAATAGCCCACAAAAAGAAATGAAGGCATTCCTCGGGTACAACCAAAAGACAAATGTCATCCGCAGCTGCAAAAAATACATTATGCTGCATTTAACTAGCAGACCTTAGTTGGTGGTAATATGTAAACTTAATTCTGTCAGCAGATACCAATCCCACATTCATTATTGACATACAGTACAAGCTAATTTTTATAAAATAACTAGAAAAAAGCCCAATGCTATTGCATCGGGAGTGTGGTGTAATGAACAGGTGCCGTAAAAATAGCCGCTGAATAGTACAGTCTTCTCTCCGGAAAGTGCGCTGTTGTTGCGGGATTTATATGGAGTATATGGTGGCTCAGTGGTTAGCACTGTATACGGTGGCTCAGCAGTTAGCACTGTATATGGTGGGTCAGTGGTTAGCACTGTACGGTGGCTCAGTGGTTAGCACTGGTAACGGTGGCTCAGTGGTTAGCACTCTATGGTGGCTCAGTGGTTGGCACTGTATATGGTGGCTCATTGGTTAGCACTGTATATGGTGGCTCAGCAGTTAGCACTGTATATGGTGGCTCAGTGGTTAGCACTGGTAACGGTGGCTCAATGGTTAGCACTCTATGGTGGCTCAGTGGTTGGCACTGTATATGGTGGCTCAGTGGTTAGCACTGTATATGGTGGCTCAGTGGTTGGCACTGTATACGGTGGCTCAGTGGTTAGCACTGTATACGGTGGCTCAGTGATTACCACAGTATCGTGGCTTAGTGGTTAGCAATGTATACGGTGGCTCAGTGGTTAGCAGTGTATACGGTGGGTCAGTGGTTAGCACTGTATGCAGTGGTTAAGTGGTTAGCACAGTATATGATGGCTCAGTGGTTAGGACAGTATATGGTGGGTCAGTGGTTAGCACTGTGTGGTGGCTCAGTGGTTAGCACAGTATATGGTGGATCAGCAGTTAGCACTGTATATGGTGGCTCAGTGGTTAGCACTGTATACGGTGGCACAGTGGTTAGCACTGGTAACGGTGGCTCAGTGGTTAGCATTGTATATGGTGGCTCAATGGTTAGCACTGTATACGGTGGCTCAGTAGTTAGCACAGTTTATGGTGGCTCAGTGTATAGCAGTGTATACGGTGGGTCAGTGGTTAGCACTGTATATGGTGGCTCAGTGGTTAGCACTGTATACGGTGGCTCAGCAGTTAGCACTGTATACGGTGGCTCAGTGGTTAGCACTGTATACGGTGGCACAGTGGTTAGCACTGGTAACGGTGGCTCAGTGGTTAGCATTGTATATGGTGGCTCAATGGTTAGCACTGTATACGGTGGCTCAGTGGTTAGCACTGTATATGGTGGCTCAGTAATTGGCACTGTATACGGTGGCTCAGTGGTTAGCACTGTATACGGTGACTCAGTGGTTAGCACAGTATCGTGGCTTAGTGGTTATCAATGTATACGGTGGCTCAGTGGTTAGCACTGTATACGGTGGGTCAGTGGTTAGCACTGTATACAGTGGTTAAGTGGTTAGCACAGTATATGATGGCTCAGTGGTTAGGACAGTATATGGTGGGTCAGTGGTTAGCACTGTGTGGTGGCTCAGTGGTTAGCACAGTATATGATGGATCAGTGGTTAGCACAGTATACGGTGGCTCAGTGGTTAGCACAGTTTATGGTGGCTCAGTGTATAGCAGTGTATACGGTGGGTCAGTGGTTAGCACTGTATATGGTGGGTCAGTGGTTAGCACAGTATACAGTGGCTCAGTGGTTAGCACAGTATATGGTGGCTCAGTGGCTAGCAGTGTATACGGTGGGTCAGTGGTTAGCACTGTATATGGTGGCTCAGTGGTTAGGACAGTATATGGTGGCTGAGTGGATAGCACTGTACATGGTGGGTCAGTGGTTAGCACAGTATATGGTGGTTCAGTGGAGAGCAGTGTAAATGGTGGGTCAGTGGTTAGGACTGTATAGAGTGGCTGAGTGGTTAGATGTCCCCCCCTGAACTCTGGCCCTGTGTCCCCCTGTCCTCTGCCCCTGTGTTCCTCAATCCTCTGCCCCTGTGTGCCGCTGTCCTGTGGCCCAGTGTCCCGCTGTCCTCTGGCCCTGTGTGCCGCTGTCCTGTGGCCCAGTGTCCCGCTGTCCTCTGGCCCTGTGTGCCGCTGTCCTGTGGCCCAGTGTCCCGCTGTCCTGTGGCCCAGTGTCCTGCTGTCCTTTGGCCCAGTGTCTCGCTGTCCTCTGCCTTGTGTCCCCGTCCTCTGCTCCTGTTCTGTGTCCCTCTGTCCTGTGTGCCCCTGTGTCCCCGTCCTGTGTGCCCCTGTCCTGTGTGGCCCTGTCTTGTCTTGTGTGTCCCTGTCCTGTGTGGCCCCCTGTCTGTCCTGTGTGGCCCCCTGTCTGTCCTGTGTGGCCCCCTATCTGTCCTGTGTGGCCCCCTGTCTGTCCTGTGTGGCCCCCTGTCTGTCCTGCCTGGGCCCCTGTCTGTCCTGTGTGGGCCACTGTCTGGCCTGTGTGGGCCCATGTGTGTCCTGCATGGCCCCCTGTGTGTCCTGCTTGGCCCCCTGTGTGTCCTGCGTAGCCCCCTGTGTGTCCTGTGTGGCCCCCTGTCTGTCCTGTGAGGCCCCCTGTCTGTCCTGTGAGGCTCCCTGTGAGGCCCCCTGTGAGTCATGTGTGGCCCCTGTGTGTCCTCTGAGGCCCCCTGTATGTCCTGTGTGGCCCCCTGTCAAGTGCCCACTCCCTGTGCACTTATACAAAGTGCCAACACTGCAGCTGTGCAAGCAATGTGGCACACTGTATCAGTGCAGCAGGGGGATATGTGCCCCCTCCATGCTCCCTCCGTGCCCCCTCCTCTCACCCTGTCTGTGCTCACCTCTGCCATCCAGGCAGATGAGGTCCCAGGTCCCTGCAGCCGCAGCGTCAGCCGGGATCTGTGCTCTGTGCTCTATTACTCTGGACGTCTGAAGACACCGGGAGTCGATCACAGAGCACAGATCCCGGCAGAGGCTACGGCTGCAGGGACATTGTGGCACGCGATGGCGATGCTCGTGGCGCTGGCATACGGCCGCGGTGCATGCCGGAATAGCAGCACAGTGGCTGGATGCCAGCAACTGGCAATTATTATATAGGGTAAGCAGGAATGACTTTTAGACATTTGTTACGTTGCCTGTTTTTACATACACACAGTGGATTTAACAATACTCTCTTTGAGCAGAGTGGATGATGGAAAAATTGGACCAATATTTAAGACCAGTACATACAGTGGGTGTAATACAGTTGTGGCCAAAAGTATTGACACCCCTGTAATTCTGTCAGATAATACTCAGTTTTTTCCTGAAAATGATTGCATTCACAAATTCTTTGGTATTATTATCTTCATTTAATTTGTCTTCAATGAAAAAACACAAAAAGAATTGTCCTAAAGGTGGACAAAAGTATTGGCACTGTTAGAAAAATCATGTGATGCTTCTCTAATTTGTGTAATTAACAGCACCTGTAACTTACCTGTGGCACCTAACAGGTGTTGGCAATAACGAAATCACACTTGCAGCCAGTTGACATGAATTAAAGTTGACTCAACCTCTGTCCTGTGTCCTTGTGTGTACCACATTGAGCATGGAGAAAAGAAAGAAGACCAAAGAACTGTCTGAGGACTTGAGGAACCAAATTGTGAGGAAGCATGAGCATTCTCAAGGCTACAAGTCCATCTACAAAGACCTGAATGTTCCTGTGTCTGCCATGTGCAGTGTCATCAAGAAGTTTAAAGCCCATGGCATTGTGGCTAACCTCCCTAGATGTGGACGGAAAAGAAAAATTGACAAGAGATTTCAACGCAAGATTGTGCGGATGGTGGATATAGAACCTCGACTAACATCCAAACAAGTTCAAGCTGCCCTGCAGTCCAAGGGTACAACAGTGTCAACCCGTACTATCCGTCGGCGTCTGAATGAAAAGGGACTGTATGGTAGGATACCCAGGAAGACCCCACTTCTTACCCCGAGACATAAAAAAGCCAGGCTGGAGTTTGCCAAAACTTACCTGAGAAAGTCTAAAACGTTTTGGAAGAATGTTCTCTGGTCAGATGAGACAAAAGTAGAGCTTTTTGGGCAAAGGCATCAACAAAGAGTTTACAGGAGAAGAAAAGAGGTATTCAAAGAAAAGAACACGATCCCTACAGTTAAACATGGCGGAGGTTCCCTGATGTTTTGGGGTTGCTTTGCTGCCTCTGGCACTGGACTGCTTGACCGTGCGCATGGCATTATGAAGTCTGAAGACTACCAACAAATTTTGCAGCATAATGTAGGGCCCAGTGTGAGAAAGCTGGGTCTCCCTCAGAGGTCATGGGTCTTCCAGCAGGACAATGACCCAAAATACACTTCAAAAAGCACTAGAAAATGGTTTGAGAGAAAGCACTGGAGACTTCTAAGGTGGCCAGCAATGAGTCCAGACCTGAATCCCATAGAACACCTGTGAAGAGATCTAAAAATGGCAGTTTGGAGAAGGCACTCTTCAAATATCAGGGACCTGGAGCAGTTTGCCAAAGAAGAATGGTCTAAAATTCCAGCAGAGCATTGTAAGAAACTCATTGATGGTTACCAGAAGCGGTTGATCGCAGTTATTTTGGCTAAAGGTTGTGCAATCAAGTATGAGGCTGAGGGTGCCAATACTTTTGTCTGGCCCATTTTTGGAGTTTTGTATGAAATGATCAATGTTTTGCTTTTTGCTTCATTCTCTTTTGTGTTTTTTCATTGAAGACAAATTAAATGAAGATAATACCAAAGAATTTGTGATTGCAATCATTTTCAGGAAGAAACTGAGTATTATCTGACAGAATTGCAGGGGTGTCAATACTTTTGGCCACAACTGTACGTATTGAACACATCACCAATTTTCTGACTACTGGTATATTTCTACTCACCAGATGTCGAAAACAACCCATCCACTACCCAAAAGTAAAAGGAATCAAACCACAGATGTCCATAAATTATGTTTAATAATGAGAAATTAAAAAGCTAAAGCATAAAAGTATTGAACACATGAGGAAAGGAAGGTGCAAAATTCCAAGGGGCTAAGTAATGACACCAGCTGAAATCCATCAATAATTAGAAAAGCAATTCTGCCACTTAATGAAAAATAATAGTGGCTTGTTCAAATGATGGCCTATAAAAAGGGTCTCATTACCAAGTTGCCACAAAAGAAACATTTTATGATGGGTAAAACCAGTGAGCTGTCTCAAGACCTTAACAAGCTTGTAGCTGCAAAACATACTGTAGCATTGGTTACAGAAGAAATTCTAAACTACTGAAGGGTACAATAAGTCTTGGGGCCAAAATCTGGAAGTGGAAAGAACATCAGAAAGAGCAACAGAAAGACCTGAAGTCAACAGGTTCAATCGTGTTAAAGAAAATAAGACGTATTACACTAAATCTCCATGGCCTGGATGCACAATCACCATGCAAGACTATTGTGAAGAGAATGCATATTCAAGCGTATTTAAAACTTACTCAACAACATTGAGACAAGTCATTGAAATATTGGGAGAATATTAAGGTAAGACCAGAATTGAACTTCATGGAGGCCAAAAGAAACACCATGTTTGGAGGTCAAAAGGCATCGCGTATAACCTCAAAAACACCATACCAACAGTGAAGTTAGGAGGTGGGAAAATCATGGTGTGGGGCTGTTTTTCAACATATGGCACTGGCAACTTCATATAATTGAAGTAAAATTTAATGGACACATTTACTGAGACATTCTTGCTAAAAATCTAATCTGCTGCCAACCACAAGGTTGAAGAAGATAAAACGACAGTGAACATTTCAGCAAGATAATCATCCCAAACACACAGCAATGCATACAAGTAGGTTCCACATACAGAAGGCATCTTAAAGCTGTCATCACTATCAAAGGCATTTGTACAATGTATGAAATAAATTTCAGATAACATGTTCAATAATTCCTTTATGTGTAATAAAGGTAACGGAATGCTATAGATAGAGAATGATGACACAGTCATAAACACATTGTTTAATACTACAGTCATGGCCAAAAGTTTTGAGAATGATACAAATATTAATTTTTACAAAGTCTACTGCTTCAGTTTTTCTAATGGCAATTTGCATATACTCCAGAATGTCATAAAGAGTGATCAGCTTAACAGCAATTACTTGCAAAGTCAATATTTGCCTAGAAAATGAACTTTAACCCCCAAAACACATTTCAACATCATTGCAGTCCTGCCTTAAAAGGAGCAGCTAACATCGTTTTAGTGATTGTTCCATTAACACAGGTGTGGGTGTAGATGAGGACAGGTCTGGCGATCAATCAGTCATAATTAAGTAAGATTGACACCACTGGACACTTTAAAAGGAGGCTGGTGCTTGGTATCATTGTTTCTCTTCAGTTAACCATGGGTATCTCTAAAGAAACACGTGCAGCCATCATTGCACTGCACAAAAATGGCCTAACGGGGAAGAGTATTGCAGCTACAAAGATTACACCTCAGTCAACAATCTATCGCATCATCAAGAACTTCAAGGAGAGAGCTTCCATTGTTGTCAAAAAGGCTCCAGGGCGCCCAAGAAAGACCAGCAAGCGCCAGGACTGTATCTTAAAACTGATTCAGCTGCGGTATCGGACTACCAGTAGTGCCGAGCTTGCTCAGGAATGGCAGCAGGCTGGTGTGAGTGCTTCTGCACGCACTGTGAGGCAGAGACTCTTTGAGCAAGGCCTGGTTTCAAGGAGGGCAGCAAAGAAGCCACTTCTCTCCAGAAAAAACACCAGGGACTGACTGATATTCTGCAAAAGGTACATGGAGTGGACTGCTGAGGACTGGAGTAAAGTCATTTTCTCTGATGAATCCCCTTTTCGATTGTTTGGGACATCTGGAAAACAGCTTATTCGGAGAAGAAGAGGTGAGCGCTACCACCAGTCTTGTCTCATGCCAACTGTAAAGCATCCTGAAACCATTCATGTGTGGGGTTGCTTCTCAGCCAAGGGAATCGGCTCACTCACAGTCTTGTCTAAAAACACAGCCATGAATAAAGAATGGTACCAGAATGTCCTCCAAGAGCAACTTCTCCCAACCGTCCAAGAGCAGTTTGGCGCCCAACAATGCCTTTTCCAGCATGATGGAGCACCTTGCCATAAAGCAAAGGTGATAACTAAATGGCTCAGGGAACAAAACATAGAAATTGTGGGTCCATGGTCTGGAAACTCCCCAGACCTTAATCCCATTGAGAACTTGTGGTCAATCATCAAGAGACGGGTGGACAAACAAAAACCAACAAATTCTGCCAAAATGCAAGCATTGATTATGCAAGAATTGACTGCTATCAGTCAGGATTTGGTGCAGAAGTTGTTGAGAGCAGCCAGGGAGAATTGCAGAGGTCCTGAAGAAGAAGAGTCAACACTGCAAATATTGACTTGCTGCATTAAATCATTCTAACTGTCAATATAACCTTTTGGTACTCATAATATGATTGCAATTATATTTCTGTATGTGATATAAACATCAGACAAATACAAATAAAAAACAGAGGCAGCAGATCATGTGAAAATAGAATTTTGGTGTCATTCTCAAAACTTTTGGCCATGACTGTACACCCGGGAAAAATGGAAATGTGGATACAGAATTAATAGGGCAAGGCTTACACCAGGGTTATATGCTTTGAGTTTTAAATACACAGCAAACAGTAGCAGGATTACAAACAAAACGTATTATATGTAATTCTGAACAGGGTGTATTTCTGTGGAGGGAATCACCCTTCTTTCTACCCCCTCTACTCACTAGCCCAGAAGTCACTTAATGGTAGAAAATAATAAGTCAGGTGTTCCTCCGTTTTCTTACAGTACTTTCGCTATATAATCTAGTCTCCGTAATGAATAATTGAGCCCACGATCTGGCACAGGGGAATTGGAACACACTAATTTAATTTCACCCTCAGAGGTACTGCACAGTGCAGCAGTAAGTGAAGGTCCATGTTGTTGCTTCACATAGTAGCGTCTGACTGCATCCTGCAAGTGCAGTGTTGGTTTTTGGATATGGCATGGATGGTAAGTCTTTCTGATGCTGCCTTTTCGAGTAGTTTTTGAAGGTCCCGATCACTCTGGAACTCCGAAATTGACTGGCATTAACTGCAGCTTACCCACATAGCTCTGTTGTGGGGTATTGACTGGCGGAGTCTGCAGCTTGACCACGTAGCTCTGTTGTAGGGACTTGACAGGCGGAGTCTGCGGCTTGACAACATAGCTCTGCTGCGAGGTCTTCAGTGGAGGGCAAACTGGGATTAGGCACTAGTTCCTTGCAGGCGGTATTCACCATCACCTTGCAGGAGACAGGCTCTCTCTTCGTGGATGGGCGGGAGAGAAAACACTGCACGTAGGTCTGCTCTCTCTAAAGCTAGGGTCACATTGGTGTCGTGGATGCATTTTTTCCATGCATTTTTCACACTTGTCTTTTGTTAAAAACGCATGGAAAAACGCACCCATAGGCACAAATGCAAAAAACGTATGGCCAAAGTGTCATGCGTTTTTTGGATGCGGTTTTTGGCTCAGCACCAAAAAATGCATCATGCTGCATTTTTTTGGTGCTTTTTTGGTGATTTTCAAAAACGCATGCATGTTTGTAACATGGGGCCCTATGGGAAACGAATGCAAAAACGCATGGCTCTAAATGGTACCATGCGTTTTTGCATGCGTTTTTGCTTGCGTTTTTAAAGGCTGCTCCAGACCTAACAGCAAAAACGCAGCCCAAGAATGCAGGCTGCCAAAAAGATCCTCAAAAACGCAGCCAAGTGTGACCCTAGCCAAACTTTTCTTTTTATAGTCGAAAGTCGTGCCACAGTTCACCCTGTATCTGGTTTTCATCTTACACCCTTCCCGCATGGAAACTGCTGGTTTCTCCTTTGCTCCAGGACACATCCTCAGCTGGTGGGTGAAATAATTAATTCAGAAGCGTGGCCTTGAGTTACAAATCCATGGGCTGCTCCTTCTGGGTATGACGCCATGGTCATTTCCAATTCTGCACAGTGGTGGGGCGTATTCGTTACACTGGCCGGCTTTGAAGCATGCGCAGTGCGAGTTCTGAAGCTGGCCAGTACACATGATAATAACCCACAATGCACCAGACCAGAAATGACGCGACCACGATGTCATACAACCCATGGATTTGAAACTCAGAACCGTGCTTCTAAATAAATTATCACACCCACTGGGGAATGATACCATGGAGCCAGGAGAGACATGGACCCGGAAAGACCATCCACATGTTGCCCACAGGTTACCCACAGGTCTACACAATGGAGAAAATGTAAGTTATAAAAAGCTTTTTTACAACCATTATACGTCACATTTAGGTCAGACAGGGATGATTAGGGATGTAGTAGGAAGCTGCAAGGAGAGACAGACAGTGATAGGTTTGAGGGCATAAATGACCTGACAGGTTCCAGATAGATACCAAAAATTGACTACATTCAACTTGTGGATACCACTAGTTATCTGTCTTAAGCGGCCGTCACACGCTAAGATATCGCTAGCGATATTGTAAGCGATCACGTGCACGCGCGATCGCTTACAATATCGCTCGCATCGCTGGTGAGATGTCACACAGACAGACTCACCAGCGATGTGGACCAGCGAGATCGCTGGTTACTATGGTACACATCGGGTTACTAGGCGCCGCGCGTCGCATAGTAACCCGACGTGTACCATAGTTACCATCTCCCAGCATAGGCTCTGCCGCTGGGAGATCGTTCATCGTGGTGTTATACACCACGATGAGACAGATCGTGAAATCGTTCATCGCAAGATCTGAGCTCCGGTGCTCAGATCTCGATTTTGCGATTTCATCAATTCTCGCTCGTCGTATCTTGCCGTCACACGCAGAGACATCGTTCAAGCGATGTTAAATCTGGCGCGTTCAAGCGATATCTTTCGCGATATCGTAGCGTGTGACGGCCGCTTTAGGACTCATTTAAATGTATGTATTTTACTTGTTTTCTCAGTTCATCACAGATATTACACGTACTCACTATAGTATATAGTGCTTTTCACATGTCCGTACCCACAAAAAAAAACGTAGACAAGATAGTTTTCGATCTTAGTCAGGGTTTAATCTCAGCCATTCATGTATTTGCGATCATGAAATATTTAGGCAGCACATGGCACATCCTAGTACTTCGTCTTTAATCATTGTTTGCTAAGGGTACCTTTACAAGTCGCAACATTGCATGTAATTTCACTTGAAACTTACTGGTTGCAGTGAAATCATGGACACATTGTTCCATTTTGTTGCCGTGTACAAATGTAACAATGTGTCCATGATGTCACTGCAACCAGTAAGTTGCAAGTGAAATTGCATGCAATGTTGCGACGTGTAAAGGTACCCTAAGAAAAACTGGGAAACATACATTGGTACGGTGTTCATTTTAGGACATGGTCATTTATCGAAGTCAAAGTCAAAAAAAGCTGTTCCTGATGGTTGATTATGACTTTGACTTGGACAAATGACCTTACTAAATGACTTTGACTTTGATAAATGACTCTGACTTTGATAAATGACTTTGACTTTGATAAATGACTCTGACTTTGATAAATGACTTTGACTTTGATAAATGACTTTGACTCTGACTTTGATAAATGACTTTGACTATGACTTTGATAAATGACTATGACTTTGACTATGACTTTGATAAATGACTATGACTTTGATAAATGACTCTGACTTTGATAAATGACTTTGACTTTGATAAATGACTCTGACTTTGATAAATGACTTTGACTTTGATAAATGACTTTGACTTTGATAAATGACTTTGACTATGACTTTCATAAATGACTTTGAAAAAATTTGATAACTTACTTTGACAAATGATACTTCACTTCTCAAACATCAAATTATGATTTATCACTATATCGTGTCTATTCACTAACATTATGCATTAAAAAAAAAAATTTCTACAGTCGGTCCATTATGGATTAGAACCATCAACGCTCGCTTCCAAAGGCTAAAAGCTTATCCACTAACCCATGAAGCCAGCTACTATAACAGTCTCATCTTGTTAGACTAAGATAAATAACCTGCACACAGCCTGTGTGCAGACATTTTCTGATTATGATGTCTGACAGCTTCTCAGTTATCGTGCTCATACTCATTTTCATTTCTCATGGAGGTTAGCAGCATAATCAAACTACAAATCCCCAAGCAGTGCCAATGTTTCCTAGTTTGTTTTTCTTAAGTTATTATAGTTAATAATATTATTATTATTATCCTCTGAAACAAAAATAATGTAAAATAAATGTTTCCTTTGAAACACTAATTACTGCATTTACCAGTGTCTGTAAATTTCTATAATTGTGTACAAAATAATTTAACATAATATAATAATAATATGTTTACCACTGACTGTACATTTGTATAAATTTTTAGGAAACTGTTTAAGAAAATATAATAATAAAAATGATTATTATTATTATTATTATTAATAAATAATTAATAATCCACTACATCGATTTGAACACCAAAGATGCAGACCTGCAAACATTTTTATTTATCACTATATTTTATGTCTATTGACTACCATAATTTATTAAAAACAAATATCTATAGGAGGTCCAGCAGGGATTTGAACCAGCAACGTTGGATTCCAAAGGCAAAATGCTTTTCCACCAGACCACCAAACCAACTGTTACAAAGCAGAGATTTTGTTCGCCTAAGAAAATGAGCATGTAGGCAGCCTGTTTGCAACATGAGTCTGAGGATGATGTTTGAGAAGTCTCATAGTCATTTGTCATGGTCAGAATCAGAATCAGACTCACTCTCACTTATGAAAAGTCACATGACCTCAATGTGTCACAGAGGCTTGCCAGTGTAAAAGAAGGTTCACATATAACTGAGTGGCCTAATGGTTAAGGCTCCTGCCTCTGGTGCAAGTGAGAACTCCTGCACCTTAGGTTCAAATCCCCCCAGACTTAGATTAATTTTTATTTTATATATATTTTTTGTCTTCTAAATTTGGTTGTTCAAATTAAACATTACTGTAAATTGTGTATTAAACAACCAAATTTAGAAGACAAAAAATATATATAAATAAAAATTAATCTAAGTCTGGGGATTTGAACCCAAGGTGCAAGAGCTCTCAATTGCACCAGAGGCGGGAGCCTTAACCATTAGGCCACTCAGTTATATGAGTTACTTCCTGGTTTTGTTTGCTGAACAGACCAAACGTGCAGACTAGGTGCAAAAAATTTGATGATGTGTATCACTCAGATATCATTGTGAAGTGTGAAAATCATACAATAAGGTCACAGAACAGTTTAAATGAGCGTAATCATGTCTGCTTTGAAAGGCATATAAGCAATGAAAGATGTCTCTGCCTCTATTAAGTGTCTATAGTTTAGTGGTGGGTGGACATAGGCTTTGTGTTGGAGACTTTGGGGTTAAAATGTGCAGTTCAGGACATGTAATTTGTTTATCATTAAGTTATTGTTGTTATTTGAAAACAAAACAATGTATAAAAATTGTTGAAATGTGGGTTTTAAATAAAGCAAGGTCCATTGTGTCCGGCCTCACTGAAAAAAGGGGTTAAAGCTTTTGTGTATGGAAATAATATTTTCATTTTTATGTGTGAGAAGTGAAGTGTCATCTGTGAAAGTGATTTATCATACTCAGGTATGAGAATGAAACACAAAGTCAACACTTTGTTCTTGTACATTATTTTTGTTGGAAAGTATAATAATACTAATACTAATAATAAAAACAATAATACCTTTAAAAAAAAAAAAAAAAAAAAAAAAATTAGAAACTCCTGCTACTGCTTGGGGATGTGAACCTTCTTTTACACTGGCAAGCCTCTGTGACACATTGAGGTCATGTGACTTTTCATAAGTGAGTCTGATTCTGATTCTGACCATGACAAATGACTATGAGACTTCTCAAACATCATCCTCAGACTCATGTTGCAAACAGGCTGCCTACATGCTCATTTTCTTAGGCGAACAAAATCTCTGCTTTGTAACAGTTGGTTTGGTGGTCTGGTGGAAAAGCATTTTGCCTTTGGAATCCAACGTTGCTGGTTCAAATCCCTGCTGGATCTCCTATAGATATTTGTTTTTAATAAACTATGGTAGTCAATAGACATAAAATATAGTGATAAATAAAAATGTTTGCAGGTCTGCATCTTTGGTGTTCAAATCGATGTAGTGGATTATTAATTATTTATTAATAATAATAATAATAATCATTTTTATTATTATATTTTCTTAAACAGTTTCCTAAAAATTTATACAAATGTACAGTCAGTGGTAAACATATTATTATTATATTATGTTAAATTATTTTGTAAACAATTATAGAAATTTACAGACACTGGTAAATGCAGTAATTAGTGTTTCAAAGGAAACATTTCTTTTACATTATTTTTGTTTCAGAGGATAATAATAATATTATTAACTATAATAACTTAAGAAAAACAAACTAGGAAACATTGGCACTGCTTGGGGATTTGTAGTTTGATTATGCTGCTAACCTCCATGAGAAATGAAAGTGAGTATGAGCACGATAACTGAGAAGCTGTCAGACATCATAATCAGAAAATGTCTGCACACAGGCTGTGTGCAGGTTATTTATCTTAGTCTAACAAGATGAGACTGTTATAGTAGCTGGCTTCTTGGGCTAGTGGATAAGCTTTTAGCCTTTGGAAGCGAGCGTTGATGGTTCTAATCCATAATGGACCGACTGTAGAAATTTTTTTTTTTAATACATAATATTAGTGAATAGACACATGATATAGTGATAAATCATAATTTGATGTTTGAGAAGTGAAGTATCATTTGTCAAAGTAAGTTATCAAATTTTTTCAAAGTCATTTATGAAAGTCATAGTCAAAGTCATTTATCAAAGTCAGAGTCATTTATCAAAGTCAGAGTCATTTATCAAAGTCAAAGTCATTTATCAAAGTCAGAGTCATTTATCAAAGTCATAGTCATTTATCAAAGTCATAGTCAAAGTCATAGTCATTTATGAAAGTCATAGTCAAAGTCATTTATCAAAGTCAGAGTCAAAGTCATTTATCAAAGTCAAAGTCATTTATCAAAGTCAGAGTCATTTATCAAAGTCAAAGTCATTTATCAAAGTCAGAGTCATTTATCAAAGTCATAGTCATTTATCAAAGTCATAGTCAAAGTCATAGTCATTTATCAAAGTCATAGTCAAAGTCATTTATCAAAGTCAGAGTCATTTATCAAAGTCAGAGTCATTTATCAAAGTAAAAGTAATTTATGAAAGTCAAAGTCATTTATGAAAGTCATAATCAAAGTCATTTATCAAAGTCAAAGTCATTTAGTAAGGTCATTTGTCCAAGTCAAAGTCATAATCAACCATCAGGAACAGCTTTTTTTGACTTTGACTTCGATAAATGACCATGTCCTAAAATGAACACCGTACATTGGGAATGTTTTTGTGCACAAGAACAGCTGAAGAATCGTGGATGGTAAAAACTGATACTCTGACCAAACATGGACAAAAAATCTGATCAAGCAGAGTGTTGAAGAGCAGTCAGTTTTTCAAGAATGCAAAAAAGAGAATTAAACATTGAATGATGAGGCCTTTTCAAAATACTTTTTCTATCTTTAGTAATGATCTTGTGGAAGTAAATTGTTAGTTTCTGCTTTGTAGAATACTTAGAACTGAGCTTGGTTTTAAAAATTTCTAAAATACCTTGACAAGCAGAGGACGTGGGCAAAAATATTGCAGATTAATTTCAATGCTTCTAAATGTAAAGTAATGCACTTGGGCCTAGTACGGTAATCATATTACTGCTCAGTGCATTAAATAGAATAAAATTAGGAATAACAAAACAAGAGACTTATTGGGTATATTTAAAGTGACAGTAAAACCCGCTCTATTGGTGACTATATTCTGCTCCCATGTGGCTGGAAGGTGACTTCCTCTTCTGTACTTATGTTTCCATTTCATGGAGGTCTGCTTGGTTAAGAAATGGTGAGCTGTAGAAAATTTCCTAAAACCTGCCATTTATTCAATTAGACCGGAGACACACTGTGTGAGATAAATGTGAAATACTTACATGAGTGTTGCATGACTCACCCAGAACAGCCACCACCTCTCTGAATGGGAGCACGTCAGCTCCATAGAAACACATGCAGCTTAAAAACTCTACTCCAGAGAGATGGCGGTCGTTCCACGTGCGTCATGTGAGACTTAGACAACTATCTCGCATGCATCTCGCTTAATGTGTCTCCGGCCTTGAAGGGATCTTGTCACCCCCTTTGGGAATTTTAAACTGTGCCCACAAGCTTACACATCATGTAAATTGGGTTATAGTAACCCCTGTATGTGCCCAGAATGACCCCTCATACCTGTGAAAACTTTAATTGTGTCCAGCGGTGGCCTCCTATTGAGTCACGGAGGCTGCTGTATGGTGATTATGACTAAATCCCTCACTGCCCCTCCTGGTTGCAAAACCCACCCAGCATGTCTTAAACTTCGCACCCCTTCTCTGGCCTGCGCAGTGGAGCGGGTGCTGCTGTCAGTGCCGAGGTCTCATGAGATTTGTGAAGTCTCGTGAGACATCTGCACTATGTTCTATGGAGCACGGACACCCACTCCACTTTGCCGGCGCGAGTGCACTTGTCACTCCAGCACCGGCCAGAGGAGGGGAGGAAAGTTTAAAACATGCTGGGTGGGTTTTGCAGCCAGGAGGGGCAGCAAGGGGTTTAGTCACATGACCATATAGCAGCCTCCATGACCCAATAGGAGGCCACCGCTGGACACAATAAATGTTGTTTTCACAGATATGAGGGCTAAGTCTGGGCATATACAGGGGTTACTAGAACCCCATTTACATGATGTGTAAGCTGGTGGGCACAGTTTAAAATGCCCAAAGTGGGTGACAGGCTCCCTTAAGTAGTGAAACAGCAGTTTAAAGATAAAAGCCAAAACATGACTGCTGGACTCGAAACCAAGTTTTTGAACATTTTATGGAGTATTGTATAATAAGTGAAATTATAAATGGGGCAATGATAGGTAATATTTCCATGTTAGACATTTATGACAAATCCACAAGATATACCTGAATTTCCTGATAGGTACAGGTTACTTATTTAATGCCAGTAACTACAGAAAGAGAAGTCCAAGCACAATTCTGCAGTGTTATAGTGAAAAACTTTCCATTGAATTGTAAGTAGAATGTGCAGACAAAAAAAAAATAGGACATAACAACACAAAAAAGTGTGATTTTACACCTCACCATTGACTATTATCAAATAACATCAAAAGTAATCTGTCACCAGGTTTTTTCTACATGATCTGAGAGCAGCATAATGTAGGAAAAGAGAACCTAATTCTGTGATTTAACACTTAATTTATTGGGTGCAGCAATTGTAACACACTCATTTTTACATGTAGCATGTAGCAGAGCTCAGAAAGCTGCCCTCACTGACACTACTGATTAGCAGCTCTCTGTCATGTCCTGTCTAGCGCTGATTATCTGTGGCCTATTCTTGCTGTAACTGTAACTTAAACTGTGTGAAATTCCCTCTAGTACTGCATGAGTTAATGCCAGTTCTATTGCCTTGTCCTTGTGGATGTGAGGTTAATGTGTGATGGCGGGTTTACACGTTGCGATATCGGAGTCCAATTTCAATCAAAAGTCACGTGGTTCGATCGTTGGAGCCGATATCGTTCCTGCGTTGTATGGTGTGAACGTCCAATACGATGCAGGAACGATGTCAATGCGATATCGGGGATTGAATGAGCGTGCTATTCAATGCTCCGATATTGAAGGGAGATTGGAGCCGGATCGTGCTGTGTGACAGCCCAATTCCGATGTGAAGTTCTACGTCACCCATTCACTCCCATGTTAAATGGTCGTTCCTGGGTTGGGGGCGTAGACATCGCACGGACGTTGGATTCAGAAATCGCAACGTCTAAACCTCCGATGTGATGCGGGAGAAACGAGCACTAAATGCGCGCTCCCTTGCCATTGAATTGCGATATCGCAACGATATTGAAACGTGTAAACCCACCATGAGTCTCCTCACCCTATAAGTAGCCTCTCCTTCCACCAGGTGTTGCTGCTGATAGAGTTTCACTCTATACCTTGACGCCGTGCTGTGCCGACCTAATTATTTGTGCTGCATAGGCTAGCTTCACACCACGGTTGTGGTTTTTCAGGTTCTGTCCGGTGTTTTGCAGGAAACACCAGACAGAACCTGACTGCCCCGGACAAACAGAACCGGAGGGCAAATATGCCCTCCGGTCCTGTTTTCTGCCAGAATCTGCATATCGCAGCTGCAGCTGTTGAAATTTCCAGATCGTGACTAGCGTAGAGCTAGCCGCAATCCTGAAATCTCAGGCGGTGAGCTCTCCAGCTGCTGAAGTTCAGCAGCACTCTGCTAAATTTCAGCAGCCGGCGTCCGGGAGCCACATCCAATTTTATGTCGGATCCGGCGCCATAGACTCCCATGTTAGGGGCCGCCAGATTCGATTTGTGCCAATTTTTTCCCTGGTCAGAAAATCGCAGTAAGCTGCGATTTTGTGTCCGGGAGATAAACCCACATTCTCCCGGATCCTCTCGGACAAATGTAAACTGGATGGCAAATGACCGCCATCCGGCTCCATCCGGTTGACACGGGACAGCCCCGGATCCTGAAAAACGTGGTGTGAAGCCAGCCTTAAGGCTGGTTTCAAACTGCAGTTTTTCCCTGATCAGGGTTGGTCATGTTTTGTGTGTCAAAACCAGGAGTGAAACTTGCAGAGAAAAAGTATCAATGAAAGATTGACACCTGTTCTGGGTTTTCAAGTCACTCCTGGTTTTGGCACGTAAAGCCTGATGAACCCTGATCAGGGAAAAACTGCAGTGTGAAACCATCCTAAGTCTTTCCTTTGAGGTTGATGTACCATGGTTCAGTGGAGGGAAGTGAGGAGGAATAGCACAGGGCTGGTGGAGGAGTTAGGGCTTAGGATGGAGACCCGAACCTTCTCACCATCAGAGATACCTTCGGGATTAGGGCTATTAAGGGTTCCCAGTCTAGGGAAAGACTAGTGTTCCCTGGTCACGATACCCATAACTGCCATTCCCTCACTAGCATTTCCACTACACCATGACATTATCAGTAGCCATACCATTCTCCTTGAGACATTATGTCTCAGAATGCCTCAGCTGATGCATTTTCTCACCAGATGAGGATCATCTCTGAAGAAGTAACTGGTCTGTGAACAGCTGAAGCAAGTTGTGGGTTACCTGGCGTTGGCTCATGCTCAGGCCATGCCAGAACCAAAGGTTTCTATTCTAGATAGGTTTTCTGGGGAAGCTGTAATGGATGCCCTCCACACCTTCGGGTGGGCTGTCATCTTAATTGTCTGCCGCCAAATTGGATGCTTTGTCTGGGTGTGTGCACGTCACCAAAAGAACCACGCTGACAACCATGTCAAGGTAGAGCTTAATGACAAAGACCTTTATTAAGGGAGGGGTTAACAGTTTTATACGACTTCTTAAAGGGATATTAAAAGGGGTGTTAGTAGGGGTGATTGCATCATATTATGCTGAATCTACATTTTATTCTGAAGACATTCAATTCATATTCTGTGTGTTAGTTAGTTCAATTTAGCCTTGGATTCGTACAGTACATTCAGAACATGCTGATAAGAACTTCTACACTGCTACATCTATCTCAAAACATTATATAAAATCTGAGACATAGGAATTCTAGAGGAAAGTGCAAGAATTCATATAAACATGCTTTTGGAAGGTTTCTGAATGGCTTCAATAAACTTATATACATTATTAACTATTTATTGCCATAACATTGCCCCCTTTGGAGACATTCAAAATCTTACTCTAAATCTTTGCCCTAGGCGGCGGAGGGGGAAAAGGTAGAGGAAAGGGGAGGAGACTTCACCAACATTGAGACTAACTGCAACGTCGGAATCCCTTTGCAGTTGGCCTTAGCCGCACCCTAAACTGTTCCTACTCTATCTTTAAGATGGGTCTCAAGTTCTCGTATTTCTCCAAGGGATCTTGCGGCAATAGCAATGGCATCATTCTCAGGCATATATTTCTCCTTCTTCATCGAGGCCTCTGAGATCTGCATACATTGTTGTCACTGTCTCCTTCATGACGTGAGACATCATCTTCTTGATGCAAGGTATTACACAGCATGAAATTAGAGCCACTATGAATAGAACACAAAGGATTATTAATTATACCTAGTTTGATAAGTGCTTTCTGCCATCCATCCCACCACCCAAACCAAGTGTCCCATGGAACTTTAACACCAGAATTATGAGCTAATTCTTCTGACAGGTCTGTGAGTCCTTTTAGGGCTATGCTCCCATCTACCCTTGGTCAGGATCATGTGGTCTGGCAGGCTTCTACCCCATTTATCTTTGCGTTCTTTTCCCTGGACTTGTCTATATTCACCTTATTAACCATAGCTGTTGTAGATCTCGTGTGGTGTGCATCTGTTTACTATGGTGTCGAAGTCAAACTGATATGTGACCCTTGTAGCTGTGGTACTAACATGACCTCCCGTATGATCTCCCATATTCTCTCCTACATGATTTTCTACCATCTTGTGACCTGCTCCCCCTGCTTTATACTGAGTATGTATATCAGGATTAAGGCGTAAAACAACCATTTTTGGTTTCTGGATCTGGTGCCTTCTTGCAGTGGGATGCGTGGAATCATGTAGGCCTTCCTTCAACCTCCACAGCCGTGGAGGTGACCAGCAGGACTTGGAAATGGCCATCATATCTGGGCTCAAGAGCACGTCTGCTGAATCTTTTGATGAGAACCCAATCTCCTGGCTGGATCTGATGGGTTCCTTCCAAGCTTTGAGGATCTGGGAGAGAGGAAAAAAACTCGAGAATGTATTTTAGTCAAATGCTTTGTTAATTCGGTAACAAACTTAGTCAAACTGTCATACTGTAGGGTCAACTGTTGGGGGGAAATACGACTGTAGTCTGGGGACACTTCCAAACAGAATCTCATAGGGACTTAGCTTGGTTGCACCAGCTGGGGTGTGTCTGACACTGAACAATGCGAGGGGAAGGCTTCCCCATTTCCTGCGCTGTTTTTTTTTTTTTTTTTCCCTATAATACCCCGTTTCCTCTCTCGACCCTTCCTGAATTTTTGGGATGATACGGAGTATGAAGAGCTAATTCTGTCCCCAGGGCCTGCCATATCTCTTTGGTCAGATTGGCGGTGAATGCTGTCCTTTGGTCACTCTCTATGGTTTCTGGGACCCCATATCTGCACACGATCTCTGAGAGGAGTTTCTTTGCAGTGGTTTTAGCAGATTGGTTCTTCACAGGGAAAGCTTCTGGCCATCCAGAGAATATGTCCACAACTACCAGTGCACATTCAAATCCTCCTGAGGATGACATCTGAATGTGGTCAATCTATATGCGTTGGAAAGGGTACAAAGGTCTAGGTGTACACTTCTGTGGAGTTTTCTCTGTTTTTCATGGGTTACACCGGGCACAGACTAGGCATCCTCTGGTGTAATTTGCTGTCATTGTTGAAAAGCCAGGTGCGTAGTAGTACTGTCTCACAAGATTGTGCATCTTCATTTTTGATTGATGGGTGGGGCCATGGGCCCATCTGGCAATCATTGGGTAGAGGGCTCGTGGGAGGCATGGTTTTCCTTTCAGTAGTATCAGATGCTTCTTATCTTGCACAGCTCCATCTTGGATCCATTTTTCCTTCTCTTCATTGGATGCTTGCTTCTGCAGGGTCAGGACCATGTTCTCCCAGGATTGTTCATCCATCGTCTTCTTGTCCAAATCTTCTTCTTGTCCTGAGTATTCTTCTTGTCCTGAGTCTTCTTCTTGTCCTGAGTCTGTCAAGAGATAAAATTTGAAGGGTTCTGTGATAAGTGGCTTCACTTAGCTGCCCTGTCAGTCAAGTCATTCCCCACGGCTTCTCTTGAGGTCCCTCCAGTGTGTGCCTTTACCTTAAGTACCGCGACTTTTTCTGGCATCAGCAAGGACTCTAGCAATTCCTTCACTGCTCTATGGTGGCATATTGGAGTTCCACTGGCTGTAATAAAGTCTCCTTTTTAAAGAAGGACCCCCAGACCTGGGCTTTCTCCCTCCAGGCCAACTTACCATCACTGAGGTAAGTGGATGGGTTTTTTGCTGCTTTGGCTCAGGTGTATGATGAACCTGATAGGGTGTCCTTTACTGAGTCTAATCTCTGCAAACTCAAGCATGGAACACGGGCAGTGGAGGAGTGCTGCTCGGAGATTCGGAGATGGGTGACTGACACCCAGTGAAACAACCTAGCCCTCAGGAGACAGTTCTGCTTGGGTTTGTCAGCTAGACTGTAAGACACCCTGGTTCAGTACACTGCACCTGAGTAATTGGAGGCTGTGATGTCCCTGGGTTGACAAACGCCTGAGGGAGAGACTGAGACCTACTTTGTCTCCTGTTGCTATCCCTGCTTAGGAGACCTTGCATAATGAACCCATGCAGTTGGGGGTAGTAGATTCTCATGTTAAACCTCCTGTGGCTACTGTTCATAAAGTTGGTGGAGCTTGTTTTCTCTGTGGAAAATCTGATCATTTTATTAAGGTTTGTCCACTTTGCTCCAAGACAACCATGCAGTCTCAGAAGCAGCCTACCTCGTGTATTTCGGAAGGAGACGACCAGAGGGTCTCCATTCACACTGTCTGCTAAAGGTGATGGTGGATGGTAAAACGAAGACTGTACCAGTTTTGGTCGATAGCGGTGCAGGGATCAATTTGATGGATTCTTGCTTTGCTCAGGCTCATGGTGTCACGCGCTTAGATGGCGCTGACATTGCTGGATGCTGCTATGTATGTGTTTGTCTTTCAGAGCTGCATGGTTGATAGTTGTGAAGGTCCTGGGCCTCCTGTGTTGTGCTCCAGAACTGCATTCACTATGCGGTTCGGCTGCTGGTTGAGGGGTTAATGTGTGACTCACCTGGACTCCCCTCCCCCTGGCATTTAAGTAGCCTCTCCTTCAAGCAGGTGGTGCTGCAGATAGTTTCACTCTATGCCTGGAAGCCGTCCTGTGCTGACCTGTGTGTTTGTGTTGCTGAAGTCGTTTCCTTTGGAGTTGCTGTATCCCAGTTCTGTGGAAGGAGGTGAGGGGTAATAGCACAGGGCTGGTGGAGGAATTTGAGGGAGAGGCTGAAGGCCCGAACATTCTCACCTTCAGAGATACCTTCGGGATCAGGGCGATTCAGGGTTCCTAGACTAGGGTCAGACTAGTCTTCCCTGGTCACCCTGCCCGTAACTGCCATTCCCTCATCAGCATTCTCACTACACCGTGACACATGGTCTTGCCAGTAGTGCTTTAGTGAGACACATTCTCATCGCCTCGATCGACTCAGTTTCACCTAACCAGAAGTTTCTTTCCCAAGTGGTGCATAATGTGAACTTGAGCATAGGAACTCTCCACCAGGAGGTCCTGTCACCTTTTGGAGAACCTGCCCCATCCCATTGTATTGGGCCTTCCCTGGCTGGAGAAACACAACCTGGTGGTTGACTGGTGGGCCAGAACAGTTGTAAGTTGGGGGGCTTTCTACATGAGTAATTGCCTAGCTACAACTATTTCTACCGTACTGGTTGCACCAACTGTTACCCCCCAACCAGAAATGATTGGGAGTGAACCTGGAAAAGGGGGTCCCAGATTAATGGTGGGTCTAGCCATTGTTCCAGGAAGAGGGGTTGGGGAAGGACGATGCTTCCTACTGTGCACTCCAGGGGAGGGAGTCGTGGACCCCAGGATGACACTACTGCTGTTTCCCATCCCGGATGTGTGCCCTCTAACTGTGATCGTAGATATGTAAATAAACGTGCTGGTCCAGTCCTTAGAGTGCGCTGCTGGGGGTCCTAGTTCTGAGGTTATTGGTTAATTTAGGATATCGGCCATTTACAACCCTGTGTTATACCAACTCGAACTACCCCCAGTGTTGGAAACCTGTAACGTTTTTCATATCTCGTCACTCAGGAAATGTGGACCTTCTCCGGACGTGTCCAGTTTCTTGTCTGCAGGCCTCTCTTAAAAGAGGGGGTTCTGTCACATTCTGTCTAGCGATGATTATCTGCGGTCTATTTTGCGTCTACGGATCAGTAGAAAAAATGCTGCATATGCATGCATTTGCATGCATTTTTGACATACTGTACATCCAATGTTTCCATAAGAAATTTCTTGTCATAAGTCATGCCCAATGGGCGCATCTCATGGGAAAAGTATTTATATACACCCTGTACAGACAAAATCGTGTTGCTTTACTGCTGCAATCAATTTTCAAAATGGATCTGTCAATGGAGTCCTACCATCACAACTTGGATTTGTCTTTACAAATGGCAATATCTTTCGGTTTGTGGAAACAAAAGGAGACGATCGAGATGAAGAAGACGGCGTCGTCGATACTGGCAGCACCCCATTAATGCAATCAGAAAAAGCCATTTGTATATAAATTGCCACTTCAGTGAGGAAGTGAGAAGCTCTAATGCCACCCAATAAAGGTAGCAATCCTTAAAGTCATAATCAACTCTTTAACAAGCCTTTTAATATGACTTAGGATTTGTGCCAGATCAGAACCCCAAACTGCAGACGCTGCGTTTCGGGGTGACAGCCCCTCATCAGTGCAGTGTGAGGGAGTTCTGATCTGGCTGTATGAGAGGCTAAGACAAGGTCTGGGGAACTAGCTTTCTACCTTATGGAGAGGACTCTGCCTGCCGGCATAAGGAGAGGGGTTAGCTGATAAGGAGTTTTATACCAGCAATGTTCCTCTGGGAAATATTGTTTGTATTCGGAGTTATGTGAAAACCCAGAGAAATTTTTTGACTACACGAAAATGACGGAACAGACATTAAATGACTTGTTGTAATGTGTCAGAGACTCCGTCACCAGCCAGGACACACAATTCTGTCGAGCCATTCCTCTAGAGGAATATCTGTTGGTGACACTCAAGTACGTAAATTTTAGTGAAACACATCTGATAGCATTATTGTTATTAAAAACAAATACTGACATGTTGAATTTTGCTTTTGTGTTCTGCAGATTCTTAGCTATTGGAGAGATGTTGTCATCATTGCATTTCCAATTCTGGATTGGAGTTTCCACCCTTTCTGTAATTATCGAAGACACCTGCCATTGTTTATGGGACGTTTTATGTGACATATTCATCCCCTATCCCACAACATTGGCTGGAAATATCTGAAAAATTGAAGATTTGTCAATTTCCCAACTGTTTGGGGCCATGGACGGAAAACACATTTGGATTATCAAACCTGCTGGAACTAGATCTGAGTGTTATAACTACAAGAAATGCTTTTCAATAGTTTTGAGGGCAATTGTAGATGCTGAATGTCGGCTTGTAGCCGTGAACATTGGCTCACATGGACGAGCAAATGACTCTCAGACTTTTAAAGACTCTGCAATGGGACATCGTTTGTATGGAAATTATTTTAATTTACCATCGGCAAGACCTCTTTCAAATACTGCATGACCACCAATGCCACTTGTTTTGGTTGGGGATGAGGCATTTCAAATGTGTGCAAACCTCATTAAACCATACTCCAGTCGTGACTTGACTCAAACAAAAATATTCTTCAACTACCGACTCATAAAGGCACAAAGTACTGTATAGTGTGCCTTTGGCTTGACGACATCAAAATGGCGAATTTTTAAGAACAACCATAGATCTTAAAACAGAGACAATTGATGAAGTCGCCAAAGTGTGTGTTATTCTCCACAATTTCTTACTATCGAAAGAGCAACACCATATTGATTTTGATAAACTTTTGGAAACCATATTGCAGGATTGCCAACCTCAGCCTCTGGGACAACGCTTCAAGTAGCACAAATGAGGGATCAGTTGGCTACTTATTTTGTATCAGACAATGGTCGAGTGTCATGGCAGGAGCAAATGGTGTAATCCAGTGTGTCGAGAAATTCAGTTGAAGCCTTGCAAGTTCATGTATCATTAATGTTTATAAAGTTTAAGAATGTTAACCCACCACCTACTTCTATGTCACTATTTTGTGTGAGAATCAATAAAGCTTTGGGTCTGTCATTCCACTTCTTCCTTCTTCCAAAATGTTGTTCTGCTAATGTAGTAGACTATCCATTTAGTTAATGTTGCATACCCCAATTGTCTATTGTGTCTGTCCATGAAAAAAAGCTTCAGGCCTGTGTTTTCAATTCCTAATTCCTTCCCAATGTTACCTAAGGAATTTAAAACTGTTTTTGCTTACATTGTACTGTTGTTGTTTAATGTTGGATTACACCCTCTAGACTTGGTTACATATTGCATTCCCCTTGTACCCTTTTGTCCCAACTTCTGTTTGATCCAGGAAATGTATTGGATTGCATCTGTGCAGTCCAGGAACAATTTTTTTAATCCAATGGCGAAGATTAGCTATTATATCATATTTTTTTTCCCTTCCTCTGAATTAACAATGTGGGATACAGAAGTCAATTGACTTCCTTCAAATAAATATGTTCAAGTATTACCACACCTATGTTGTCATTGATTCATTTCACAGGTATATTTCTTGTAATAATGATTGTTGGGGTTTATACTAGCTTGTTCATACAACTTTAGGGCTGATTAACTTCATGGGTTGTTGAACGGAAATCATGCATATTTGGTGTAAAGCATTAGTATTGCCCTAGGGTTCTAACCATCAATACCTTGGCATTACTAACCAGATGCACATAAGATGCACCTTTGTCATACCTCAACACCTCAAGTTACCCACCACTGTTAATACAACTGTCAATAAAAATGTTAACATTACAATACACACATATTTGTGTGTTGACAGAAATACATAATACAAACACAGGGATTGTGCAAACAAATTAATCATTTTATTTAAAAAAAAACAGAAATTAATTACAACGTGGTGAAGATGGTGGGTGAATGTGGTGGGGAAACATTTGTGACCTGGGGTAGTGATTCTGGGATACAGGTGGATAACTAGGGGAGGAAGGTGCTCCAGTGGAAGGTGTCATGAAATGAATGATTTGCATACAGATGGGGGTGTCACTATTTCTGTCATGGGGCTACATAAAGAAGTGGATGATATATTGGGAGTTGACAATTAGTTGGGAGTTGATGATAACTTGGGAGTTGACAGTAATTTGGGAGTTCACAATATGTTGGGAGGTGACAATACTTTGGAAGGAAAAGACACGTTGAAAGGTAAAGAGACATTTGTAAACAATAGGGTCAGAGGAGATGGACAAGGCATTTTTGGTAGTCTTGTCTTCCTTACTAACTTCTTTCCCTTTTCTACTGAGGGCTGATGTGGCAGAGATTCTGGATGGGATGCCTGTTTTTTAATGGGACGCTCAACGCTGTTTTTTGGGTGCCGACTGAGGTAGAGGCATGGCCTCTTTCTGTTTCTTGGCCTTTGTCTGATGTGGGGATGTCACACTGTCCAGCGAGGTGGAAGCAGTCTGCTGCGGGGTGCCACACTGTGCAGCATGGTGGAGGCAGTCTGCTGCAGGGGTGCCACACTGTGCAGTGGGGTGTCTGCTGCGAGGGTGTGCAGTCTGCTGCGGGGGTGTCATGCTGTGCAGCGGGGGTACCGCATACTGACTATGGCTTGCCGTGTGGAATGGGGGTGCCACACTGTGTAGTGTGGTGGAGGCAGTCTGCATCAGGGGTGCTGTCATTTGCAGCATGGGTACTGCATAAGGACTGTGGCTTGCTGTCTGGAACAGGGGTGGTGCAGTCTGCAGCGGGGTTGCTGCAGTGTGCAGTGGGGGAGCCGCATAGTGACTGTGGCCCGTCATGTGGAGCGGGGGTGCTGCAGTATGCAATGGAGATGCTGTTGTCTTCTGCCACTGCTGCTGAGCTGCCCGTTGATGCTGTGTAGCTGATGAAGAGCCCACCTGCTAGTAAGTTCTTGACTGCTGTTGAAAGTAGTGTTGTAACTGCTACAAGACCTCGTTATAAGCAGCCTAACAGGCATTCATCACATGAAGCTGGAGGCGTAGCATAAAGTTTTCTGCCATTTCCTGTTCTATTGCAGAAAAATGGTGTGCTGGTCTCTCAAGGTCGGCTTCCAGGTGGTCAAAGCGAACTTGTGACTTCATGAAAACAAGTGGCCATGTTTCTGAAGCCACTCTCCACTCTGTCTTCAAGCCCCTTAATCGCTTCCTGAAACACCCGACATAAATGTAAAAACTCGGGCATGACTGACCTATCCCAGGACCTCTGCCACTGTCAACAAGACCCAACAAAAGCAGTGGCAGAGAGCTGAGAAAGTGGAAATCCTGGTCGAAAGGTCACCTGCTCCCCAGTCTGTGATGCCTGAGAGGATGCACCTGATGCACCCACAGGGATCGGGGAACTCAGGACCTGGCTCTACTGTCTCTGTGGTGTCAAAGTGTCGTTGCCCAGTCCCATTGTCCCAGATGCAGCAATAAAAAGGGGTATTTACAAAGGAGATGAAAGAGTTTTTCGTGACGCCACTCCATAGTATGTGGTCAGGGTGACCACCGCTGCCATATTCCTGCTTTGAGAAGATGATGAAGGGCAGCGTAGATGGTAAGCTCTCCATGGGTAGGGCTGGGTGTCCCCAGAGTAAGGTGTAGTGGGGGCTGCCTGCTCTGGATACTGCACCGCCTCTTCTCCTGCAGCTTCTCAAGCAAGAATGCAGGAATAACAAGGCAGCTCTGCAGGTGGGGGTTATACTGCAGTTTAGCAATAAACAGTCTCAGGCACTTTTGAGCTGACCGGGTACTTTACTTTCCATTGTTTTTAAAAGCAAGTTATGGCACAGTTCACAGTCAAAGTTCTTACACTTTACCAGGGACGCAGGTTCTACTGCAGCTCAGACGGTTCCTGTGCGTCACTTCCCTCAAGATACCTTTCAAGCACTGCTTGTTTCTCTCTCTGTCCTCACTCGCGAGTTTGGTCTGGCCATCACAGGCTCTTTAGTGATGCTTCCTTCTGCTTTAGGGTCACTAGCCCTAGTACGATGGCTGTGTTCCTACTCTGTGGCGATAGGTAGGTCGCGGGTCATAGAGTCCCTGTCCCATGTCGGGCTGTCTCGTGATTAGGGTCGTAAAGTCTCCCCAGTCAACTCTACAGAGTCGGCTCTCTGGTTGTCCTGACCTAGCTGTCCAGTGACCCAAGTGTTATTTGGGCTCACCAGGCTCCTTCTGCCTCCCGGTTGTCAGCTCTGGGTCGTCCGGTCAGCTATATTAGTGACGACTGCCGGGCCCGGTTTTCTCCCACTATTCTTTAGTGTTCAGCTGTGGGGTGTGTCTGCTTGTGGTGCTTCTTTCCTTGCCTTTCTCTCTACGGCAAGCTCCCTCCTGGGTGTCCTGCCCCCAGGGAACTGCTGCCTCCAGGGAACCTCTCACCCTGGGAATCAACTCCTCCAACTTAGTGTTCCAGTGTTTTCAATACTGTTCCTCCATCCACTTGTCCGGGTTCTATCTCTCTCTCCACCCACACTCCTCTAAACTCCCGCCACCCCTTGCCCTGCATACAGTCAGTGGCTTAGGATTGGAGTGTGTCGGTGTGTGGATGTTTTAAGTCAACTGTCTTACCTCGTCTGGCTGCAGTTCACACTGTGGTCACCCTAGTTGCAGGGGCGCCACATTTCCCAGGAGCAAAACCTCAGCGCGCCTGTGCGCTGGTGGTACTAGATGCACAGTTCAATTTCTATCCATTAAACAATAACATTACAAGATTGTTTTTTCTTCCCTTCCGGGAGGTGCTAGCTTGAACGTTGCTTAACAAAAACTTTCCTATCTTATAAAAAAAATGGAAAATAGTGCCATAGTTCAAAATGTTCAAGAATTCACATGAGTCCAGGTCTCAAAAGCATTCACAGTTCAATGCACTTCACAGCAGTGCCTCTAAGTGCAAGTTACTCGTAATGTAAGTTACTCTATAACACTTTCTTATAAAACCAATAGAGAGTACACGGTGTACTCAACTATACACATTCAAGTCCGAATTACGCATTGTCCATAATCACAAAGTTCTTTTGCATAAAGGGGGTAAGATCACACTTATTCAGGGTAAAGATGGAACAATAAGGGAAACATCTCAATTCACACTTACAGTTCTGTAGTTCTGTTGTGAAGTTACCAGGTTTACTCCATCTTCTCTTTCTTCCAGGGAACATCCACTGCCGAGCGCAGGACACAGTCACTACTGGTGCTGAAAATTCTGGCCATCTTTGTATGGTGTCTGAGTCTCTTGGGTGCAGGTTGGTGTCCTTACTGGGGTCATTGCTGCTGTTGCTCGGCTCTCCTCACAGGCTGTAGTAGCTGCTGTAGACTCCGGGTGCTCTGAGCCGATGCAGTTGTTGTTGATACCCTCCGAGGTATTTTCTTGACAAAGCATATGGGCCCCGCTTTCCAGGTTGTTGTACAAAAGACAACTATTCACTAATGCACAAGTCCCTTCCCAAGTGAACTTCTGGTAAGTGTGACTCCACATCCCTCCGGGATACAAAAGTCTCTTGGAGCACACCTGGCACTTGAATGAAGCCAGAGCCCAGTTTTTGCTTAAAGGCCACGATCTTCCTCTGATGCATGGTAGGTCTCAAATGGATGGGTCTTTTTTTTCCGCAGCCTGTGCCTCTATTGTTCTGGCCACTCTCGCCTGGCTCTGAACCCTCCGCTCGGCCTCTTCAGTCTCCCACTGAGCAAGACACCGCCAGCCCTCGCCTTTCCTGGGAAGCCAATCAGATCCGCTCCGGCATTCTCCCACCAGCAGCGGTATACTTCTCCTCTAACTTCCTGAGTTAGCGGCGCTGGGATAAACGGTTCTGGCAAGCCTGGGTACCTCTCTTCCAGGGCCCTGAATGGATCTTCTCCTCTAACTGGGCCTGCACCTTCTCTTGCGGACCGGGTTACTAGACCACGGCCACCCGTCCAGGTGCCACCCTCCCTCTCCTGCAGGGAAACTTGCTCCTCTCCACGCCCTAGTTCCTCCACAGCTCCTGGCTACTGCGGGCTCAACATGATCAAACGTAGGATCCCTTTCCAGGTCTCCATGGCCGGGTTCTCGCCAGTTTCCGCCAGAGAGTCACCATGTAGCTCCCTCGGGTTGCACGTTCCTTCCTTCTTTGCTCTCCTTCTCTGGGCTTCGACGATCCTTTCTCTGCTGCCAGCTGACCCACCCCTAGGCGGAGTCTCATTCTCTTGACTGGCAGTGCGCTCCACCGAAGCGAAGGGTAGCAGGGGCTGGATCTTCTTTACCCGCTCTTCTCCAACCTGGCCCATAACAAGGGGCTCCGGCATGCCTCATAGCCAACAAATGGCGTCAGTCTTTTTGAGCCACCATTACTGAGGCTCTGTTCACAAAGTCCATTATACAGTTCTGTAGGCACACAAGACAAAAAAGTAGAGAAACATCATGGACTCACATTATAAGCAACTCAAGGGCTATGTTGTATATCTGAGAACGGAGTACATTAGCTACATCCCTCAGTGTAAAGTAACACGATCCACCAAAAATTGCTAGTGCATATATTTATTATAAATTAAGTGAATCAGTAAAAACTGAGGACAATATAAAACCAAGGGTGGTTACAGAAGGGTGAACTGGTCACAGACCCCCTTAACAAGGATGCAGCTCAGAGGAAAACATACAATTGATCTGGCAGAACATGGTACAATAAAGTATACATAGATAAGGTAAAAACATGTTCAGCACCTATGTCAGAGCCCTAGAACTCACCCATGCAAGGGGGTTATGACACGTGTTCAGGGGCTACCCCGACACGTGTTTCCAACAAGTCTTCTTCAGGGGGTTTATATTGTCCTCAGTTTTTACTGATTCACTTAATTTATAATAAATATATGCACTAGCAATTTTTGGTGGATCGTGTTACTTTACACTGAGGGATGTAGCTAATGTACTCCGTTCTCAGATATACAACTGTAGGCACACAAGGCCCAGTTTTATCAAGCCGGTAATCCTGTTCGTGACGCCAAGTTGAGAAACCCACAGGGTCCAGGGTACTCAGGACCAGGCTCTTCTGTCTCTGGGGTGTCAAGGTGCTGTTGCCCATTCCCATTGTCCCAGATGCAGCAATAAAAAGGGATATGTACAAGGGAAGTGAAAGAGTTTTTCGTGATGCCACCTGTAGTATGTGGTCAGGGTGACCACCGCTGCCGTATTCCTGCTGGGAGACGATGATGAGGGGCAGCGTAGATGGTAAGCCCTCCATGGGTAGGGCTCGGTGTCCTCAGGGGCTGGTGTAGTGGGGGCTGCGTACTCTGGATGCTGCACCGGCTCTGTCCTCGCTCACTGGTTCGGTCTGGCTATCACGGGCTCTTTAGTGATTCTTCCCTCTGCTCTTGCCTCTGCTTTAGGGTCACTAGCCCTAGTACGATGGCTGTGTTCCTACCCCGTGGCGGTAGGTAGGTCGCTGGTCATAGAGTCCCCATACCACGGCGGGTAGTCTTGTGATTAGGGTCGTAAAGTCTCCCCAGTCACCTCTAAAGAGCTGGCCTCTCTGGTTGTCCTGGCCTAGCCGTCCAGTGACCCAGATGTAATTTGGGCTCACCAGGCTCCTTCTGCCTCCTGGTTGTCAGCTCTGGGTTCTCCGGCCAGCTATATTAGTGACGACTGCCGGGCCCGTTGTTCTCCCACTATTCTTTAGTGTTCAGCTGTGGGGTGTGACTGCTAGTGGTTCTTCTTCCCTTGCCTTTATCTCTAGGGTGAGCTCCCTCCTGGGTGTCCTGCCTCCAGGGAACTTCTGCCTCCAGAGAACCTCTCCTCCTGGGAATCAACTCCTCCTCTAGTGCTTTTAATACTGTTCCTCCACCCACTTTTCCAGGTTCTACCCCTCTCTCCAACCACACTCCTTTAAACGTCCGCCACCCCTTGCCCTACATAGAGTCAGTGGCTTAGGATCGGAGTGTGTCGATGTGTGGATGTTTTAAGTCAATCAACTTACCTCGTCTGGCTGCAGTTCACCCTGTGGCCACCCTGGTCACAGGGGTGCCACACACCCTTCGCTAGTGAATGTATAGAACATACCGTACTGCTAGGTAGCTGGCTGATGAGGGGCCAATCCAAGAGAGAATGATGCAGGCTCCAAGGTTCTGCTGCAGGTTCTGTGGGTCATAAAAAACAAAAAATGAATATATTGTTACTACTTTTCAGACCTGCAGGTGTAAAAACATGACACATGGGCATGCATACTGTTTGTTAATACAATAGTCAGATACTCTGGTTTGGCGAGCAAACACAGGCCAGAGGAGCACCATCAAGTGGTGATGTATATATTTGCTCAGCTGTGGAGCAGTGCCACTTTGACCCGCATCTCCTCTTTGATGTTCTTCTTGAAGCGATCCCTCATGGAACACCAACGTACCTTTATAACACAGATGAGTCCTGCACACAGAGAACAGGTCTGTAGGAACCTGTTCACACCGCCAGCATAATTGGAAACAAAAAGCTATTGCGACAAAAAACAACAGCACACTGCAGTAAAAATATTAAAATGCAAGTGCAGTAAAAAAATGGTATAACAAATACAGGGTACTTAGTTAATCCGTTTTTTTGCGCAGAAAAACTTTTTTTAAGCCACGTCACTATCTTCAAAGTGTACCCATCTCAGACGCGGTCCTAACTGTTGTATTAAAAACCTGACTGGTGTGAATACTTACCAGTAAACAGGAGCCAGCATGACCGGTGTCTGAAGTGGAATGAAGGCGACGGGGCTCTATGTGTGCAGGGCCCAGAGAGGGGCGGGAACTCCATCTCTTGCATGGCAAGAGGCAATTAATTATAACACAGATGAGTCCTGCACACAGAGAACAGGTCTGTAGGAACCTGTTCACACCGCCAGCATAATTGGAAACAAAAAGCTATTGCGACAAAAAACAACAGTATACTGCAGTAAAAATATTAAAATGCAAGTGCAGTATAAAAATGGTATAACAAATACAGGGTACTTAGTTAATCCGTTTTTTTGCGCAGAAAAAGTTTTTTTTAAGCCACGCCACTATCTTCAAAGTGTACCCATCTCAGACGCGGTCCTAACTGTTGTATTAAAAACCTGACTGGTGTGAATACTTACCAGTAAACAGGAGCCAGCATGACGGGTGTCTGAAGTGGAATGAAGGCGACGGGGCTCTATGTGTGCAGGGCCCAGAGAGGCGGGAACTCCATCTCTTGCATGGCAAGAGGCAATTAATTATAACACAGATGAGTCCTGCACACAGAGAACAAGTCTGTAAGAACATGTTCACACCGCCAGCATAATTGGAAACAAAAAGCTATTGCGACAAAAAACAACAGTACACTGCAGTAAAAATATTAAAATGCAAGTGCAGTATAAAAATGGTATAACAAATACAGGGTACTTAGTTAATCCGTTTTTTTGCGCAGAAAAACTTTTTTTAAGCCACGTCACTATCTTCAAAGTGTACCCATCTCAGACGCGGTCCTAACTGTTGTATTAAAAACCTGACTGGTGTGAATACTTACCAGTAAACAGGAGCCAGCATGACCTGTGTCTGAAGTGGAATGAAGGCGACGGGGCTCTATGTGTGCAGGGCCCAGAGAGGGGCGGGAACTCCATCTCTTGCCTGGCAAGAGGCAATTAATTATAACACAAATGAGTCCTGCACACAGAGAACAGGTCTGTAGGAACCTGTTCACACCGCCAGCATAATTGGAAACAAAAAGCTATTGCGACAAAAAACAACAGTACACTGCAGTAAAAATATTAAAATGCAAGTGCAGTATAAAAATGGTATAACAAATACAGGGTACTTAGTTAATCCGTTTTTTTGCGCAGAAAAACTTTTTTTAAGCCACGTCACTATCTTCAAAGTGTACCCATCTCAGACGCGGTCCTAACTGTTTGTATTAAAAACCTGACTGGTGTGAATACCGTATATACTCGCGTATAAGCCGAGTTTTTCAGCCCAAAAATTGGGCTGAAAAGTCCCCCCCTCGGCTTATACGCGAGTCATACGCCCCCCCTCAAAGTTTGGCGCCCCCACCTCAGTTTCTGGGCCCCCCCGCATGCAGCGCTGCACATATACATTACGTGTCTAGCAGCTGTTACCCTCCGGTGGCAGATCGCGGCTCCCGGCTCCGGGCTCCATCTTCCTCTCTGTCTTCCTGGTTGTCATGTGACCGGCGCGATGACGTCATCGCGCCGGTCACAAAGCAGGAAGACAGCGAGGAAGATGGAGCCCGGAGCCGGGAGCCGCGATCTGCCACCGGAGGGTAACAGCTGCTAGACACGTAATGTATATGTGCAGCGCTGCATGCGGGGGGGCCCAGAAACTGAGGTGGGGGCGCCAAATTATGAGGGGGGCCCTGCTGGGGCCCTGTATACTACCACTGGGGCTATATACTACCACTGGGGCTATATACTACCACTGGGGCTATATACTACCACTGGGGCTGTATATATACTACCACTGGGGCTATATACTACCACTGGGGCTGTATACTACTACTGGGGCTATATACTACCACTGGGGCTATATACTACCACTGGGGCTATATACTACCACTGGGGCTGTATGTATACTACCACTGGGGCTATATACTACCACTGGGGCTGTATACTACCACTGGGGCTATATACTACCACTGGGGCTGTATACTACCACTGGGGCTGTATATATACTACCACTGGGGCTATATACTACCACTGGGGCTGTATACTACTACTGGGGCTATATACTACCACTGGGGCTATATACTACCACTGGGGCTATATACTACCACTGGGGCTGTATATATACTACCACTGGGGCTATATACTACCACTGGGGCTGTATATACTACTGGGGCTGCGTGTATACTACCACTGGGGCTGCTGCTGTATACTACCACTGGGGCTGCTGCTGTATACTACCACTGGGGCTGCTGCTGTATACTACCACTGGGGCTGCTGTATATACCTCTGGGGATGCTGTATACTACCACTGGGGCTGCTGCTGTATATACCACTGGGGCTGCTGCTGTAACACTGCTGGGGCCTGTATATACCACTGGGGAGGCTGCTGTATACCACACTGCTGGGGGCTGTATACCTGTGCTGGGGTCCACCCTCGGCTTATACACGAGTCAATAAATTTTCCCAGGTTTTGGGGGCAAAAGTAGGGGGGTCGGCTTATACACGGGTCGGCTTATACACGAGTATATACGGTACTTACCAGTAAACAGGAGCCAGCATGACCGGTGTCTGAAGTGGAATGAAGGCGACGGGGCTCTATGTGTGCAGGGCCCAGAGAGGGGCAGGAACTCCATCTCTTGCATGGCAAGAGGCAATTAATTATAACACAGATGAGTCCTGCACACAGAGAACAGGTCTGTAGGAACCTGTTCACACCGCCAGCATAATTGGAAACAAAAAGCTATTGCGACAAAAAACAACAGTACACTGCAGTAAAAATATTAAAATGCAAGTGCAGTATAAAAATGGTATAACAAATACAGGGTACTTAGTTAATCCGTTTTTTTGCGCAGAAAAAGTTTTTTTAAGCCACGCCACTATCTTCAAAGTGTACCCATCTCAGACGCGGTCCTAACTGTTGTATTAAAAACCTGACTGGTGTGAATACTTACCAGTAAACAGGAGCCAGCATGACCGGTGTCTGAAGTGGAATGAAGGCGACGGGGCTCTATGTGTGCAGGGCCCAGAGAGGCGGGAACTCCATCTCTTGCATGGCAAGAGGCAATTAATTATAACACAGATGAGTCCTGCACACAGAGAACAGGTCTGTAGGAACCTGTTCACACCGCCAGCATAATTGGAAACAAAAAGCTATTGCGACAAAAAACAACAGTACACTGCAGTAAAAATATTAAAATGCAAGTGCAGTATAAAATGGTATAACAAATACAGGGTACTTAGTTAATCCGTTTTTTTTGCGCAGAAAAACTTTTTTTAAGCCACGTCACTATCTTCAAAGTGTACCCATCTCAGACGCGGTCCTAACTGTTGTATTAAAAACCTGACTGGTGTGAATACTTACCAGTAAACAGGAGCCAGCATGACCGGTGTCTGAAGTGGAATGAAGGCGACGGGGCTCTATGTGTGCAGGGCTCCTGTTTACTGGTAAGTATTCACACCAGTCAGGTTTTTAATACAACAGTTAGGACCGCGTCTGAGATGGGTACACTTTAATATTTTTACTGCAGTGTACTGTTGTTTTTTGTCGCAATAGCTTTTTGTTTCCAATTATCCTGGCGGTGTGAACAGGTTCCTACAGACCTGTTCTCTGTGTGCAGGACTCATCTGTGTTATAATTAATTGCCTCTTGCCTTGCAAGAGATGGAGTTCCCACCCCTCTCTGGGCCCTGCACACATAGAGCCCCGTCGCCTTCATTCCACTTCAGACACCGGTCATGCTGGCTCCTGTTTACTGGTAAGTATTCACACCAGTCAGGTTTTTAATACAACAGTTAGGACCGCGTCTGAGATGGGTACACTTTGAAGATAGTGACGTGGCTTAAAAAAACTTTTTCTGCGCAAAAAAACGGATTAACTAAGTACCCTGTATTTGTTATACCATTTTTATACTGCACTTGCATTTTAATATTTTTACTGCAGTGTACTGTTGTTTTTTGTCGCAATAGCTTTTTGTTTCCAACCAACGTACCTTTAGTTTATTGCCTGTGAAAGAAACCAAAAAAAGTGAAGAACTAACGAAAAATGTACATGTTCACTGCATCTGAAAAGCAGATGGCAATACTTACCAAAGTACTTCCTGGTCTTTGGAGTGGCTTTGTCTCAATCATCCATCAGCAATTTGGCCACTTCATCCCAGAGCCGTTGAGTGAAGCCGGAGTCAGAATGTTGATGATCGCAAAGGTCCCATAATGCTACGTTCTTGAATGAGTGCAATCAGCATCTCACCATCTATATACATAGTGCCTCCTTCACGTTGTGGATGGAAGAAAAAAGCAATCAAAAATTAACATTACAGATTTAAAAATCTGTTAAATAAGAAAACATTACAACTATGAAAATGGAAAGACTACATACATCACATGTGTCGTCAACATGAACGGGAGCCCAACGACCCTGGGAAGATTCATGTATACATGACTGCTCCTGCTCTTCCTCACTTAAAGTGTCCTGTAAAGATAGTATATTAGTTTAGTACATATGTCACATTCACAGTCAATATATACCAAGCAGTATTGCAGAGATAATTTTCTTCAACACTTTCTTCACTTGAGGACATATTACATCAGAGGAGCAGGCGTTGCTGACAGTGCGCTCTGCTAAAGCGCAGTTCCTGGGACTTCCTGTGTGTCTGCATCCATGTTAAATATCGGGTTACTATGGAGTAGCGTTTGCTCGCTGCGCCCGATGTTAACGCTGGCCGTTACTGCAGGCTTGACTCTGCAGTAACGGCATCCATCTAACTTAAGTGCCCTGCTAAGTGTGACCCTAGCCTTAGACACATAAACAGTACATACTGCATCATGAGACAAACAGACACGGAAACAGAGTACAGGCTACAGAACAAGACAGACATAGTATAGGCTGCAGAATCAAGCAGTCAACCACACTGAGTAGAAGCTTCAAAATCACAGAAAGATAGTACAAACTGCACAATGAGACAAACAGACCCAGAGACCAGGGCCAGTGTCAGCAAACGGCACACCCGGGCAAGAGCCGGAACCATGAAGTGCCTGTGGGCCCACACTGTCTGCCGCAGGACAGCATCCCCTGCCCTGTATCCTCTGATGGCTGTAGGCCCCTAGGTGGTGTGTATGTGCCCCTGACAGTGGGCCCCAGGGAGCCCCCTGTGTGCTACAGCTCCCCTTTCCCCCATTCTCCATCCTAACCTGTGTGGCAGACACAATATCACAGTGCCCTTCTGTACTGAGCTGGCAACAGAACTCTTTGATCTCTGATCTCCTGTAGGAAGTGCAGGAGGTGCAGGAGATCATAGAGTTTTGCTCCCGACTCATTGCAGGTGGGTATTGTGTTATCACGTCTGCCCCACAAGTTAGAAGGGAGAGTGGGGAGTAGGGCCACAGCACACAGGGGGCCCCATGTGAAAAACAAATACACAGCACCCAGAGACCCACAGCAGAGGGGACACCAGTGCTCTGCAGAGTATGTCCAGTGCTCTGCTGTGTGTCCAGTGGTCTGCTGTCTTCAGTGCTCTGGAGTGTGTCCAGAGCTCTGCTGTGTGTCCAGTGGTCTGCGCAGTATGTCCAGTGCTCTGCACAGTCTGTCATGTCCAGTACTCTGCTGTGTCCAGTGCTCTGCAGTGTGTCCAATGCTCTGCTATGTATCCAGTGCTCTGCACAGTATGTCTGGTGCTCTGCAGTGTGTCCAGTGCACTGCTGTGTCCAGTGCTCTGCAGTGTGTCCATGGCTTTGCTGTTTGTCCAGTGCTCTGCTGTGAGGCCAGTGCTCTGCACAGTATGTTCAGTGCTCTGTCGTGTCGAGTGCGCTGCTGTGTGTCCAGTGCTCTGCTGTGTGTGCAGTGCTCTGTACAGTATGCCCAGTGCTCTGCAGTGTTTCCAGTGCTCTGCAGTGTGTCCAGGGCTCTGCTGTATGTCCAGGGCTCTGGAGTGTGTCCAGTGCTCGGCACAGTATGTCCAGTGCTCTGCAGATGTATGGTGCTCTGCAGTGTGTCTGGTGCTCTGCAGTGTGTCCAGTGCTCTGCACAGTATGTCCAGTGCTCTGCAGTATGTCCAGTGCTCTACAGTGTGTCCGTAGTTCTGCTGTGTGTCCAGTGCTCTGCTGTGTGTCTGTAGTTCTGCTGTGTGTCCAGTGCTCTGCTGTGTGTCTGGTGCTCTGCAGTGTGTCCTGTGCTCTGCAGTGTGTTCAGTGCTCTGCACAGTATGTCCAGTGCTCTGCAGTATGTCCAGTGCTCTACAGTGTGTCCGCAGTTCTGCTGTATGTCCAGTGCTCTGCTGTGTGTTCGTAGTTCTGCTGTGTGTCCAGTGCTCTGCTGTATGTCTGGTGCTCTGCAGTGTTTCCTGTGCTCTGCGCAGTATGTCCAGTACTCTGCAGTATGTCCACGGCTCTGGAGTGCGTCCAGTGCTCGGCACAGTATGTCCAGTGCTCTGCAGATGTCTGGTGCTCTGCAGTGTGTCCGGTGCTCTGCAGTGTGTCTGGTGCTCTGATGTGTGTCCAGTGCTCTGCTGTGGGTCTGGTACTCTGCAGTGTGTGCAGTGCTCTGCAGAGTATGTCCAGTGCTCTGCAGTATGTCCAGTGCTCTACAGTGTGTCTGTAGTTCTGCTGTGTGTCCAGTGCTCTGCTGTGTGTCTGGTGCTCTGCAGTGTGTCCTGTGCTCTGCACAGTATGTCCAGTGCTCTGCAGTATATCCAGTGCTCTACAGTGTGTCCGGTGCTTTGGAGTGTGTCTGGTGCTCTGCAGAGTGTGTCTGGTGCTCTGCAGAGTGTGTCTGGTGCTCTGCAGAAGGTGTCTGGTGCTCTGCAGAGGGTGTCTGGTGCTCTGCAGAGTGTGTCTGGTGCTCTGCTGTGTGTGTCTGGTGATCTGCCGTGTGTCCGGTGCTTTGCAGATTGTGTCCGGTGCACTGCAGAGTGTGTCTAGTGCTCTGCAGAGTATGTCCGGTGCTCTGGTGAGTGTGTCCAGCACTCTGAAAATTGTGTCGAGCTCTCTACAGATTGTGTCCTGTGCTCTGCAGAGTGTGTCCAGTGCTCTGGAGTGTGTCCAGTGGTCTGCAGATTATGTGCAGTGCCCTGCAGAGTATGTCCAGTGCCCTGCAGAGTATGTCCAGTGCTCTGCAGAGCATGTCAAGTGCTCTGAATAGTATGTCTTATGCTCTGTAGATTATGTCCAGTGTTTTGAAGATCATGTCTAGTGCCCACTGGTCTGCAGATTGTGTGCCCACTGCTTTGCAGATCATGTAATGTATCCAGTACTCAGCTATTCTGCTGCAATTGTGTGCATGTGATGGGCAGGGGCTGCAGAGCATTGCATCCCACCCCACCAGCCCTGCTCTGTGCATTGACTGCTGAATTGTGCTGAGCACAGGTGTAGACTGGAGGTCTCTTCTGCTGTCATTGGGCTCTGTTGTCTGTGCTCTGCCATCCAGTGTACTTTGCTGTCACTGCAACAGAAAAATGGCTGTGTCAATGTGCATTTTTTTTCGCTGCGGATAAGGTGTGTTTTTGTTTTAATTTCTGTTCCAGACTCTACCAAATTAATGTTTATGGGTGAGAGGGAGCTAGAGAGAGAAAAAGAAAGCAAGCTAATGCACAGAAAGGAAGGAGATGAGGAAGAGAGACAGTGTACAAGGGGGAGACAGACACAGAGAGGGAAACTAGCGCACATAGGGGAGAGACATCATACAGGGGAGAAACAGCGCACAAGGGGAGACAGGTACAGAGTGGGGCAAACACAGTACACAGTAGAGACAGGCACAGAGAGATGAGACAACACACATGGAGAGAGACATCATACAGGGGAGAGACAGATGCAGGGGAGAGGCACAGCGCACAGGAGGGAGACAGGCACAGGGCGAGGAGACACAGTGCAGAGGTGAAGAGAGGCTCAGAAAGGGATTATATGTATCACAGCTCACAGTATGTATATATATATATATACTGTATACATATATGCAACCAGTATGTGTTAAAGGGGCCCACTGACACTCTTTAGCCCAGGGCCCCAAAGAGACCTGGAGCCAGCCCTGACAGAGACACAGAGTACAGGATGCAGAATCACACAAACAGACAGACAGACATCAAGCTTCTATACTTACATCCAGTATCCAAACAGTGCTCCTCAATGTCCATGCAGATGTGCATGCATACCCATGCGTCGTTTTAACGCACTGAGACGCATCCACATTTGGGAGCTCAAAAATTGTAACACGTTGCATTCGGCAGCCACCTGGAAATGATGCACAGAGACAGTTGTGCATACAAACTGATGGCAACGCATCTCCCTATGTACACATTGTTAAGTATGGGGACACATGATGGATCTGCATGCCTGGAGATTAGGACGGATGCATGTGCAACACACACAAACGCCAGTGTAAAACAACCCTAAGTGGTGATACAAATAGTATGGCAAGGGACTGAATCACTGTGGCCACTGATAAAATATAGATTGCTATAGTATCAGTTCTGGATTACTAGGGAAAAGAGAAGGCAAACATATTTTTTTTTGGTAATCATTACAACTATTCTTTCCAAAGTGTTGAAACTTAGATAACCTCTTTATTGAACATTTGACCTAAATCTGCCCTTTAAAGACTCATAGTTCTTGACCCAGCAAAATTAAACTTCAAAGCGCTCTCTTCAGCAGACCTCAGAAAACAATTACCCTGGTAGCTTTATCTGTACAATGTAGCAGCTGGAAGTCTGTGTGTCTTCACTGTCACTTATTTGTCCACATGATAGGTTATTACTTTTCAGTTGCATTAATGTGAAGTTCCACAATAAACCATACTACAAGAAATTACATTACAAGCAGTTCTCATATATGAAGCCTGTAATTTGTTAACAGCATCAATCATAGGGAACTCATAAATATCACTGGCCCGCTCAGTTTACATGGGTGATTTTGTAATAGCTTTTGGCAGAGCAATTGAAACATTCTATAGAATACATGCACACATTTACATATATACGGTATATATATATATATATATATATATATATATATATATACATTTATAGAAACACACTAGGGCGAACACCTTGGTGAGCACCCTCACAAAAGCGAGCTCCTGTATACAAATACAAAAAAAAACACATGAAAAGATGTTTGCCTTTTTCCTTTTTTCTTATTGTGTTAGGGGTACTTCACACACAACAATATCGCTAGCGACATCGCTGCAACATCACAGGTTTTGTGACGTAACAGCGACCTCGCCAGCGACCTCGCTACGTGTGACACGTAGCAGTGATCAAGCCCCCGCTGTAAGATGGCTGATCGTTACAAATCATTGTGGACCATTTTTAGGTCATCGCGCTCCCGCTGGGCAGCATGCATCGCTGTGTTTGACAGGGACAACGACCAACGATCTCAATATTATGCCTAAGAGTGACAGGGTCCCAACGACTGCCGTATCATTGCTGCGTTGCTGGTGAGATCTGACTGTTTGACAACTCACCAGCGACCACGTAGCAAAGCACCGGAGATCCCGGCCAGGTCAAATCGTGGTCATGATCGCTGGAAAGTTGCAGCGTGTAAAAGGCTTTTACACGTTTTTCACACTTAAAGTGTAAATGTAATTTCATTGTATAAAAAAAAAACAATACTGCACTGATTGTTAAGGATGGGTCACATTGCAGCTAAGATAATGCTTTTTTGTGTCATATGACTTATTTTCTCACATTTTTCGGTGCTCTTTGAAAAACTGCATTTTATGACTGAGCTGTGTGGAGTCAGATGACAGATTAGAAGCTTGTGCCAAGGAAAGAAGAGCTTAGGCTGGTTTCAAATGACATATTTTTTTCGGTCCATGGGTTCCTACTTTTTATAGGACCCCACAGACAGGAACAGACACCACAGGAGGTGACCTTTTCTGTGTCCGGGTCCGTGATTATCACGGGTCCTGACACAGAAAGCACTGTGCGGGGCAGTTTCACTTCTGCAATGTACATACATACATTGCAGAAGTGAAGTTTCATAAAAGGAAGGGTTAAAAATAAAAAAATCTCTATGCTCACCTGTCCGGCGATCCACCGACGCCTGCAGCAGCTCTCGATGCTTACAGGACTTGCCGTGACGTCACAACCCGGCAGCGTCATCGGGTCACATGATCGCAGTTACCGCGGTAATCGGTCATGTGACCCGATCAGCTGATCGGGATGAGACGTCACGACAGGTCCTGTAGTCACACCGCAGCTTGCTGGAGCCAGTGGGGAATCGCTGGAAAGGTGAGAATGCAGATTATTTTAGTTTTAACCCTTGCTTTCACTTAATTTTGATTCCGCAATGTATATATATACATTGCGGAAGTTAAATTAGATGGTTAGGAGCAGTTTTAGTGTACTCAGCATGCTCAGTACACTAGTATCGGGTCCGAGAAACAATGGACAGCCACGGATCCTCTAAAATCGCAATGTGAAAGCAGCCTTACACTGATCCTAACATCCTGACATTGCTCAGCAACTGTGCTGTAATTTGATACATATCTAATCTGATACATTGTCTCTTCATCAGATGCATTCAGGAGTGTAGGCCACACCCCCTCCCTCCCTCCCTTATATGGCTACATGCCCCATATTCAGTGTAAAGACAAATCTGACTGATAATAAACTTGTGTCTACTTCACACACAGTGAAGTGGGGACACCTTGTGGAAGGTTTGAGAGCGGTTTTTAACCAGAATTTTCTAATGAAGTATATTTGAAAGTTTATTAAAATCACTTGCTCTACATTATTGTTAAATAAAAATGTAAACAGTGGTTACACTTTAAAGAGGTTGTCCACTACTAGGTCCACTACTATCACATCCTTGTCTGAATCAAGTTGTTTCCCACAGTTTAAATAATAAACCCTGTACTCACCTTTCCAGTGCTATTGGAAATCGAGCTTCTAGGGTCATGTGACATCGTGATGTTGCGTGAGCCCCACGTCCAATAACCATCAGCTTCCTTCTCCCCGCCTTCTGCTCAAACGAGCTATCAACAGGAAGTGAACACTGTCGTTTCGCAAGAGAAAATAGTTTCAGTTTCTCATGTGCCAGTGAATGGTTCCTTTTTATTTCTATTAAAACTTGCTGCATATAGTATGTGCAAGTGGCATCTCAATAAATTGGAATATCATCAAAAAGATAATTTATTTAAGTAATTCAGTACAAAAAGTGAAACACATATATTATATAGAGACATTACAAGCAGAGTGATCTATTTCAATTGATTATTTCTGTTAATATTGATGATTATGGCTTAGAGTAAATGAAAATCCAAAAGTCATTATCTTAGAAAATTAGAATAACACAAAACACCTAAAAAGGCTTACTAAGCATTTAAAATGTTTCCTTATTCTGGTTCAGTAGGCTACACAATCATGGGGAAGACTGCTGACTTGACAGATGTCCAGAAGGCAGTCATTGACACACTGCACAAGGAAGGTAAGCCACAAAAGGTAATTGTTGAAGCTGGATGTTCACAGAATGCTGTATCCAAGTTTATTAATGGGAAGTTGAGTGGAAGGAAAAATTGTGGTAGAAAAAGGTGCACAAGCAGCCGGGATAAACGCAGCTTTGAAAGGATTGTTAAGAAAAGGCCATTCAAAAAGTTGAAGGAGATTCACAAGAAGTGGGCTGCTGCTAGAGCTAAGAGCTACCACACACAGACATATACAGGACATGGGCTGCAACTGTCACATTCCTTGTGTCAAGCCTCTCATGATCAATAGACAACGCAAGAAGAGACTTAACTGAGCCAAGGAGAAAAAGAACTGGACTGTTGCTCAGTGGTCCAAGGTGTTCTTTTCTGATGAAAGTAAATGTTGCATTTGATTTGGAAATCAAAGTCCCAGAGTCTGGAGGAGGAGTGGAGAGGCACACAATACAAACTGATTTAGGTCTAGTGTGAAATTTCCACAATCAGTGATGGTTTGGGGAGCCATGTCATCTGCTGGTGTAGATCCACTGAGTTTTATCAAGACCAAAGTCAGCACTGCCGTCTACCTGGATATGTTAGAGCACTTCATGCTTCCATCTGCTGACAGGCTTTTTTGGAGATGGAGATTTCATTTTCCAGCAGGACTTGGCACCTGTCCACAATGCCAATAGTACTAATACATGGATTACTAACCACTAGTGATGAGCGAGCACTAAAATGCTCGGGTGCTCGGTGCTCTGGCCGAGAATCTCAAGATACTCGTGTACGCGGCCAGAGCACCGAGCTCAATGTAAGTCAATGAGTGACAGGCTCCGCCCACAGACTTCCGGTTATAAAACGAGTATTGCTGGGAAAGGGCGGGAGGGGGGGCGTTTTTAAATCGCAGCAACATATAACACCTTGCTGTGGCCCCCAGAGGGATCCTAACAATGAATCTGCTCCCTGTATGGTGCCAGCTCACTGTGTGCACTGAAGGGAGCTGTGTATGTGTGTCAGATTGCTAATTATTAGTGAGCAGTCCGAGCATCTCGGCGGTACTCGGTGCTCGCCGAGCACCCCGAGTACCGAGATACTCGTGCGAGTAACGAGTAGCGCAGAGCATACTCACTCATCCCTACTAACCACATTATCACTGTGCTTGATTGGCCAGCAAACTCGCCTGACCTAAACCTCATAGAGAATCTATGGGATATTGTCAAGAGCAAGATGAGAGACACCAGACCCAACAATGCAGACGAGCTGAAGGCTGCTATCAAAGCAACATGGGCTTCCAAAACACCTCAGCAGTGCCACAGGCTGATCGCCTCCGTGCGAAACCAGATTGATGCAGTAATTCATGCAAAAGGAGCCCAGACCAAATACTGAATGCATTTACTTCACTTTTCATTAGGCCCACATTTATGAGTTAAAAATAATTCTAATTTTCTGAGATAATGACTTTTGGGTTTTCACTAGCTTTAAGCCATGATCATCAACATTAACAGAAAAACCACTTGAAATAGATCACTCTGTTTGTAATGACTCTATATAATACATGTGTTTCACTTTATGTATTGAATTACTGAAATGCATTATCTTTTTGATGATATTCTAATTTATTGAGATGCACCTGTACGTAGGAATCTAATGTGTAAAGAAATCCCAAAGCCTCCATCTATAACACACTGAATTTTTCTCTCACTGTAGATTACGAAATATGTGAAGTTTGGGAAATACAACATGTGAGGAATTTATATTGGAGTTCAGTGTAACATATTGCGTAGATTATATTAGTATGTAATTCATTTTATATTTCTCCAACAGATTACAAACTTTAGAGACCTTCAACTTGCCCTGCACAAGGGACCTGTCCAAGCTGAAAATAAAATACTTATCTCCCTAGTAAGTCCTTATAGGTTTGTATCCTGAGGTCTGAAAAGGTGGGGATGTCACTCAGCGCAGCACTGGGACATCTCCAGATGCTGTTTTTAAGAGCAGTCAGGAAAGTAGACATTGTTAATGGAGACTTGACATTGAGAAGTGAGAATCGCACTGTGCACATTCTATCAGACTGAGGCAATTTTACAAGCTTTTTCATGCTTTAGTGAGTCTCCAGTTATAAGCTACATTCCTATAATGTGTATTTGTTGAGTTTTGATTTTGCTGTTTTTTTGCAACATTTCTGTACCTTTTAGCCAAATTAGGTTACTTGCATTTTTTATTGCATATTTGAGTGCATTTTTATTACATTTTTGACATTGCATTGATTGTCTTATTTGGTAAGGCATAATAGTGGAAAGGAACATACAGATAAAGCTGGTCAAGGAGATGTAAAATGGAGATGACAAAATAGCAGTTTTATTAAGCTACACCTTTCAGAGTTGAGTAAACTCCTTCATCAGGAAAAAACTGCAACTAACTTAAACCCATTGTGTGTACACAGTCTTACTGTGAAAAAGTGCAGAAGGACACTATTAAAAGTGAAGCCCACTACTTGACAAATACATTTTGACAAAACATTACAGTGATTCAAAACCAACCATCCCCACTCCTACCCCTCCCATCACCTATAGGCCCAAACGCTGCTTCAAAGAGGTTTGTGTCAAATAAGAAGACAAATAAGTACCACATCGTTTGCCGCCACACATCAATTTGAGATGAAGTACATTACTATCGTTAGAATTGGAACGATACCCCAATAACGTAAGAACATAAGAAAGCAAGTGTAGATTTCACAATATCATCTTAACACAACTTCACAACATCCACCCAAGAGTACCTCGAAACTATACAATGCACTAACAATGCACCAATTACACACCCAGATGAAATGAAATGCCAGAGACCTCAATGAAAGTAACTGGGGCCATGTCAGGTGACTTAAATTTGACCCATCTGATCATGGTGCCCACATGTTCTTGAATTTTTTGAGAAGCACCACTTTTTTAATACTGAAAAATGTAGACTAAGGCTGGGGTCAGACTTGGTTTTGGACCCATGTTTCTAGGCAGCGCTAATACCAGACAGCGTTAATGGCAAGTGCTGCCTGGAAACGGGCCCTATAGAAACCCGTTGTGCACCTTAGTTGCAGCTGCACACAGAACTGCAGGAAATGTGCTTTAGCTGAGCGCACAAGAAATGCTGCCTGCAGTGTTTCCTGTGCGCTGATGAAAGCGGCTGTCCTGGAGCTCTGTGTATGGCTGCAACTAAGGTGCACAACGGGTTTCTATGGGTCCCCGTTTCCAGGCAGCACTTGCCATTAACGCTGTCCGGTATTAGTGCTGCCTGGAAATGTGGGTCCAAAACCAAGTCCGACTCCAGGCTAAGGACAAATAAGGACAAATAACTTCTGTCCGAACTTCTGTCCGAAATGCGTAAGGTTCCTTAAAGTTTTATGAAGATGTTGCTATAGTTTTTTTAATCGTTCTAATAAACTATGTGATTTTAAATACTTTAATTAAATCAATTTTCATTAACCTTGTTTCTTGAGTATACAACTTTTTTCCTCCTTGGATGTTTTTAATAAGCATACTTCTAAAAACTGCATTGTTCATTTTAGCTACCAATTCCCTAACAGAGCAGACTCAGGTTTCTTTCAATATGTAGCTATACTTTTCCGAGCTTCATACATTAAACTTCAGGATAACTGTAGCTTAATCAATTCAGAAAGATGATTACAAACAGTGTATACTCACCTCCTGAAACAGCACCATTGCAGAGATATTGGTGGCGCAGTTCCCAGGGAGTGATAGAGGTTGTCATATAGAGGTTGTGGCTAGGAAGTGGCCTCTCTTTGGTTACATCTCATCCGTATTTAATTATGGGGGCCATCTACTCTGGCAAAACAGTAAAGGCCGCAGATGACGAGTGGTCGCTCATTCGCTGCAGCAGGCACATGAGACAACAAGTCACATCACTCTCCAGAGCAGCGGTGCCAGAACCACTTGAACGGTGCCACTGCAGGAGGTGAATATACATTAGGGTTCCTAATTGATTAATTTGGGGATGTCCAATAGTGGACCAACTCATCAATTTATGATAGCAAAAAGGGTGCACTGTTTCGGTAGGGGTTCTATTATTGTGGGGAATTAAAAGGGGAGTACTATAGTCTCGTAAGGCACAGAGGGAAAGAGTTATTAGTGTCTACTGCATTATGAATGTTTTTTGATACCATTCAGTGTTTAGAAACGGGCAAAAATAAGAAGGATGCTGAAAAACAATGAGCCAAAGATGTCTTAAATTTAAACCTACATAGATGAATTATGACAGGAAAGTTTTCATGGTGCCATGGGTGAGATGGAAAGATTATAATAAATGATTACTATAAAAATAGAAGACTTCATTTGTTGATCACTGTATGTACTTGAACAATGTTCTCCTATGTGATCTGAAGAACATCTATATATATAGGTGGTATCTACCATCATAGGCTTGCTGTATGAAGGTAACCGTGTTTTTAAGACAGTGGCTTTTTCCGTTTTAGCAATATTATTTGTCCCTCATATAGTTGTGCTCTTGGTAATATTGGTCTTAATATCGATATTTTATTTATGAATATTATTTGTTATCTGTACGGCTGCATTATTCGGAACGTGATATCAAACACAGAAAATGAGCAACTTACAGTCAATTTATCTTTGATCTTGGTTTGTAAAATTGATAATTATAAATAGTTATATCAATTCTCTAGTGAATTTAATACTTCATAGTCCTGATATTGAGCAATCTCTGATGAGTGACAGGCCTTAGTGATAAGTGATAGAATTATTGTACAAGCTGAATTTCATAGTAAGTGAAAGACCGTACTCTTCTTACAGAATCCTCAAATACTAGGAGATCTTTAAGTGTTTGTCCATACATTAGATGACTTTTCCAGAAAACCATTATATCAAAAGAAAATATGCCTTCACTCTTACTGAACTTGGACAAACGCATACACTGGATTGCAATGACTGATTTCCTTAGAGAATAAAAAAGACGGAAATAAATGTCATATTGAAAATACATGAGACCCTTTTTGGTCTTGAAAAGGTGTTCACAAAGTCCGTGCTTGAGCAAGGGCAGTATGCATGCCGAGAGCAGCTGTATTTTTATAAGACCAACCCAACCAGCAATGTTGCTGTGTTTCTAATGCAATGCATATGTTCTTTCTTTGATTTTCGTATTACTCCAAACAAGTCAAACAACCTTTCTTCTTATTATATGCATATATGGCTCTGGATCACAAACTATCACAATAAACGGCAACTGTTGTTGTGGTTAAGTTATTTTATCCTCTTGGTCTCCAAATCTTATTCCTTGGATCTGGGCCAATGTGCAAGGTCTGAACAGCAGTTAAAATGGAAAACAGATCGAATTTAACAACGTTTTATTTAATTTTTTTTTCAGTTCAGGAATAAGTCTATCAATAAAAGTGTATCAATAAGCTCCTCCTTTTTAGTTTTTTTATGCCTTTTAATTAAACACAAAATCTGAAAAAATCTTAATTATTGCATAACCTGTATTATCTAGCAATAAGTCTACAATAATGTATGTTGGGATACACTTATCACTGGTGTTATTAGTGTTAATAGAGAGCACTTGTAAAACTATAAAGGGCTTGTAAGCTAACTTTAATTGGTGATCTATTCTTATGACATTCTGAAAACAGAAAGAGTGCAATATAGGGTTTTATCTCACATACAAGAATAGGTTGTATTAATGGTTGCGCTCACCTTAAGGAGTTGTGAGAGTCACAGCCACTATATACGTTAGAAATAGGCTGCTGCACGTGTCCACTTCCAATACAAATCTTCATTATATAAAGTTATGGATCACATACGCTGCAAATCAGTAGTCAGGATCTTTTCATGAAGGTTTATTTTCCTATGCATTTCGTAGCTCTCTCGCTACTTCCTCAGGGCATCATGGATGATGTGTGCCCTGAGGAAGTAGCGAGAGAGTTACGAAAGGCGTAGGTAAATAAACCTTCATGAAAAGATTCTGACTGTGACTATTCATCGTCAGTGCATGTGATAATCCATAGCTTTATATATTGAAGATAGGATAAGTCATTAACATAAGATCAGTGGGGTAAAGGCAACACCTATAGCGGCAGCTGGATGTAAATAATGGGCTTGGTCATACTGTTATTATTGGTCTTGCAACTCAGGTCCTGTTCTCTTCAATAAGCATATATTGCCCTGAATATGGTGTTTAAAATGCAATACCATGCATTGACCAAATATTATATACAGTAGAGTTGCCAAGATAATGAAATACAGTACAACCATATTAAAAAAAGTTGAAATATACTCTACAGTGCATAAGTAGTAGTACCACTCAATACCCCTATATTGTGGCAAACTACTGAACTCAAGTAATATCAACATACAGTGACCAAATAAAATCTTAGTCCCAATCATTCATGCAGCGTGCCTTGGACATTTTTGTATGTTGCTGTTTCTGGTACCTGGGTGTGGTTGAGTTGTCAGCTTGGTTATGTTCAGGGTTATCCTCCATGCTGGTTTCTGGGAAGGGTTAGATCTCTCAGGTGTTTCTACTTCCAGTGATTATTCTTGCTTCTTAATTGAGCAGCTTTCTCCAGTTTGCTTCCAGTCATACACTTTGGCAGGAAGTGCTGTGTGGCTTATACTCATGTGTTTATCCTGATCTGTTACTAAGCTAACTTAACCTTTTTTACTCTTTTCCTTTTTACTGTACCTGTGATATTTCCCTTGGGCATTGACCTCTGGATCTTGACCTGTTTAAGCCTCTGTTTATTTCCTGGATCCTTGTCTCACTCTCCTGGCATACCCGACCATGGACTGCTATATATCCACATCTTTGTCTTCTCCTGGTGTACTGCGACCTTTCCTGGAGCTGACTCCGGATTGCCTTACCACTGTCGTCTCTATCCCTATAGTGGCTGTGCTACATCTTTGTCTTTTTTTAATGCCTTATTTCATATTCTATCTCACAACCCTGCTACCATAGTGATTAGCATTTCAAGCTCTATATACAAAATAAAATTTAAAATAAAGTCACAAACTGGTCATGCCTCACTTTCAGGACTCTGGTGACCTTTTGATGCGTGGTTGGTTTCCTGCCCCGCTGAGGCAAAGCCTATTCAGTCTTGGTCCAACTTCTGATGTTTCTCATATCTTTGCATTTCTTCTCTTGCTTGGCTGCTTGTCAGGAGTTTCTTATGTCCCTATTTTGTCTCTGTCCTATAACAGCTTGAGAGGGGATATTTATACTTCCCTTGCACCAGTTTTCTTTGCTGACCATATTTGTAGGTGGATTTTAGTTAAGGTGTTTCAGCCCTGCAACTTAAAAAAAATGCCTTCAAGGGAGAGCCCAGTTGTGTTATTGCTCTGTTTGCTCACTTCCCTTCTAAGACCTTCTAAGTCCTCAGTTAGGACCTTCTAAGTCCTCAGTTAGGTTGTGTAACAACCACCATGGCGCCAGTGCCTCCTCAGTAAGGAGATTGACAGCCACAGCATAGTCACCCCTCCAGCAATCCCGCGTCATCTTCCAGGCTTCCGTCTGCTGCTTCCTGCTCCCAGGGTCTGCACATGCTTCACAGGTCTCCTGGAAGCATGCTTAGACCATGTACATGGCATGCCACCGCTCCTTTAAGGGCTAGTGCACCCTACCCTAAAATGCCTCTCAGCATAAGGCTGAGAAGCACAAAGTATTTAAGGAATCTTCCTCATTTAGAAGGTGCCTGAGTACTGTGGTGTATGCATTAAAGACACGTTGCTATTTGTCAGGTTCCCATGTGTTTTCCAGTATCCATGCCTTGTCTTATCTGTATCTGTCCTTAGTTCTGTTTACTCGTAAGCACCCATCGAGATTAGTCCTGCCACACCATCTACATCAGTCCTGCTGCCCTATCTGGACCAGTCTTCTGCTGCACCATCTGCATCTGCGTTCAGCTGTCCTGGCTTTTGCTACCTATATACTTTGCCTATCCATAGGAGCTTGACTCCCTGAGTCAGCTGTCGAGGTATCGAGACCCCCTGGAGTTGCACCTGGAGGCTAACTACCAGCATAAGCCTAACCTCTCCATCTGAAGCTCTACAGAAGACTTGGTAGTAGCTTAACTTTACTCCTCCAGGTGGCGATCAGTGCTTTGGCCCAGTGGGTCCACTCCCAGATGATCGCCCCTTCAAGCATTACAGGTTAGTAGGAGATATCCTTTGTATGCATTTATTATTCTCCTTATTTCCCCTTTGGATTTGTGCCTTCTGTTTCTTCATCTTGGATGCCCGTCTACCTCTGCATACTTTCTCTCTGTTTAGTTGTGTGTAGCGGCCGTCCTCAGGCTCCTCAGAGGGAATTAAAAACAGATCAATGGCCTTTCAGCAAGCCAGGTTTGAGTAGAGGTTTTTAGTTTTGTGCCTATGGGGCTTATAGTCTGGACAGGAACCAGAACTGTGTGCGTGCTGCTGTTGTGTTGTACAATTTATTTCTCCCTTCACCCATGTTTAAGGTAGCAGCATGTGCATTAAAGTACTACTGTTAATCAAATAATTAAAGAGAACCTTCCAGCAGGACTTAGCACTTTAAAGTAAATACATAGTCATACTGTTGCATTTATTCTGATTAAATAGATACCTTCAGTGAAGAGATTCAGTCTTTGGTTGCTGAATAATCTTCCTCTGAAGATAGAGAAGATAATTGCTCTGATGAATTTAGTGACTTGCTCAATTATTTGCTTAAAGAGAACCTGTCTGCATGATTTAGCACTATAAAGTGAAGCCATGGAAATAATGGTGCTGTGATACTGATTAAATGGATACCTTCAGTGAAGAAATCCGATCTTTGGTTGCAGAAATATTTTCCTCTAAAGGTTTATGATGACGTCATCAATGCATCTCCTATGTGGAACTTGAGGGTAGGGTCTTCTTCTTCTCCGTTCCCCTGTCTTTCTCCACTGTTTCTTCTACAGGTCGCTCACCTGCATGCTTTTTGAAGTTCTGCATTTAACTAATGCATAACATCCACTATAATCCAAGCGTCTCACTCTCATCTCCCTGACTTTTTTTTATTCTGCACCAGTTTTCTGGAATGTGCTACCAAAAACAATCTGGTTAATTGCCAGTATCCACACTTTTAGGAGTGCACTAAAAAACACATTTCTTTAAACTAGCCTATCACTTCACCTCACTAATTCCCTGTTCTTTCTTCTAGGCAGGGGCGTAACTACAACAGGTGCTGGGGTTGCGATCGCACCCGGGCCCTGCAGCCTAGGGGGGCCCCAAAAGTCCCTTAGGCCCATAGAAAAAGACTAATACTATTAAAGATTTGCAATAATTGGGGGGCCCCGTTGGAACTCTCGCATCGGGGCCCCTGGGCCTGAAGTTACGCCACTGCTTCTAGGTATTTGGTAATACTTTTCACCTGTACAGCTTGGAGACAAGTTCATGCAGCATTATTTGCATTCATTTATTGCTTATACAGTTGGCTAGACCTTATACAAAATATACTTTATTTTTATATTCTACCATTTATATACCCCTTTTTCCTCATGGGATGTAAGATTAATAGAAGGACCCTCACTTCTTTTGGTATGTGTCGAATAGTGATGAGCAAGTAGCGAAATAATTACACTCACTATACTTGTATCAAGTAGTTTTTAATACTCGCCTATTCGTCCGAATGTTAGTCAATTAGTGGTAGGCTCCGCCTACACACATCCGGTCGTAAAATGAGTCTTTCTGGGACAGGGAGGGTGTTCTTTTTTACTATTTCAATGACTAAAACACCTTGCTGTGCCCCCCAGAGAGAGCCTAACATTCAATCTGCTCTCACTGGGGTGCCGACTCACTTTGTGTACTGAAGGGAGCTGGCAATTTGTGTTAGATCGATAAGGATTGACACATCGCTCACGAGCATCCTCGATACTCGCCGAGTAACTAGTATCGTGAATACCTTAATAGTAACGATTACACCCGCTTATCACTAGTGTTGAACTATGTGCTACTCTGTAATGTCTTACCGTATATACTCGTGTATAAGCCGACTTTTTCAGCCCAAAAATTGGGCTGAAAAGTCCCCCCTCGGCTTATACACGAGTATATACATAGTGTGTGCTGAGTGTGACGGGGACGGGGGCTCTGACTGGGGGCAGGAGGAGGCAGGAGGGGGCTGCAGTGACACCGCGCGGTCACGTGGGCCCGCCTCATTGATATGCACGCATCCCCCTGTCCATCCCCGGCAAGGGTATGCAGTGCATATTGCCGGACACAGCCCCTGGCGGCCCCCGGCAGTGGTATACAGCCCCCCCGCCTAGTACCGGGCCCCCATGCTGCGGCACAGCATACAGTAGTTCATACACTACCATCTGTCCCTGCAGTGCGCGGCTCCTCCATGTCCCAGCCGGCATCTTCCTGTAGTGTCATGTGACTGGCGCGTCCGCTCGTCACATGACACTACAGCAACAAGCCGGGCGGGAGATGGAGGAAGCGCGTGCTGCAGGAGATGGTAATGTATGAGCTACTGTATGCTGTGCCGCAGCATGGGGGCCCGGTACTAGGCGGGGGGGCTGCATACCACTGCCGGGGGCCGTCGGGGACCATGTATACCGCTGCTGAGGGGCCCTGTATACCACTGCTGAGGGGCCCTGTATATCACACTGCTGGGGGCTGCTGTATACACCTGTGCTGGGGGCTGCTGTATACACCTGTGCTGGGGGCTGCTGTATACACCTGTGCTGGGGGCTGCTGTATACACCTGTGCTGGGGGCTGCTGTATACCACAATTCTGGGGGCTGTATACCTGTGCTGGGGTCCACCCTCGGCTTATACGCGAGTCAATAGGTTTTCCCAGGTTTTGGGGGCAAAAGTAGGGGGGTCGGCTTATACACGGGTCGGCTTATACACGAGTATATACGGTATCTTGTTTGTACAAGTACCTTCTGATTTGTAAAGTGCTATTGAATATGTTGACACTATAGAAATATAATGTATCATTATTATTATCAGTCTATCCTACTCCCAGTGCTCAACCACTCTTAAACAGACTGTCTAAGCAAAGCTTAGCAGAGATGAGGGCAACTTTCTATAAAGTTATACTAAAAAAAAAAACTAAAAAAAAAACAGGCTTTGGTAGGTTCTCAGTGCTGTATTACAAAAAATATACATCTAACCTTCTAACCTCATTAGTTATATTAACTCCTTAAGAAATAGATGCACACATGATTTTGGTAACTAATGCCCAAAGGCAAACTCAGCTTTGTGCCACATACACAGGCCTCAGATAATATCCACAGCATCTCTCATCTCCTCCACAACTGCAAGCAGGATAAACTAGACATAATACTTTTATCGCACAATACAGAAAATATCATTTTCATGGACCTACTTACAATGGGAAAAAAAGTATTTAGTCAGACAACAATTGTGCAAGTTCTCCCACTCAAAAAGATAAGAGGCCTGTAGATCATGTATATCATGGGTAGACCTCAACTATGAGAGACAAAATGAGAAAACAAATCCTGAAAATCATATTGTCTGATTTGGAAAGAATAATTTTTTCAAATTTTGGTGGAAAATAAGTATTTGGTCAATAACAAGTTCATCTGAATACTTGTTATATATCCTTTGTAGGTCAAACGTTTTCGGTAAGTCTTCACAAGGTTGGTACACTCTGTTGCTGGTATGTTGGCCCATTCCTCCATGCAGTTCTCATCTAGAGCAGTGATGTTTTGGGGCTGTCACTGGGCAACACAGAAGTTCAAGTCCCTCAAAAGGTTTTCTATAGGGTTTAGATCTGGAGACTGGCTTGGCCTCTGCAGGACCTTAAAATTAGGGATGGGCGAATCTACTCGTTACTACTCGCTACTCTGCGAGTAGTAGGGTACTCGGCCGACTCCTTACTCTGCAAGTTTCATTGCGATTACTCGCACAGTAACGAGTCCAATGAAAATCAATTGTAAATTCTATTCCTCTACTTCTTTGAACCGGATTGTCCCGGATTGACCCTGTCAGGTTCAATCGGGTACCATAGATATCAATGTTAAAACAAATCGGATTGTCCCGGTCAGGTTCAATCAGGTTAACTTTAACATGACTGTCTATGGGACCGGATTGAACCGGACTGGTTCAATCCGGTTCAATCTGTTTTTTTTTTTAACTATTCTTTAAAAGCCCGCGGCTTTTTGCTGCTGGCTCTTAAAGAATAAAATGGGGAATTGCAGGTTTTTCCTCTGCTGCCAGACCCCTTCATGGGGTCCAGCAGCAGAGGAACCGCTGCAATATTCGCTTCCCCATTCATTTACATTGGACTCGCTAGACTCGCAACGAGTAGCGTGTATCGGGATCCTACTTGTTAGAGTCTAGCGAGTCCGAGTAATTTAGTATTCGCCCATCCCTACTTGAAATGCTTCTTACGAAGCCACTCCTCCGCTACCTGGTGGTGTGCTCGGGATTATTGCCATGCTGAAAGACCCAGACATGTTTCATCTTCAATGCCCTTGCTGATGGAAGGAGGTTAACACTCAAAATCTCACGATACATGGCCCGATTCATTATTTCATGTACATGAATCAGTTGTCCTGGTCCCTTGCCAGAAAAATAGCCCCAAAGCATGATTTTGCCACCCCCATGCTTCACAGTAGGTATGGTGTTCTTTGGATGCAACTCAGCATTCTTTCTCCTCCAAACATGATGAGTTGTGTTTCTACCAAACAGTTCTACGTTGGTTTCATCTGATCATTTGAAATTCTCTCAGTACTCTTCTGGATCATCCAAATGCTCTATAGCAAACATCAGATGGGCCCAGACATGTACTGGCTTAAGCAAGGGGATACGTCTGGCACTGCAGGATCTGAGTCTCTGGCGGTGTAGTGTGTTACTTATGGTAGCCTGTGTAATGTTGGTCATAGCTCTCTCTACAGGTCATTCAGTATGTCCCCCATGAGGTTTTATTTAAAAAAAAGTAATAGGTATTTGTGTGAGCGCTGGGGAATCAACCGGCACCAAGGATATTATGAATAGTTACCTCTCGGCTTTATTTGTACAATAAAAAGGCAGGGTCCTTTAGGCCACAACGCGTTTCTACGCTCTCCAAGCGTCTTCCTCAAGTGGATTCCACTTGAGGAAGACGCTTGGAGAGCGTAGAAACGCGTTGTGGCCTAAAGGACCCTGCCTTTTTATTGTACAAATAAAGCCGAGAGGTAACTATTCATAATAGCCTTGGTGCCGGTTGATTCCCCAGCGCTCACACAAATACCTATTACTTTTTTTGAAATACATTCGTTCCTCCGCTTTGCGGAGTGAGGTATGGAGCAGCTCCGGGCAATAGGACCTTGGATGACGTCCTGAACACGCCCACGGACCCACCACGTGACGACTCACATGTGAGGTGCTGGGATTAAGGACGCAGCAAAATCTTCATCATCCACAGCCGCTTATTAGCCGAGGACACAGGGAGATAAACATCAATGCACTAATTCTTGTTGTGCAGACAGCACAACAAGCACAGGTGAGGTTCCCATTCAAATAACCTGCCCCCGATGACAATTACAGAGTGGCGCAACAATATTACCTTCTTTGCCCCCCCATGTGGTTTTGGGATTTTTGCTCACATTCTTGAGATCATTTTGACCCCACGGGGTGAGATCTTGCATGGAGCTCCAGATCAAGGGAGATTATCAGTGGTTTTGTATGTCTTCCATTTTTTAATTATTGCTCCCACAGTTGATTTCTTCACACCAAGCTGCCTGTGTATTGCAGATTCAGCCTTCCCAGCCTGGTGCAGGGATACAGTTTTGTTTCTGGTGTCCTTCGACAGCTCTTTGGTCTTCACCATAGTGGAGTTTGGAATGTGACTGTTTGAGGTTGCAGACAGGTGTCTTTTATACTGATAACAAGTTCAATCAGGTGTCAGTACTACAGGTAATGTGTGGAGAACAGAGGAGCCTCTTAAAGCAGACGTTACAGGTCTGTGAGAGCCAGAAATCTTGGTTGTTTGTAGGTGACCAAATACTTATTTTCCACCAAAATTTAAAAAAAATATATTTTCAAATTGGACAAAGTGATTTTCAGGATTTGTTTTTTCATTTTTTCTCTCATAGTTGAGGTCTATCTATAATGTCAATTACAGGCCTCTCTCTTTTTTAAGTGGGACAATTTGCACAATTGGTGGCTGACTAAATATTTTTTGTCCCCACTGTACGTGCAGTGCTCCAGGGATGGAGTTTCCTTGAACATTTCTTATCATATTTCCTCACCCTCTAAAGCCATTTGACAGCCCAAATATGATAAAATGGTTTATCTCACTCTGTTACCATGAAAAGATGATTTCTTTTTGCTTGGTTGGGGCTTTTAATTTAAGATCCTTATCTTTAGTAATATACTCACCCTTCGGCATCATCATCTTTTACTCATGTCGCTTAGGCCCTGTGGCACCATCTTGTGACGCAACATTAAACTGGACAGAAGTCAGAAGTTACATCACAAGCACACAATGCAAATCTATGACAGCCAGAACAAGGATAGAACAAGGCTCCTATAGAATTGCATTGAAATGTGATTCCAGGAGCGAAATGCGCATAGTCCCTGGATGCACCCCACATCCACCATCCCACTGGCATGTCACTAGTGTGCAGTTTGAAATAAAGAAATCCCAATGCAACTGAATGGTGACTGCTGCCTACTATTATTTCAAAATAACTTTGGAACTTTGCAAGCAAAGGCACGGCACCACGATTCAGTAGTGGGACAGGTCCTGTGTTACCTCCATAGCCAGCTGTAGCTTAACCACAGCTTCACCGCATAGGCAATAGATCACTCAAAATCTGCTTTGCATTGAAGTGTGACCTTCAGCTCACTCTATGAAACACTGGAGCCGCTGAAACGAGCTGCAGAAGACTGACTGAATCAGCTGTGCAGATAAGCCATGAAGATGGTGGAAGGTAAGTGTATGATTAGAGCAAGGGAACTTAAAGTGTAATTGTCATTTCATTGAAAAAAAAAAAAAACAAGAAACCCAATACTGCACTATTTGTTAATGATGGGTCACATAGCAGCTAAGATAATGATTATTTATGCCAGATCACTGATTTTCACACATTTTTCTGTGATCTAAAAGCTGCATTTTCTGCCTCTGTGGGAGTAGCCAGAGTCAGTCAGCTCTGTGTGTGTGAGAGCAAGCTGGTAGTGAGCTGTGTGAGGAGCCAGCAGAAAAGGGGTTAACTGCTGTGGTTATTTCTGTGTGGAGACAGATCACATTACAGAGAGCTTGTATAGAGGAGTTTACATCCAGCTCTATGCTGTAGTGTGATATACCTTGTCTCCCTGTGAGTGGTAGGCCACGCCTCCGCTCCATTATCTCCTCACACGTCCGTATTCACTGTGAAGACGGCCCTGGCACAGAATCAGCTTCACACACAGTGCACTGAGGACATCTTGTGGAAGGATTACAAATGGTGACCAGCCAGAATTTTCTAAAGAAGAATATTATGAAGTTTATTAAAATCACTTGCTCTACATCATTATTAGATAAAAATTTAAACGACGGTCACCCTTTAAATATAAGGCACCACTTTAAATAAAAAAGCCCCGAGAGTTGTGCTTTATGTCTATGGACATTTTTTTGTCCTCTGTTTCATTATGTATGCTCAATTACCAAGCAGCATTCATTTTTAGTTTTCTAATATTTTACCTATACTGTATTATTTTTTCAGTGTAATATTGATGAATATCAGTAAGATCGAAACCTGGAAACTTCACATGAGTTATGCTCTGTTTATTAACACGAATAAAGATGTTCTTCATCATCTATGGGAAATTCTTCTCTATATTACAGGGTGGGACAGTGTCTGAACACAAAATACTATAGTCCCTTATTTTCAAATACAAAATATATTCCATCAGTGCTGGTTTTAGACAAAGTGGGGCCCTGGGTAAAAGGATAAAGTGTGGCCCCAAGTGCTGATATATTGCACTATTGTACATAAACATTTAGGGTGATTTTACTTGGTTTTCAACCCAATAAAAAGTGCAATCACCAATATTCAAGTTGCTTGGTGCTTATTTACCAGCCTCTTTACATAAAGAATGATTGGTATAGAGCAATCAATAGTAGATCAATCTGTCCTCATACTCATCTGCAGTTTACTTTTGTACTGCTGGAAAACAATGATTTTTGTTCTGGCATAAACATCTAACCACTGGATGAATGAGCAGCATTTTAATCTATTGTTGGGTAATTGCCAGCGAGTTTACACTTATGAAATGTCGTCTGTGCTGCTGTTGTTAATGTGTCACAGTATGGGATACAAACATTATGGCCCTTTTCACATCTAAGCCTGGTCTGCAATTTGTTTCATTTGTGTTTTTATGCATTTTACCGCTAAAAACGCATCTAAACGCATGCGTTTTTGCCCCCGTTGATTTCAATGGAAACACATGCAAAACACATGCAAAAATGCATGCAAAAACACATGTGCATTTTCCAAATGCACAAGATGCCAAGAGGTAACAGTGACTTAAGGCAACAGACCTGGGGACTAGTAACCAGACTTCAGCGTGGGAGACAGAGAGCCATTGTGAACAGAGACCGAGAAAGATAATCGAGAGACACCTCTGACAGACTCTGTGGTGAATCCTAAAATCTGTGGCTACTACCCCGGCAGGCCAGACTGTCTTTGTACCTTTATCATCTGGTATCAGTAAAAGAACTGTTTGAACTGATTTGATCTCTGGCTTTATTTAATCCGTCGCCCGAAAGGCCTCTGCAGCACCACAGAGATTTGGACTACAACTCCTTTCATCCACCCCGCCACACTGAGGAAAAGCTCCACCTATGGGGAGCTATATTACCCCTGCTCCACCACACCATCACCTCAGCGGCTGGCTGCAGCGCTGGTAACCGCTTACCAGACACCACAGATGGCGTCACGTATAATCCCCAATCATCATCCCCATCAGCCATTGAGTGCTCAAGGCACGGAACCGGGACCTGACCAGCCGTGATCTCCACCGAAGCCACCATCCCGGTATCCGAGTAGCCCCTTCCCTGCCGGCCCTGACTCACATGCGTTTTAGATGCGTTTTTAGCGGTAAAAACACATAGAAACACAAATGAAGCAAAACGCAAACCTGCATTAGATGTGAGCTAGGCCTATATGTTTCACACACATATACATACACTGTATGTTATACACACATTTGTATTTACATATAACACACACATTTGTATACACAGAGCACATTTATACATATATATATATATATATATATATATATATATATATGAGAATATATATATATATAGTATCTGCCGCTGTCCAGGGTCCTGTAGGCATTTATGTTAGATCTATGGGCAGCACACCACCATAGATCTAATGTAAATGCCTACAGGACATTGGAGAGCGGTAGATACTATATGTACATTACGTACAGTATCTGATCTACTGTCAGGGGAGCCGCGACTTCATTCATAAATTAGTACAAAGCCAACAATAGCCGTCTTACTGTAAATGGCTTATTAACCCCTAACATGCTGAGATGAGTGAACAGCATGTCTCTAGGGGGGGTGAGCACCCCCTAGAGACATGTTGCCCACAGATTATATTAATAATTAATGTTTTTATACACATTTCACACTTTGCTTATCCCTGCTCAGGGATGAGCAAAGTATATGGTAACCGCATTGCTCAGGATTACACATCCTGAGCAATCCAGGTAACCACTTGGAGTTTGTTAGAAGCGCTCCGAAAACTGGAGCCTGCATAATTTTTAGCGCAGGGTGCAGGTCCGGAGCCGATAACCGGATTGCATGTAATGCAATCCGGTTACCATAATGGGCTCCTATGGGGAGTGTTTCCTGATCCGGTTTTGAGCTTTTTGAAAGCTCAAAACCGGATCAGGATTTAAAAATCCTGCTGCATGTGTGACCCTAGCCTAATGCTAGGGTCACACTTGCAGAGTTTTCATGCTTTTTTGGAGACCTCCGTTTTTAAAAACGCATGTAAAAACGCACCCATAGGCTCCCATGTAAAAAAAGCATGCTCTAATAGCAAAAACGCATGCCCCAATAGAAAAAATGCATGCCTAAAGTGCCATGTGTTTTTGGCATGCGTTTTTGCACTTATGTGAGGAGCTGCCTTCAAAAACGCATGCAAAAGTGCATGGTACATTAGTACCATTTAGTACCATCCAAAAACGCATGTGTTTTCCATAGGGGCCCATGTTAAAAAAACGCATGCGTTTTTAAATCAGCAGCAAAAAATGGTGCATGAACTTTTTTTTGCTGCTGATTCAAAAACCGCATGGAAAAACGTAAGGGTGCCTAAAGGCACCTAAAAAAACACATGCAGAAATGAAAAAAGCATGCAGAAATGCATGCTTACTTTTAAGGCACCAAAAAAACACATGCCAAGTGTGAGCCTAGCCTTAGTCATTTTTTCAAAAAAAACGCAGGCAAAAACACATGTATTAATGCATGGTGCCTATATGTACCATGGTTAATGCATGTGTTTCCCATAGGGCCCCATGTTAAAAACGCATGCATTTTCAAAAAAGCACCCAAAAACACTGCTTACCGCGTTTTTGGGAGGTGAGCCAAAAACGCATGCAAAAAACCCATGGCTAATTTGCGATACGTTTTTTGCATTGGGGCCTATGGATGCATTAATGCATGCGTTCTCCAACATTTTCAACTTTAAAAAAAGCATGCTTTTACCGCATGCACGACGCAAGTCTGACCCTAGCCTATGTAAACTTCTGATTTCAATTGTACATAGAGATAAGCGTGCAGAGACCACATACAGACACATGTATACACAGAGCACATATACGTACACACACACTATAGAATACTCACTACTCTGTATCCTCTTGTTTATTTCTTCTAGATTCCAAGTACAAAGGATTCTAAGAGGGACTTAAGGCCACGTCACACGGTTCAATTTCCTGAACGATATTGTTAGCGATCACATGCACGCACGATCGCTAACAATATCATTCACATCGTTGGTGAGCTGTCACACAGGCAGGCTCACAAACGATGTGGGCCAGCGAGAACGCTGGTAACCATGGTAAACATCGGGTTACTAGGCGCCGCGCTGAATGCGGCGACCAATCAGAATAAGTACAGTGTATTTGAAATATGGCGCCATAGAGCACGCCGCTATTCTGATTGGTCGTCACGCTGAACGCGGCGACCAATCAGAATAGCGGCGCGCGCTATGCCGCCATATTTCAAATACTCTGAGTACAATGTATTTGAAATATGGCACCATGGCGAGCGCCGCTATTCTGATTGGTCGGCGCTAAACGCGGCAACCAATGAGAGAAGCTGCATTCAAACCGCGCGCCAAGCCGCAGTACTCTTCTGATTGGTCGCCGCGGCGACCTATCAGAGAAGTAGCACAGGTTGGCGCGCGGTTTGAATTCCGCGTCTCTGATTGGTCGCTTGGCTCGCGGTTTGAATGCAAACCCCATCCCTGCAGCCTCCTCCATCACCTCAGCCTCCTCTGTCCTCACAGCCTCCTCCATCCCCTCAGCTTCCCCATCCTCACAGCTTCCTCCATCCTCACAGCTTCCTCCATCCCCTCAGCCTCCCCATCCTCACAGCCTCCTCTATCCCATCAGCCTCCTCCATCCTCACAGCCTCTTCCATCCTCACAGCCTACTCCATTCCCTCAGCCTTCCCATCCTCACAGCCTCCTCCATCCCCTCAGCCTCCTCCATTCACACAGCCTCCCCATCCTCACAGCCTCCCCATCCTCACAGCCTCCTCCATCCTTACAGCCTCCCCATCCTCACAGCCTCCTCCATTCTCACAGCCTCCCCATCCTCACAGCCTCCCCATCCTCACAGCCTTCTCCATCCCCTCAGCCTCCTCCATCCTCCCAGCCTCCCCATCCTCACAGCCTACTCCATTCTCACAGCCTCCCCATCCTCACAACCTCCCCATCCCCTCAGCCTCCTCCATCCCCTCAGCCTCCTCCATCCTCACAGCCTCCTCCAACCCCTCAGCCTCCCCATCCTCACAGCCTCCTGCATCCTCTCAGCCTCCTCCATCCTCACAGCCTCCTCCAACCCCTCAGCCTCCCCATCCTCACAGCCTCCCTATCCTCACAGCCTCCTCCACCCTCATAGCCTCCCCATCCTCACAGCCTTCCTATCCTTTCAGCCTCCTCCATCCCCTCAGCCTCCTCCATCCTCACAGTCTCCTCCAACCCCTCAGCCTCCCCATCCTCACAGCCTCCTCCATCCTCACAGCCTCCCCATTCTCACAGCCTCCCCATTCTCACAGCCTCCTCATTCTCACTCCTTACTCCTGTCTATTAGGTCTGTCATTCAGTGTGACACAGTTTACTCCTGTCTACAAGGTCTGTCAGTCAGTGTGATGAACTTCACTCCTGTATACAAGGCTGTCAGTCAGTGTGACACAGTTCACTCCTGTGTTCAAGGCTGTCAGTCAGTGTCACGAACTTCACTCCTGTCTACAAGGCTGTCAGTCAGTGTGATGAACTTTACTCCTGTCTATAAGGCTGTCAGTCAGTGTGACGCAGTTCACTCCTGTCTACAAGGCTGTCAGTCAGTGTCACAAACTTCACTCCTGTTTACAAGGCTGTCAGTCAGTGTCACGAACTTTACTCCTGTCTACAAGGCCGTCAGTCAGTGTGATGAACTTTACTCCTGTCTATAAGGCTGTCAGTCAGTGTGACGCAGTTCACTCCTGTCTACAAGGCTGTCAGTCAGTGTGACACACTTCACTCCTGTATATAAGGCTGTCAGTCAGTGTGACGCACTTCACTCCTGTCTACAAGGCTGTCAGTCAGTGTGACGAAGTTCACTCCTGTCTACAAGGCTGTCAGTCAGTGTGACGAAAATCACTCCTGTCTACAAGGCTGTCAGTCAGTGTGACGAACTTCACTCCTGTCTACAAGGCTGTCAGTCAGTGTGACGAAGTTCACTCCTGTCTACAAGGCTGTCAGTCAGTGTGACGAAAATCACTCCTGTCTACAAGGCTGTCAGTCAGTGTGACGAACTTCACTCCTGTCTACAATGCTGTCAGTCAGTGTGACGCACTTCACTCCTGTTTACAAAATATTCTAGAATACCCGATGCATTAGAATCGGGCCACCATCTAGTAATTTAAATAAAAGGTTAACTAAGGCTGGGCTCACAGTTGCATTTTTCACAAGCGTTTTTGGAGACCTGCGTTTTCAAAAACGCATGTAAAAAACGCACCCATCGGCCCCCATGTTAAAAAACGCATGCCCTAATAGCAAAAACGCATGTGTGATTGTACAATGCGTTTTTGGTGCATTTCCAAAAACGCATGCGTTTTTTAATATGGGGCCTTATTGGAAACGCATGCAAAAACGCATGTACAATTAGTGCCATTCAAAAATGCATGCGTTTTCCATAGGAGCCGATGTTAAAAAACGCATGTTTTTTTTAACATGGGCTCCTATGGAAAACGCATGCATTTTTGAATGGCACTAAATGGTACTAATTGTACATGCGTTTTTGCATGTGTTTTCCATATGGGCCCATGTTATAAAAACGTATGCGTTTTCTACAAAAACGCATGCGTTTTTCAAAACGCACCAAAAAATAGTACATGCACTATTTTTTGGTGCAGATTTCAAAACGCAGCCAAAAACGCAGGGAGCCATCACACACCTTAAAAAACTCATGCGGACATGAAAAAACGCATGAGTTTTGTTAAATCACTAAAAAAAACTCGTGTCAACTGTGACCACAGCCTTATTTAGCAAAAAAGATTGCATTTTTGCTTCAGATTTTTTTTTTTTTTTAAATTCCCAACATTTTGACTCATATGAATCTTCTTCCAGGGAAACATAAAGTTTGTTTCCTACAAATAAAGAAACAATCTCAGTGTACAGAAAAACAGTCAGATACATTATTTTTGACTGGGAACAGAAAACATACCTATGCGGTCACACATAGTAGCATAGGTTAGATGTATATAAGCAAACTTAAGATTCTCTTAGGTCCAAAAAATAACTTTATGCCGGACCGTGTCCAGGTGTATACTGGGTGATGATTACCTACTAGCCTCCATATGGACAGAAGTATTAGGGCCGCTTTACACATACCAACTTCTGTGACCAACTTCTGAACAGATCTCTGGTTGCAGTGAAATCATGGACACATTGTTAGATTTTGTGGCTGTGTACAAATGGATCAATGTGTCCATGATTTCACTGCAACCAGAGATCTGTTCAGAAGTTGGACACAGAAGTTGGTGTGTGTAAAGCGGCCCTAAATCTAAAGTCTTTCCATTGTGATTAAGCCTTTACCTTGTTTCGAAGAAAAATTATAGGGACGGGTAAGGGACATCTAAAGGCCGGTTTACCCACTGCGATGTCCCAGCGACCTGACCAATGATCAGGATCGCTGGGATATCGCTATCTGATAGCTGGTGAGCTGTCACCAGGCAGACTCACCAGCGATCAGCGACCAGCGAGAATGTTGGTAACCAGAGTAAACATTGGGTAATTAAGCAGAGTGCTGCGCTTAGTTACTTGATGTTTATCCTGGTTACCATGTCCCACGTGTACTGTGCGGCACAGGGAGGTCATTGATCGTTGGTCTCCCGCTGTCATACACGATGATGCTGGTCGTCCAGAGGGAGAGCAACGATGAAAAAATGGTCAGTTGTTGGTACATGTCACACGCAGCGGCCTCGATACGAGTTCACTGCAACATCACAAAACCGGTGACGTTGCAACGATATGGTTAGCGATATCGTTGCGTGTAACCCTGCCTTTAGGGATAGCCATCGTGGTGCAGAGGCATCATTAAAAATTAGGATGAATCCTTCGCTGTCAGGAAGGTTTAGTTGACAGTGCACCTTAATGTAGGAAGGATTAACACCTAATTTGGCCTACCAATTGAGGTTTTTTTTTTAACTATTTATGTGTTTTTTTATGTGTTCACCCAGTCTTGTGTAGTTTTTGTTAATAAAATTTTGAAATATATCAAAGAATTTGAGTGTTTTATATATACTATTATCCATTTGACTTATTCCTAAGTTAAGTATACTTTGATAACCACTATGATTATATGGTGTCCTGATCCTTTCCCCATAGAGACTTCACTTATAAATCCTGAGCATAGGACATTTAACACAGGGAAGGTCTTCCCCAGTGTATAGAGTTATTTAGTCATGTGAGGTAAATACACTTTCTTTTTTTCTATGCCTTCTCTTATGTCAAGCTATTCCATATGACTGACTCACTTTTTTCTATGGCACTTTTAATTTACTAGGCTATTTCTCATAGAAATCCCATAGTGCCTATGAAAGCACTGATTACACGTGGTTTACTGAAACCTGCTAACATGGTATTACTATGTTTCAAGTTGATACATCTATTGCATATTTATATATGTATTGAAATATCTAATTTTCTTTGTTTATGTCTATGGTTCTTGATGTTCAAATATTGTCTAATAGGTAAACATCACATGGCATAAAGTTATTTTTTGGACGTAAGAGAATCTAAATTTGCTTATATAGGGGGCGTGCCCTAGCCATGGAGGAGTAGAGACGTGTTTTGTCTGAGCTCCCCGACTTGAACCTAATCATTAGCCATCCGAGACCATCCAGCTGCTAAACTCAGAGCCATGAGTAGCAGAAGAACGGGAGGAGGCAGAGGATGTCCTATCCAGCCCATGGAGCCACAGGTTGGCCCGATTCTCCGCTTCTTCCCCGGGAGCGGTGAGGGTCAGGGCACCATGAGGAACAACAAGATGACCATTGGGGGAGGGCGCACGAGTGATTCGGCACCTATAAAGGAGAAGGAGCCGTCAGGATCCCCGCTGCACAGAAGCTCCGACAAGGAAAAGCACCCCTAGCCCAACGTGAAGGAGCGGCAGCGCGGCAAACAAATAAGCAGGCGGCCGGGAGAACTGATGCTGGAGAGTGGAGAGTCCCAGGAGCTGCAGGGAAGGAAAGCAGAAGGAGTCACCAGGAGGGAGTGGAGGCACCGGAGAGACAGGCTGTAGCGAACTAGGTGCTCCCAATAGAGATAGTGGTAGAACCTGGCCAGGCACAGGTCTCTGTGGTAAACCAGACCCCGCAACAGAGTCCTGGGATGTATTCCACTGCAGATGACAGCCTCCTAGTCTGTGAGGCAGAGGGAGAAGCCTATAACCTCCCCCATGAGGGAGCAGGGCTCATCCTCAATACACCCAAAGTCAGGGAGTCCTTGCTGAAATACAGGATATGAGAAAAAGGATGACAGTTCTCCCCTCCAGGGAGGATATGGAGGCATACATAACCAGGCTAGAACAAGCCTACAAATCTGAGCTGGCAAGTGTCAGGGGAGAGGTGAAGAGAGTTGGGGCCCAGAGTCAGGACCATTTGGATAGAATCAGAAAGCTGGAAGAGATATCTCAGGCCCAACAGCGGCTCATTGAAAGACAAGCTCACCAGATACAGTCCCTAGTGAAGGCCATGGACGATGCAGAGAATCGTGGTAGGAGTAATAATATAAGAATCCATGGCCTCCCATAGTCAATTGAATCTAAAGATCTCCCTCAAGTCCTACAATCCATTTTCAATAGGATACTGGGAGAACCACCTAGCAGGGACATCGAGCTTGACAAAGCACATAGGGACCTGGGCCCTAGATCCACTGACCCGGCCAGACCACGAGATGTAATATGCAGAGTTCATCATTACACCATCAAAGATGCTATACTAAACGGGATCAGGTTTGGGACAGTGACTAAATTCCAGGGAGACATCATCCAGCTTTTACCCGACCTATCTCGCCTGACCCTACAGCGCAGAAAAGCCCTGTGTCCCCTGTTGAATATGCTGCGTGATAAAGATATTCCATACAGTTGGGGGTTCCCCTTCTGCCCCCAGGTGAAGAGAGGAGGGCACATGCACATACTTCGCGTCAAGATGGATATCCCAGAATTCTTAGCAGCATTGGATCTACCGCCAGTAGAGATAGATGAATGGCCAATGTTTCATGGGGGTAACACAGTGGGATACACACAGAATGTCCCGGGCCATCCAAATGGAAGAAACGAGAGGGAGAAGAGGAATGCACCCCTGACTGAGCATTAATTCCTCCTAAATGCTTATAATTGTAACTTGTTTGATCCTCTTGGCTCTGGGGATCTATGGAGAGGATGGGGGGGGGGAGTAAGTGGCGGGGCTTACCTGTAGCCCCATGCATTTTATTTAATAGTTAGAGCGGTGATATTATAAAGTCGCCATCTCCCCCCTGTCCCGGTCGCTTTGAATGTTATGAGCAATTCACTATTTTGGTCCGTTCTATTTCTTTCTTTTTTTGCAGAGGTTCGTGAGGGGAGATCCCTCAATGGAAGGTCTATCCCTACTGGGATTGTTGTCATCTCTAGACAGTGACATTTCTTTATCTGACTAATCCCGCTAGTACTTCCCCACGACTCGGGACTTTCCGATTCTACTAAATCTATAACGTTACTTAAATTCCCCTTCTTTATCCTCACTTTCTATCTGCGCAACTTTTTCCCCCTTCCTCTTTCCTCTACCCCTCTGTTTTTTCTGCCCTTACTCTTCCTTCATATTTTCCCTTCCCCTGGTTCTTGTTCCCCTGCCCTCTCCTTCCTCCTCGAAGACATGGAGTGTCGTGGCACGAGAATGGAGATCAAATGGGGTTCTCTTAATGCCCGAGGACTCAACATACCGCAAAAGAGAACGCAAGTGTTTTCCACCATGCATGCTCAAAAGGTACAAATTCTATTATTGCAGGAGACCCAGTTTAAGACAGATTATACTCCAGCCTTTAAAAATAGATATTATAAAACATGTGTGCAAAGATCTAACCCAGCAGGGAAGTCTAGGGGGGTCTCTATAGGACTCCACAGGTCTCTAGGCCACTCAACCCTGGGCACCGTGGTGGACCCTGAGGGTAGATTTATTTTTTTAAATGTGAGGATCGGCTCCACAGTGTTCACCATTGTTAATCTGTACATGCCAAATCGGGATCCTATCTCGAAATGCATAGCATTCCTGTCCTTTCTGGCCGACTTCGCAGAGAGGATTGTAGTTGTCGGGGATGACTTTAACTTCCCACTGAACCCAGCACTAGACACTTCTTCTGGCAAACATTCCATTTCCTATCGGAAGATAGCTGCCCTTACCCGAGCGACACAGAAGCTTCATCTGGTAGATATATGGAGAGCACTTCACCCCACAGACTGGGATTATACTTATTATTCCCCAGCCCACTCTTCTTACAGCAGAATTGACAGATTCCTTACAAGTCAACACACTTTGACTTGGTGTCCTGAAACCTCTATTGGTATAACTACCATTTCAGACCACGCTCCAGTGAATATGTCGCTCGCTCTCCCTGATGGGAAACCCAGACTGTGGAATTGGAGATTAAATGACAACCTGTTGACAGACCACTCATGTTTGGAAGAATTACGTGACACGATTGTGTGTTTCATGGGAGACCATTCATCTGATTTCACTTCTTTACCGACTCAGTGGGAGGCCCTTAAATGTGACCTTACTTTCTAAAATAGGTACATTGGAGAGTTCCCATAAGGTCTCGCTGTCCCAGGAGATTTTGTCAGAGCTTATTAAAACAAGGGAGGAATTGAGGTCAGTGATAGATCAGCAATACCTCAGACAAAAAACGGGGTACTTCCGATTCATGTACGAATATGGAGACAAATGTGGGCGACCCTAGCCAGGGTCCTACATCCCATAGTGGCCCATGGACATATCCCTCAAATTAAACATTCCAAAGGTGCAATAACACAACATCCTATGGAAATTGTGGAGGCTTTTGGGGAATATTATCGGAAACTATACAATATTGAAGGTCATTATAAAGATCTTCCCAAGGAGGTTTGACGCCATCGTATTCAAAATTAAGTTAACGAAACTGCTTTACCTGTGATCCCACAAGAGGAGATAGAGGTGATGGAGAGGGACTTATCGAAGGAGGACATTAAGGATATAATAAAAGATTCCCCATCAGGCAAGTGCCTGGGCCCGGCCGGGTATACACCAAAATTTTACAAACTCTTTAGCAATCAGCTCGCGCCTTTCCTTGCGAAGGTCTTCTCCGCAGTCTCCAGCAGGTCCCTTTGGGTCGCTCAATCATTGGAGGCTCATATTACGGTTATCCCTAAACCTGGTAGAGGCCCTATTGAGGTGGCCAACTACAGGCCCATCTCTTTGATCAATATAGAGATCAAATTGTTCTCAAAAGCTCTGGCCAAAAGGTTAGTGCCCCTTCTGCCTGGGTGGTCCACACTGATCAGGTGGGGTTCATTACAGGCAGGGAGGCTAGGGATAACACCAACAAAGTGCTTACTATTATGAAGAAGGTGAAAACCCAGGGGGTCCAGGCCTGCCTCCTGTCGGTGGACGTGGAGAAGGCCTTTAATCGGGTCGATTGGGGCTTTATGGAGGCTTCGCTCTGCCAGGTTGGGCTGGGATCTCGATTCATCGAATGGATTTTTGCCCTCTATAGTGGTCCCTTGGCTAGGCTGCGTACAAACATGATCCTCTCGACCCCTCTGTCAATTCGAAATGGAACACATCAGGGGTGCCCACTGTCTCCCCTTTTGTATGTTCTCACCATGGAGCACCTGGCAGTTGCCATACGAAAGAACCCAAGTATCAGAGGAGTTGAAATAAACCAAAGCCACTATAAAGTAGCATTATTTGCTGACGACTTGCTCCTTACGGTTACTCAGCCCACAATATCCTTCCCATCACTTTTTAAAGAACTTGATAAGTTCGGTAAAATGAGTAATTTTAAAGTAAATTTCACCAAATCGGAGGACCTAAACATCTCTCTACCTGAATCGGAGGTCCATCGTTTAGCTGACCATTTCCCCTTTAAATGGAAATGGGAGAGCCTGAGATATTTGGGAGTGGAGATCCCGACGGACCTGAACAGACTATACACCCTCAACTTCCTCCCCCTCCTGGAAAGAATACTTAAAAATCTCAAGTCATATGATAAGAGAGGCCTTCCTGGTTTGGGAGGATTAATGCACTTAAGAAGGATGCGCTCCCTTGGGTCCTCTTCCTCTTTCAAAAGGTTTCGATCCATATCCCTAGATCATTCTTCTCGAGCCTTAGAACTGCCACTTTGCGATTTGTATGGGGAAACCGACACCCAAGAATCAATTACATAAATTTATGTAGACACAAAAGTGATGGGGAGGTGGGACTTCCTGACTTCAGACAATATTACATGGCGGGCATCCTTTCCAGACATTTTGACTGGCACTTCCACCATCAAACCACACAGTGGGTGACAATCGAACAGGAGAGATCAGATTGAGGAATCTCCCATGGATAAAAATTGACTTAAAAAAACAATTGGTTAGAGGCCTAGACTTGGGAGAGGTGGCTTTGAGGTTGTGGGATGTAGAAAATAAGAAGGGACATCTTTCCTCGGATTGGAAGCCACTTGCCTCGATCTTCTAAAACCCAGACTTCCCGCCTTCTAAAGAAGCTGATAGTTTCCTGAGCTGGAAAAGGTCTGAAGATACTCGGGTGTATCAGATCCTATACTCAAAAAACCCCAGAGCGACAAGACTACAGAGAGGGGAGGCTTGGGGATCCTCTTGGATAGTGGCATCCCAATTGAAGTCATTCTTGGGAAGTTGTGGGGTTAGACAGGGGCGACCAGGGATTCCATCGCATTTTGAGAAATTATTCATGACATCCAAGCCTATAAAGCATAGTATTTCGGTTTTATATGCAATGCTGGGCCAGGGGAGAGGGGACAACAGACCCAAATACATGCTGAGATGGGAAGAGGATTTAAATCTGACCCAGTCTTATGAAGACTGGAGTAAGGCATGCATAATGTCACATAAAATGTCCATGGCTTGTGCCTCTCAGGAAAAAAATTTTAAGCTACTGTCAAGATGGTACAGATGCCCAGCAACCTTACATGCAGTATACCCGACTATACATGACACTTGCTGGAGGTGTGGTGCGGCCAGGGGCACTCTCTTGCATATCTGGTGGAGCTGTGGAGGGATCTTGCCTTTCTGGGCCTCAGTATTTGCAGTATATCATAAAATCACAGGAGTTCGGGTGGAGGCGACCCCGCAAGTTGCCCTACTGACAATATTTTGTTTCTTTATTTGTAGTTAACAAGCTTTATGTTTTCCCTTGAAGAAGACTCATATGAGTCGAAATGTTGGAAATTTTTCCAAAAAACCTGAAGCAAAAATAAAATCTTTTTAGCTAATAAAGTTAACCATTTATTCCAATTATTGTGTGTGCCAACATATTTTCTCATCAATTAGGACTTACGGTACTTTTTGTTCACCACTCACAAAACAGTGAGACAAGTGAGAATTGTATTTCATTTTGATCATAACAGATCCAATTCATTGACAACACTGTAGTTAAAGGTAAAGAAGACTGATATCTATGTAAAACATACAAATATCATGGCAACAATTTTTACTGGCACACAGGCTGCACACAGCCCTCAGAGTACAGCAGGAGGCCACACACAGCCCCCCAGTATACAGCAATAGACCACACACACAGCCCCCAGTGTACAGCAGGAGGCCACACACAGCCTCCAGTATACTGCAGGAAGCCACACACAGCCCCCAGTGTACAGCAAGAGGCCACACACAGCCTCCAGTATACAGCAGGAAGCCACACACAGCCCCCAGTGTACAGCAGGAGGCCACACACAGCCTCCAGTATACTGCAGGAAGCCACACACAGCCCCCAGTGTACAGAAGGAGGCCACACACAGCCTCCAGTATACTGCAGGAAGCCACACACAGCCCCCAGTGTACAGCAGGAGGTCACACACAGCCTCCAGTATACTGCAGGAAGCCACACACAGCCCCCAGTGTACAGCAGGAGGCCACACACAGCCTCCAGTATACAGCAGGAAGCCACACACAGCCCCAGTGTACAGCAGGAGGCCACACACAGCCCAAAGTGTATAGCAGAAGCCCCCACACTGCTCCCAGAATACAGCAGAAGGCCAAACACGGCCCCCAGAATTACAGAAGGATGCAGCACACTGTCCCATCATACACCAGGAGGCTGCACACAGACCCCACTATTACAGCAAAAGGTCACACACAGCCTCTAGTATTAAAGCAGGAGGCCACACACAGCCCTCAGCATACAGCATGAGACTGCAAATAGTTCCCAGTATTACAGCAGGAGGTCACACACACAGCCCCCAGTATACAGCAGGATGCCACATGCAGCCCCCAGTACACAGCAGGAGGCCATACACAGACCCTAGTATTACAGCAGGAGACAACACAGCCCCCAATATTACTGTAATGAAAAAAGGGATAGAGTATGTGGTAAGCGCTAGGGAATAAGTACAGCTCCACGGCCAGTAGTAAATTACCTTTAGGCTTTAATCAAAATGTGTGTAGCACGCGGGTCCATTAACCACGATGCATTTCAAGGCAGTATGCGTCTTTCTCAAGTGAGTGAAGAGTGAAATTCATTATCTTAAAGACCTCGCAAGTGTGCAAGATATTCCAGTTGTGCGGACGGCACAACTGGTCAAGGTGAGCAATATAAAAATATACCGAGGGTAATTATTGCAAACACAGTATGGCGCAAATTGGATTTTATTTTTTACCCAATATTACTGGGGAAGCTTGCACACAGACCTCAGTATTACAGCAGGAGGCTGGAAATAGTCCCCATTATTACAGCAGAAGGCCACACACACTGCCCCCAATATACAGCAGAAGGCCATATACAGCCCCCATTTTACAGCAGGAGGCCCTTCACAGTCCCCAGTGTTACAACAGGAGGCCTCATATTGTCTCTTTAATACACCAGGAGCTCACACATAGCCCCCTGTATTAAACCAATAGCCCACACATAGCCCCTGTTTTATACTTGAAGCCTCAGATAGCCCCAATATTAGAGACTGTGCCCCACATAGCCCCAGTATGTCACCAGGAGCCCACACATAGTCCCTGTTTTACTCCACATGCACACTCATAGCCCCTGTATTACACTTAAAGCCTGTACCTCACATAGCGACGGTAATAGAGCCTGTGCCCCACATATCTCATGTACTACAGCTTGTGGCCACATATAGCCCCTCTGTATTATGCCAGAAGTCCACACATAGCCATAGTCTTATACCAGGAGCCCACAAATAGCCACTGTCCAAAACCAGGAGCCCACACATAGCCCCTGTATTACACTTGTAGCCTGTGTACCTAAGCAGAGAGAAGCAAGACTTTGTTATAGCTAAGAACAGTTAGTTATCATCTGGGGCAATGGCAGGGACTAGAGCTAGTACAAAATATAAAGAACTCCAGTTTCCTAATTGGCGACAATAGGTAATATAGTGATATGACAAAATTCTTAACTTAAACAATTTGATGAAACACACATCAATTTCAAAACCAGAGGCCATATTGATAAGATATTTAAATAGAGTAGGTAAAACACAACATAAAAAAAAGGTTTGTTTCGACAGGGAAAAGAATAGCATTTTTTTATATGTATAAATTCTTTATATACAACATTCAGAAATGTGTTCATTCTGGCCATTCTAAATAAGTATTGCCCATATGTCACTCTGTTTCAGAATCAATTTCTCCACCATTCCTTCAACTTGAGAATTAAACTGGTAAATGTTTTTCACTCTTACCTGCAAACCCTCCCAAATTTGGTACCTTCCTGTGATGTAATTGCTTACAGTGTAACATTGTCCTAAAAGAGAAAAATTAAGTTCTTTCAGCCCATCCCACTTCGGTTTTCATCCAGCGTTGATGAATCCGGTTCCTGGCACATGAAAGAATGCCCTTACCCTTGGACGACAATGCTGATAGAAACAGTTAAAATCGATCGATAGCAGGAAGCAGGAATTGTTTAAAACACACTGTTTTATTCTTCTTGATTAAAAGTCTATGGACATGTCCATGACTAAGGAACCTTAGCTGAAACGTGTAGACATGGGTCCTGTGTTCTGCTTTGTGGCTCACTAATGTTGCACTGGACTTTTAATCAAGAAGAATAAGGCTACGTTCACACATTTGCGTATTTTGCTGCGCTTTTTTGCGCGCGCTTTTTGCCGCGTTTTTCGGCCGCTCAAAAAAGCGCAGCAAAATACGCAGGGGCTTTCACACACTGCGCTTTCTTCCCCCCAGAAATCGCAGTGATGTCACAGAGGGGAGGAAGAATCCTGCTTCCTCCTCCCCTCTGTGACATGTGTGACCGCCACATTAGATTCCACAGTGTGTTAATACACACTGTGAAATCTACATTAAACAAAAGCAAGTTAATGAAAAATAAAAAAGAATCAATACTTCACCTCTCCGACGCCTTCTCCCGGTGTGCGATCTCCGATTCCAAGTAAGATCTCTTCTGACAGGACCTGTAATGACATCAGAGGGGGGCGTTCCCGGGGCGGTCCCATCGCTGATTGGCTGCTGGCGGTCACATGACTGCGAGTGCCCGGGAACGCCCCCTCTCTGACGTCACCACAGGTCTTGTCAGAAGAGATCTGACTTAGAACCGGGGATCGCACAGCAGCAGAAGGCGTCGGAAGGTGATGTATTCATTCTTTTTTATTTTTCACACACTTGCTTTTGTTTAATTTAGACTTCACAGTGTGTATTAATACACTGTGAAATCTAATGGGCGGCCACAGCTGTCACAGAGGGGAGGAGGAAGCTGGATTCTTCCTCCCCTCTAGGAGAATACGCAGTAGTAGCTGCGTAAACAATTGACATATCAATTGTTTACGGAGCTGCGTTTTCTCCCGGAAAACGCACTGCGTATTTTTACGCAATGTCTGCACTGCAAAGTGAATTTCCCATTCACTTTGCAGGCAGACAAAAGGCACATTGCGTATTTTGAAAAGCGCGCGTAAAAAAACGCGGCAAAATACGCAGTGTGAACGCAGCCTAAAACTGTGTTTTAATCAATTCCTGTTTCCTGCTATCTCTGGATTGTAACTGTTTCTATTAGCATTGTCCTAAAAGGGGATTAGATCTATCATCTCCAAACTAGTAAGGTACCGTCACACAGGGACATATCGCCGGCGATGTTGCCGGCAACCGAGGGGCGTGGCCAGGTTGCGGCGACATCGCTGGCGAATTGCCGCGTGTGACAGGGCGATAATCAGGCGATGAATCGCCTGAGCAACATCGCCAGGTTTCCCAACAATGTTGGGAAATCTGGCGATGTTGCTCAGGCGATCCTGCCTGATCGCCCTGTGTAACGCGGCAACCTGCAATGTTGCGGGCGATTCCGCCTATATCCAACATTGCGAGTGATCGCTTGCTGGGTTGCTGGGCAACCCAGCGAGCGATAGCCGCGGCAACTAGCCGGCGACATCGCCGGTAAGTTGCTCAGTGTGACATCTCACCGGCGATGTTGTCAGGGATGCGCGCTCTCGCGATCCCCGGCAATATCGCCGGCGATATGTCCCTGTGTGACGGTACCTGTAGGGACATACCAATTAGGGCATACTTCACATGCAAAAATTCTTTTGTAATATATGCCATTAAATGTCTTAGCAGACTGTTATATATTGTAGAAAACATCCAACAAGTTAAGGATAGAATTTCCCAACTCACATCCTTCATTAATTGTGTAAGGGGAACTTCACACACTGAGACTTTCCAGCGATCCCACCAGCGATCCAACCTGGCCAGGATTGCTGGAAAGTCTCTCTGGAGTCGCTGGTAAGCTGTCAAACAGGCAGACTCACCAGCGACAAGTCAGCGGAGACATCGCTGGTAACCATGATAAACACCGGGTAACTAAGCAGCGCACTTAGGTTACCCAGTATTTATCATGGTTACCAGCGATGTCTGCCTGGATACCTGGTGTTTATCATGGTTACCAGCGTCCTCCCGCTTACAGGCTGCGCTAAGCGGGAGGACGCTGGTAACCATGATAAACATCGGGCAACTAAGCAGTGCGTGCTGCCTAGATACCCGCTGTTTATTATGGTTACCAGTGTCCTCCCGCTTACAGCTGGTAACCATGATAAACACCGGGTATATAGGCAGTGCGCACTGCTTAGTTACCCAGTGTTTACCTTGGTTACCAGCCTGTGAGGTCGCTGATCATTGATCTCTTACTGTCACATGCAGAGATGCGTGCTGACCAGCGGGAGACCAAGGACCAAAAAATAGCCCTGAACGATGTGCAGCGATCAGCGACCTCACAGCAGGGGCCTGATTTCTGCTACATGTCACACACTACAACATTGCTGGAGAGGTCGCTGTTACATCACAAAACCTGTGACTCTCCCATCTCCACTTTTATTATTTCATTAGAATAAGACATGGACCCTCACAATTTAAATTCAGACTATTGGAACAAGTGTCTGTCTAAATAGAAGGTATGGGGATTTGAATTTTACAAGTTAAAAAGAGAGAAATATTCAAGATACACAGCGTCTCTGACAGGAGGGCACCTCTTTGGAGAGGGGTGACCCAGAAACCGGAGGGGACAAACCAGGACTGGTTGGAGCCGGCTGGGGAGTCCGGGGTCGACACCGGCATACCGGAGCAGAAGCAGTCAGTCGGTCTATCCCTGACTGCAAACCGACAAGCTGTGGGACCGACATAAGGAAGCCGAAGCGCTACAGACTGAATCCCTACCTCAGATCCAAATTGGGTCCAAGACACTGTAGGGAAAGAACCAAATTCCGGTGGCGGGAGGATTACTGTACTGTCGCTCCCATCCGTACCGGTAAGGAACCGACTGTACCTAACAGTAGCAGACCAGGGGACTGTCGAAAGGACTCTACAGTGTGGTGAAAGAGAGTAAGAGAAACCCAGACCCAGAAAGCATTTGTACAGTTACCACCGACAGACTCTGCAGAGATCCCTCAAAATCTGTGGCTACAGACCCGTAAAACCAGACTGCACCGTGTACCTGTCTTCATCTGGTAACAGTAAGGAACTTCCTGAGCTGATCTGGTGTCTGTTCTCATTTTCGATTCTGCCTGGAGGGCTCCTACAGCATCAGAAAGGTGAGGACAACTACTCTCCTCATCTACCCCACTGCCCTGAGGTAAAGCTCCACCTGTGGGAAGCTGTACTACTCTGAACTTCACCTCCATCACCTCAGCGGCCGGCAGCAGTGCTGGTAACCATTAACAGGTACCACAGGAGGCATCACGTTACCGTCCCGTCCACCCCCTAGGCCTCTAAAGAAATGTATTGATACCTACAGCTTTAGTACTTCTTTAACTCTTTACTGAGAAACACATCCCCACCATACTCTTTTACCCCTTTTGAACAGCGCTATTGCTAAACTGCTACCTACTGAACCAGGCAGTGGTGTAACCAGAGTCTGGCGGGCCCCGCTGCGAAATTTAGACTTGGGCTTCCCCCCGACCCGCATGTTGATGAAATGTATACGCCTCATGTAACATTCTAAATCCTTTAAAGACTCACAAATCGACCCCTCTCCCCTTTCATTATGTATTAATGTCCCTCATCCTGCTATATATGGTCCTCCACCTGAAATATGGCCCTTATCGTGATATATATGTCCCCCATCCTGATTTATATGGTCCGCCTCCTTCCGTGACCATAGTCATCCAATTAATATAATGCATCCCCATATTCCTGCATATATTACAATGCACCCCCATAGTCGTCTATGTATTATAATGCATCCCATAATCCTCCATTCATAAGGTAGGCCCCATAGTCATTCAATTATTATAATGAACCCCCATTATCCTCCATATAATATAATGCAGCCTCACATCCCTTTATTTATCATAACGCAGCCTCACAGCCCACCTTATAGCATAATACAGCCTCATAACCTCTCCATATAGTATAATGCAACCTCATAGCCTCTCTTTATAGTATAATACAGCCTCATAGCCTCTCCATATAGTATAATACAGCCTCATAGCCTTACCATATAGTATAATACAGCCTCATAACCTCTCCATATAGTATAATGCAGCCTCATATTCTCTCCATATAGTATAATATAGCCTCATAGCCTCATAGTATAATGCAACCTCATAACCTCTCCATATAGAATAATACAGCTTCATAGACTCTCCATATAGCATTATACAGCCTCATAACCCTCCATATAGCATAATACAACCTCATAGCTCTCCACATAGTGCAGCCTCTAAATCCTGCATATGATGCAGCCCCAAAACCTACCATATAGTGCAGGCTCATAACTTTCCATATAGTGCAACCTTATTTATGCAGCCTCATATCTCTCCATATAGTGCAGTATTATATATGCAGCCTCATATCATTTCCATATCGTGGAGTATTATATGTGCAGCCTTCTCCCATATAGTGCAGTATTATATATGCACCCTTTTCCCATATAGTGCAGTATTATATATGCAGCCTTCTCCCATATAGTGCAGTATTATATGTGCAGCCTTCTCCCATATAGTGCAGTATTATATGCAGTCTTCAGCCATATAGTAAAGTATTATGTCAATCCTTATATATGACCCCCTCACCCCCCCTCCATTATCATCCTCTGGCCATTCTGCACTAATTATTATAAAAAAAAAAACCTTACTTACCTCTCCTGGTTCCCTTGCTGCTCTGGCAGTCTCCTCTAAGGATTTACTCAGGAGGAGGAAGAGGTGCCGCTCGCAGGTCAGAGGAGGGGAGGGGTGTGAGCAGCAGCAGGAAGTAGGAGACTTCACTCCCCTCCTCTCCTCTCCCTGGCCCTATCTGCCCTCCGGGATACACATCCATGTGAAGCGGATATCCAGCGCTGCGATCGGCGGGCACAGGGGCAGCTGGCGGTGCGAGCCCCTTATAGGTCCGGGCCTCGTCACACCCGCGACCCCTGTGACCGCGATTGTTACGCCACTGGACCCAGGCAACATCTTACTTCTCTATACCCATATAAATCATACAACTCACAGACGTTCCTCACCTACACCTCCCTCCTGGAATTAGCTCCACTTTAACTGATGTAGACTGGACTCAGGTTTGAGCTTCCACTGTTGCTGGCCTACGCAATACCCTAATGCCGCAATACCCGAAAATCAATTACAAAGTCATGTTCAGATGGTACTTGACTCTGGCTAGAATAGCAAAAGCTATTCCGAATTATTCCTCTCAATGTTTCATAGGCTGATAATCCAATCTAAGTGAGATGCATCATATCTCATGGCTATGACCAAAAGAAGACTATGATAAGCCAGGGCGCCAAGCAGTTTAGAAGGCATGCAACCACCAGCACCCAGTGTATCCTGTGACAGTTAACATGATTTTCTTTACAGATCATTTGATAGGTCATGTGATTAACACCCAGGTGCTCTGGTGCACATCTCCAGCTGCAACATGAGAGAGACAGCACAATTTATTTTCCCTTATGCATAACGCTATGCATAGCATAGATATTGGAATCTGAGAGTCCTCAGTGGTTGATACCTTTTAATGGCTAATTGAAAAGATGGTAAACATAGTAAGCTTTCAGGACACTGTGGCCCCTTCGTCAGGCTGATAACATAAATTCTGAAGACACATACATATATACATAAGCAGAGTTATATAAAATGAAAGGGCATTTCGGGATATCACATCTTGCAACAGACTCAAGTTAGAGGACAATGAACTTTTGACACTTCTTATGTGAACTGTCTCGCTTCGATTTATGGCTTTCTGCTCTCGCTGGGGAATCTTCAGGTCTCCACAGGCCACTAATCATAGAACAATAATACAATCTGTTCTTCTTATCTTATAATTTTGACTTTACTTTCCCAGCCCTCTCCCTAACCTGACTCTACTTTACATCACCTGTCATATTTACTACATCACCTAACCCTGCTTATGTATATATGTACGTGTTTTCAGAATGTGTGTCATTATCCGCCTGACAAAGGACCATAGTGTCTTGAAAGCTTGCTATGTTTACCATCTTTTCAGTTAGCCATTAAAAGGTATCAACCACTGAGGACTCTCAGATTCCAATATTTTTCTATCTACTGGCTAATATGGAATAAACATTCTTTACCTTTACATAGCATAATGATTTAGATAATAGAGCAGGGGTTGGCAATTATTATTCCTGAGGGGTCACATGCAAAACCATCATTGTTGTGGCAGGCCAAAACAATATGCTGAAATTAATTCTGCTGAATATTAATATTAGCATACTAATCACATTATTTTTTTTATATTAACACTAATTGAACTAATTGAATCACTTAATATTCAGAAGAATTAAGCATTATTCCATTCCAATAAATATTGTATGAGCCCAACCAAAGCCCATCTATTGTGTAGATTTAGGCTCCATCTTGCTCACCATCCTCTCCCCTTTTCTTTTCTTACTATTCAAAAACTTGTACTTTTATCATTTTGAAATATTACTTCTCTGTTTTCTAACTTTTCAATAAAAAGAACAGTTGTTACAAGAAATCTTTTGGAAATTAAATGTGTGCAAATTCTGATAATTGGTATCCAGCCATGCCACATTTTACTGGATTCATATGGGCTAGTTAAAGGATTAGGAAAACAAAATATCATGCTCATCTCAGCCTCATCTGTTCATTTTGCAGCTCCCTCATGGTCAGCAATTGGCTCCTTCAGGCACCAGAAATGGTCAAACCTGAAGTATTTCTCCCAGAAAAGTATTGTAATTGCACATGTTTTGTTATAAATGTTTATTTCCCTTGTGTATATTGGAATGACACAAAAAACAGAGAAAAGAAGGCAAAATGGACATAATTTCACATAAAAGTGGCAACAATTTTGTGCTGCCCATTTTTGTTATTTTGTAACAAAATAATTGAATATAAATATAATATAAAAATAATTATAAAATAACTTTTGGAAGTGCACTGAGCTGTAGGCTGATTTTCTGCTAAGGAAAAAAAAAATTAAATCTCAGTTCTAAGCGAGTGTGACCGCGAGCTTAGTGTGACCGGGAGCGTAAGTGCGGATGGAAGTAAGTGTGTAACTTGTGATTCAGTGACTTTGGATTCAGGGAGTTTGGAAGGGAGGACTTACTGAATTGCTGATTGTATTTTATTAATACTTTGTATTTCTTTTTACTTATCATTTCTGTCTAGTGCAATCCCCATTAGGAAATGAGCTCCATAATTGGCAATGCCATCCAGTGTACATCTTGCCACATGTATGCATTCCTTGAACAGCCAATCGAGGGTGCATACTGCTGTGTGAGATGTGAGTATGTTGTGCATTTGGAAGCCCAGATACTGGAACTAAATGAACAACTGACAATGCTGAGATCCATAGACAATATGGAAAGGAGTCTGTTGCTCACTGAACAGCTGCTCAATGGGATAGATGTGGGGGAGGATGGTAGCATGGAGCTGCAGGACAGTGAGGTAGCCAGTTGGGTGACAGTTAGAAGGCGGGGTAGAGGGAAGAGTGCCAGGGAGGCTAGCCCTGATCTGACACACCCCAATAAATTTGCTAAGTTGGCAGATGAGGGGGGTGCGAATTCAGGGATAGCACTGCTGCAGCAGGGCATGACCTCTGAAAGCCAGAGGAGTGTCTGCTCCAGTAAGGGGGAAAACAGGAGAGCAGGGCAGGACAGACAGGTGCTGGTAGTGGGGGACTCAATTATTAGGGGAACAGATAGGGCAATCTGTTACAAAGACAGGGATCATCGAACAGTGTCCTGCTTACCTGGCGCTCGAGTCCGGCACATTGCTGATCGGGTTGACAGATTACTGGGAGGGGCTGGTGAGGACCCAGCGGTCATGGTGCACATTGGCACAAATGACAAAGTTAGAGGTAGGTGGAAGGTCCTTAAAGATGATTTCAAGGAATTAGGCTGCAAGCTTAAGGCAAGGACCTCCAAGGTAGTATTCTCTGAAATACTGCCTGTACCACGACCCACACCAGAGAGGCAACGGGAGATTAGGGAGATAAATTCGTGGCTCAGGAATTAGTGTAGGAAGGAGGGGTTTGGGTTCCTGGAGAACTGGGCCGACTTCTCTGTTGGCTACAGGCTCTATGCTAGGGACGGGCTGCACCTCAATGGGGAGGGTACAGCTGTGCTGGGGGAGAAAATGGCTAGAAGGTTGGAGGAGTGTTTAAACTAGGGATTGGGGGGACGGTATTCATTGTACAGGAGGGGATGATAGTGTAAATAGTAACCTGGGCACAAGTAATAAAATTGGAGGTGGCATGGGGGGTGGGGTTAGAACAGTTAATATAGTAGGAAGGAATAGAGGTAAAGAGAGATGGATAAAGTGCATGTACACTAATGCCAGAAGCCTCACCAACAAAATGGAGGAATTAGAATTGGTTTTGTTGGAAAATAATTATGACATGGTGGGGATATTGGAGACATGGCTGGATGAGAGCCATGACTGGGCTGTTAATTTACAGGGCTATAGTCTGTTCAGAAATGACCGTACAAATAAGCGAGGGTGAGGTGTGTGTTTATACATAAAATCATCCTTAAAACCCATCCTGCGTGATAATATAGGTGAATCTAATGGAAATGTAGAGTCTCTGTGGATGGAGATAAGGGGAGGGGGAAAAAATAATAAATTACTGATAGGGGTTTGTTATAAGTCCCCAACAATAATGAAAGTGGAGTAGAATATCCTCATAAAGCAAATAGATGAAGCAGCGACTCAGGGAGAAGTCATTATTATGGGGGACTTCAACTACCCTGAAATACATTGGGGAACAGAAACCTGCAGTTCTAGCAAAGGTAATAGGTTTTTGACAACTATGAGAGACAATTACCTTTCACAACTTGTTCAAGACCAACAAGAAGGGGGCACTGCTGGACCTAATATTAACCAACAGGCCAGACCGCATATCAAATATACAGGTTGGAGATCACTTGGGTAATAGTGATCATAACATAATAAGTTTTCAAGTATCCTTTAATAAGATGTGTAGTAGAGGGGCTACAAGGACACTAAACTTCAGGAAGGCAAATTTCCAACCCTTGAGAGATGATCTTAGTGCAATAAAGTGGGGCAATATCCTGAGACATAAAAGTACACAAAGCAAGTGGGAGACGTTTATTAGCATCCTGAATAGGGCCTGTGCACAATATATACCCTATGGGAATAAGCATGCTAGAAATAGGAGGAAACCACTATGGCTAAATAAGGCTGTAAGGGGCGCAATAAATGACAAAAAGAAAGCATTTAGGGAATTAAAGCAAGTAGGTAGTGATAAAGCATTAAATAAATACAGAAAATTAAATAACATTTGTAAAAAGCAAATCAAGGCAGCAAAGATTGAGACAGAGAGACTCATTGCCAGAGAAAGTAAAAATAATCCCAAAATATTTTTTAACTACCGTATATACTCGTGTATAAGCCGAGTTTTTCAGCCCAAAATTTGGGCTGAAAAGTCCCCCCCTCGGCTTATACACGGGTCAATACGGTACCTCTGGGCTGTGGAGGCTGGAGGAGGCGGGGGGAGGCTGCTGTATGACCGGCCCCGTCACGTGGGGCCGCTCATTATATATGCACTGCTTCCCCCTGTCAATCAGCGCAGGGGGAAGCAGTTCATATAGCCCCCCAAAAGCTGCCACTGTCCCCCCTTGTAAGGGCCCCCCCCCCCGGTGCTTATACATTACCATCCCGGTGTTCTGATAGGCGCCGCTCCTCGGTGCTTCTTCATCCTCCCGCGCTGGCTCCATCCGTGATCTCCGGCTGTCGCAGCGATGTGACGTCATCGCGCGACCGCCGGAGAACCCGGATGCAGCCAGCGCGGGAGGATGAAGACGCAGCACGGAGGAGCGGCGCCGATCAGAACACCGGGATGGTAATGTATAAGTAGCGGGGGGGGGCACTTACAAGGGGGGACAGTGCCAGCTTGCGGGGGCTGTTGGTACCCCCAGGGGGCTGCTGGGTACCCCCTGGGGGCTGCTGGGTACCCCCTGGGGGCTGTTAGTACCCCCAGGGGGATGTTGGTACCCCCAGGGGCTGCTGGGTACCCCCTGGGGGCTGTTGGTACCCCCTGGGGGCTGTTGGTACCCCCAGGGGGATGTTGGTACCCCCAGGGGGCTGCTGGGTACCCCCTGGGGGCTGTTGGTACCCCCAGGGGGCTGTTGGTACCCCCAGGGGGCTGCTGGGTACCCCCTGGGGGCTGTTGGTACCCCCAGGGGGCTGTTGGTACCCCCAGGGGGCTGTTGGGTACCCCCTGGAGGCTGTTGGTACCCCCAGGGGGCTGTTGGTACCCCCAGGGGGCTGCTGGGTACCCCCAGGGGGCCGCTGTATAACCCCTTGGGGGTGCTGTATAACCCCTGGGGGCTGCTGTATATACTGCTGAGGCCTGTATACCACTGGGGCTGCTGTATATACCACTGGGGCTGCTGTATATACCACTGGGGCTGCTGGGGATCCTGTATACTACCACTGGGGCTGCTGGGGCTCCTGTATACTACCACTGGGGCTGCTGTATACTACCACTGGGGCTGCTGGGGCTGCTATATACTACCACTGGGGCTGCTATATACTACCACTGGGGCTGCTATATACTACCACTGGGGCTGCTGGGGCTGCTATATACTACCACTGGGGCTGCTATATACTACCACTGGGGCTGCTATATACTACCACTGGGGCTGCTGTATACTACCACTGGGGCTGCTGGGGCTGCTATATACTACCACTGGGGCTGCTGTATACTACCACTGGGGCTGCTGGGGATGCTATATACTACCACTGGGGCTGCTATATACAACCACTGGGGCTGCTGGGGCTGCTATATACTACCACTGGGGCTGCTATATACTACCACTGCGGCTGCTGTATACTACCACTGGGGCTGCTATATACTACCACTGGGGCTGCTGTATACTACCACTGGGGCTGCTGGGGATGCTATATACTACCACTGGGGCTGCTATATACTACCACTGGGGCTGCTATATACTACCACTGGGGCTGCTATATACTACCACTGGGGCTGCTGTATACTACCACTGGGGCTGCTGTATACTACCACTGGGGCTGCTGGGGATGCTATATACTACCACTGGGGCTGCTATATACTACCACTGGGGCTGCTATATACTACCACTGCGGCTGCTGTATACTACCACTGGGGCTGCTGGGGATGCTATATACTACCATTGGGGCTGCTGTATACTACCACTAGGGCTGCTGTATACTACCACTGGGGAGGCCTGTATACCACTGGGGGGCCTGTATACCACACTGCTGGGGGCTGTATACCTGTGCTGGGGTCCACCCTCGGCTTATACACGAGTCAATAGGTTTTTCCAGATTTTTGGGGCAAAAGTAGGGGGGTCGGCTTATACACGGGTCGGCTTATACACGAGTGTATACGGTACATAAATAGTAAGAAACTAAAAAATGATTGTGTTGGCCCCTTTAAAAATAATCTGGGTAAAATGGTGGATGAGGATGAGGAAAAAGCCAATATGCTAAATGACTTTTTTTCAACAGTATTTACACAGAAAATCCCATGACAGACAATATGATCTGTGATAACAAAAACTGTCAATTAAAGGTCACCTGCTTAACCAGCAGGAAGTACGGCATCATCTAAAAATCACTAAAATTGACAGATCCCCAGGCCCGGATGGGATACACCCCAGAGTGCTGCAGGAATTAAGTACTGTCATAGATAGACCATTATTTTTAATCGTTAAAGATTCCATAATAACAAGGTCTGTACCACAGGACTGGCGTATAGCAAATGTGGTGCCAATATTCAAAAAGGGAACAAAAACTGAATTTGGAAATTATAGGCCAGTAAGCTTAACCTCTACTGTGGGTAAAATCCTAGAGGGTTTTCTAAGAGATGCTATACTGGAGTTTCTGAAGAAAAATAACTTCTCGAGGCCTGGAGTTCCCTACCCCTACAGTAAGTAGTGACTGTGTCAAATATTGGCATAACATAACATATGTAATTGCAATATTTTTTGGAGGGGAGAAAAACTTAATTTTCTGAAATAATGTCAAGCGTGCCAACAGTTTTGGACATGACTGTAATATTTTATTAGATATTTACCTCCAGAAGTGGTCCATTATGATAGTATCCCCCAAAAAGTTGGTTTATTTTATTTTCTTCATTTAGTAATCTGATCAGTGGTAGATAGAGCTGCACTGATACATGGGATCACATATGCCAGTGTGGTACCCCTACGGTTTGGTTGCCACAGGAACACCTGGTGCAGGGAGGGATTTCCACATCAGGTACACTTACATGCAACACCTTCCACCCCAGACCTGAAGGGGGAGCTTTACTTGCTGACTTCAGGCAAGGTCCCCTAGAAATTCAGGCCTGTGGGAGGAGTTAGGCAGTTCAGTATGGAGCAGTACTGAGGAAGATACCTGGTGAACGAAGCCGCGCTTGGCCCGTACCATAGGGAAAGCCTAGCCAGTGTAAGAGTGAGGGTCAGAGGCAAGGCATACCAGTGACAGACTGGAGGCAGAGCAACCATACCGTTTCACCCCAGGAAAGCAACCGAAGCAACCCGGACACCGGAGTTTGAGTCTGTAAGGGTCCAGTTAGCCCAGCAGAGAAAAACGGAAGACCAGGGAGACTTCAGTCTCCTGGCAGACACTTGTAGCACAGCAATAAAAAGAGGCAGGGACCTCAGAGGAGTAGCGGTGCCCAACAGAAGGTTCTCATCGCCTGCTATACCAGTGAGGGATACAGGAGAGGCCAGGGCCAGAATTCAGACAGGCCAAGACTTAAGCACACACACAGAAATAAGGAGGCCTCACAACTCATCGGGTGTGGAAATACTGAACTGCCACCCAACCACCTTGACAGTACCCTGGATGTTACCTTGAACCATCACCATCAGTAAAAGGTACGGAAACAACTTCCATCGTGTGTGTCTGTTGTTATGGCCCCTGATTGTGCTCTTAACATAGACTGCCTGCCAGCATCTCCACCTGATGAGCTGCCTTCTCCTGTAGCACAAGGGACAGGGCTGTGTGGAGAGCTGTCTCCCTGTGTAAAATCCCTATCATCCATCACTGCCCCGGGGACCCCACTCCACCTGTGGGGACCGTTACCAACAAAGCTGCCTCATCATCGACCCGGAGGTCTGCAATCAGCGCTGGTACCATTACTGGATACCATAGGTGGCATCATGGAATCTTTTTATTTTATTTTTATTTAACCCCTTTTTCAGCGACCACCAGGACCTCGGGTCCGGGTACAGGCTGCCCGTGACATCCCCAGTAAATCAACACCCATAACTGGATACCGCACGGCCCTGGGGCGGGTCACCAACACTGTTGTTCTCTGTTTGGCACATACATTATATAGATTTAAGTATGCATATTTCATATATAATTTACAAGACGAAAGGCATGAAGTGTGGAAACAGATACACATTCTGCACAGGGTTCCTTGGCTGCTAGTGTATTGTTCCTAAATCTGAGTGTTGGGAAGGTGCACGGTTTTGCTCATTTCATCCTCGCCTGCTCATCATGAACTGTAAATCTTCACTGCCTTTAGTGACATTCTGGAGCGAAGAATGCTTTTCTAAGTACAGGGCAACATGTTATTATAGCCAAATATGGATTTGTGATTTATTTTTTTTAGAAAAACCAGGGCAGCTTTAACGTCTTTGTTAAATATTTGTCAAGTGACATGTAACAGCCATTCCTTAAATACAGCATGTATATTTAGATCCCCAGAATGGTACATCTATAATAAGTACCAGAGACCGCAAGACACAATATACAACAGCCAAGAATGTGATCCCATTCACTTCTACAGACAAGGAACGAAAAAATAACTATTGTAAAAAAAAAAAATAGATACCGTATGCGCTAATAATACAGTGTACTAGATGTATAGAGGAAATTCATCTACGCGGCCCATTTATATATTTGTAAACCAGTTAGAGGGCACAGCTCTGGGGAAACATTGTGACCTAGTTTACACAGCAAACATGTGCTTTTCCGATTAACCTTTTATTGCCTTAACTAAGTTCCATCTGGAAGTTATACAATTTTAAAACATTACTTTTTGTATTCATTTCTCAGTTTTTTTCACTCGATGTCATTTAGTCAGAGCCTTGATTTTTCAGTTCCTCTATATAATAATGTGTCCTCAAAATGTGATGTTTATATAGACGCTCATCTCTTGTAAATGTAGTGTACAGAATAGTGCAAAACTGTGTGTAACTTTGGAAAACTGTTACTTATTAATCATATGCCAGAATAAAATTAGTATTGAAGGATTTGGCTACTAACTTTCATTGCTAACCTATCATTAGGATAAGCCATCAATTTCTGATCAGCGTGGGTGCAACACCCAGGAACACACAGCTGTCACTGCTGCCACCGCCAGCCAAAAATTATTGTATGCTGCCATCGCACAGCAGCTCCGGCATTTCTATAGTGGCCATGGCTCGGTGCTAAACATCTTCTCCCTATTCAAGTGCAGAGGACATGGGTTTGTAGTAACCAGCTGTGGCTAGTATAGTTTTGATGAAGCTCTGACATCTTCCGGTCAACGTCGGTAACAGCTGATTAACAGCGGTGCCAGGTGTTGCAGATATCCTATAGATAGGCCATCAAAAAAGGCAGTATCCAACCTGTTTATATTGATAATGAAGCTTTATATGACTCTAAAGGCCACGTCACACGCTTCAATATTGTTAACGATGTTGTTAGCAATCTCATGCATGCGCGATCGCTAACAACATCGTTCAGATCGCTGGTGAGCTGTCACACAGGCAGACTCACCAGCGATCAGGACCAACGAGAACGCTGGTAACCAAGGTTTTAGTAACCCGATGTGTACCTTGGTTACAATCTCCCAGTATAGGCTGTGCCGCTGGGAGATCATTCATCGCAGTGTCACACCACACGATCCTGCAGGTTGAAGGATCATTCATCGCCAGAGTTGAGAACATGATTCAATTTGGCTGGTGACATCGCGGTGTTACACGCTACGAAGTCGTTCACAACATCGTTAGTGCATCACCAAACATGTGACTTTTGAACGATATTATGAACGATATTGAAGCGTGTGATGTGGCCTTAAGAGGTTGGAGAATTTTTATTTTTGGTATATTCCTTGCTGTTAAGATTTATCCACAGGAATCTACATATACATCCCATTAATATGATAAGAACATATTTACAAGGTAAAATAAAGCAATAATATGTTCCACCTCCCTGCAGATTCACTTTCTGCAGTTAGTGCTCTTAGCCAGAATTATGAAAGGCTCTGGTTTCAATAGTGTTTTAAAGTCTGCACTAATGTTTCTCACTTTCGCTAAATATACAGGGTGCCTACCTATTATCTCCCAGAGAGGGATGGCTCTACGAATAGGCGGGTGCTAAGAAAATAAGTCAATATTATATGGAAAATCTCTGGCACACCAAAAAATTCTAAGAAGAAATATTGAAGTACAATCAGGTTTCACATTTATTGAAGGAGCAGACACAGCAAAAAAACAAAGGTTGTCACATATGATGTTTCGACCAATAGGTCTTCTTCAAATATTTCAACTGCTAAGAAAACAAAAAATAAAATCCACCAGGTTACAGGTTAAAAATCCGAAATATTCACAAAATATCTCCCTAAAAGGCATCAATCTGAACCATTTGTCATATCTGTCAATAGGGATAACCAAAATGAGATAACAGTGCAATATATATGTTCAATATCAAAGAGCGTAGATTCACCTCGTGGTTTCCAGTTTTTGGTGAAAAACATCTTTAGGGAGCACAGGCCTATTCTTACCAAGTCATATCCAAACATTAAAGAGTTTGAAAACCCACCTCTTCTTTGTTATGAGAGGGCAAGTAACCTGAACGGCAATTTAGTCCGTGCCGATGTAGGCACTTCAAAACCAGTGGGGAATCAGAGGTTTCTTAGCACACCCAAGTATGATAATTTTCCATGCCTGGGATGCATGCAATGTTCCCACATCAAAAAAGGTAGCAGCTTTACGCACCCACAAACAGGCCGGATGTTCCCAATACGTGATTATTTCACATGTAGTTCGTCATTTGTTGTCTATTTAGTGAAATGCCCTTGCAGTCTCAGTTATGTTGCAAAAACTACCCAATATATCCGGGACCACATCAGCGAGCATAAGTCGACCATTTGATGTGAAAATACTCTATTACCTATTCTCCTATTATCTATTTATTTTTTGTTTTTCATACTAGTTGTAACATTTGAAGAAGACCTATTAGTCGAAACATCACATTGACAATCCTTGTTTTTAACTTTTTGCTCAGTCTGCTCCTTTACCAAATGTGAAACCTGATTGGACTTCAGTTTTTCTTCTCCTCGATTTTTGGTATGCCAGAGATTTTTCATATAACCTATTATCATTGACACACACCTACCTACAAAACTCTGGGCAGCTCCAATGTGGCCACTGCCTGGCACTAACTAATCAGAAATGTCCACCATGCAGCACTGTCTATACACCACATGCAATGACCTGCTGTCTGAGCATCAACAAGCAACCACTGCACTTGACTCACACTGGACTGTGGGGTACTCGGAACTGGGCTCTTCCGATGTCATCAGGGGTTGAGGGATGTCACGGTGGCATAACACGATCCGTAATCCCCTCGTCGGGTGATCAGTTAGAAAGGGAAGTTGAAAAATGGATGAAAGAAAAATAAAAGCAAAAATAAAAGGTTTTGACGCCACCCATGAGATGCGGCTGGTATAGCCGCTGCTGTAGTTGGGACCTCTGGGGATGATGGGAGTAGCAGCGAGGATGGTTCAGCTCTCTGTGGGAAGAGCGGGACCCCAGGGCAACCGTAAAGTCTATGGAGATGTTCATACGGATCTTAGGCCAGCCGGGCTGTGCTGCTGACAGGTTTCAGAGTCACTCTCAGGCAGGCTGCTGCTGCTGGCTCGGCTAATCAGTCTACCTCTCCTCATGCGCCATGCGCAGAAATGACAGTCTCACACAGTGCTGAGTTTCAACCCGGTCTACTTCACTTTTCTCGCCAGATGTTCAGTTCATAAGTGGTGGCTCTGGTAGTCTCTTAGCAGCCAAGATGGCTCGTCCAGATCATCCTCTTTTGTGTTCCTTTCCATAGGCCTCTCTGTCTCTCACTTCTGCACTCAAACAGTCCAGTGGCCACAGGCTTTTGTGGGCAACCTGCCCAGTTCCCTAGTACAGTGGCCTTCTCTTTGCTGCACCGGGATTGGATAACGGAACATAAATATCCCGCAACCGACCAGTATTGTGGTTAGAGCGTGGAGCGTCCTGGCCATCTCAGAGCCTATGCGTCGCTGTCGCCAGGATTCAGCTTGACGTGAGTTTTGAATGCATGCGGCTGTTTTGCATACACTGCACTCATTGGTTGCTGCGGCTGGCAGCGACCAATGAGCTCAGACAGACACGATTAGGCAATTATATAGTAGATACAGACCTGTACCTTAATCCCCATTTTAGTAAAGAAACCATTGTTTATTTCTGCCTCTGTCTCAGTTTGTGACTCACTGGATCTGATTCGGACCTCCGGTCATTACACTACTTTTAATGAATATGAACTGGGTGAATATTATTGCAGTGGTTTCATTTATTAAAGGATTACACCTGTTCCCCCAGTTAAAATAATAGAACCTGTACTCGCCAGCTTCACTTCCCCCTTCACACCAAATGAACAATCATTAGGAAGTGAGCGGCATCCACAGCGTCATTTTCTGTTAATTTTTCATTTGGTCTGACGGAGGGGAGAGAAACTGCCAGTGATTGAAAGCAGGGTTCATGTGATGTCACAATGTCAGGTTAGCCCCGAACCACATTTACTACTGGAATGGTGGCAGCATGGAAGGTTAGTACAGGGTCTATTATTTTACCTGGAGGAAACAAGTGGAATCAGAACAGGTTATTAATTGAAGCTACAAATCGTATTATGTTCCAGTGATCCCACCAGCGATTCGACCTGGCCGGGATCGCTGGAAAGTCTCTATGCAGTTGCTGGTGAGCAGTCAAACAGGCAGACTCACCAGCGACCAGTGAACCAGTGACATCGGGAAAGAATATAAACTATGTTCTTCCGACAGGCTGCGGTAAGCGGGAGCAGGTTGGTAACCATGATAAACAACGGGTATCTAGGAAGCGCGCAGCGCCTAGTTACCCAATGTATACCTTGGTTACCAGCCTTCTCCACTTCCAGGCTGGTAACTTTTTGTAGGATCCCACGGACAGGAAAGCATTGGAGGTGACCTCCAGATGCTTTTTCTGTGTCCGGGTCCGTGATTATCACGGATCCGGAAACAGCGGGGCACTTTCACTTCTGCAATGTATAATATACATTGCAGAAGTGAAATATAAGAAAGAGTTAAAACTAAAAATCATTATGCTCACTTATCCTCGATCCAGCGCTGCCTCCCAGCAAGGTCCGTCTGCTTGCAGGACCTGTGATGATGTCACAGGGCATCATCAAGTCACATGACCTCAGTTACCACGATTTGATGCTCTCTGACATCATCACAGGTCCTGTAAGCACAAGGACCTTGCTGTGGGAGGCAGCGGTGGATAGACGATAGGTGAGCATAGTGATTTTTTATTTTTAACTCTTTCTTTTACTTAATTATACTTCTGCAATGTATATTATACATATTATGCAGAAGTGTAATTAGAAGGGTTGGAGCAATTTTAGTGTACTTAGCATGCTCAGTACTCTAAAATCGGGTCCAAGGAGAAATCAGATGTTTCCTCGGACCCTGCTCCATAGGGCCCCATGTTAATGGAATCGGATCGGATTTGGCATAATTGCCATCCGATCAGTCAGATCCGATTGTATCCGGTTTTTGATTCGGATGCAAAAAGAAAGAAATCGGACAAAATCGGATCGGACACGATTCGGATGGCAATTAGTGCACATCCAAATCGGTCCGATCTCCATAGGGTTACATGGGGGCAAATTCGGATCCGATGCTGTACGATTTCTATCAGACAGCATCGGATTTCACAAAATCGTAGTGTGAAACCAGCCTAAGAAGATGCTGGGAGTCATTATTAGACTGAGGATCATACAGGAGCCACAGACTGATAAGAATTAGTCAGTATCATAAATAAACATTTACATCCAGGTATCTTATAGATAACATCTTGTCCCTTTTGTCTCAATGTAGCACAGAAGTCATGATGTATAACATTATTATAATGTAGATGGCTGGCTTTTATGATAGTTTAGACAATTTTTAAACAAGTAAAACTTATAAATGATTTTTTGGTATTTTACCAAGTTATGTCTGAGCTCCGGAGACATAACATTTTTATTGTTTAATGTTCTAAGATGTATATGAAATTGTGTCTCCATACAGATCACTAGTTTTTTACCGTTTCTATTTGCTATTATTGATCAGTGTGTTGTTTGTTTTGATGATGTATCTCCTTCCTCATTTCCAGCTGCAGTCTGTATTTAAATTGTCTATCACGCTATAGCGCTGTAATTCTATTCTCCTGAGGAAATGTACTGTTGTACACGAAACGCGTCAAGATATTATAGAAATAAAGATCCTTGGAAGATCCAACATTTTCCTTGTTGATTCTTCCTCCGAATCCGCAGCACGATCCCAAGGCCGGATCCTACCTTTTCAGTCACTCTGGACGAATCACCTAACTGATTGCTGCAGCTTCGCTCCTTGTTACACCCTCATTTTGAAGTGGTTGTGTCTCACACAACCAAGTAAGGTGAGTGGGGCCATTTCCTTAGCATTTTACTGAATATAACCAGATAAGACCCTATTGTGCGCTTATCTCTCCTTCTCTATGTGATTATAAGAATATTTGATCATTTGCTCAGCAGATACACACATTACTTATCTGCAGGAAAACCAACTTTATATAATAGAAATCTTACAGAAAGCATAGTGCAGGACAAAACACATCCTCCCTTCCAGATTAGAGCAGAGAGGGGAGGGAGTGAACACAAGCTTAGATGGGGGTGGATATTTATATAACACTTATACAGCCGGACTGGTAATATAATGGAGAAGACTAATGCAGGAGCTCCCTGCAGGGTCTGACAATGCTGATAACATGGAAACTACAAAGTGTACAATAATTATTTTACACTAGCTGTGAGCCCGATGCAAATGCATCGGGTGTCTAGAATATGTTTATTGTTTTTTTTAAAGATTTTTAAATAATAATCGCATCATCAATAGCAATAATATTAGCAATAGCATTATTATTAGCATTATTAGCATTAATATTAGCATTAATAGCATAATTATTAGCATTAATAGCATTATTATTAGCAGTAATAGCATTATTATTAGCATTAATAGCATTATTAATAGCATTAAAAGCATGATTATTAGCCTTAATAGCATTAATAATAGCATTATTAGCATTATTATTAGCATTATTAGCATTAATATTACCATTAATAGCAAATTTATTAGCATTAATAGCATTATTATTAGCACTAAGAGCATTATTAATAGCAGTATTAGCATTAATAATAGCATTAATAGCATTATTAATAGCATTAATAGCATGATTATTAGCCTTAATAGTATTAATAATATCATTAATAGCATTATTATTAGCATTATTAGCATTAATATTAGCATTAATAGCATAATTAGTAGCATTTATAGAATTATTATTAGCAATAATAGCATTAATAGCATTAATATTACCATTAATAGCATTAATATTAGCATTAATAGCATTAATAGCATAATTAATAGCATTAATAGCATTAATAGCATTATTAATTGCAAGAATAGCATTATTAATAGCATTAATAGCATTATGAATAGCATTAATACCATAAATAATAGCATTAATACCATAAATAATAGCATTAATAATATTAATACCAATATTATTAGCATTAATAGCATTAAGAATAGCATTAATAGCATGATTATTAGCCTTAATAGCATTAATATTAGCATTAATAGCATTATTAATAGCATTAATAGCATAAATAATAGAATTAATAGCATAAATAATTGCATTAATAGCATTAGTATTAGCATAAAGAGCATTAATAGCAATATTATTAGCATTAATAGCATTTTGAATAGCATAAATAGCATGATTATTAGCCTTAATAGCATTAATAATAGCACAAATAGCATTATTATTAGCATTATTAGCATTAATAGCATAATTATTAGCATTAATAGCATTATTAGCATTAATAGCATTAATAATAGCATTAATAACATGATTAATAGCATTAGTAGTAGCATTAATAGCAATATTAATAGCATTATTAGCATTATTATTAGCATTAACAGCATTATTATTAGCATTAATAGCATTAATAATAGCATTAATAACATTATTAATAGCATTAATAGCATTATTGGTAGCATTAATAGCAGTATTAATAGCATTATTAGCAGTATTATTAGCATTAATAGCATTATTATTAGCATTAATAGCATTATTAATAGCATTAATAACATTATTAATATCATGAATAGCATTATTATTAGCATTAATAGCAGTATTAATAGCATTAATATCATTATTATTAGCATTTTTATTTTATAGCTGTGAGCTGTAGAATATTTTAAAATTTTTTTTAAGATTTTCGCGGCCGCACTTGCCGCAAGTGCAAAACCGCACTTGCCGCACCTGCAAAACCGCACTTGCCGCACCTGCCGCAAGTCCCCCTATACTTTCTATGAAGATTACCGCAACCGCGCCGCAAGTGTAAGCGCATCTGCCGCGTTTGCCGCATAAGCGTTACACTTGCGGCGCGGTTGCGGTAATCACCATAGAAAGTATAGGGGGACTTGCGGCAGGTGCAGCAAATGCATTTTTGCACTTGCGGCAGGTGCGGCCGCGAAAAAAAACCGCGGCTGACTGCAGTTTTTTTCGCGGCCGCACTTGCCGCAAGTGCAAAACCGCACTTGCCGCACCTGCCGCAAGTCCCCCTATACTTTCTATGGGGATTACCGCAACCGCGCCGCAAGTGTAACCGCATCTGCCGCGTTTGCCGCATAACCGTTACACTTGCGGCGCGGTTGCGGTAATCCCCATAGAAAGTATAGGGGGACTTGCGGCAGGTGCGGCGGCTCAGGCAGCGACTCGCAATGGCCTCTCGGCCATTGCTCGCACTACACAGCGACTCGCAATGGATCCCCATAGAAAGTATAGGGGGACTTGCGGCAGGTGCGGCGGTAAATCTGGTTCTATTTTCGGCCATTGCTCGCGCGTGGTGACGTCACAGAGTGACAAAGCCACGGTCTTTTCGGGGTCCGACACGGAAGTGCCTACAGCAATTATATAGTAGATGTTTTTAAAAGGTTTGCACAGGCCCTATTCAAGGGTAATATTAGTATCATACTGAAAATTGACCTGACAGTGTCCCTTCAAGCAACCGACTTAGGTTGCCTCATGATAGGTGTGCCCCTGGCTGAGACCTTGATTTTAGTGATAGATAACTTACTGGGCTGCTTGCTGTAGTTTTGATAAAACAGTGTTGTATCTATTGCAAATCTGCCATTTCTCAGAATGCTGAGCTATATATAAGCACACCCACAACCTCCCCTTGTACAGGGGCCCTGGAAGCATACTCCTTGATTGGAATAGATCTTCTTTGGGAATCCATATACCCGGATGAAGTCTCGACTGTTGTCTCTTGCCATTGATTTAACCATCTAGTTTTGGGTCAAGGTTACAACTGAGAACTTTTTGAAATGGTCCATTATCATCAGGCAATATTCACAACCATTATTTGACCAGCCAGTTATAGAGTAGTCCACCATCAATACTTCTAGAGGACCTGACATTTTTATCACCTGTGTGGGTGCTCTTTATTGACAGTATAAGTAAGTATAAGGACACATCTTGTTAGGCTGCCTTCACACTTGCAGATGCATCTGCAGCGTTTTGCAGATGCATCTGCAAGTATCAGCATGCAGACCGCGGCCCCTATGTTTATAATAGGGCGCACCGCGGTCTGAAAGCTCTCATTCATTCCTGTATGTGAAGCGTCCGCAGGCGGATGCCTGCTTACAGATCACATTCTCCCGCCCGCACCATGGACGCGACATCTCGCATCTGCAAAACGCTGCAGATGCATCTGCAAGTGTGAAGCCAGCCTTAATAAGGGCAATGGTAATCTTTAAATCTCTATATTTTATAGTCAGGGTGGACAAATTACAATCACAATGTCAGTGTATTTATCTAACAAGAACTCAATTTGAAACAACTTAGTGCCAACATTTTTGGTGCACCCAAATTTTTTGTGTTGTTCTAAACTGTGGGATTTATAGACATATGCAAACATTTACTAGAGAAATACAGAAAGAAAAACTCTTTTATCCTAAAAACTTTAATTTTGTAACTTAAAACATCCTCAGAGTACCAAAATTAAACCATACAACCAAACAATAAACATGGTAAACTACAACTGTTACTAATCAAGAAGAATTCCCTTCCCATATATTCTGAAATCTGTGTAACATTCACGAGTTAATATTCCGGAATAGTCGGCTTTTACTGCATCCCATAAGCCTGGTAAAGCACCTGTATGTTAGGTCATATGTCTGAATTCATTTCTATTTACAGTATGGAAGAGTGTTTTAATAAACCTTACATTGTCGATGTTCAATTAGTTTTTATTTCATGCTGGCACAAAATCAACTCATCTAGGGAACATATCAGATTTTTCATTTTAGTATTGAGCTGAACTGAATGTTGAAGGTTAAAAAAATGCGAAAACAAATTATATTATAGGACAATTCAACCACAGAAAGGGAGATCTATACATACAAATTAAAAGATGCTAGTCTACTAATTGAGTATCTGTATGTAAATGGAGCTTTACCAGAATTATAATAGTGATTGATAACACTGGTCAACAGCATTTTTGGTGTCAAAGATATTTCATTGAATTTAGGGTAACTTTGGGGTGCTGATTCTGAATATGTCATCAGTTTTGCCAGATTGGCTCAAGTTTTTGAGATTTTTCGTAAAATGTGTAACAAAAAAGACGTTTTTAGCTACTTTTTTAACGAAGTCTGTTATGTTTCTTCTATGTTTTGTCAGTGTATATTCACCACAAATGTAACAGAATGAGTCTGGATCGTTAAGACAACTTCTTCTTGATGAGTTCATGCTTTTCACTGGAAAACAGACAACAACATAAAGTTCGTGCAAAAATCAAGCTATGAACGAAAACTTTTAGAACACTAATTAACACAAAACTATATTGAGAACTGCTCAGTTCAAGTACTAATCCAAAGAAATTAATGAGATGATGCGTCGCATTTACCAACAAGTGCTATAAATAAGATACCAAAAATCTCAAAAACTTGAGCCAATCTGGCAAAACTGATAGCATATTCAGAATCAGCACCCCAAAAATACCCAAATTCATTAAAATATTTTGGGCACCAGAAAAAAAAAATTTTTTTGTTGACCTGTGTAATCTGCGGTCAAGAATACTACTACATTGCATGCTGCCTTGTTATAAAGGCACATTAGATTAATGTTGACCAAACCCACGGATATTGATAGTAGTGCTTTGAGCAACCACTTAAGGTACCGTCACACGTGGCAATTTTGCTAGCAATTTCACTGGCAATTTGCTGGTTGCAGTGAAATCAAGGACCAGTGCCGGGACAAGGCATTTTGGTGCCCTAGGCAGGTAAGGCAAACGGCGCCCCCCCATCCCCCCCCCGAAATATGTCTGGGAATAAAAATGTCAGCATATTTTGAAAGTAAATTTAATTCAACGGGGACCTATAAAAGGTTCGTCCAACCACACTTCAGTGACATACTGATAGGTTGTTTACATTGTGAGCCCCAATCGGGACAGTGTTGATGATGTATGTAAAGTGCTGTGGAGTTCATAGTGTAATATAAATGCAAAAAGTATTATTCTTAATATTATGTCACAATACCAGGATCTGAGGATCTTCTATTTCGAGGTCAGGGACTCTCTGATGCCATGTTGCTGCTTGTCTCGCTGTTGTCCTCTTTTGAAACTGCAGTGCGGTGGACAAGAGAGCATTAACTGGTTAATAACAAGAAGTATGGAGTGTGTACTGAGCCATAAACCCTCCCCTTACCATGAAGTATGGAGTGTGTACTGACTGAGCCATAAACCTCCTCATACCATGTCCAGCAGACATTGTAGGATTACTACCCATATATACTCGTGTATAACCCGACCGGGGTATAAGCCGACCCCCCTACCTTTGCCCCCAAAACCTGGGAAAACCTATTGACTCGTGTATAAGCCGAGGGTGGACCCCAGCACAGGTATACAGCCCCCAGCAAAGTGGTATACAGCAGCCTTTCCAGTGTTATATACAGACCCCAGTGGTAATACAGCAGCCCCAGTGGTAATACAGCAGCCCCAGTGGTAATACAGCAGCCCCAGGGGTAATACAGCAGCCCCAGCGGTAATACAGCAGCCCCAGGGGTTATACAGCAGCCCCAGGGGTAATACAGCAGCCCCAGGGGTAATACAGCAGCCCCAGGGGTTATACAGCAGCCCCAGGGGTAATACAGCAGCCCCAGTGGTAATACAGCAGCCCCAGGGGTAATACAGCATCCCCAGGGGTAATACAGCATCCCCAGGGGTAATACAGCAGCCCCAGGGGTAATACAGCAGCCCCAGGGGTTATACAGCAGCCCCAGGGGTTATACAGCAGCCCCAGTGGTATATACAGGCCCCAGCAGTATATACAGCAGCCCCAGTGGTATATACAGGCCCCAGCAGTATATACAGCAGGCCCAGTGGTGGTGTATACAGGGCCCAGTGGTGGTGTATACAGGGCCTAGTGGTGTATACAAGACCCAGTGGTGTATACAGGGCCCAGTGGTGTATACAGGGCCCAGTATGCGGGGGCTGGGGGAAGAAGCGCGCCTTTGCACACTCACCGCGGCCGCCGTCACCGTGCGTCTGCTGTAAGGCTGCTTTCACACTGCGTTTTTCTGTGATCCGTGGCTGTCCGTTGTAAAACGGACAGCCACGGATCAGATTTTGGCCCCATGTTATCCTATGGGCACCGATCACATCGGATTTGGCCTTATTGGCATCCAATTTTTGTCGGATCCGATTCTGGCCGATTTTTTGCTGTGCCCAAAATCGCAGCCGCTTCGATTTTTGGCACAGCGGGTCAAATCGGACCGAATTGGATCCGACCTGATCCGTGCCAAATAAGGCTGCTTTCACACAGCGTTTTTGTGCTGTCCGAGGGGATCAGACTTTTTGCAGCTCTCCTCGGACAGCAATGGATCCAAACTGATGACTGCAATCGGATGCCAAATAGGCATCCGATCCCGATGTTTTGCAGCATCAGTTTGGATCCTCTCCCTGCTCCTCCTGTCACCTTGTCCCCCTCCTGTCACCCTCCTGTCACCCTTCTCCCCTCTGCCTGCCCTCTGTCTCCCCTCTTTGTCCCCTCTGTCCCCCCACTTTGCCCCCCTCTTTGCAGCCCCTCTTTGCAGCCCCTCTTTGCCCCCCTCTTTGCAGCCCCTCTTTGCAGCCCCTCTTTGCACCCCCTCTTTGCCCCCCTCTTTGCAGACCCTCTTTGGACCCCCTCTTTGCAGACCCTCTTTGCCCCCCTCTTTGCTCCCCCTCTTTGGACCCCCTCTTTGCAGACCCTCTTTGCCCCCCTCTTTGCAGACCCTCTTTGCCCCCCTCTTTGCAGACCCTCTTTGCCCCCTCTTTGCAGCCCCTCTTTGGACCCCCTCTTTGCTCCCCTCTTTGCAGACCCTCTTTGCCCCCCTCTTTGCAGACCCTCTTTGCCCCCCTCTTTGCAGCCCCTCTTTGGACCCCCTCTTTGCAGACCCTCTTTGCCCCCCTCTTTGCTCCCCTCTCTGCAGACCCTCTTTGCACCCCCTCTTTGGACCCCCTCTTTGCCCCCCTCTTTGCAGACCCTCTTTGCCCCCCTCTTTGCAGCCCCTCTTTGGACCCCCTCTTTGCCCCCCTCTTTGCCCCCCTCTTTGCAGCCCCTCTTTGGACCCTCTCTTTGCTCCCCTCTTTGCAGACCCTCTTTGCCCCCTCTTTGCAGCCCCTCTTTGGACCCCATCTTTGCCCCCCTCTTTGCCCCCCTCTTTGCAGCCCCTCTTTGGACCCCCTCTTTGCCCCCCTCTTTACAGACCCTCTTTGCCCCCCTCTTTGCAGCCCCTCTTTGGACCCCCTCTTTGCCCCCTCTTTGCAGACCCTCTTTGCCCCCCTCTTTGCAGCCCCTCTTTGGACCCCCTCTTTGCCCCCCTCTTTGCAGCCCCTCTTTGGACCCCCTCTTTGCTCCCCTCTTTGCAGACCCTCTTTGCCCCCCTCTTTGCAGACCCTCTTTGCCCCCCTCTTTGAAGCCCCTCTTTGGACCCCCTCTTTGCTCCCCTCTTTGCAGACCCTCTTTGCCCCCCTCTTTGCTCCCCTCTCTGCAGACCCTCTTTGCACCCCCTCTTTGGACCCCCTCTTTGCCCCCCTCTTTGCAGACCCTCTTTGCCCCCTCTTTGCAGCCCCTCTTTGGACCCCCTCTTTGCCCCCCTCTTTGCCCCCTCTTTGCAGCCCCTCTTTGGACCCTCTCTTTGCTCCCCTCTTTGCAGACCCTCTTTGCCCCCTCTTTGCAGCCCCTCTTTGGACCCCCTCTTTGCCCCCCTCTTTGCCCCCCTCTTTGCAGCCCCTCTTTGGACCCCTCTTTGCCCCCCTCTTTAGAGACCCTCTTTGCCCCCCTCTTTGCAGCCCCTCTTTGGACCCCCTCTTTGCCCCCCTCTTTGCAGACCCTCTTTGCCCCCCTCTTTGCAGCCCCTCTTTGGACCCCCTCTTTGCCCCCCTCTTTGCAGCCCCTCTTTGGACCCCCTCTTTGCTCCCCTCTTTGCAGACCCTCTTTGCCCCCCTCTTTGCTCCCCTCTCTGCAGACCCTCTTTGCACCCCCTCTTTGGACCCCCTCTTTGCCCCCCTCTTTGCAGACCCTCTTTGCCCCCTCTTTGCAGCCCCTCTTTGGACCCCCTCTTTGCCCCCCTCTTTGCCCCCCTCTTTGCAGCCCCTCTTTGGACCCTCTCTTTGCTCCCCTCTTTGCAGACCCTCTTTGCCCCCCTCTTTGCAGCCCCTCTTTGGACCCCATCTTTGCCCCCCTCTTTGCCCCCTCTTTGCAGCCCCTCTTTGGACCCCCTCTTTGCCCCCCTCTTTACAGACCCTCTTTGCCCCCCTCTTTGCAGCCCCTCTTTGGACCCCCTCTTTGCCCCCCTCTTTGCAGACCCTCTTTGCCCCCCTCTTTGCTGCCCCTCTTTGGACCCCCTCTTTGCCCCCCTCTTTGCAGCCCCTCTTTGGACCCCCTCTTTGCTCCCCTCTTTGCAGACCCTCTTTGCCCCCCTCTTTGCAGACCCTCTTTGCCCCCCTCTTTGAAGCCCCTCTTTGGACCCCCTCTTTGCTCCCCTCTTTGCAGACCCTCTTTGCCCCCCTCTTTGCTCCCCTCTCTGCAGACCCTCTTTGCACCCCCTCTTGGACCCCCTCTTTGCCCCCTCTTTGCAGACCCTCTTTGCCCCCCTCTTTGCAGCCCCTCTTTGGACCCCCTCTTTGCCCCCTCTTTGCCCCCCTCTTTGCAGCCCCTCTTTGGACCCTCTCTTTGCTCCCCTCTTTGCAGACCCTCTTTGCCCCCTCTTTGCAGCCCCTCTTTGGACCCCCTCTTTGCCCCCCTCTTTGCCCCCCTCTTTGCAGCCCCTCTTTGGACCCCCTCTTTGCCCCCTCTTTAGAGACCCTCTTTGCCCCCCTCTTTGCAGCCCCTCTTTGGACCCCCTCTTTGCCCCCCTCTTTGCAGACCCTCTTTGCCCCCCTCTTTGCAGCCCCTCTTTGGACCCCCTCTTTGCCCCCCTCTTTGCAGCCCCTCTTTGGACCCCCTCTTTGCTCCCCTCTTTGCAGACCCTCTTTGACCCCCTCTTTGCAGCCCCTCTTTGGACCCCCTCTTTGCAGACCCTCTTTGCCCCACTCTTTGCTCCCCTCTCTGCAGACCCTCTTTGCTCCCCTCTTTGCTCCCCTCTTTGCCCCCTCTTTGCTCCCTCTCTGCAGACCCTCTTTGCTCCCCTCTTTGCCCCCCTCTTTGCTCCCCTCTCTGCAGACCCTCTTTGCACCCCCTCTTTGGACCCCCTCTTTGCTCCCCTCTTTACAGACCCTCTTTGTCCCCCTTTTGGTCCCCTCTTTGCCCCCCTCTTTGTCCTCCTTCTTTGCAGAGCTTAAAAAATAAAAAAAATCTTCATTCTCACCTATCCAGGAGGCCCGCGGTGCTTCCAGCTTCTCTTCTTCTGATGCACAGGACCTGGCGTGATGTCACAGTCACATGACCGGTTACCGCGGTAACCGGTCATGTGACTGCACTGTGACGTCAGGCCAGGTCCTGGAAGCACAGAGCACTGGAGGCATCGCTGGATCGTGGAGAGGTGAGAATAGAGATTTTTTTATTTTTAACCCTTTCATTTCACTGGATATCACTTCTGCAATGTATGAATATACATTGCAGAAGTGATATTATGGCACAGAGCGATTTTAGTGTACTGAGCATGCTCAGTACACTAAGATCAGGTCCGAGGAGACATCGGCTGTTTCCTCGGATCCGTGCTCCATAGGCCCCATGTTGGAGGAGAGGAGGGGCGGGCACCGGGCAGAGCTGCAGGACGGGCTCTGGCCGGCGCGGCCGCCGGCGGTCAGCACGGGGCCCCCCAGGGGGTGCGGGGCCCTCCAGGGGGCGGGCAATGCGCCCTCCACAAGATGGCGCCCTAGGCGATCGCCTAGGGTCGCCTACCTATCGTTCCGGCCCTGTCATGGACACATTGTTCCATTTGTACAAGGCAACAAAATAGAACAATGTGTCAATGATTTCACTGCAACCAGCAAATTGCCAGTGAAATTGCTTGCAAAATTGCCACGTGTGACGGTACCTTAAAATGTTCAAGTGCTTGGTACTCAAATCGAGCAGGTCGGATGCTCGTATGCGCTCGGCTAAAGTACCGAATATAATGGAAGTCAATGGCAAACTCAAGTATTTTTCCGTAACACTCTAAGGGTACCTTTACACGCCGCTACAACAGGATGGATACAACCCGCTACTTCACGTGCACGAGCACACCCAAACGGTTACAAACGGGAAACGCACCACCTGTACACGCCGCCACAAGGTGCGCTACGCTACGCTACATCTATAGCTAGATACAGGGTGTCTCAAGTAGCCATCTGTAGCTCATCTTACCTCATTTACCCACTGCTACAACAAGCTAATATGGGCGGACCTGGTGCAGCAGGGACAGCACATAGGCGTGCCACAATTGTGGATTACGAGACGTCCGTACTAGTGATGGGCGAATCCTAAATTACTCGGAATCGCTTGACTCTAGCGAGTCCGAGCCCAGGACTCGCTACTCGTTGCGAGTCTAGCGAGTCCAATGTTAATGAATGGGGAAGCGAGTAATAGCGAGTAGTGTGAGATTTACAAATCGCAGATGTGTCTCGGAAGCTTCAGCCTGAAGCAATCCTAGTTTTGTCATTTATTTGCATTGGACTCGTTTACTTTGTAACTGTAATCGCTGGGAAACTCGCACAGATAAGAGAAGAGTCCTGTCTGCTCTGTGCAGCTCCAGGGTCCTAGAGCCTGCCTGCTGCCTGATGTAGCAGTGCTGAGATTGTTCTCAGTCTGCTCATTCCCTGTGTACAGACATGAATGTCTGTGCACAGAGATGATGTAGCAGTGCTGAGATTGTTCTCAGTCTGCTCATTCCCTGTGCATAGACATCTATATCTATACACAGGGGATGTAGCAGAGAGGACATCGCGTTTTGGACTGCGTCGGGCGGAAGAGGATTTTTTTAATTAAAGATGGAGTCCCTAATGGCTTTTATTTTTATTTCTAATAAAAAAATTTCTCTGTGTTGTGTTTTTTTTAAAACAATTTAATAGAAATTCATGGCGGTCATGTCTAATATTGGCGTGACCGCCATAAATTTCGGGCTTAGGGCCAGCTGATAATACAAAGCTGGCGCTAACCTCTATTACCCAGCGTGCCACCGTCACCAGGGCCGCTGGAAGAGCGGGGTTCAGCGCCAGAGGATGGTGCTTCAATGAACGCGCCATCTTCTGGGGCGGCTGTGGGCTGCAATTTGCAGCGGGGGGTGCCCAGAAAGCTTGGGCATCCCTGCGCTGCGGATTCCAGCCCCCAGCTGCTTAGCTGTACCTGGCTAGACATAGAAATTGCGCGGAGCCCCACACATTTTTTTGACTCCGACTCCGAGACGACTCCGACTCCGAGACGACTCCGACTCCGAGACGACTCCGACTCCGACTCCGAGACGACTCCGACTCCGAGACGACTCCGACTCCAACTCCGAGACTACTCCGACTCCGACTCCGAGACGACTCCGACTCCGAGACGACTCCGACTCCGAGAGGACTCCGACTCCGACACGACTCCGACTCCGAGACGACTCCGACTCCGAGACGACTCCGACTCCGAGACGACTCGACTCCAGACGACTCCGACTCCGAGACGACTCCGACTCCGAGACGCGACTCGACTCGACTCCGAGACGACTCCGACTCCGAGACGACTCGACTTCGAGACGACTCGACTCCGAGACGACTCCAACTCGAGACGACTCCGACTCCAAGATGACTCCGACTCCGAGACGACTCCGACTCGAGACGACTCCGACTCCGAGACGACTCCGACTCCAACTCTGAGACGACTCCGACTCCGAGACGACTCCGACTCCGAGACGACTCCGACTCCAAGGACACTCCGACTCCGAGACGACTCCGACTCCGAGACGACTCCAGATCGACGACGAACTCCGACTCCGACTCGACTCCGAACGACTCCGACTCCGATCGACTCCGACTCGACTCGACTCGACTCCGAGACGACTCCGACTCCGAACGACTCCGACCTCCGAGAGAGACTCCGACTCCGAGACGACTCCGACTCCAGAAGACTCCGACTCCGAGACGACTCCGACTCTCGAGACGACTCCGACTCCGAGACGACTCCGACTCCGAGACGACTCCGACTCGAGGCGACTCCGACTCTGAGCGACTCCGACTCTGAGACTCCCGAGACATCTGAGGGGACTCCGACTCCGAGACTCTGACTCTGAGCCTCTGACTCTGAAATTCATTAAATAATAAAAAAAAAATGCGTGGGGCTCCGCGCAATTTCTATGTCTAGCCAGGTACAGCTAAGCAGCTGGGGGCTGGAATCCGCAGCGCAGGGATGCCCAAGCTTTCTGGGCACCCCCCGCTGCAAATTGCAGCCCGCAGCCACCCCAGAAGATGGCGCGTTCATTGAAGCGCCATCCTCTGGCGCTGAACCCCGCTCTTCCAGCGGCCCTGGTGGCCTGGTGGTGTGTAGTGTGACTGGTCAGCTCCTTAAATATGCCGCCCTATGCAGCGACTACCAATCGTAACGCAGGAGCTTCCACCAATGATCGCTGAAGGGGGGTGGTATCCAGGAGCCTGTGTTACGCCCCAGCTACATTCCAGCTACATAGCCTGGTGTCCAGACATCCCTTCTGTAGCTTCTTTACACGCCGATACAGCTCGCTGCAATCGGCTTTGTAGCCACCTGTTTCAGAGCAGTGCTCGGAAACAGATGTATCTGTTGCCGGCTGCCTCCTACCGTCTTCAGACGCCGCTACTACGGGCTATATTGGCGCTACAAGCTACATTTGTAGCCTGTAGCGGGTTGTATCCATCCTCCAGTAGCGGCGTGTAAAGGTACCCTAAGGGTACCTTTACACGCCGCGACGGCAGGCTGGATACATCGCGCTACAAGCTACAATTGTAGCTTGTAGCGTCCATATCGCCTGTAGTAGCGGCGTCTGAAGAGGCGACGCTACAGCCGGCGACAGATACATCTGTTTATGGTCTCTGCTCATAAACTTAAGGCAACATCGCCGATTGTAGCGAGCTGTATCGGCGTGTAAAGAACCAACGGAAGGCAACTCTGGACACCCGGCGATGTGGCTGCCATGTATCTAAGGCGTGACACAGTCGCCATGTTACCGCGCCCCATCTGCGATCATTGGAGGTCGCTCCTGCTTTATGATTGGTAGTCGCAGCATAGGGCGGGATATTTAAGGAGCTGACCAGTCACACTACACAATTACTCGAGCGTGCTGTATTAACCAGCCTCCTGCGATGCCTGGCCAATCCTGATGATATTGCGCTGTCCTATCATCGTACGGACGGCTCGTAATCCAAGATTGTTGCACGCCTATGTGCTATCCCTGCTGCACCGGGTCCGCCCATAGTAGCTTGTTGGAGCGGTGTGTAAACATGGTACGCTACGCTACAGCTGGCTACTTGAGACACCCGGCGATGTAGCTAGCTATAGATGTAGCGTGGCGTAGCGCACCTTGTCGCGGCGTGTAAAGAGGGTGCGTTGACCGTTTGTAGCCATTTGAGCGTGCTCGTGCACGCGAAGTAGCGCGATGTATCCAGCCTGCCGTCGCGGCGTGTAAAGGTACCCTAAGGGTACCTTTACACGCCGCTACTGGTGGGTGGATACAACCAGCTACATGCGACAAATGTAGCTTGCATCGGCAATATACCCCGTAGTAGCGGCGTGTGAAGACGGTAGTAGCCACCCGGCAGTAGCGGCACCTGTTTCCCAGCACTGCCCTGAAACAGGTGGCTACCCAGGCGATTGTAGCGACCTGTATCGGCGTGTAAAGAAGCAACAGAAGGGATGTGTCGACACCAGGCTATGTACCTGGTATGTAGCTGGGGCGTGACACAGGCTCCGGGAAACCACCCCCTTCAGCGATCATTGGAGGAAGTTCCTGCATTACGATTGGTAGTCGCTGCATAGGGAGGCATATTTAAGGAGCTGACCAGTCACACTACACAATTGCTCGAGCGTCATGTATTAAACAGCCTCCTGCGATGCCTGCCCAATCATGATGTTCTTGCTTTGTCCTATCAGCGTATGGACGTCTCGTAATCCTCAATTGTGGCACGCCTATGTGTTGTCCATGCTGCACCAGGTCCGCCCATATTAGCTTGTTGTAGCGGTGTGTAAATGAGGTAAGGTGAGCTACAGAAGGTAACTTGTGGCACCCGGCGGTGTATCCAGAGATATATGTAACGTATCGTAGCGCACCTTGTTGCAGCGTGTAAAGGTGGTGCGATTACCGTTTGCAGCCGTTTGTGCATGCTCGTGCACGTGAAGTAGTTGGTTGTATCCACCCGCCAATAGCGGCGTGTAAAGGTACCCTAATGGTACCTTTACATGCCGCTACCGAAAGGAAGAAACCGGCAGGTGTCGGAGACAATTGTACCTTTTACCTTCAAAACACTGCGAAGTGGCGGCGTGTAATTCAGGTTGTACCTTCCTGTCTCTTTGGATACCTGTCTTTAAGGCGTGCTGAAAAACAAGCAGGTATAACCCCTATGGTGGCGACGTGTCATCGGGGCACAGGCACGGTATTTGAGTTACCAGGGGCGTGCTTGAGCATCATGTATACCACGCCCACTCAGCTATTATTGGTGGGGACTACTGTGTATCCATTGGCTGTCCCTGCACAGGGCGGCATATTTTACGAGCTGACCAGTCACAATACACATTTGCTATAGCGTCATGTATTAGGCAGCCTCCCTGCGCTGGCTGGCCAATCATGATGTTATTGCATTGTCCAATCACTGTACGAGCGTCGCGTAATACACTACTCTGTCACGCCTATGTAGTTACGACGCACAATATGTACGCCCATATTCCCTTGTTGTAGCGGCGTGTAAATCAGGGAAGGTGCTCCACAGAAGGTAACCTGCGGCACCCGTCGGCACTTCCAGGGAACGAAAATACCTGCTGTGGAGCACCTTGTGGTGGCGTGTATTTGCGGCATCAGGTACCGTTATCAACTGTTGAAAATGCGCGCGTGCATGTTCGGTGCCTACCTGTTGCTACCCGCGGTGGCAGCGTGTAAAGGTACCATAATGATACCTTTACACACTGCAATTTTGGGTGGCGATAGGAGGCAATCTAACTTGCACGTTTTTCATGGTTGCCTCAGATCGCTGATGGCGCTTTTACACGCCACAATTTCGCCCTCAACCTAAGGCGATGTGTCACCTCAGAAGTTGCCTACCCCACAGCGGAACCAATCCGGTCGAGTTCCCACGCCGCAATCCCCAAAGGAATGTGGGCGTACATGTTCAATGCCGCGAGAACATAGGTGTGGAAGACTGGTGTATATCGCGCCCCAAACACGCTCATTGGACAACGCAATAGCGTCATGATTGGCCAGCCTGCGCTGGAAGGCTGGCTAATACATGACGCCATTGCCATTGTGTGGTGATGAATGGACAGCTGTTCAAATATGGCGCGGTGTCAAGTCACAGCCAATGGATACACAGTAGCCACCACCAATCATTGCTGACAGACTCGGACTCCAGCACGCTGTGGCACGCCTACGGGAAATCAATAGGCGACGCAGATTCCATCACTATCGCCCGTTCACTTCGCCAAAAGCCGGGAATGTCGCCTTCATGATTGCCTCTGATTTTGGAGCAGTGCTGTGAAATCGGAACCAGGCGCCAACTTTTTTATCGCCGCCAAATTCCCAAATTACACGCCGCAACTGCGAGGCAATTTAATGGCGATGGTGCCAGGGCAACATATTGCACGTCAGATTCCTCGCCGCGGTTGCAGCATGTAAAGGTACCCTAATAGGATGGCTAGGGGGCAGGAAAATTATTGAAATGGATGGAAAAAGCACTCAAATGCAATGAGGAAGACACCTGGAAGCATCTCTGACTCATAGGTCACTGCTGGGAACAACATTCTCTGAGTATTAGGCTGGATACACACTTTTTTTATTACGTCTTTTGATGATTTTCTGCATGCAGATTTGTCACAAAACTTAAAGGGAATGCTAATGCCGGCAAAGTTACTGAAAGTCCTGAATCACAAACAATGACTTGTGACTTGCAGTTTTAGGGGTAAAATTAGTGTGCAGCATGTCAATTCTTACGGTATGTGAACACGTTGAGTATTTACATCACAACCTCATTAGTTCAAAGGCATTCCCTATTTGAACAATCTACCAAAAAGACCCCGAAGGGACTACGGAATGTCTTTAAAATCACAATTTCTTTATTAAAGAGCTTTATAAAAGCATAACAATTAAAATTTGATTACAGCTATAACAAAAAGACAATACAGTCATTTACTGATGAAACAGAAATAAACATCAATTTGGGAAGATCAAAAAAGAGGTCAGAATATTGTATTGGGTACCTCCAGGCTCGCAAAGGAGATAACCTTACTCCGTCTAACTGGAATGACTTATGACATCCTTTTTCCCAATTAGCATCTGGTACTCAGCACTGTTATAAACATTATCATACCATACAATAAATATCCAAATCTGGGCTCTCTCTATTTTTAGCAAAATTATGCAGTGCCTGCTCAGTGGCCCCTATAGATGCCTACTATCATTGCCTGTATACTAAGCAAAGCACAAGCAATTACACAGTAGTTCTATTCACAGGTTAACTGTGCCCAGTCAAAATAACAAATACTATAATGACATGTGGATTCCTCCCCAGTAGTGATGGGCGAATCCTAAATTACTCGGAATCGCTTGACTCTAGCGAGTCCGAGCACAGGACTCGCTACTCGTTGCGAGTCTAGCGAGTCCAATGTTAATGAATGGGGAAGCGAGTAATAGCGAGTAGTGTGCGATTTACAAATCGCAGATGTGTCTCGGAAGCTTCAGCCTGAAGCAATCCTAGTTTTGTCATTTATTTGCATTGGACTCGTTTACTTTGTAAGTAATCGCTGGGAGCTGGGAAACTCGCACAGATAAGAGTCCAGCTGTCTCCTCTGTGCTGGCTGCCAGCTCCAGGGTCCTAGAGCCCGCCTGCTGCCTGATGTAGCAGAGCTGAGATTGTTCTCAGTCTGCTCATTCCCTGTGTACAGACATGAATGTCTGTGCACAGAGATGATGTAGCAGAGCTGAGATTGTTCTCAGTCTGCTCATTCCCTGTGTACAGACATCTATATCTATGCACAGGGATGAGCAGAGAGGACATCGCGTTTTGGACTGCGTCGGACGGAAGAGGATTTTTTTAATTAAAGATGGAGTCCCTAATGGCTTTTTTTTTTTATTTCTAATAAAAAATTTTCTTTGTGTTGTGTTTTTTTTAAAACAATTTAATAGAAATTCATGGCGGTCATGTCTAATATTGGCGTGACCGCCATAAATTTTGGGCTTAGGGCCAGCTGATAATACAAAGCTGGCCCTAACCTCTTTATTACCCAGCGTGCCACCGCTACCAGGGCCGCTGGAAGAGCGGGGTTCAGCGCCAGAGGATGGCGCTTCAATGAACGCGCCATCTTCTGGGGCGGCTGCGGGCTGCAATTTGCAGCGGGGGGTGCCCAGAAAACTTGGGCATCTCTGCACTGCGGATTCCAGCCCCCAGCTGCTTAGCTGTACCTGGCTAGACATAGAAATTGCGCGGAGCCCCACGCATTTTTGTTAAATTATTTCATGAAATTCTGAGATTCTGATTCTGACTCTGACTCTGAGACTCTGACTCTGAAATTCATGAAATAAAAAAAAAAAAATGCGTGGGGCTCCGTGCAATTTCTATGTCTAGCCAGGTACAGCTAAGCAGCTGGGGGCTGGAATCCGCAGCACAGGGATGCCCAAGCTTTCTGGGCACCCCCCGCTGCAAATTGCAGCCCGCAGCCGCCCCAGAAGATGGCGCGTTCATTGAAGCGCCATCCTCTGGCGCTGAACCCCGCTCTTCCAGCGGCCCTGGTGGCGGTAGCACGCTGGGTAATAAAGGGGTTAATACCAGCTTTGTTATACAAGCTGGTATTAAGCCCGAGATTCTTAATGTCAGGCCACATTTGACCCAGCCACTAAGAATCTCCAATAAAGGGTTAAAAAAAACAACAGAGAAAAATTTTTATTTGAAATAAAAAAATAAGCCATTAGGGACTCCATCTTTAATTAAAAAAATCCTCTTCCGTCCGACGTAGTCCAAAACGCGATGTCCTCTCTGCTACATCCCCTGTGCATAGATAGATGTCTATGCACAGGGAATGAGCAGACTGAGAACAATCTCAGCACTGCTACATCATCTCTGTGAGCAGGCGGGCTCTAGGACCCTGGAGCTGGCAGCCTGCACACAGAGAAGACAGCTGGACTCAGCTCGCAATGTAACAGCAGTTATTTGCGAGTTTCCCTGCTATCACTGGCACAGTAGCCGAGTCTAATGAAAACAAAGGCAATCCTAGTGTTGTCAGCGTTTCTGACAAAACTAGGATTGATATTGATTTGCATTGGACTCGTGCGAGTAATCACTGGGAAACTCGCAGAGTACCGAGTCCTGCGAGTCCATTACTACTCGCCGAGTAACGAGTCCTAGCGAGTAGATTCGCCCATCCCTACTCCCCAGTTGCTGATCCAATTGCAAGCATAAAGTGTATAGAAGGACAAATTTCCCATATGTCACCCAGCAAGATGGTACAGACCTGAGTGGTTAGAGCTCCTATCACCCCGACGGCGTTTCGTCTGGTGAGACTTCTTCAGGATAGCAGTGCCCCCTCCCCGCATGAGGAAATCAGAAGATATCAGAGTAAGGAGTAAAGATATATATACATTATTCTTGTATAATCATAACTGGATATATAAACTGGTAATGGAACTAACTGTGATGTAGTCTCATTGTTAACAGGACTTATGGGTGGTGCATATGAACAGATAGAATATAGGTTCTTTAGTTTTTTTTGGGAAGGATGCTTCACTTAGTAAGATCAAGGAAGATACTACAGTCATGGCCAAAAGTTTTGAGAATGATACAAATATTAATTTTAACAAAGTCTGCTGCTTCAGTTTTTTTAATGGCTATTTGCATATACTCCAGAATGTCATAAAGAGTGATCAGCTTAACAGCAATTACTTGCAAAGTCAATATTTGCCTAGAAAATGAACTTTAACCCCCAAAACACATTTCAACATCATTGCAGTCCTGCCTTAAAAGGAGCAGCTAACATCGTTTTAGTGATTGTTCCATTAACACAGGTGTGAGTGTTGATGAGGACAGGGCTGGCGATCAATCAGTCATAATTAAGTAAGAATGACACCACTGGACACTTTAAAAGGAGGCTGGTGCTTGGTATCATTGTTTCTCTTCAGTTAACCATGGTTATCTGTAAAGAAACACGTGCAGCCATCATTGCACTGCGCAAAAATGGCCTAACGGGGAAGAGTATCGCTGCTAGAAAGATTGCACCTCAGTCAACAATCTATCGCATCATCAAGAACTTCAAGGAGAGAGCTTCCATTGTTGTCAAAAAGGCTCCAGGGTGCCCAAGAAAGACCAGCAAGCGCCAGGACCGTATCTTAAAACTGTTTCAGCTGCGGGATCGGACTACCAGCAGTGCCGAGCTTGCTCAGGAATGGCAGCAGGCTGGTGTGAGTGCTTCTGCACGCACTGTGAGGCGGAGACTCTTTGAGCAAGGCCTGGTTTCAAGGAGGGCAGCAAAGAAACCACTTCTCTCCAGAAAAAACACCGGGGACTGACTGATATTCTGCAAAAGGTACAGGGAGTGGACTGCTGAGGACTGGGGTAAAGTCATTTTCTCTGATGAATCCCCTTTTCGATTGTTTGGGACATCTGGAAAACAGCTTATTTGGAGAAGAAGAGGTGCTACCTCCAGTCTTGTCTCATGCCAACTGTAAAGCATCCTGAAACCATTCATGTGTGGGGTTGCTTCTCAGCCAAGGGAATCGGCTCACTTACAGTCTTGCCTAAAAACACAGCCATAAATAAAGAATGGTACCAGAATGTCCTCCAAGAGCAACTTCTCTCAACCGTCCAAGAGCAGTTTGGCGCCCAACAATGCCTTTTCCAGCATGATGGAGCACCTTGCCATAAAGCAAAGGTGATAACTAAATGGCTCAGGGATCAAAACATAGAGATTTTGGGTCCATGGCCTGGAAACTCCCCAGATCTTAATCCCATTGAGAAATTGTGGTCAATCATCAAGAGACGGGTGGACAAACAAAAATCAACAAATTCTGCCAAAATGCAAACATTGATTTTGCAATTCATTCGAGTAGCTATGTAATAATCAAGTCACCTATAATAATAATAATCAAGTCAAAATGACTTCAGTCTGTGATTCCCAATCACAGTGCAAACATTACAATTATCATTAACAAGCAGTAGCTGCCAGCCCAATCCCGGTATGCTTACCGTTTTTGTAAGAATTGTACCTAGAAGAAGCTCCACCTGCTCATGAACAAGTGCAAAAACTCAGAATCAATTGCTCTGATTACCTCATGCGAGGATCCTACCAGTGTCCAGCGTAAGATCATCTTTCCTATACGTACATCTGAAATAAAACACTCAAGAATTCGTATTAGCTTCAAAAATCAGAAAACCTTATTCAACAAAATTCTTATTACAATTCTCTACTAATTATATTGATAGCTATAAACTATAACTGTTTTATGCTTAACCAAAAACCCATTTAAATTCTGTTATAAATGTCTCCATTGGCGCTATATATTTATAAACTATAACTGTATGATGCTTAACCAAAAACCCCATATATTTCTCCATATATGTCTCCATCCCACCCCCCCCCGCATGAGGAAATCAGAAGATATCAGAGTAAGGAGTAAAGATATATATACATTATTCTTGTATAATCATAACTGGATATATAAACTGGTGGTGGAACTAACTGTGATGTAGTCTCATTGTTAACAGGACTTTTGGGTGGTGCAAGATGGCTGCCACAGGAAGTTCTGATGGGCAAAACTTCCTCTGAGTCTTACATTCCTAAGATGGGGGAGGGACACTCTGAGCTGAGGTTTTTCTATCTGAATCTGAAAACAACTCCATCCCCCACCTGGAGCCAACGCCATAACAATAAAAAAAATACTTTAGAAAACAATGGGATTAGAATCTGAAGATTTAACACACATATACTAAGTATTATCATCTGTTCTCTATGCCTCTTCTAAAAACTATTGTTCCTCCGTAAAATGTAGACAGAAACATACAAAAATTATCCCAAATAATTATCATAGTGTCTAAAAAAATATTAACACAACACAAACAAGAAGACAGTGTGTCAGTATGACTCAATAAAATAGAATAATCTCTGTATGAAAATCAAAAACTGTTTAAAATAACTATTATTGCATCCAATAATAGGCAATATTACTAGCTTCCGACTAAATACAAAGTAAACAATTATGATTCTTGATGTTCACAGCCAAAAATGAAAAGAAATTCCAAAAATTCCTGCCTACTCATTCAGAATGTTAAAGAGATGATTCCTCATTACTGCATGTATAAATGAAAGAAGTCCAGAAGTTGATTGAGAGCATGCCAGGGAGAATTGCAGAGGTCCTGAAGAAGAAGGGTCAACACTGCAAATATTGACTTGCAGCATTAACTCATTCTAACTGTCAATATAACCTTTTGGTACTCATAATATGATTGCAATTATATTTCTGTATGTGATATAAACATCAGACAAACACAAATAAAAGCCAGAGGCCAGCAGATCATGTGAAAATATAATTTTGGTGTCATTCTCAAAACTTTTGGCCATGACTGTAAGACCCTGCTAAAGAAATGTTGTTAGAAAGTAGGAAATTATTCTTTTAAAAATTGTATAATAAGAATTGAATATTAATTGAATATTAAAAATCAACTTGGTCTTGGTAGCAGGGATTCCCAGCCAGTCTCCCATACCAATACTAACCCAGCCTTAATCTGCTTAGCAACTGCAATCTAACAAGGGCATACTCAACTTAGAATGGCCGTTGAAAATAACATTAATAAAATATATGTATAAATTGTCATGTTAAAATTACAGAAAATAGATAAAAATTGATTAAAAAGGATGAAAAATAGACAAAAATAAATGTATGTATACACACATATATGTTATGTATAACAACCAACAAACTGCACAAATAACAATTGCATTTGAAGGGATATTTCTAATTTCATGTACAGTATTCATAAAATGTAATACAATCAATTGGTAATGCTCTCCAGACCTAGGGTCAAACCTCTCTGGGTGTAGGGTCCCGAGTTTGTATATCCAGTAGTTATCCTTATTTGTCAATGTTTTTAACCAATCATGCACTGTGTTGTTAATGTGATATAATAGTTAGATTAAGCTGATTGGGATCTTATTAATGTTCTAACAAGAAGTGCTTTGAGACAATATGCAACATGTAACTATTTTTTATGTTATGCCGGTTCTTATTCAGTCTTGCGTGCATGGTCTGGATGGTTCTACCTACGTATTTGAGTCCACACGTGCACACCAATACACATATTACAAAGAAGACTGGCTATTTAAATTTTCAGTTAAAATAGCTGGCGGGGAAGCCGGCGGTGAAAAGACTCTTGACACCGCCAGCTTTTTCAAACGATCAGCTGATGCTGATCAGCTGATCATTTGAAATAGCCAGCGGGAAAAGCAGCAGTGAAAAGAGTATTTTCACCGCCGGCTTTCCCGCTGGCTATTTCAACGGCCGCTCGCTTCCAGGCAGAGGAGGGGGTACAGAGTTAGAGGAAGAGGAGTGGGCAGGGAATGGAGGAGCAGACAGTGAGAGGTTAGGATAGGGCAGGGAGTGAAGCATCGGGTGATGGGGAGCGAAGGACTGGGCGGGGAAGCGTGCATCAGTTGAGAGATTCTTTAAAAGCCGGCGGCTTTTTACTGCCGGCTTTTAAACAATCGAGCACCCATTTCAGCCTTTTCCTTAGCCCCCAGACCAATTTGTAGGGTCCAGCAGCATAGTTCTCACATTTCCCATTGACTTACATTGTACTCGCGAGTAACAGAAGTAAAACTCGAAAATACTGAGTATCACAAATACCTGTACTATTCTGCGAGTAGGGAATAGTAACGAGTATACTCGCTCATCCCTACTCACCAGTTCAGCACTGGACAGGGTCAGGATCTGTCTCGTCATTCAGTGTCTTGACTTTTAAGAGCATTTGGACTGAAAGGCCACTGTGCAGTGACCAAACCTCTCATTAGCAGAAACAATCAAAAGGTTAGATTTATCTTTGGTGAGGAGCATGTTGTGTGGCTAAAGGAGAAGTGGTCCATTGTTCATTTTAGAGATGAAAGCAAGTTTAATTTATTTGAGTCTAATGGGAAACATTATGTTCATTGACAAACTGGGGAAAGATTGAACTCAAAGTGTGTAAAGAAGTCAGTGAAAAGTGGTGGAGGAAGTGTCATGGTTTGGGGAATGTTTTCTGCTGCAGGGGTTGGACCTCTCTTACAGCTACATGGCAGAGTAAATGTAAGTGGGCACTAGAACCTTTTTCAACAACATGTGGTTCCTTATTTGCATTCAGCTCTCAATCAGCCAGCAATTTTCATGCAGGACAATGCCCCCTGTCACATAGTAAAACGGTTAAAGCAGTTCTTTGAAACAGAAAACATTGAAACAATAAAATATCCACCCAGAGTCCTGATCTAAACCCAATAGAAAACCTCTGGAAAATCCTTGGTGATAAAGTTATAGCCAAGATACCCACAACAGTCACAGAACAGTGGAAGAGACTGGAACAAGAGTGGACGAAAATATCACCAGAGCAATGTGAGAGACAAGTGATGTTCTGTCGCCATAGTTATTGATGTTCTCTAATTATGATCATCATGTCTTGAGTAAAATAAAGATTGTAAGTTGATAAACTTTGCTTATTTTTAATTATTTGCTTATTTTTTTTATTTATTTTTGGAAATCACTGTTCTAGTGGCATGGTGTAGCCCTTACACAAAAACCTTCAAATGTTGATCAATTTAAATTACATTCTTTCTGAAAAAAATCAAGTGATCATACATTGTTCTCTAATTTTCATCGCCAGTGTACATGAATCTTAGGGTACCTTTACATGTCGCAACATTGCATGCAATTTCACTTGCAACTTTCACTTGCTGGCTTCACACCACGGTGTGGTCCGGTCCGGGGCTGTCCGGGATGACCCTGACAGCCCCGGACCGGATCAGCACACAGAACCGGAGGGCCAAATGTGCCCTCCGGTCCTGTGTGCAGCCGGACGCAGCTGAAGCTGCTAATGATTCAGGACCACGGCTGGCAGGGAGCTATCCGCGGTCCTGACAAAATGGCGTCGTGCAGCCGCCAATGTCAGGTTCCCGGATCCTCCCAGTCCGGGACAATCCAGCCCTATAGGCTCCCATGTTAGGGAGCGCCGGATTGCCCCGGATCCGGGAGGATCAGGGAGAATCCCGGCAAATCTGGGATCCGGCAAATTGGGGAGATTTTTCTCCCCGGACACAAAAATGTTGCAAGCAACGTTTTTATGTCCGGAGAGGATAATCCATATTTTCCCGGATTCCACCACAGTGATGAAACCGGATGGCAGAGAACTGCCATCCGTCTCCATCCGGCCCCATAGGCTACTATAGGGCCAAAAACCGGCTGGGGGCTGTCTGGTTTACTCCGGACAGCCCGGACCGGATCACACCGTGGTTTGAAGCCAGCCTCACTGGTTGCAGTGAAATCATGGACACAAGCAACAAAATAGAACAATGTGTCCATGATTTCACTGCAACCAGTAAGTTGCAAGTGAAATTGCATGCAATGTTGCGACGTGTAAAGGTACCCTTAAACCCAGACAATAATCTCAAATTTTATGTCTCAAAACAAGAGTTCTAAGTACCGTAATAAAAGTCTAGAATAAAAGTATAGAAACTGACTTTAATGAACGTTCCAGTATATAATGATGTCTTAATATTATTGTTCTGCTGTAAGCTCACAATAATAATTTTAAATTTTAGGAAAAATTGCTGGGAAGGCACACAAGATGTGAACTGAGTTCAGGCTGTTAAATTTATCTAGTACTTTCTTCCCACTTGATTTCCTGGAATGTATTCCAGTATGTCTTGTTAATTCAAGTTCATTGAGAGTTTGAATAAAGTTTATGTAACATTTTAGACAGTGAGGAAACTGAGCGATTACCAACTATTTAGTATATCTATTCACTATGTATGTAGATCTATCTAATCTGTACATTAATCAAATCTGTATATTGATCCTTCTAAACTGTAAATCTGTATACAGTGGGTATGGAAAGTATTCAGACACCATTACATTTTTCACTATGTTTTATTGCAGTCATTTGGTAAATTCAAAAAAGTTAATTTTTTTCTCATGAACGTACACTCTGCTCCCCATCTTAACTGCAAAAAAACCCTGAAATGTAGATTTTGTGCAAGTTTATTAAAAAAGAAATCTGAAATATCACATGGTCATAATTATTCAGACCCTTTGCTCAGTATTGAGTAGAAGCACCCTTTTGAGCTAGTACAGCCATGAGTCTTCTTGGGAATGATGCAACAAGTTTTTCACACCTGGATTTGTGGATCCTCTGCCATTCTTCCTTGCACATCCTCTCTACTTTTGTCAGGTTAGATGGTGAATGTTGGTGGACAGCCATTTCCAGGACTCTTCAGAGATGTTCATTTGGGTTTAGGTCAGGTCTCTTGCTGGGCCAGTCAAGAATGGTCACAGACTTGTTCAGAAGCCACTCATTTGTTATTTTAGCTGTGTGCTTAGGGTCATTGTCTTGTTGGAAGGTGAACCTTTGGCCAAGTCTGAGGTAAGATCATTCTGGAAGAGGTTTTCATCCAGGATATCTCTGTACTTGACCACATTTATGTTTCCTTCAATTGCAACCAGTCGTCCTGTCCCTGCAGCTGAAAAACACACCCATAGCATGATGCTGCAACCACCATGTTTCACTGTTGGGAATGTATTGGGCAGGTGATGAGCAGTGTCTGGTTTTCTCCACATATACCACTTAGAATTATCACCAAAAGTTCTATCTCCATCTCATCAGACCAGAGACTCTTATTTTTCATAGGCTGTTAGTCGTTCATGTGTTTTTTTGCAAACTCTATGAGAGCTTTCATATGTCTTGCACTGAGGAGAGGTTTCCGTCGGGCCACTCTGTCATAAAGGCCTGATTTGTGGAGAGCTGCAGTGATAGTTGACTTTATGGAACTTTCTCCCATTTCCCTACTGCATCTCTAGAGTTCAGCCACAGTGATTATTATAATTATTATTGTTATTATTATTATTATTTATTATTATAACACCATTAATTCCATGGCAATTTACATGTGGAAGGGTATACAAGGACAAGTACAAGGTACATGGATAGCATATGGCATACAGGCACAGAAGAGAGAGGATGCTGTCCGCGAGGGCTTACAATCTACCAGGGGATGGGTATAGATACATTAGGAGAGGGTAGAGTTAGTTGTGCAGTGATTTGGTGGACCGAGGCTCACAGTAGGTTGTAGACTTGTCGGAAGAGGTGAGTCTTCCGGTTTCTTTTAAAGGTTTCCAGAGTCAATGAGAGTCTGATATGTTGGGGCAGAGACTTCCAGAGTATGGCGGAGGCACGGGAGAAGTCTTGTATGCGGATGTGGGAAGAAGAGATATAGGTGGAGCAGAGGAGGAGATCATGAGTGGAGCACAGGTTGCATGCGGGGAGGTTCCTAGCAATGTTTTTAGGTGCAGAAAAAAACGGATAGGGTGTTTATTACATCTAATACGTTTTTCTATCAGTTTTTGGACATAGAAAAAAAGAATCCAAAATCTGAAGCCAAAAACGGACCAAGGGCTTATGTGTGACCCTAGCCTTAGGCTAGGGTCACACATAGAAATCCGTTTTTGGAAGTGATTTCCATGACCAATCTGTTTTTTTGGGGTGCTTTTTGAGCCTCCTGTACCTCTGAACGTTTTTGGACTTAGTCATTTTTTTACCAAAATTCTTGAAAAAACGGATCCGTTTTTTCATAGGGCCCATGTTTAAATTTTTTTTTTTTGAAAAACGAACCCCAAAAACGTTGCTAGCAACGTTTTTGGCTCAAAAACGTACCTAGCAATGATTTTAGGTGCAGAAAAAAATGGATAGGGTGTTTATTACATCTAATCCGTTTTTCTATCAGTTTTTGGACTTGGAAAAAAAAATGCTAAAAATGAAGCCAAAAACGGACCAAGGGCTTATGTCTGACCCTAGCCTTAGTCGAATAGCAGAGTTTAGGATAGATTGGAGTGGTGCAAGAGTGCTAGAGGGCAGGCCGGTGAGAAGGAGGTTCCAATAGTCAAGCGGGAGATGATAAGGGCATGCATAATTGCTTTTCAGTGTTGAGGTCGAGGAATGAACGGATCCGGGAAATCTTTTTGTGTTGAAGTCGGCAGGAGGTGGCAAGGGATTGTATATGTGGCTTGAAGGAGAGAGCGGAGTTGAGGATTACCTCCAGGCACCGAGCGTGGGGGACAGGGGAAAGTGAGCAGCCATTGACAGTGATGGAAAGGTCGGTGGGGGGAGAGCGGGTTGGGGGAAAAATTATTAATTCAATTTTTGTCCATGTTCAATTTCAGAAAGCGAGCAGAAAAGAAAGATGAGATAGCAGACAGACATTGGGGAATTAGGGATAGCAAAGAGGTGATGTCAGGTCTGGAGAGATAGATCTCAGTGTCTTCAGCATACAGGTGATACTGAAGACCAAGGGACTCGATTAGCTGTTCCAAACTGAGTGTGTAGATGGAAAAAATAAGGGGTCCAAGAATCGAGCCTTGGGGACACCAACAGAAAGAGGGTAATGTGAAGAGGTATTGTGGAGAGGGAGACACTGAATGTCCGGTCAGTTAGAAAAGAGGAGATCCAGGAGAAGACCATGCCATTGATACCAAGAGATTCCAGGAACTGTAGCAAGAGGAAATTGGTCAACAGTGTCGAAGCGGAGGATAGGTCAAGGAGGAGGAGGACAGAATAGTGTAATTTGCTCTTGGCAGTTAATAGGTCGTTGGTAACTTTGATTAAGGCTGTTTCGGAGGAGTGGTGTGGTCAGAAGCCAGATTGCAAGTGGTCAAGGAGAGAGGACAAGAGGTGGGAGGACAGTTTAAAATGGACGTGGTGTTCCAGTAATTTTGATGCAAAGGTGAGAAGTGATATAGGGTGATAGTTATAAACAGACGATGGGTCGAGAGAGGGCTTTTTGAGGATGGGTGTTATCAAGGCGTGTTTGAAGGATGAGGGGAAGACACAAGTATTAAGTGATAAGTTGAAAAATGGGTTAGGGTTGGGATGAAAATTGAGGTGAGGCTTGGAATGAGGTGGGATCGGGTCAAGAGCACTGGTGGTGATGTTTGATTTTGATAGGAGGGAGGAGAGCTGATCTTCTGACAAAGTGAAGAAGCAGTCTTTGTAAGGAGAGGGCAGTGTAGTTGTGAGGAGAGGCTGCGGGGACAGTGGGTCAAAGCTGCCTCAGATCTTCTGCTTAAAGAAAGAGGCAAAGTTTTTGGCCGAGATAAGAGGAGAGGGAGGAGGTACAGGGGGATGGAGTAGAGAATTGAAAGTCTTAAATATCTGTTTCGGATTGTGAGACAGGGAGGATATTAAAGAGAGGAAGTAGTCTTGTCTTGTTTGTCTTAATGAGCGGGGACTTGAAGTTAGCGATGGACTGCTTGAACATAGTGAAGTGTTCAGTGGAATGAGATTTCTTCCATTTCTGCTCAGCAACCCGCGCAGGTGATCTTGGGGTTCTTCTTTACCTTTCTCACCAAGGCTCTTTTCCCATGATTGCTCATTTTGGCTGGACAGCCAGGTCTAGGAAGACTTCTGGGGGTCCCAAACTTCTTCCATTGAAGGATTATCGAGGCCACTGTGCTCTTAGGAACCTTGAGTACTGCAAAAATTTTTTTAGAACCTTTGCAAGATCTGTGCCTTGCCACAATTCTATATGAGAAGGAAACAAAAGCGCATAAAAGGTTTTATCCCAATAACACACAAATGATGAAACAGATTATGGTTGGTTTCCTGAGGAAGGAGAGACTCTGAAACATGTCAAAATAAAGCCACCATTGCTTGACAGATCCTTGTGGTCCTTTCATCATACGGCAGCACAGATCATACACACATTGTTTCCTTTGAGATGGGTTTTTGCCACAATTCTGTCTCTGAGCTCCTTGGGCAGTTCCTATGACCTCATGATTCTCATTTCATCTGACATGCACTGTGAGCTGAGAGGTCTTATATAGACAGGTGTGTGCTTTTCCAAATCAATTCCAATCAGTTTAATTCAACACAGTTGGACTCTAATAAAGGAGTAGAACCATATCAAGGAGGATCACAAGGGAATGGACAGCATGTGACTTAAATATGAGTGTCTGAGCAATGGGTCTGAATACTTATTTCCATGTGATATTTCAGTTTTTCTTTTTTAATAAATTTGCAAATATTTCTACTTTGTTTTTTTAGTCAAATGGGGTGCAGGTGTACATTAATAAAAAAAAATCAACTTTTTTCAATTTACCAAATGGCTGCAATGAAACAAAATGTGAAAAATGTAAATGGGTCAGAATACTTTCCATGTACATTATATATATTTAATCTATATACCGTAACTCAAATCTTTATATCTGGTTGTTGTATTGTTATATTTTATCTGTATTTACATACCACATTTTTCTGAGCACAAGACCTTTGAAGAAAGATAACATCTTGCTAAAATTGATGGCTGTACTATAATCAACAGTCAGTAAGGTTAGCCAATGCCAGACCTCCTTGACCTCTTCCTTAAATCATCAGGCAGAGCATTCAAAAGCTCTGTGCTCCATTCACTAAGCAAACTAGAGCATCTTGAGGTTTTCTGCTATCTATTAACATCTCAGCAGGAGGAGTTAGAGCTGAGAATTGTAGGTGGGTAGGAAGTGTGTGTGCAGTATGTTACCACATTCGACGGGTCCAGATCACATATAGGAGTGAATGGGTGCACACGGCGGTCCGCAAGCATCTGCAGACCGCCGTGCGCTCCATTATAAACATAGGGGCCGCGGTCTGCATGCAGATGCTTGCAGATGCTTCTGCAAAACGCTGCAGATGCATCTGCAAGTCTGAAGCCAGCCTAAGAAAACTAAGCAGTTCTTGAGTTTTCTCTCTCTAATTAACACTCAGCAGGAGGGATAGAGCTGAGATTGTAGCTGGTTAGGTAAAACTTGTGTGCAGTAGTATAACCAAATTCTGACGGGTCCTGTGGTAAATTTGATTTTCTCCTCCCCATGTTGGTCAGGTCCATGAGCCAGTGCAGCGTTCTAAATTCTATAAGGTCATAAGAGCTGCCTCATCTCCCCCATTATGTAGTAAGGTCCCCCATCCCAATATAAATCTTTCCCATCATGATATACATGTCTCCTATCATGGGCCCATCTTGGTATATATGTTCCTATCATGGTATATATGTTCCCAATCCTGGTATATTTGTTCCCTATCCTGGTATATATGTTCTTCATGTTGGGCCCATCTGGTATATATGTTCCCCATCTTTGTATATATGTTCCTAATCCAGGGCCCATCCTGGTATATTATTACCTATCCTGGTATATATGTTCTGCATCCTGGTATATATGTTCCTCATGCTGGACCCATCCTGGTATGTATGTTCCCTATGTTGGTATTTATAATTCTCATCCTGGTATTTATGTTACCCATCCTGGTATATATGCTCCCATCCATTTATATATGATCCCCTGCTGGTATACAGTACAGACAAGGCATCAAAACTATGAATTAACACATGTGGAATTATAATGAAAATGGTAGCAGGGGAAAGGTAGAAGGAAAGTTCAGCTCACCCAGTAGAAATAGTAGTACTCCAGTACAAGGAAATGGTGCACGGATACAGTCCTGGTCTCTGGACCGGCAATCACCAATAATAATTTAGAAAAATCCAGCACTCATAAACTTGCAATTATGAGGATTTATTCAAACATGAACGCCATCCATCTTATACAGGCAGTATGTGCTAACACCGACGTGTTTCGACAGAGAACTGTCTTAGTCGTGTTTCAAAGATATCTGGAGGGAAAACCCATATATACCTCCTTAATCCTAGCACACATGTGACATAATTAATCATTGACACCTGATTGAAGATAACACATCAGAGCAACAAATATATACAAAAAACTTATTTTTACAATAAATCAAGAGAGCGATTCCACTAGGAGATACTGTGGGTTTTTTCTCATTTAAAACTCCCATGTATTTGCCTTCATTCAATAGGTCCGATAGTTCTTTTTGGAACCTACAGCCCAGTATCTCCTAGTGGAATCACCAGTAACCCCAATCTATCATTCTCTCCCAAAAATCCACAAGAATGTATTTCCTCCTCCTTGCCGTCCCATAGTGGCGGGCATTGGATCTCTGGGAGAAAGATTGGGCGAATGGGTTGATAAACATCTGAATCCTTTGATGTGTGACCTGCCTGGCTTCATAAAAGATACTAAAAGTGTAGTAGTTTCCTTTGCGGATTTCAAATGGGAAAAGGATTTTTGTTGGTTGAGTTGTGATATAGTGGGCTTATAGCCTTCTATCCCGCACCATGTAGCTACCAATTGACTCAGATATGCACTGGAGAAATACAGTACCTACTCATGCCCCACACAAGATTTCATTGTCATGGCTGTTAATTTTCTCTTAATGCATAATTATTTTTTGTTTGATAAATCTTTTTACCTGCAGAGAAGGGGAGTTAGCATGGGTGCAAAATTTTCAGCCAACCCTGGCAAATATTGTTATCGGGGTATGGGAGGAAAGGTTTTTGTTCAGTCCTGATAACCCCTTCCAGTCCAGCATTGTGTGGTACGCCCGTTACATTGATGATACCCTACTGGTCTGGAGGGGGTCTGTGGAGCAAATTGGAGATTTCATGAATTACATCAATAATAATGATTTTAACCTATGCTTCACCCACCTCTGCAATTAAAGGGAAATCAATTTTCTTGACATTACCTTAACTGGAGATGATATTGATGGAAGAGTTAATATCAGCCCATATAAGAAACCGACTGCAGTGAATTCTATTCTGCATACGGAATCTTGCCATCCGAGTCATGTAATCAAAAACATCCCAGTAGGGAAACTGTTTAGAACTAAGAGAAACTGTACTAATTCAGACACATTTGATATTGAGGCCAAAAAGATAGAAAATTCCCTCAAAAAATGGGGCTACTCAGACGGGAAATTAAAAAGAGCTAGCATGACAGTGAGAAAGATAGACAGAAAAAATCTGTTAAATTATACACATAGAAAAACCAATGCTGATTTTATCACTTTTTCTACTGCTTATAGCCAACAATATCATGAGATAACCAACATTGTCAAAAAATACTTACTGCTGCTAAATCGGGATGCTAAATTGACACATATTCTGGAAAGGAATCCGGTGCTAAAAACGCCCCGACTATAAGCAACATTCTTTCCCCTAGTTTTTTTCACACTTCCAACTACACACTCAGGGAATACCGTATATACTCGTGTATAAGCCGACCCGTGTATAAGCCGACCCCCCTACTTTTGCCCCAAAAATCTGGAAAAACCTATTGACTCGTGTATAAGCCGAGGGTGGACCCCAGCACAGGTATACAGCCCCCAGCAGTGTGGTATACAGGCCCCCCCCCAGTGGTATACAGGCCTCCCCAGTGGTAGTATACAGCAGCCCCAGTGGTAGTATACAGCAGCCCCAGCAGCCCCAGTGGTAGTATATAGCATCCCCAGCAGCCCCAGTGGTAGTATATAGCAGCCCCAGTGGTAGTATATAGCATCCCCAGCAGCCCCAGTGGTAGTATATAGCAGCCCTATCCCCAGTGGTAGTATATAGCAGCCCCAGCAGTCCCAGTGGTAGTATATAGCAGCCCCAGTGGTAGTATATAGCAGCCCCAGCAGTAGTATATAGCAGCCCCAGCAGTCCCAGTGGTAGTATATAGCAGCCCCAGCAGCCCCAGTGGTAGTATATAGCAGCCCCAGCAGCCCCAGTGGTAGTATATATAGCAGCCCCAGCAGTCCCAGTGGTAGTATATATCAGCCCCAGTGGTAGTATATAGCAGCCCCAGCGGTAGTATATAGCAGCCCCAGCAGTCCCAGTGGTAGTATATAGCAGCCCCAGTGGTAGTATATAGCAGCCCCAGCAGTCCCAGTGGTAGTATACAGCAGCCCCAGTGGTAGTATATAGCAGCCCCAGCAGTAGTATATAGCAGCCCTAGCAGTCCCAGTGGTAGTATATAGCAGCCCCAGCAGCCCCAGTGGTAGTATATAGCAGCCCCAGCAGTCCCAGTTGTAGTATATAGCAGCCCCAGCAGTCCCAGTGTTAGTATATAGCAGCCCCAGTGGTAGTATATAGCAGCCCCAGCGGTAGTGTATAGCAGCCCCAGCAGTCCCAGTGGTAGTATATAGCAGCCCCAGCAGTCCAGTTGTAGTATATAGCAGCCCCAGTGGTAGTATATAGCAGCCCCAGCGGTAGTATATAGCAGCCCCAGTGGTAGTATATAGCAGCCCCAGTGGTAGTATATAGCAGCCCCAGTGGTAGTATATAGCAGCCACAGTGGTAGTATATAGCAGCCCCAGTGGTAGTATATAGCAGCCCCAGCAGTAGTATACAGCAGCCCCAATGGTATACAGGCCCCAGCAGTATATACAGCAGCCCTGGGGGTATACAGCAGCCCCCAGGGGTAATACAGCAGCCCCCAGGGGGTATCCAGCAGCCCCCTGGGGGTACCCAGCAGCCCCCTGGGGGTACCCAGCAGCCACCAGGGGGTATCCAGCAGCCCCCTGGGGGTACCCAGCTGCCCCCAAATGCTGGCACTCACCCCCCATCTGCTTATCTTACCATCCCGGTCTTCTGATCAGCGCCGCTCCTCGGTGCTCCGTTCTTCATGCTCCGTCCTCGCTGCATCCGGGATCTCCGGCCGTCGCACGATGACGTCATATGCCTGCGACGGCCGGGGATCCCGGATGTAGCTGGACGGACGGAGCACCGAGGAGCGGCGCTGATTAGAAGACCGGGATGGTAATATAACCAGCAGGGGGGGGCCCTTACAAGGGGGGAGAGTGCCAGCATTTGGGGGCATATATGAACTGCTTCCCCCTGCCACTGATTGACAGGGGGAAGCAGTGCATATATAATGAGCGGCCCCACGTGACGGGGCCGCTCATACAGCAGCCTCCCCCCGCCTCCTCCAGCCTCCACAGCCCCCACCCGTATTGACTCGTGTATAAGCCGAGGGGGAGACTTTTCAGCCCAAATTTTGGGCTGAAAAACTCGGCTTATACACGAGTATATACGGTACTTGGATGGAATTAAGGGGCTTTTATAAATGCGGACATCTGAGATGTAAAGCCTGCAATTATGCACATAGAACTGAATCTTTTGAATCCTGTGTTTAATTGAGTGCACTCTGTGCAGAGTCCAGTATGTAGGCTGCACTACCGGGAAATTGAAACGACGTATATGCAGACACATCTCAGATTCTGACAATACTGCTGCAGTTAATCAGTCTGCAGTCTCTCGACATTTCTGTCACAAACATGATGGAGATACGAGATCATTGTGGTTTTCTGGTATTGAACGGGTTTCAAACTCTCCAAGAAATGGAGACAGAAAATGCAGACTTTTAAACCGCGAATCTTACTGGATATTCAAGCTGGGGACTAGAGTGCCATTGGGCTTGAACAAAAGACAAGATCTGATTTTACAATGCTAGTACAATATATGTGTCTCTCCTTTACTTTCATTCCTGATCTGTTACTATTATCCCTTGACCAGTTGTTCTTTATTGTACTTATGATTTGCTTTTGAATCACTATTTATTCTATTTTAACATGTTTTATTGATTTATTGTAAAAGTAAGTTTTTTGTATATATTTGTTGCTCTGATGTGTTATCTTCAATCAGGTGTCAATGATTAATTATGTCACATGTGTGCTAGGATTAAGGAGGTATATATGGGTTTTCCTTCCAGACATCTTTGAACCACGACTAAGACAGTTCTCTGTCGAAACGCGTCGGTGTTAGCACATACTGCCTGTATTAGATGGACTGCAAATCAATTTTTCTCTGGTATCAGCTGATGAGGAAAAGCCCAGAAATACACCAGGCAGTTACATCAGTGTTAGGACCCAGTTAACGGAGATCGCCTCTGGCAACTGGGCAACTGGGTGAATTATCGATTTGGCCATTTCCATAATACCAAGTATCTCTTTCATTTTCAATTTTTCTCTATATAGAAATAAGTCTGTTTCGAGTGCAACTATTTATATGTGATATAGAATTGTGTTTAGTTAGCACCTTCATTGACAGGACTGAGTGCAGCATACTACTGTATATGTATTAGATGGATGGCGTTCATCAGGGGTGTAACTACAACAAGTGCACGGGTTGCGATCGCACCTGGGCCCCGGAGCCTAGGGGGCCCCAAAAGTCCCTTTGGTCTATAGAAAAAGATTATTGCTCTTAAAGATATGTAATAATTGGGGGCCCCGTTGGAGCCCATAAGCTTCAAGTTACGCCACTGGCGTTCATAAATCCTCATAATTGCAAGTTTATGAGTGCTGGATTTTTCTACATTATATGTGGAATTATATACTGAACAAAGAAGTGTGAAACAACTGAAATTATGTCTTATATTCTAGGTTCTTCAAAGTAGCCACCTTTTGCATTGATTACTGCTTTGCACACTCTTGGCATTCTCTTAATGAGCTTCAAGAGGTAGTCACCGAAATGGCTTTCACTTCACAGGTGTGCCCTGTCAGGTTTAATAAGTGAGATTTCTTGCCTTATAAATGGGGTTGGGACCATCAGTTGTGTTGTGCAGAAGTCTGGTGGATACACAGCTGATAGTCCTACTGAATAGACTGTTAGAATTTGTATTATGGCAAGAAAAAAGTAGCTAAGTAAAGATAAATGAGTGGCCATCATTACTTTAAGAAATGAAGGTCAGTCAGTCTGAAAAATTGGGAAAACTTTGAAAGTGTCCCCAAGTGCAGTTGCAAAATCCATCAAGCGCTACAAAGTAACTGGCTTACTTGAGGACCGCCCCAGGAAAGGAAGACCAAGAGTCACCTCTGCTGCGGAGCATAAGTTCATCCGAGTCGCCAGCCTCAGAAATCACAGGTTAATAGCAGCTCAGATTAGAGACCAGGTCAATGTCACACAGAGTTCTAGCAGCAGACACATCTCTACAACAACTGTTAAGAGGAGACTTTGTGCAGCAGACCTTCATGGTAAAATAGCTGCTAGTAAACTACTGCTAAGGACAGGCAACAAGCAGATGAGACTTGTTTGGGCTAAAGAACACTAGGAATGAACATTAGACCAGTGGAAATCTGTGCTTTGGTCTGATGAGTCCAAATTTGAGATCTTTGATTCCAACCACTGTGTCTTTGTGTGATGCAGAAAAGGTGAACGGATGGACTCTACATGCCTGGTTCCCACCATGAAGCATGGAGGAGGAGGTGTGATGGTAATGGGGTGCTACACCAGATGACCTTGCCTCCACCGTCACCAGACCTGAACCCAATCGAGATGGTTTGGGGTGAGCTGGACCGCAAAGTGAAGGCAAAAGGGCCAACAAGTGCTAAGCATCTCTGGGAACTCCTTCAAGACTGTTGGAAGACCATTTCCGGTCACAACCTCTTGAAGCTCATCAAGAGAATGCTAAGAGTGTGCAAAGCAGTAATCAAAGCAAAAGGTGGCTACTTTAAAGAAACCTAGAATATAAGACTTATTTTCAGTTGTTTTACACTTTTTTGTTAAGTATATAATTCCACATGTGTTAATACATAGTTTTGATGCATTCAGTGTGAATCTATAATTTTCATAGTCATAAAAATAAAGAAAACTGTTTGAATGAGAAGGTGTGTCCAAACCTTTGGTCTGTACTGTATATGTTTTCCATCCTGGGACTATCCTGGTATATATGTTCCCCATCCTCTTATATATGTTCCCCATACTGACTTGGTTTTCTCATGCATCATTAAGTGCATCTGTATTTGTACTACAATTAATTAGTCAAGAATTAATATGATGCACTTGGTCACCTATCATCACTAAGGATGGGCAAACTTTCCCAAAACATGTTTGCCAATTTGAAATTTAGCCAAACAAGGCCAATGAGGCTCGTGGACGGAAATCCGAATACTTTCCCCAAAGTTCAGCAAACATGGCTTTGTTTGGAAAATAAGTTTGAAATTTAAAATGGCCCTAAAACTTTCACTGTTTGGGGCCAAAACACTTGCCAGAAGATCCGGTGGCTAGGAACAACACCTACAGTTTTGAAGAACAACGCTGCCAGCAACTCTCTTTTTACGGTGTTATTGGAGAGACCGCAGCCGCTTCTCAGCATCAGGGTGCCCCTTCCACGCTCCCTGCGCTCCAGCGTTCTGCCTGCTGGGCGCACAGCTCACCCAGTGCACACTTCCGGTTCAATAGCCATCACTTCCGGTTCAACGTTAAAGAAAGAAGCCACAACACCGGGTCCTGCAGGATCAAACGGTGTTTATTCACACATCACGGGGTCTTACATGGTGCGGGGTGCGGGTGGGAGGATGGGGAGATTTTCAAGGCGACGGCCATTTCACGCCGCAGTGGCACTTCCATGACCATATAATCAACATTAGTGTGAGGGTGTGCCCTCTTATATATATACACACCTCTTTGTGACATCATTAAAAAATGGTTACCTAGGTAACCCTGAATACAATAGGTCCCATGTTCATGCATAATAGTGATAACAACAAAGTGCTACGTTTATCATAATTATCAAGGTTACATAACTCCAAGTTATAAAAAGCCAGGCAAAGAACAAAAAAGAAAAAATAAATACATAAGTAAACAATTGAATAAAACAGTCTGGACTTTATACATAACAATCAAGTATAAGCAGCCCCTACTGGGAATCAGTTTTCTATAAAAAAAAAAAAAATCAGACATATCATTCTTGTTATTTAACCCTACAGGTCCCAAAGGTCTTAATCTAATTATCCACTCCGCCTCCCTCTGCAACAGGAGCCTATGGGCATTACCCCCTGCTGGTGGCATTTAAACCCTTTCAAGGCCAAAAAATTTACATCACTTCCATGCGTTGTTCTTACGTGTTCAATCAGCCTTGGGGAACCCACCCCCATCTCAACTGATTTAACATGTTCTCTGAAACGTACATACAGACATCTGGTAGTTTTTCCAATATAAGATCTTCCGCAGGGACAGACTATAGCATATACTACATACTTTGTTTTACATGAAATAAAGCTGGTGACTTTATGTGATATATGTCCTATCTTAACTGGGTTACTAGCAAGGTGTTGTGAGAAAAAACGACAATTCCCACACCTATAACTCCCTACTGGACACTGTTTCTCTAACCAATTTTTCTCTGGCACCATTCTTTTATGAACCACCATATCCCCTATGTTCCTACATCTTCTATGTGTAATCAGTGGTTTCCTTAGGATACCTTTACACAGAGAGAGAGAGAGGACATTGTCTTGCTGGAGGACCCATGATTTTTTATTCAAATCAAGTTGTCTTACACTGCGTAGGACATTTTACTCTAAAGTCTCTTGATAATTTTCTGATTTCATGACTCCTTGAATATGGTCAAGGCCTCAAGTACCAGATGTAGCAAAGCAACCGCACAGCATTTTGGATTCCCCACCATGCCTAACTGTTGATAAGGTGTTCTGTTCCTTACAATCTTCATTGCCAAAAAGTTCTATTTTGTTTTACCTATCCACAGAACATATTCCAGAAGGATTGTAGTTTGTCAAGGTACTCTTTGACAAAGATCAGTCGTTCCTTTTTATGTGTTTTCTTCAGCAATTGTTTTTTTCTGCTTGGTTTAATGTGCTGCGTATGGTACTTATTGAAACCATTGGATGTTTGACATGGTGTTTTTCCACCATTTGTACAAACCATCAAAGACATCTCTTGTCAAATCTCCTCTTCCCCCCCACCCCCAACGTCCATGGAGGTTCCATGCTTGGTAAACTTTTTAATAACATTGCACACTGTTTAAACTGGGATATCGATGTCTTTGGAGATGATCTTATATTCTTTGAAAGTCTTGTGTTTACTAATAATAGCAATTCTAATGTCCTCGGACAGCCTTTGCCTTCACCATTGTGACAAAGGAACAGGATCTAACATGTGGCTTTGTAAAATACTGAAGTCATAATTCATTCGCTATTTCATGTGTATCACTAACATGAAACATATATCAGTCCCATATTATGTACTTTAGTAATCTTCCATTTAAACATCTTGCCCATGTACAATCTATTTCAATACTTTGATACAAAAATGTAGCAGATGCATCAGCTAAATATCACTTTCCTTCCATGCATTCCTTTGGGAAGTACAAAGGATTGGTACAGATTATGTAAACTGTAAGCCATTTGGCCGATTCTGCACACAAGAAGTTTTAACTGTTCCTCCAGATCATATCTATTTCACTAAATACACCTGAATAGCTGAAAGGTCAGAATTCAAAAAAAGGTGGAAATATGCATATTCCTTGTGGGTCACTTGCTTAGAATATAATCTAAGACAGATTGTGAACTAGTTTGACGTGTTAAAAGCAAATTCTCCATTAGACATGTGCAGTAGTAATATTCCTCTCTGTGTAGTGATATTTCCGATCATAACATACATTTCCTAGTCATATGGAATGTCAATAAGATTCATTTTTTCTTTTATTAAAATCTGTGGAAATATGTTAGACGGCTGAAGACTATAAAAGATGTCTATCAATCTGAATTCATTTTCCAGTTAATGTGAATACTACTTTTATTGCTCTTTGTGATTTATTTTTGCATGATTTCCTATATTACTGTTTTCTGTCGATTATCAGAATGATGCTCATTTACATTAATGAGGAGAGAACATGTATTGGCCATAGAGGTCAGTGTGACACCAAATTTTGCATATTAAACTTGGTAAATTATGGAGTAGCTGCGCTCCTTTTCATTGCTAAAATATTAGCTTGTAAAATAAAACTTCTAATTTCCCCTTCAAACAAGGGGCATTAGCTGAGATTTGTTTGTTGGAGTAATTTACTTTTTTTCTTGCATGATGTTGACCAATCATAAGCATGACGCTTTATGCAGAGGAAAAATAATTGTTCACACAGCCCTGCATTCCACTGATTTCACTCCTGACCCCTACATTGGTTAAAAATGGGGAATTGGAGGAGAGCAGTGTTATGTCATACAAACTTCAGCTCTTATCTCACAGCGTTGTCAACGCTGCTTTATGACCTACTCCCCGACACTGACCATTATGTGAGATGGCAGCTGTAAGTGATATTTGTACTGACACTCCATTTTATTCCCTTCCTTCTCATATAATTAGTTGGTGCTGGCATTGAAATCATTAAGGAGTGCCCTGCTATATGTATTACATGTCTCACACAAAGAAAGCCTTTTTAAACTTCTTTAGGGGAATGTTCTTTTACACCTTGTATGACGTCCCCTTCTTATGATTGGTTAATGCCATACAGGTGATAAAGTGACCACCGCCAGAAATGAGTCTCTGATAATGCCCTCTTGGTTGAAAAAAACAGAATCTAAACTTTACAAACTAATAAATCCACAACTGAGAGGAAAAAAACATGCAAAAACTATTGAAGGCTAGGGATGGGCGAATCTACTCGCTAGCACTCGTTACTCTGCGAGTAGTAAGGGACTCGCAGGACTCGGTACTCTGCGAGTTTCCCAGCAATTACTCGCACAGTAATGAGTCCAATGCAAATCAATGGCAATCCTTGTTTTGTCAGAGACTCTGACAAAACTAGGATTGCCATTGACTTGCATTGGACTCGTTAATGTGCAAGTAATCGCAGGGAAACTCGCACAGTAAGGAGTCCAGCTGTCTGCTCTGTGTCTGCTCTCAGCCTGCAGGCTGCCGCAGCTCCAGGGTCCTAGAGCCCGCCTGCTCTCCCTGTGCACAGAGATGATGTAGCAGAGCTGAGATTGTTCTCAGTCTGCTCATTCCCTGTGCATAGACATCTATATCTATGCACAGGGGATGTAGCAGAGAGGACATCGCGTTTTGGACTACGTCGGACAGAAGAGGATTTTTTTAATTAAAGATGGAGTCCCTAATGGCTTTTTTTTTTTATTTCTAATAAAAAATTTTCTCTGTGTTGTGTTTTTTTTAACCCTTTATTGGAGATTCTTAGTGGCCAGGTCAAACCTGGCCTGACATTGAGAATCCCGGGCTTAATACCAGCTTGTATAACAAAGCTGGTATTAACCCCTTTATTACCGAGCGTGCCACCGCCACCAGGGCCGCTGGAAGAGCGGGGATCAGCGCCAGAGGATGGCGCTTCAATGAACGTGCCATCTTCTGGGGCGGCTGCGGGCTGCAATTTGCAGCGGGGGGTGCCCAGAAAGCTTGGGCCTCCCTGCGCTGCGGATTCCAGCCCCCAGCTGCTTAGCTGTACCTGGCTAGACATAGAAATTGCGCGGAGCCCCACGCATTTTTTTTTATTATTTCATGAAATTCATGAAATAATAAAAAAAAAGGGCTCCCATATATTCTTGTGTCTGGCCAGGTACAAATAGGCACCTGGGGGTTGGGGGCAGCCCGTCGCTGCCTGCTATCTCCGGCTGATTCCAGAAATACGGCGAAGCCCACGTCAAATTTTTTTCTGACAAATCCATAAAACAATGTAAATAAAAGGGACTGCATCTTTATTAACCCCTGGACCATGGGCGAGGGGTTAATAAAGATGCAGTCCCTTTTTTAGGATTGTTTTATTGATTTTTCAGAAAAAAAATGACGTGGGCTTCGCCGTATTTCTGGAACCAGCCGGATCCAGCAGGCAGCGACGGGCTGCCCCCAACCCCCAGGTGCCTATTTGTACCAGGCCGGACACAAGAATATAGGCGAGCCCTCTTTTTTTATTATTTCATGAATTTCATTAAATAATAAAAAAAAAAATGCGTGGGGCTCCGCGCAATTTCTATGTCTAGCCAGGTACAGCTAAGCAGCTGGGGGCTGGAATCCGTAGCGCAGGGAGGCCCAAGCTTTCTGGGCACCTCCCGCTGCAAATTGCAGCCCGCAGCCGCCCCAGAAGATGGCGCGTTCAATGAAGCGCCATCCTCTGGCGCTGAACCCCGCTCTTCCAGCGGCCCTGGTGGCGGTGGCACGCTGGGTAATAAAGGGGTTAATACCAGCTTTGTTATACAAGCTGGTATTAAGCCCGAGATTCTTAATGTCAGGCCAGGTTTGACCCGGCCACCAAGAATCTCCAATAAAGGGTTAAAAAAAACACAACACAGAGAAAATTTTTTATTAGAAATAAAAAAAAAGCCATTAGGGACTCCATCTTTAATTAAAAAAATCCTCTTGCGTCCGACATAGTCCAAAACGCGATGTCCTCTCTGCTACATCCCCTGTGCATAGATATAGATGTCTATGCACAGGGAATGAGCAGACTGAGAACAATCTCAGCTCTGCTACATCAGGCAACAGGCGGGCTCTAGGACCCTGGAGCTGCAGCAGCCTGCAGGACCCGAGGGCACAGAGCAGACAGCCAGACTCATTACTATGTGAGTTTCCCTGCGATTACTTGCACAGTAATGAGTCCAATGCAAGTCAATGGCAATCCTAGTTTTGTCAGAGTCTCTGACAAAACTAGGATTGCCATTGATTTGCATTGGACTCGTTACTGTGCGAGTAAACGCTGGGAAACTCGCAGAGTAACGAGTCCTAGCAGATAGAGCCTGAAGCTTCCGAGACACATCTACGATTTGTAAATCGCACATTACTCGCTATTACTCGCTTCCCCATTCATTAACATTGGACTCGCTAGACTCGCAACGAGTAGCGAGTCCCGGGCTCGGACTCGCTATAGTCAAGCGATTCCGAGTAATTTAGGACTCGCCCATCACTATTGAAGGCTCTTCTTTAAAAATATTTAAATTCACTGACTATTGATGAGCATCCACATTTTAGCTGGCTATCAATGCCTCATTGATATGATAATAATGAGCTATTCTGAGGATAGCTGATTGCATCATGGGTATGAACAAATTATTTAACTGATTAAGGGGAGGAGGGGCAAAATAATCTGGAATAATTTCAGAACACTCCATGCTTTGCATGTACATGTCTATAAATTATATGTGACTAACTGGTGAAATATAAAATTTTGATACAGAATTATTTTTAAGAAATTTGAAGTAAGATTTGAAATGCAGACATATTGTAGTTAGTTCTTTTTCCTGCTTTCCTTTCAAGTCGCCTCATAGGAGATATGTATTTTATGAAAGTTACTGCTAATCACAAATTCAGAGATTTGGTTATAATAGCTTCTGTTGAATGAATTGGAATCTGAGTCATTTTATGGCAGTACAACAAAGTGTAAACTTGGCCAGAAAATCCTGGGCGATCCACCTCAAATGCATAGCTATGGTCAACAAGCCAGGTGGAACACGACACAAAGCATTTGTTAGTAACCAGCTGTGGCTTAAATACTTCTAATACACAGGAGGTCAAAATTGTTGGAGCTCCTCGTTAATGAAGGAAAAACCCACAATAGTCACAGAAATAACTTGAATCTGACAAAAGTAATAATACATTTAATAAATGTATGAAAATGAACGAATGAAAGTCAGACATTGCTTTTCATCCCTGCTTCCACAGAATTTTTAAAAATAATTAAACTCATGAAGTAGGCCTGGACAGGAATGATGGTACCCCTGAAAATAATGTGACAAAAGGGACATGTTAAATCAAGACGAGCCCACTAATTAGCATTACAGGTGTCTACAATCTTGTAATCAGTCAGTGGGCCTGTTTATAGGGCTACAGATACTCAGTGTGCTGTTTAGTGACATGGTGTGTACCACATTCAACATGGACCAGAGGAAGTGAAGGAAAGAGTTGTTTCAGGAGATTAGAAAAGTATAGACAAGCATTTTAAAAGTAAAGGTTGTAAAACCATCTCCAAGCAGCTGATGTTCCTGTGACTACAAATGCACGTATTATTCAGAATTTTAAGATCCATGGGACTGTAGCCAACCTTCCTGGCCATGGCCGCAGGAGAAAAATTGATGACAAATCAAAGAGACCGATAATACAAATGGTAGCAAAAGAGCCCAGAAAAACTTCTAAAGAGATTAAAGGTGAACTTCAAGCTCAAGGAACATCAGTGTCATATCGCACCATACGTCGCTGTTTGAGCCAAAGTGGAGTTCATGGGAGACGACCGGAGAGGACACCATTGTTGAAAAAAATCATAAAAAAGCCAGACTGGAATTTGCCAAACTACATTTTGACAAGCCACAAAAAAGCCTCTGGACAAAGTCCTATGGAAAAATAAGACAAAAATTGAACTTTTTGGAAAGCAAATCAGCTCTATGTTCACAGACAAAAAAATGAAGCGTATCAAGAAAAGAACACTGTCCCTACTGTGAAACATGGAGGAGGCTCTGTTATGTTCTGGGGCTGCTTTGCTGCATCTGGCACAGGGTGTCTTGAATCTTTGCAGATTACAATGAAATCTCAAGACTATCAAGGGATTTTAGAGAGCTGCCCAGGGTCAGAAAGCTTGGTCTCACTCGCAGGTCATGGGTCTTGAAACAGGATAATGACCCAAAACACAAAGCTAAAAACACCCAAGAATGGCTAAGAGGAAAACATTGCACTATTCTGAAGTGGCCTTCTATGAGCCCTGACCTAAATCCTATTGAGCATCTTAGGAAAGAGCTGAAACATGCCGTCTGGAAAAGGCAACCTTCAAACATGAGACAACTGGAGCAGTGTGCTCTTGAGGAGTCGCCAAAATACCTGTTGAGAAGGTGCAGAAGTCTCATTGACAGTTACAGGAATCGTTTGATTGCAGTGATTGTCTCATAAGGTTGTGCAACAAAATACTAAGTTAAAGGTACCATCATTTCTGTCCAGGCCTGTTTCATGAGCTTAATTTTTTTTTTCATTCTGTGGGAGCAGGTTTGAAAAGCAATGTCTGACTTTCATTTGTTCATTTTCATAGATTTTTTTATTAATTATTACTTTTGTCAGATTCAAGTTATTTCTGTGACCATTGTGGATTTTTCATTCATTAAACGAGGGGTATCAACAATTTTGACCACGTGTGTCAGATTAATTTACAGATTATAGGGAAAAAAACATTGTTTCTATGTATCTACAATGTACTGTTTGCTGGAATTTAAAAGAGGGATGTCCAAAATTGTTATCACACCAAGCAAAATATTCTCTTATTTTTTTAATTTGCATTCTGTATCTCAGAATCAGAATACTATAAGATACTAGGAAGAAAACAACTAGAAGGGGAAAGGGGGCTGGTCCCATTGTTTTGTTTTTTATTTGTTTGTTCCTTGTTTTTTTCTAAAGTAACAATAACTTCTCTCTGAAGTCAATTCCTACAAGACCAATGTTACAATATATACAGCCCTCCAATACACTGTGCTTCATAAATAAAGCCGTGGAGACAGGCCAAGTATACACGAATATGACAACTATATTGATTCAATACAAAACTGGTTAAAAACTGAGAGATATTAAAAGGACTGGCACACTTCACTGCAAAAATATATGACCATACAAAAGGAAACCATTTGTTAGTATAGTGGCTAACTAATCCAGCATAAACCCACCCGTGGGTGCAATAATTACCTGGAAGTGACCAGAAACAACACCCATAACGCACATTTCGCGTTAGCTTTATCAGAGGAGATCAATGTTCTCTAAAGTGTTGTAATTTCATGCCAGTTGGTCCTGAAAGTTAATCAAAAGTTAAGTGCAATCATTTTTGGGAGAAATGCTTAATTTTCTGGAACTATTTCAAAGGTGCCAACACTTTCAGAAAACACTATGTATATATACTGTGTATATAGTGTTTTCCGAGTACAGCTCTGGCAGAAATTAAGAGACCACTGCAAAATTTTCAGTTTCTTTGATTTTTCTATTTTTCTCTTTATAGGTATATCATTGAGTCAAATATACATTGCTCTCTTATTCTATAAACTACTGACAAAGTTCAAAGCTAAAAAGTTTGTATTTATTTGCAGCAAATGAGAAATCATCAAAATAATAAAAAAGAAACTGTGCTTTCAGACCTCAAATATTGTAAAGAAAGTAAGTTCATATTCATTTAGACAAAAATACTAATGTTTTAACTCAGGAAGAATGCAGAAATCAATATTTAGTGGAATAACCATGATTTTTAATCACAGCTTTCATGCGTCTTGGCATGCTTTCTACCAGTCTTTCACACTGCTTTTAGGTGACCTTATGCCACTAAAAATGTAAGCAGTTCTTCTTTGTTTGATGGCTTGTGACTATCCATCTTCCTCTTGATTACATTCCAGGGGTTTTCAATGGGGTTCAGGTCTGGAGATTGGGCTGCCATGACAGGGTTGTTGATGTGGTGCTCCTTCATCCATACATTGATTGACTTAGCTGTGTGGCATGGGGCATTGTTCTGCTGGAAAATCCAGTCCTCAGAGTTCAGGAACATTGCCTGAGCAGAAGGAAGAAAGTGTTTTTCAAGGATAATCTTGTATGCGGCTTGATTCAAACGTTCTTCACAAAGATTAACCTGCCCAATTCCAGCCTTGCTGAAGCATCCCCAGATCATCATTGATCCTCCACCAAATTTCACAGTAGGTGCAAGACACTGTGGCATGTACGCCTCTCCAGGTCTCCATCTAACCATTAGATGACCAGGTGTTGGGCAAAGCTGAAAATTAGACTAATCAGAAAAGATTACGTTACTCCAGTCCTCTATGGTTCAATCCTTATGGTATTTGGCAAACTTCAGCCTGGCTCTTCTTTGCTTCTCATTGTTGAATGGCTTTTTTTCTAGCTTTACATGACTTGAGCTTTGCCTCTAGGAGCCTGTTACGATCTGTTCTTGCCGTGCATTTCATCCCAGTTGCCATTTGCCATTCTTTTTGTAGTTCATCAAAAAGCAGTGTGAAAGACGGTGGAAAGCATGCAAAGACGCATTAAAGCTGTCATTAAAAATCATGGTTCTTCCACCAAATATTGATTTCTGAACCCTTCCTGAGTGAAAACATTAGTAATGTTGTTTCTAAATGAATATGAACTTGTTTTCTTTGCATTATTTGAGGCTTGAAAGCACTGTTTCTTTTTTAATATTTCTCATTTGCAATTAAATACAAAAGTTTTAGCTTTGAATTTCGGAGGCATTTTGTCAGCAGATTATAGAATAAAAAAAAACATACATTTTGCTCAAAAATATACCTATACAGAGAAAAATCAGAGAAAATGAAAATTTTGCAGTGGTCTCTAAATTTTCGCCAGAGCTGTATATTATTATATACAATATGCCAATATTAGACCTGACCGCCATGAATTTCTAGTGAATTTTTTACAAAAAAACAACACAGAGAAAAAATATTTTATTAGAAATAAAACAAAAATGACACTTAGAGACTCTTTCTTTATTATAAATCCTCTTCCGTCCGACGTAGTCCAATCCAGGGTTCTTCCTTAGTTCTGCTACATCTCTGGTAAAGAAGCTCTACTAGAGATGTAGCAGAACTGTGCACCCGTGGGAAAGTTCATGTGAGTTCATGCAGGCACACAATAAAAGAAGAGAGAGGATTACACCCATCCTCAAAAAACCCTCCCTCGATCCCACAACTGTCTCCAACTACCGCCCTATATCTCTCCTCCCTTTTGCCTCTAAACTACTTGAACAGCATGTCCATTCTGAGCTGTCCTCTCACCTCTCCTCCTGCTCCCTCTTTGACCGCCTGCAATCTGGCTTCCGACCCCTTCACTCCACTGAAACAGCCCTGACCAAAGTCACAAATGACCTACTGACTGCCAAAAGCAAGCGCCACTACTCTGTTCTCCTCCTCCTCGACCTGTCAGCCGCCTTCGACACTGTTGACCACTCCCTTCTACTACAGATCCTGGAATCTCTTGGCATCACGGACCTTGCCCTCTCTTGGATCTCCTCATACTTAACGGACCGCACCTTCAGCGTCACCCACTCCCACACATCCTCCTCGCCCTACCCTCTATCTGTCGGGGTCCCCCAGGGCTCAGTTCTTGGACCATTACTGTTCTCAATCTACACTCTCGGCCTAGGGCAACTCATTGAGTCCCACGGCCTCCAATATCACCTCTACGCCGACGACACCCAAATCTACCTGTCTGGTCCTGACATCACCTCCCTTCTATCCAAAATTCCACACTGCCTGTCCGCCATCTCATCCTTCTTCTCTGCTCGCTTCCTTAAGCTCAACATGGACAAAACAGAGTTCATAGTCTTCCCCCCAAGACGCTCCCCCTCACTACCTGACCTATTCATCGTCGTCAACGACTGCTCTCTCTCTCCAGTCCCCCATGCCAAGTGCCTCGGGGTTATCCTTGACTCTTCCCTCTCCTTCAAGCCCCACATCCAGGCCCTCGCCACCTCCTGCCGTCTCCAGCTCAAAAACATCTATAGGATTCGCACTTTCCTTGACCACGACACTGCTAAAACCCTTATTCACGCTCTCATCATCTCCCGCCTCGATTACTGCAACCTCCTGCTCACCGGCCTCCCCAATACCTCCCTTGCACCTCTCCAATCTATCTTGAACTCCGCTGCCCGCCTAATCCATCTATCTCCCCGCTACTCCCCTGCCTCCCCCCTCTGCCAAGCCCTTCACTGGCTCCCTACTTCCCAGAGATCCCGGTTTAAAACATTAACCATGACATACAAAGCCATTCACAACCTGTCCCCTCCATACATATCTGACATGGTCTCCCGATACCTACCCTCACGCAACCTGCGATCCTCCCAAGAGCTTCTCCTCTACTTCCCCCTCATCTCCTCTTCGCACAACCGCATACAGGATTTCTCCCGTGCTTCACCTAGACTCTGGAACTCACTGCCCCAACAAATCAGACACTCTCCTACCCTGGGAACCTTCAAAAGAAGCCTGAAGACCCACCTCTTCCGCCAAGCCTACCACCTGCAATAAGACCCGGTCCACCACACCGCCTCATGACTGGAATTTCCCCCTCCCACTGTATCCCTACCCACCCCTCGTAGACTGTGAGCCTTTGTGGACAGGATTTCTCCCCTCTTGTATCTGTATGACCAAATTGTCAACATTTATTGTTACTTGTATTGTTACTATGTTACTTGTCCTAGTCTGCCCTTTTTAGCATGTAAAGCGCCTTGGAATATAATGGCGCTATATAAATAAATAATAATAAAATAATAATAATAATTATCCTTTTTGTGTTTTTTATTTTTGAAGGTGAAAAACAGGTTGTATCACACAACGTTTCGGCTCCAGTTAAGCCTTTCTCAAGTGAGTCTTCTGTATATATAGAAAGGGGGTTTGTGGTTCAGTTCCCACATGAGCAACTGCTCAGGCCAGTACCCTGTTTGAGGTACTCAGCATGTGACTCCGTCCTTTGTGTCAGTGCAGCAGCATGGTGGCTGGTCTGGGTGGATGGACAGGAGCCTGTCCATCCACCCAGACCAGCCACCATGCTGCTGCACTGACACAAAGGACGGAGTCACATGCTGAGAAGACTCACTTGAGAAAGGCTCAACTGGAGCCGAAACGTTGTGTGATACAACCTGTTTTTCACCTTCAAAAATAAAAAAACACAAAAAGGATAATCCTCTCTCTTCTTTTATTGTGTGCCGGGGATATATTTAAAGACTTTGTGGCCTATTTTTCCCTTGTGGACCTAAACGGTGGTCGAGCTATACTATATGCTCTCTAGTTCATGCAGGCAAGCATGAACTCACATGAACCCTGCCAGCATCTACTTCAAATGAACAGCTGACCTGAATCAGCTGTTCATTTGAAACTACAGGCGGGAAAACCAGCAGAGAGACTTCACCGCCGGCTTTCCCGGTCTGTGCTGCGCTCCCCGCTCACTGATGCCCCCTCCCCGCCTGATCCTAAGTTAGAACCGGGTGGGGAGTGAAGCACCAGGCAGCGGGGAGTGGTCATCAGTGAGCGGGGAGAACAGCACAGACAGGGAAAGCCAACAGTGAAGTCTTCTCCCCGCCAGCTTCCCCGCCAGGCTCCTGCGCTCCCCGCTCACTGGTGCTGCACTCCCCGCCCAGTCTTAACTTAGGATCAGGTGGGGAGGCAGCAGGGGGAGTGGAGGATCCCGTTGTTAGGCTGCAGGGAAGCGAGTAGGAGGCTTAATGATTGTTTAAAACCCGGTGGCTTTTTTACCGCCGGCTTTTAAACAGTTATGTGGCCATTGCAGTCTTTATCTCTGCTGCCAGTCCTCTTTATAGGGTCTGGCAACAGAGGAATAACTCTCATTACTCGCTTTCCCATTGACTTACATTGTACTCGCTATACTCGTAATGAGCACCGAGTATCGGGACCTACTCGTTACGAGTATAGCAAGTTTGAGTATTTCAGTACTCGCTCATCCCTGGTATTAGACATTGAGTCCCCTAAATAATGGCAATGCATTATAAATATAGTTTAGCAAATTTTCTTCGAACATGTTTGCCAATTTCAAATTTGTCACAAATCTGGCCTATTCTGTTCAGGATAGGAAATCCAACTTCCAACCTGGGGACTGTCGAGTTGTCTTTGGGCTTGAAAAATGGAACAGCGGCCTGAGTTCACCTGTCACACCTTGGAGGTTTTGTCATGCCCGGCAGCCAGCGTTCTCAGTGCTGCTGGTGGTGTCTAGATGGATAAGCACATCCGCCTGTCCCCTCCACTTAACCACTTAACTTTCATCAAAATTAACAAGTCATGGATCTCCAAGGACTTTTCCACCCCAGTAGCAGACTGGGCAGACTAGGCAATGTTGTACTTTTCAGTGTGCTGCATTGATCTTGCCATTATACAATTTTTATTCTGGGTCCATTTACTCCACTTTCATGATGTCAGGCCCTAATTTTTTGAAATGTGGAGACTCTTTTTGGATCTTCTTGTTGTTTGCTTCCTGAATTTAGCAGTGCTCTCTGAGCACAATGCCTACATCTGTCACTCATCCCTTTGTTAATAATCAAAGTTTAACAATAAAATGCTAGGCTAGGCCATGTTCCATACCCTGTCCTATTCCTTTAAGGCAGCACCATTATACAATTTTTATTCTTGGTCAATTGATGCCACTTTGGTGATTTCAAGCCCTAATTTTTTGAAATGTAGAGTCTTTTCTAGGGGTCTCCTTGTTTTGTGTTTCCTGAACTTAGCAGAGCTCTCTGAGCATGATGCCTGCACCTGTAACTCATCCCCTTGTTCCTGACCAATGTTGAAGCTTGAAATGCTGGGCCATACAGGGCTGCCACTAGGAATTCCGGGGCCCCTCACTGGCAAAATTTTGGGGCCCCCTTAGGCTCCACCCCACCAAAGCCACACCCACTCAAGCCACACCTCCACTCAAGCCACACCCACTCAAGCCACACCCCCACCCAAGCCACACCCCAACACAGTTTTACCACCCACTATTGGAAAAGCTCCACTTCTGCAACATGTTGTCACCAATCATCATGTTAACACACGTCACATCAAAGACCAGGTCACATAAAAACACAGCTGTCAGATTATGTACACACTGTCTGATGCTGCAGTTTGCTGCAGCGTTAATTGGACGATAGATTTGAAGTCAGGATCTCAAATCTTGCATGAACGATCCAACAATCTTTTCTTCCTATATCGCTGGTTTACATGCAAGGACGCACAATCGCTAGCTTTTGAACGATCACAAATCCGTGACGTTTCAAGGATATCGTTCAGGATATCCCTGCGTGTAACGGCACCAATAGTGTTGTGGGAATAAAAGTTTGCTGTTCTGCTAATCAGAGCAGGTCTTTGGTCAGTATTTTACATCACTTATTTGCAAGCCAAAGCCAGGAGTGGAACAATCAGAGGAAAAGAATAATAAAAACACGTCACCACTTCTGTATTTATCACCCACTCCTGGTATTGGCTTATAAGTACTGAGGGAAAAACTCACCAAATACTCGATGTTATGTGTGCACATGGCATTAACAAAGGCAATTATTTGTTTTAACCAGATAACATTGGTAACTTTATATTTTATGCTGTCTAATATTCATAGGACGGGGAAGGGTGAAGTGTCCAAGCAATTAGTCTGTATTGGTAAACTAAAATAAAAAATGTATAGAGAATAAGTGACCTCCATAACCAAGACAATCCAAAATACAATGCCAAGACTAATATTGCAACATACAAGGGAGAAATATCACCACACCATGATCAGAGCGTACACTACCAGTCACCAAATAATACCACATAGGATAAATATCACCACACCATGATCAGAGCGTACACTACCAGTCAACAAATAATACCACATAGGAGAAATACCACCACACTATGATCAGATCACACATTACCATCTTATAATGACAGAAGAATAGCACATACACGGGACAAACCACCACCACACTATGAACAGATAAAGTCTATGAGAGCCTACTTCAGACATCATTCTGGCTCACAGAATTTCATTGACGGCTTGTGAGAGCGAGAAAGAGAGCGAGAAAGAGAGCGAGCACCGTGAACTCCCATTATAAACATAGGGGCTTGCGGTGCTGCAGTCACATTGCGGATCCCCTCCGCAGAACGCTGTGGAGGGGTCCGCAAATGTGAAGGCATCCTTATTCCTGCAGGGAGGACATTTGGAAATTTCTACCATCATCATTCAGGGGCCGCACATCTCAATGAAAATTACACAACTACATTTAATTAACTCACCTAATTTGATGACTGCAGCTGCTCCTGTGTCCTGCGATGTTCGGTGATAACTGATCTTCCAGGTTTGTGTTCATCTTGAGTGCAGTTAACTGTGTGATAATAAATTTTGTAAATCAAATACTGTACATAACATAGGAGACTGGTATATATACAGGACACAGAGAGCATATACAACACAGCAGAGTGTTAGGGGGCACAGACTAGGGGTGAGCCATGATCTGCGCATGCACTGCACCTTCGCGGCTATTTTCTGGAGGTCTGGACGATAGAGACTGGGCCCCAGCTTGGCAATGCCAGCAGGCATATGGAAAATGGCCGCGACACCCCCACAGCTCTGGGCCCGCAGTGTGGCCCCCCTATGGTCCGTGCAAACCTGCTTCCTGCACCACCACAACCTTTCCCCAACCCCCCCTTTTTCATCCTTTGTAAGCCATGGCAAGTTCAGGATGGAGGACATATATACAACGGGGCATATATACTGCATGTAAGACGCAAAACTGACACTGGCATTATAAGACGGAGCCCAATCAACATTAAGAATTATTTTTTTTTTTTCTGTCTTTTCCTTTACCAAATTTGGGGAGCGTGTTATAAAGCCAAATTATGGTATATGCTGCTTTCCAAGCACACCATCTCCACAGACTCTTATCCTTCTGGGGGGGCCAGAACCCCCTACACACCATGTGCGCACTTTTATCCCCCTGGGGGATTATGGGGCCGGCGGGGCCCCATACACCCGCGCCAGCTTCACCCTGCCCTGGCTCCGGCAGGCTGCAGCCCCCGGCCGTCCTGGCCCCCACCACCAGCTTCACCCTGTCCCTGGGCCAGGGACAGCGGGGCCCCATAGAACCCCACAGCTAGACCCTGGACCAGGGACAGCGGGGGGCCCCATAGACCCCCACAGCTGGACCAGGGACAGCGGGGAGCCCCATAGACCCCCACAGCTGGACCAGGGACAGCGGGGCCCCATAGACCCCCACAGCTGGACTCGGGACAGTGGGGCCCCATAGACCCCCACAGCTGGACCAGGGACAGCGGGGCCCCATAGACCCCCACAGCTGGACCAGGGACAGCGAGGCCCCATAGACCCCCACAGCTGGACCAGGGAGAGTGGGGGGCCCCATAGACCCCTACAGCTGGACCAGGGACAGCAGGGGGCCTCATAGACCCAGCACAAACTTAAAAAGTTAATGCGGGTGCAAAAAGTCCTGCAAAAATGTCATGTCCAACGCAAATAGAATATGCAAACCAAAAAAACAGGCAGCACTCCAAAAGAATTTAAAAATATATGCACATTTTTGGAGTTTTGCCTGTTTTTTCATTTGTATAATCACATAAGTACATACAACATGTTCCTGCAGCTGAAAAACACCCCTATAGCATGATGCTACCACCCAGGGTTGCCACTAGGAATTTCGGGACCCCTTACTGGCAAAATTTTGGGGCTCCCTCTGAGACTCCACCCAATCTCTGCCTCCACCAATCTCTGCCTCCACTTAGGCTCCGCCTCCACCCCTTGAATTTTCCATAGTTTCACCGCCCACTATTGGAAAAACTCCCCTTCTGCTCCACGTCCTCACCAATCACACATTAATCTTTTTCTATTCATTGCTCTTTGTTAGAGATGAGGAGGGATGTGAACAATAAATGCCACATGAGGCAGAGTAATACTGGTGCTGTTATTCATTACCTTGTACAGGGGTGGGGAACCTTTTCCCTGCCGGTGGGACATTTGGAAATTTCTACCGTCATTCAGGGGTCACACATCACCATGAAAATTACCCAGCTACATTTAATTAATTAACTCACCTAATTTGATGGCTGCAGCTGCTTCTCTGTGTGCCTGCGATGTTCAGTGAAATCTAATCTTCAAGGTTTACGTTAATCTGGAGCGCAGTCGACTCCGTGACAATAAGTTTTGTAAATCAAATACATCACGTAGGAGACTGCTATATATACAATTTACAGGACAAAGAGAGCATATACAGCATTGCAGAGGGCTAGGGGGCACACTGCTCCTCTCCGTAAACCTCGTACACACTCAACATCGCTCCAAACACCTCGTACGCATGCGGCTCCACTCCGTGCACCTCGTACATTCTCAGCGCCGCTCCGTACATCTCGTACACACACGGCTCCGCTCCATACACCTCGTACACACACGGCTCCACTCCATACACCTTGTACACACACGGCTCTGCTCCATACACCTCGTACACACACGGCTCCGTTCCGTACACCCTCGGCTCTGCTCCATACACCTCGTACACACACGGCTCCGTTCCGTACACCCTCGGCTCTGCTCCATACACCTTGTACACACGGCTCTGCTCCGTACACACATGGCTCTGCTCAGTACACCTTGTACACATTCGACTCTGCTACATCCACACTGTAAATCCCTCCTGACCCCACACATTACCTTCACCTCATTCAGCACCATGACAACCAGCACAGCAGAGTCCTGCATCACTGAGGAGCTGATCATGTGATCCCTGACTCCGCCCCTCCACGTGACATCATCACAGGTCCTGTAGCACACATGTATATATAGTGCACACCCAACACTACACAGTGGGTGGCGGGCCTTGGCCCCTGCATTGTCTTGTCTGAGGCTGCTGCTTTGTGTGTGACGTAACACACACACTGAGTCACACTACACTGTCGGATTTGGAGGCGGCGCCGCTAACACAGATTGCACACTTCAGTCAGAGAGAGTCAGAGCTCAATAAGTACACAGGCTGTGCTGCAGCTAGCCTTTCTAGTGATCTCTGCTCTCTCTGACTGCTGCTGCTGTGCTGGCCGCCCACCGCTGCGGCTCTGGCAAAGCACACAGTCACACAGAAGCAGGAGCCGAGGACACAGCCTCAGTCTGTCAGCGATGCAGGGGGGGAGGGGGCGGGCCTCCTTGCTCCAAATGGCCATGCCCCCTGCCAGCACGCCTGGGCCGCCCTGTCCCTGTTCAAATGGGCACACCCCCTCCAATGATTGGCAGGGCCCTCACTCAGTAAGACCTTTAAGGCCTTAACGGCGACCCTGCTACCACCACCATGTTTCACCGTTGGGATCGTATTGGGCAGGTGATGAGCAGTGCCTGGTTTTCTGCACACATTGGCTGGAAGAAAATCCATGTGACGTTGCAACTTTGCCTGAAGGCCAAATAAAGGCTGAATACATCTGGACGGAGTGCTGCAGTCCCTTTATTTCGATTTATGGTCAGCATACATATATACATATATATATAGATAGATAGATAGATAGATAGATAGATAGATAGATAGATAGATAGATAGATATAGATATATATATTATATACATATGCATATATACACAGACACAACTGAGACTGCTTTGGCCTGAATACACAATGGCTGTATACACAATGGAGAATACACAGTAGAGGCTGCTGCTGGCTGTATACACAATATAGAATACACAATAGAAACTACTTAAGCCTGTATACACAATGCAGACTGCTGAGGAAAGTATACACATTAGAGACTGCTGGCTGTATGCACGTTACAAACTGCTAGCCGAATGCACATTAGAGACTGCTGGCCATGTACACAGAGACTGCTGGCCATGTGCACATTAGAGACTGCCGGCTGTATGCACATTAGAAACTGCCAGCTGTATGCACATTAGACACTGCTGGCTGTATACACATTAGAGCCTGCCAACAGTATGCACATTAGAGACTGCCGGACATATGCACATTAGAGACTGCTGGTTGTACACACATTAGAGACTGCCAGCTGTAAGCACATTACAGACTGACAGCCTTTTACACATTAGAGACTGTGCAGTGACTTCCGGTTTGTACTGAGCATGTCAGCCTATTAGGTGCATGCACAGTACAAACCTGGCCGAGCCTGACATCACTGAAGATTCTTTGCTTCGGTGGCTGCGGACTGCAGCGGTGAATGGCAGCAGAAGGCCCATTCAAGAGGTCAGGGGGCAGAGCCCAGAAGTAATTGGCTGGACAGGAGGCCCGTACAAGAGGTAAGGCGGTGGGGCCCAGAGGAGATTTGGCGCCACCCCCTCACGTCTTCTGTGAGCAACCTCTCCTGTCAATCATTACAGGGCCCCTCACAGGAGTGAGAGCTTTCATGCCTTGATGGTGGCCCTAGCTGGCACAGCTATTATCAGAGTGGGAAGAGCCAAAGATTATTATTATTATTATTATTATTATTTATTATTATTATGAGCACCATTGATTCTATGGTGCTGTACATGAAAAAGTGTTACATACAAACCAGTTAAAAATATGTATGATGAACAAACTAACAGACAGATACAGAGGGGAGAGAGGACCCTGCCCTTGTGGGCTTACATTCTTCAAGGCAATGGGGAAGTAGCCAGTAGGTTGGGTTTGCTGTAGATTAGTTCAGAGATATATAGGAGAGACAGATTGTAGATGGATTTATAAGTAATGGTACCTTTACACGCCGCTACAGCCGGGTGGAAACAACCGGGTTTATGAGACAAATGTATCTTGCCCTGTCAAATCAACCCGAGGTAGCGGCGTGTAAATACGGTAGGGTAAGGTTTATTCGTCACCTAGATAACTCCCCGGGGCGTGACACAGCCTCTGGGAAACCACCCCCCTTCAGCGATCATTGGTAGAAGCTCCTGCGTTGTGGTTGGTTGTCGCTGCGTAGGGCGGCATATTTAATGAGCTGACCAGTCACACTACATAATTGGTCGAGCGTCATGTATTAGTCAGCCTCCTGCGCTGGCTGGCCAATCATGATGCTATTGCTTTGTCCTATCACCGTACGAAATTCTCGTAATCCACAATTCTGGCACGCCTATGTGTTGTCCCTGCTGCAACCAGGTCCACCCATATTACCTTGTTGTATCGGCGTGTAAATGAGGTAAGGTGCTCTACAGAAGGTAACTTTAGGCACCCGGCGGTGCATCCAGAGATAGATTCAACCTTCTGTAAAGCACCTTTTAGCGGCCGTGTATAAAGGTACCTTTAATGTTAGTAGTTTGAATTGGATACGCTGGGGAATTAGGAGCCAGAGAAGAGATTTGCAGAGGGGAGAAGTGGAGGAGTAGCAAGGAGAGAGGTGGATTAGTCAGGTAGCTGAATTAATGGCAGATTTCAGAGGTGCGAGAGTGTTAGCAGGGAGGCCACAGAGGAAGAGGTTGCAGTAGTCGAGACAGGAGATTATAAGGGCATGCACTAGTAGTTTAGTAGATGAGGGTTGAGGAAAGGACAGATTCTGGAAATATTTTTGTTTTGGAGGCAGCAGGAGGTGGCGAGGGCTTGAATGTGTGGTTTGAATGATAAGGAAGAGTCAAGGGTTACTCCGAGGCAGCAAACTTCAAGTACAGGGCAAAGTGTTATGTCATTTATTGTAATTGATAGATCAGGTAAGGAAGGTGCGTTAGATGAGGGAAAGATGATGAGTTTTGTTTTGTCTATGTTTAGCTTAAGGAAGTGAGAGGAGAAAAAGGAGGATATGGCTGATAGTCACTCTGGGATTCTGGACAGCAGAGAGGTGATGTCTGGGCCAGAAAGGTATATCTGAGTGTCATCCGTGTACAGGTGGTACTGGAAGCCAAGGGACTTTATGAGTTGTCCCAGGCCAAGGGTATAGATGGAGAAAAGAAGGGGTCCCAGGACAGAGACTTGAGGGACCCCAACAGAGAGAGGATAGGGCGAGGAGGTAGTGTGGGAGTGAGAGATGCTAAATGTGTGGTTGGAAAGGTAAGAGGAGATCCAGGAGAGGGTAAGATCAGTGATACCAATGGAAAAGAGGATCTATAATAGGAGACAGTGGTCGACTGTGTTGAATGCAGAGGACAGGTCTAGAAGGAGGAGGATGGAGAAGTGTCTGTTAGCTTTGGCGGTAAGTAGGTCATTGGTAATTTTGGTTAAGGCAGTTTTAGTGGAGTGGTAGGGGCGGAAGCCTGATTGAAGGTTGTCAAAGAGAGATATGAGAGGTGGGAGGAGAAGTACAGTGTGGACATGCTTTTCGAGATGTTTGGAGGCGAACGAGAGCAGGGATATGGGCAGGTAGCTGGATGTAGAGGTCGGGTAAGGGATGGTTTCTTTAAAATAGGTGTAATTGTTGCGTTTTGAAAGTAGAAGGAAAGGGACGGAGGTAGTGGTCGTTGAAGAGTGGGTTAGGGTTGAGACAAGTGTGGTGTGAGGTTGGGAGGAGTGGGATGGGATGGGTCCAATGCACACGTAGTTAGTTTGATTTGGAGAGGAGGTGTGTAAGTTCTCCTTCAGTGATGGAGGGGAAGAGGGTTAGTGAGGGAGGAGATGGTCTGATATACATAGGGGTTGTGATGGTTGGGCAGCAAAGACTTGTCTGATCTGCTCGATCTTGGTGATCTGTGTTGCAAAGTGTTCTGCAGAGATATGAGAAGTAGGAAGGGGCAGTGGGGGGCGGAGAAGGTGAACTCCAGTGAGAGAAAAATTTGTAGTACAGTTCCTGCCCTGCAACATGATGAAGTAGAGCAGTACACTGCAGTTCTAGGATCTCTTATAAATCAATAGAATCATACCTGCTCCTCAGGTCTGACCCCCACCTCATGGGATCTAGAATCTTCAGCCTGAGAGCTTCATGCTGCTGTGAGAAGAGGAGGTGTGTCGGGGGCATGGATGCTGGGAGCTGCAGGATCATCCTACATTCCAGCCCTCTTACATTTCTGTATAGGGAGGGGCATGGCAGGGGGAATGGCCTCTAGCCCCACGCTCACACATACAATCCTGTTTCTGATATACTATTTTATGTGAAGGGGGGTCCAGACTTAAAATAGAAATCATGTCACCAAACAGATACAAATACACGCTGTGAATCTCTGTTGTATGATGATGCATAATGTGTAATGTTATTGTGAGGCTGGGAGCAGAGGCAAATCATTAAATTGATAGATTCAGCTCTGCATGCTCTCCCCTTCCCCATAAGAACTTGGTATCTTCCAATTCCTCCAACTTTCAATGGATCATCATCATCACTCCTCACTGGATTGTAGGCTGATCCTGCAGCTCCCGGCATCCACGTCCCTCATACATCCCCTGCTTCTACATGAAGCTCTCAGGCTGAAGATTCTAGGTTCCATGAAGTGGGGGTCAGAACTGAGGAACTAGTATAATTTTATCAATTTATAACCGATCTATATATCTTAGAACTGCAGTGTACAGCACTACTTCATCATGTAGTAGGGCAGAAACTGTACTAAAAAGTTATCGCTCACTGGAATTCCCCTCTAAGTGTGTTGAATACTGCCTGGGGTTGTTGGACAAAGAGGATATGAGGGTAATGAAGTAAGTCTGTTTTGTGGAGGTGAGTGCTGACTTGAATGCGAGGATTGCTTGTTTGTATGCTGTGTAGTCTTTAGTGGTGTCTGTGTGCCAGGGTAGTCTGTTGATTTTTTGCAACTGCATCAATAGCTGATGTGAATGTAAAATTGTAGAAAGTGGTGGCGTTATCTGTGTCATGGAGTGAGGAAATGGAGGATAGTGGTAGAATAGTGTCAGAGAGTATGTGAAGATCAACATGTGTGAAGTCTCTGAGAGGGTGTGCGAGTTGGTGGACATGGGTGGCAGGTGAGGAATACAAGGATGACAAAGTAAGTAGATGGTGGTCAAAGAGGCTAAGAGGGGGGTTTTGGGAGTAGTAATGGTAGTAAGGGAGCAAAGGTGGGTGAAAATAAGGTCTAGTGTATGCCCGGTCTCAAGCCTTTTGCAGCCTCTAGCTGGTTTTTCTACAGAACTGTCTTGTATTTGACTCTTTCCTTTTTCCCATTTATTCTGATCAGCTTTACTGTCCCCATTGAAGGAAATCATCTGCACAGTATGACACTGCAGCCACTATGTTTGACAGTGGGGATTATGTTTTTAGGCTGATGTGCAGTGTTACCAGTTTGAATTTAGCCCAGAAAGTTATTCTTTGGTCCTATGTGACCAGATCAAGTTTTTTCACATGCCATGTAGGGGACAAAAGTATTGATTGGGAGTTAATGCTAATGCACATCACAATTTTAAAATTTATATTTTTAAAATATTTACAAAACCATGTATTATTACCTGTAAACTTCACTTGCTATTTAATGGTGCTTTATTACATAAAATCCCATTAAAATGTGTTTAAATTTGTGGGTGTACATATAATATACATTGAGAACAACAAAACATAAAAGTGATCAATTTTAATCAAAATTACTATCCCATGGAGGTTTGGATTTGGAATGATACTCAAAATCAAAGTTGAAAATCAAATTACAAGTTGATCCAACTTCAGTAGAAATGCCCTAAGACAAGGAAATGAGGTTCAGTAGTCTGTGTAGCCTCTACATGCTTGTATAACCTCCCTATCATCCTGGTGCCTACTATCTGTCAATGTACCTCAGGCTAACACATGGAGAGCTGTGAGGTCTTCCAAAGAAGTGCCTCTCCTCACCAATACTGACCCACTGCCAAACCAGTCATGCTGGAAGATGTTACAGTCAGCAGAATGTTCTCCACAGTGACTCCAGAGTCTGTCATGTCTGTAACATGTGCTCAGTGTAAACTTGCTATCATACATGAATGGCACAGGACTCCAATGTCAAAACTTCCAATCTTGGTGTTCTCTGGAAAATGCCAATAGCCTACATGGTGGTGGGCTGAAAGCGCAATACACACTTGTGGATGTTGGGCCCTCATACAACCCTCTGTGCTGACAGACACAGCTACCCTTCTTGCCACATTTCGCACTGATGTGCCACCCTGGATGAGCTGCACTACCTGAGCAATTTGTGTGAATTGTAGACATCGGCTCATGCTACCTCTAGGGGTGAGAGCAATTACACAATGCAAAAGTGACCAAAACAACAGCGTAAGAGGATGAGAACAGGGAAAGGATCTGTGGTCATCACCTGGTCCTAATATGATAGATCAGCAGGCTGCTCCAAGACATAGCCGTGACACTCTGGATGATCTGCACATGCGCGGGCACCAAAAAAGTTACCATGGCACCTGGTCATATGCAGAGGCCCAATGAACACTGAGACAAGTAGATGGGGAAGGCATGCACAAACATGTATGCGCATCACTGCAGTAGGCAGATAGTGAACCAGGGATTGCATTTTACAGTGAGGCCAAATAGCCTTTTTTAGGGAAGACTGTAGGATTTGGCAATCAATTGAGGTAAAATACATCTTTTTAGGGGAAACTGAAGGATTTGGAAATCGCTTGTTAGAGGCCAAAGACAGTCTTTTGAGGGGAAATTGAAGAATTTAGCAATCAGTTGTATAAAGACAATCACAACCTTTTAGGGAAAATAAAGAATTTGGCAATGACTTGTTTGAGGCGAAAAAATCCTTTTTATAGGGAAACTGAAGTATTTGGCAATTAATTGTTTGAGGCCAAAAAAAAGCCTTTTTTAGGGGAAACTGCAGAATTTGGTAAACAGTTTTTTTAGGCCAAACACTGCCTTTTTTAGGGGAAAAATAAGGATTTGGAAATAACTTCTTTCATTCCAAACACAGCCTTTCTAGGAGAAAATGAAGAATTTGGCAATCACGTGTTTCAGGCCAAACACAGCCTTTATTTGGGAAACTGAAGAATTTAGCAATCAGTTGTTTGAAGCCAAACACTGACACCTGGATGAGCAACATTACCAGAGGCGATTTATCTCCCTCAATGGTCACTGGGTTACTTTGGTGGCTGCGGGGAAGGGGCTACTTCCCAAGTCTTGAAATTCTCAAGACTTTTGGGACAAACTTCTACCTGTACCTCCTCTTCCACTGCTTTTGCCTTGTCCACCTCCTTTAGGACCTCCAGCTGTGCCCTCGACCTCTTCCTTAAGTGTTGAAACCGTTTATGCAGAATCCACACCACCTTCTTGCTCTACTGCCAGGTCTTTCCACCATCAGTTTTTAAAATAAAATGCCTCGGATATGTGACTCACACAGCTGAAGAAATGTGGACAGCTAAGCAGGCTGAGTTTCAGTAATGACTGCCTCCACTAAACCTGCAACCAGGGAAGGCCGTGTGCTATAATGGTGCAAACCTGGTGGCAACCCTACACCAGGGCAAACTTACACACATGCCTTGCATGGCTCGCATCCTCAACTTGATTGTCCAGCAATTCTTATGCCACTATCCCGGCCTGGATGAGCTGCTGCACAACGCACGGTTGCTTTGTGCTCACATTCCACCGTTTGCACTCCATGACTCATTGACTAGCATTGCTAAGAGATCTTTCGGACAACCGGTTAACCATTTGCTATGCGATGTGCCGAAATGGTGGACTTCCACTCTGCACATATTGCAATGACTGTGACCGCAGTGACATGCCCTGTCGCAATATTTAATGACACATACAGTGACTCAAAGTGAGCTGAATGTGGTGGAAATTATACTTCCAGAGTGGGCACAGATCACGGACCTCTGAACCCTTCTTCACAGTTTTGAAATGGCTGCTAAGATGGTTATCACTAACAATGCCTTCATGAGCTTCACTACTCCGGTCATCTACATGCTGGAGCAAACTTTGAAATGTCTGCGGGATAAGTTGGTGGATGCGGAAGAAGAGGAGGCAGAAAGGATATCAATATCTCACAGGTCCAGACTCTCGTCACATAGCCGGGTGGCATGGTAGAGATAGAGTAAAGCAACAGAGGGGGCTCATGGTACCATATAAAGTGATAGTGAAGGTGCACGAGCCGAGGAACAAATGCTGGAGGACGAGGATGAAGAGGTGATGGTCGTAGAACAGTCAGGAGAGTAGGAAGAAATTACTTCCAAGGTTGGTGGGAGAGGAAGGAGAAAGGAAGCTCGATTTTTACCAAAACAACAAGGGCTTGGGCCTCATGGATATGTTAGACACAGGAGTACCTTCTTGCTGCAACATGATGCCCGTATAATTAGAGTTTGACTAAGCGATGATTACTGGGTTGCCACACTCTTGAATCTGCAATACAAGAGTAGATTTAGCTAGATGCTTCCCACCTTGAACAGGGACAAGTACATGATTGAGTATCAAAAAAAGCTGGAAGACAATCTTAGGACTGGTATTACCCAACACATCAGTGAGGGACACAGAACGCATCGCAGATCTACACCTCCAACCTAGGGGACTTTAAGTCATCAGCATAGAAATATTAGCAGCAACAATGTAATTGTCAGAAGCAATTTCTGGGAGTCCTTTGACCAATTATTAAATCAGCCCTTCACTGGTAGAACTGAATACACGTCTGACATATAGTAAACGACTGGAAAGGATGGTGCAGGAGTATCTACAGTAGAACGTAATATCCATGCCATCAGGAGGAGGGTTTGGACCCTTTTGCACTTTGGGTTTCAAAAATGGAGCAGTAGCCTGAGCTTTACAGTCAAGCCTTGGAGGTTTCGTCATGCCCGATAGCCAGCATTCTTTCAGAACTTTACTTCAGCGCTGCTGGTGGTGTTCTGATGAATAAGCACATCCATCTGTCCTCTGAAAGTGTAGACCACCTAATGTTCATCAAGATGAATAAGTCATGGATCTCCAAAGATTTTTCCAACCCAGTGGCAGACTGGCCAGAGTAGGCAATTTTGTACTATTCAAGCGTGCTGCTTTCATCTCACAATTATACAATTTTTATTCTGAGTCAATTGATGCCACCTTGGTGGTATCTGGCCCTAATTTTTAGAAATGTGGAAACTCTTTTTTGATGTCTTCTTTTCTGTTTCCTGAATTTATGCAGGGCTCTGTGAGCATGATGCCTACAAGTGTAACTCATTCCCATTACTAATGAATATGTAACCTTCACAAACTAGGCCAGACCCCATGCCATGCATGCAGACTGAGCCATTATACAATTTTTATTTTGGGTCAATTGATGCCACTTTGGTGCTATCTGGTCCTAATTTTTTTAAATGTGGAGACTCTTTTTCAGAGTCTAATTTTTGTCTGTTTCCTCAATTTAGCAAGGTTCTCTGGGGATGATGTCTACACGTGTCACTCATTTCCTTGTTACTAATGAATATTTAACCTTTTAATCTTAGGCCAGACCCTCTGAATCAATTGATGACACTCTGGGATTATCTGGCCCTAACTTTTTCAAATGTGGAGACTCTTCTTGGAGTATCTTTATTGTGTGTTTTGTGAATTTTACAGGGGTCTCTGAGCACCATGCCTATACATGTGACTGATCAAGCTAAACAATTCTTTCATTAGTACTCCATGAAAGTGATAGTTGTGTCACCTGAGTATGGATAGCATATAATTTACTGAAGCAGTTGCATGAGGTTTTAGGGCCCCCTGCCCACTGGGCCTATACAAGTCATTGACCCCCCCTGTATCCTTCTTCTTGTTGTAATCCTTCTTATAGTAGGCCGTGAAACTGATACTCATGCCACCCGAGTCTAATGGGGCATAAAAAAACTGGAGCGATTACATGAGGTTTGAGGCACCCCTGGCACAGCTGAAAAATTCTTTCAGTAATATTGCATGAAACTGATAGTTGTATCACCTGTCTGCGGTGGGGCATAAAATTGACTGGAGCAGTTGCATGATGTGGCATGAGGCCACTGGGCCTATACTGTTCACTGACTTGGCTGAATAATTATTTCTGTAATATTCCATGAAACTTATAGTTTTGGCAGCTGACTGCGATGGCGCATAAAATGGACAGGAGCAGTTACAAGAAGTTTGAGGGACCTGTACTGGCCACTGAGCCTATACAGATCACTGGCCCACTAGAATCCTTGTTGTAATCTTTCTTATAGTAGGCCATGAAGCTGATACTCATTCCACCTGAGTGTGATGGGACATAAAATGAACTGGAATAGTTGCGTGAGGTTTGAGGTGCCCCTGGCACAGCTGGGCCTATACAGGTTACTGACCCAGCTAAATAATTCTTTCGGTAAAATTACATGATAATGATCGTTGTGTCACCTGTATGTGGTGGGGCAAAAAATTGACTGGAGCAGTTGCAGGAGATGGCATGAGGCCACTGGGTCTATACAGGTCCATGAAAATGGACTGGATCAGTTGCTTGAGGTATGAGGGGCCCCTGGCCACTGCACCTATACAGGTCACTGACCCACCTAAATCCTTCTTCTTGTTGTAATCCTTCCTACAGTAATCCATGAAGCGGATACTTTTGCCATCTGAGTGTGGCAGGGCATACAATGGACTGGAGTGGTTGCATTAAGTTTGAGGGCCCCCTGCCACTGGGACTATGCATGTGACAGACCCAGCTGAATAATTCTTTCGATCATATTCCATGAAAATTGTTGTGCAACCTGACTGTGGTATGACTTAAAATTGACTGAAGTGGTTGCATGAGATTTTAGAGCTCCCTGGCCACTCGGGAAATTTAGGTCACTGAAAAGCTGAATTCTTCTTCCAATTGTAGTTCAAGAAGCTGATACCACCTGAGTGTGGCTGAGCATAACATTTACTGGAGCTTCTGCATGAGGTTTGAGGGCAGCCTGCCCAACAGTCCTACACCTATCATTCCTCATGTTTACCCTTGAAATGCTAGGCCAGACCCTGTTTCAGACCCTGAGCCACACATGCAGTCTGTGCCATGCTTCATACTACATTTTTTAGCCCTATTTGAGCTGTTTTGGCAGTTGTTGGCCACTTTGTAGGTGCTTTCTATGCTTTTGTGACTCACATTGATTTAAAAAGGTTTCAGAAGCTCAGCGAACTGTTTGGCAAACAATTCGGCAAACATATACCCATTCGGCGCATCAAACCGAATCCAAACTTTATAAGATTCTCTCATCTCTACTAATAAACTGCTTCAGCAATCCTGGAAATGCTTGGCTACAACCTACAAGGCAACAGAAGCACATACCCCCCTTGGAAAAGAAGACTGAAAACAAAGATTAAGATGACGTGAAGAGACGTCATCCAACCAGCAGACGTATATTGTGAAGATGTAAAGGATGTAAAGATCAAGAATAAGACGAGGCTGGACAAGCAATAGCAGAGGCTAAATAATACTGGAGGAACATATAGGAGAAGGAAAAATACACAATACCAGTGCAAAGTGACTGCAAGATCTATGAATGAAAAACAGTAACCACCTAAAACAAGAACCAGTCACAATTACAGAAGCAGACAGAAGCGTGTCAAGAACATGAAGAGCTGGACTGCACCTGACCCAGACATGATCCACATCTACTGGTTAAAGAACTTAACAGCAGTACATGAACACCTGAAAAAAACAGATGAGCTAACTGCTAGAAGCAGGCCACCACCCAGCTTGGAATACATAAGGAAGAACAGTGCTAAGCATGAAGGATATTCCCAAAGTAAAAATTCCATCCAACTACCGCCCAATAACCTGCCTTACAATGACATGTAAACACCTGTCAGGTATCATAGCCACCAATCTACAGAATCATATGAATCAGCACACCAGCTGCTAGTAGATAGAGCAGTCGCTGAAGACTCAAATCCAGACCAATCAATTTCAGCACAACCTTAATTGACTACTGGAAATCCTATGACTCAATGACTATCACAAGGATCTGGTTGGCGCTCTACAATGTCAAAAGGAAATGAAGAACTTTCCTCAGAAATTCAATGGGGCTTTGGAGAACAACACGAGAAGTCAAGTTAATATAACTAGCACGTTTCCATAAAATGTAACACTTACCAAGGTGATGATACATTCTCCCCATTGCTGTTCTGTATAGGTTTGAGCCCCCTCAGTCAGATAATTACATAGTCTATGGATACAAGTTCAAGACTGGAAACACCATCAGCCACCTCCTATACATGGATGACATCAAGCTGAACAAGACAGCTATTCACTGAACCACGACTGGAGAAGTGTGACTGGTTGGTAATAAAGAGAGGAAAGGTATAAAGACTGATGGAGTTCACTACCAGCAGGGCACATAGCAGATTTTACAAGTACCTCAGCATTCCACAGGCATACAGTATGGTAACCATGATGAGGAGGCAAGGAAAGCATCACCATCCAAATACCATCAAAAGGTAAGACAGGTCTTGAAGAGCCAGCTCAATGGGAAGAAAAAGATCCATGCCATCAATACATATGCCCTGCCCGTTTTCAGATACCCTGCTGGCATAGTGTGCAGTGAAAAAGAAGAGATGCAAGCTGCAGATGTGAAGACCTAGAAGCTCCTTAAAATGCATGGAGGCCTCCACCCCAAGTCTAACACCCAAAGATTGTATACCAACAGAAAGGAGGATGGTCAAGGCTTCATAGGTGTCCAAGTCACCATCATGAACGAATCAAGGAGTATTCAGAAATACATCCAAAAAATGGCACCAAAACTTGAGATGCTGAAAGAGATATTAAGACAGCAAGACAAACAGTCCTGGAAGGAAGAACAGGATCATGAAGTGCCATGGAAAGACAAACTGCTGTATGTGATGTTCCATCGACAGATAATGGAGGTAACTGGCATGAAGAAATCCTACCAATGGCAGGAGAAACCTGGACTCCAAGACAGCACAGAAGCACTAATAATAGTGGCACAAGAGCAGGTACTAAGTACCAGATCCATTGAAGCAGGGATTTACCGCTCAAGACAAGACCCAAGGCGCAGACTATGCAATGAAATCTTGTAAACAGTCGAACACATAGTGGCAGGATGCAAAATGCAAGCAGGAACAGCATATACCGAACACCACAACCAAGTAGTGGGAATTGTATGCAGGAACATCTATACAGCATATGATCTAAGTCCTCCTAAATCCAGGTGGGAGCCCCAGAAAAAGGGGAGAATGAAAGGATTAAAATCCTGTAGGTCTTCAAGATCCAGATAGATAAACAGGTGGGGCTAACCAACCAGATATTGTGATAGTAAACAAGGATCAGAAGACAGGAATGATAATAGATGTGGAGGTGCCAAATGACAGCAACATTAGAAAGAAGGAATATGAGAAGCTGAGAAAGTACCAGGGCCTCAAAGAAAAACTGGAGAAGATATGGAAAGTAAAGGCAACAGTGATTCCAGTGATGATAGGGGGACATGGAGCCGTGACCCCTAAGTTGGAAAAATAGCTACATCAGATTCCAGGAGCAACATCTGAACTCTGTCCAGAAAAGCGCAGAGCTGGGAACAACTAAGATCCTGCGCAGAACCCTCAAACTCCCAGGCCTCTGGTAGACAACCCAAGAATGAAGTAGAACATTAAAAAAACACCCCACAGAGGGGAGGAAGGTAGGGTTTTTTTTATGTACAGTGATACCTTGGTTTTCTTCGATAATTTGTCCGAAAAACTGTCGACGAAAACCGAAATCGACGAAAACTGAGGCAACGATTTCCATGGGAATCAATGTTAAATGAATTAATTGGTTTGAGATACTGAAAAAGACCTACAAAAATAGCATTTCATAGTGAATAAAGATAGCGGTTAATTATAGAATCACTCAGAAATGACTGTAAAAGGAATATCAAACACTAATTTAAAGAAAAAAATAAACATTTATTATGTTATTTTATTTTTAAAAAAGCTCTTTTTGACATATGGGAGACGCTGAGGAGAGGAGAGAGGGGTGCACATTTTACTTTTTGGAAGGGGAATCATATTTTTATGGCTAAATCAGTAGCGATGTATGGACAAAAAAATATGCATCGACGAGAAAAGAGGTATAATTTTCATTGAAAAAAATCGACGAAAACCAAAACCGACGATATCCGAAGTCGACGAAAACCGTGGTATCATGTACATGTATTATACAGCTGAAACCAGACGTTTACATACACGATATAACAAGGCACATACATTTTTTTCTCCCTATCTGACATGAAATCAGAATAAACCTTTCCCATTTTAGGTCAATTAGGATTACCATAATTATTAATATTTGTGAAATGCTAGAATAATGAGAAAGAGAAAATATCTTAAGTTATTTTGATTACTTTCTGCAAACTCACAAGTTTACATACGTTTCATTAGTATTTGGTACCTTTGCCCTTAAACTGTATGACTTGGGTCAAACATTTTAGATATTCTTCCACTAGATTCTCACACTAGTAAGAAGGAATTTGGGCCCATTCTTCCTGATGGAACGGGTGTAACTAAGCCATGTTTGTATGTCCCCTTGCTTGCACCTGCCTTTTCGGCTTTACCTATACATTTTTAATAGGATTGAGCAGGGCTTTGTGATGGCCACTCCAATAACATTGACTTTGTTATTCTTAAGCCACTTTGTAACTAGTTTGGCAGTATGCTTTGGTTCATTGTCCATTTGAAGACTCATTTCTGCCTAATATTTTACTTCTTGGCTGATGTCTTGAGGTGTTGCTTTAGTAGTGGCACATAATCTTGTTTCCTCATGATCCTATCTATTTTGTGAAGTGTCCCTCCTGCAGCAAAACAACTCCAGAACATGGTTCTTCCACCATCATCTTCACTATGTCTTTTGCTTTAGTTCTTGGGTTGAAAGGCGCATGTCTGATCAAAGCACGTTCACCTCTGGGACACAGAACCAATCTCCTTCCTGAGTGGTATGACAGCTGGATTTTTTCATCTTGTTTGTACTTGCGTATAATTGTTTGTACAGATGAACGAGCCACCTTCAGGTATCTGAAAATTGCACCCAGGGATGAGCTGGACTTGTGCATGTCTGCAATTATTTTCCTGATATCTTGGCTGATTTCTTTAAACTTTCCCATGATGCTGCACAAAGATGCAGTGCATTAAAAGACATTCACAGGTGTGTCTCTAGTTAACTCCGATCTTGCCAATAAACCTATCAGAAGCTTCCAAACAGATGACATCATCATTTGGGCTGTCCCAAACTGTGTAAAGGCATAGTAATCTCAGTCTATGTATAATTGTGAATTTGTAGAATGTAATAAAAATGCCTTAAAACATTCTCTCTCATTATTCTGGCACTTGGCAAATATAAATAATTATGGTAATCCTAATTGACCTAAAATGGGTAAGGTTTATTCTGATTTCATGTTAGATAGTAAGAAAAACATCCATTTGTGTCTTTATATAGTGTATGTAAACTTCTGGTTTCAACTATACAGTTGTGTGTCTCTTATTTATTGGCTTCTCTACAGACTTGTGTTGTTTAGCCCAGGATACAAACACAGACTAGCAAATTGTTAGATTTAAAGTAAATCAATGTTTTGCCAAAGGTAATCAAAGACGCTGTGAATCACCGATGATCGCATGTTGCAAAAATAAAATAATTAATTGTAAACCGTCTAGCATTAAAGAAACTTAATGTTTTCTCTGTCCCCATCATCATGCTCGATTTGGCCAAGTACCAAAGAGGAACTTAGTCTTTTTACTTGTGGTCTCAAGCATCATTTCAGGTTGTCTGACATTAATTAGAGCTGACTGTACTCCATTTGCTGGTAGACTGGTTTTTATATTAACTTTAAGTCTGCCAAAATAATCCCACTTTTTAACCAACAGCACATGGTGAGCTGTTATCATATGTCGATGTTTGGTTTGGAGGAACAAGCATCAGTTTCCAGTTTACCCTTTTATCATGCCAGTGCAGCATTTCAGTATAATCAGAGACATTTTCAGTATTATTGATTTTATTAAAAAATAGTTGTCAAATCAGTTCTTTGATATCATTATTTACTTAGGTTTCCTTTATGGTTGATATATAATACTGTACAAATCTATGTAATCGCTGCAATCTGCTTCCTTCACTTGATTTCTCTCCCATCTGTCATGATCAAACAGGTCAGATCGAAAAGAAATGTCCTCCCCCTGGTCCCCCAGTATGTTAAAAGTCCTTCTCGACCCTCCTCCTGTTTGTCTAATGGCGGACTGACATCTGAATCCGCTACCTAATTTCTCTCTGATCTGACATGACCAAACATTTCATATTGAAAGAAATGTTTCTTTTTGTGATTACTGACTGGGTTAATAATGTTGGGTATCTCATAGATGCCTCATCATTGTTTGAGTGAGCTTGATGCCAGCTAACATTGCACAGCTGGCATCATCCCTAAATACTATTATCCTGTTTGCCAATGCACCAGGGCAATGGTGACAGCCGTGGTGAAGTGCCAGGAGTGGTGCACCTAAGAGAGGTGCCACTTCTGGGGCGGCTGTGGCCTACTATTTAAGAAAATGCTCATTATGCCCTTGAATAAAATCCTTGAGCGGTGTAGTATCCAAAATAGCATCTCTTGTGGGGGGTTTCTGCTGTTTAGGTACCTAATGGGCCCTTGTCATGTGATGCCTGCAATCTATTTCAGACAAATATGTGTTCCAAATTTCAATTGGTTTTCCTTCTCTTCCACGCCTTTTCTGTCATCCATACAGAGGTTTCTGACCACAAGGAGTATCAGAGTGTTCAAAATACAGTAGGTAACATACCGTATATACTCGTGTATAAGCCGACCCGTGTATAAGCCGACCCCCTACTTTTGCCCCCAAAAACTGGGAAAACTTATTGACTCGCGTATAAGCCGAGGGTGGACTCCAGCACAGGTATACAACCCCCAGCAGTGAGGTATACAGCAGCCTCCCCAGTGGTAGTATACAGCAGCAGCCCCAGTGGTAGTAAACAGCAGCCCCAGAGGTATATACAGCCCCAGAGGTATATGCAACCCCAGAGGTATATGCAGCCCCATATGCAGCCCCAGAGGTATATGCAGCCCCATATGCAGCCCCAGAGGTATATGCAGCCCCATATGCAGCCCCAGAGGTATATGCAGCCCCATATGCAGCCCCAGAGGTATATGCAGCCCCATATGTAGCCCCATATGTATATGCAGCCCCATATGTATATGCAGCCCCATATGCAGCCCCAGGGGTATATGCAGCCCCAGAGGTATATGCAGCCCCATATGCAGCCCCAGAGGTATATGCAGCCCCAGAGGTATATGCAGCCCCAGAGGTATATACAGCAGCCCTAGTGGTGTATACAGCAGCCCCAGTGGTAGTATACAGCAGCCCCAGTGGTAGTATACAGCAGCCCCAGTGCTGTATACAGCAGCAGCCCCAGGGCTGTATACAGCAGAAGCCCCAGGGCTGTATACAGCAGAAGCCCCAGGGCTGTATACAGCAGAAGCCCCAGGGCTGTATACAGCAAAAGCCCCAGGGCTGTATACAGCAGAAGCCCCAGGGCTGTATACAGCAGCAGCCCCAGGGCTGTATACAGCCGCAGCCCCAGGGCTGTATACAGACGCAGCCCCAGGGCTGTATACAGCCGCAGCCCCAGGGCTGTATACAGCCGCAGCCCCAGGGCTGTATACAGCCGCAGCCCCAGGGCTGTATACAGCCGCAGCCCCAGGGCTGTATACAGCCGCAGCCCCGGAGGTATACAGGCCCCCCCCATCAAGCTCCAGGGCCCCCCCCTTGAGGTCTGAAAAATAAAAAAGAATGAATACTTCACCTGTCCGACGCCTTCTGCCGCTGTGTGATCCCCAGTTCCAAGTGAGGTCTCTTCTGACAGGACCTGTGGTGATGTCAGAGGGGCGTTCCCGGGCACTCGCGGTCATGTGATACATATCACATGACCGCGAACAGCCAATCAGCGCTGGGAACGCCCCGGGAACGCCCCCCCTCTGACGTCACCACAGGTCTTCTCAGTACACCTCACTGAATGAAGCCCGGGATCGCGTGTCGGCAGCTGCGGACGGCGCGACAGGAGACTGGCAAGTATGATATTCCTTTACAGGACGCCGATCAAGGGGGGGGCCCTGGAGCTTGATGGGGGGGGGCCTGTATACCTCCGGGGCTGCGGCTGTATATATATATATATATACTCGCGTATAAGCCGAGGGGGGACTTTTCAGCCCAAATTTTGGACTGAAAAAGTCGGCTTATACGCGAGTATATACGGTATTTTAGGGTTCAATTTGTCATGTTATCTCTTGTAAAAGTAAATACATTGAGGCTAAAGCAACATTTTTAGGTAAAATATGTGTTTATTTTTTCATTCCACTTTGCATTCATTCCTGTGAAGCACCCGAAGGGTTTATAAACTTGTTGAATGTGGTTTTGAAAAGTTGAGGTATGCAGTTTTTAAATTGGTTTAACTTTCGTGTATTTTCTGAAATATAGGCCCTCAAAGTCACCTCAAATGTGATGTGGTCCCTAAAAAAATGGTTTTGTTAATTTGATTATAAAAATTAGAAATTGCTGATGAACTTTGAAACCTTCCAACTTTCTAACAAAAAAATTTTATTAACTATTTTGTGTGACATAACTCTCTAAATTTTTATGCCCTTAAGCCAAATTTTGAAAAACATGACATTTTCAACATTTTTGCCAAATTTTCGATTGTTCATAAATAAACACAAAAAATATTTAAATTTACCACTAACATGAACTACATTATGTCATAAAAAAACAATCTGAGAATATCTTGGGATCCCTTGAAGCATTATACAGTGGGTACGGAAAGTATTCAGACCCCTTTATATTTTTCACTATGTTTCATTGCAGCCATTGGGTAAATTCAAAAAAGTTCTTTTTTTTCCCATTAATGTACTCTCTGCACCCCATCTTGATTTAAAAAAAAATAAATGTAGAAATTTTTGCAAATTTATTAAAAAAAATAAAAGTTGAAATATCACATGGCCATAAATATTCAGGTCCTTTGCTCAGTATTGAGCAGAAGCACCTTTTTGAGCTAGTTCAGCCATGCGTCTTCTTGGGAATGATGCAACAAGTTTTTCACCCCTGGATTTGGTGATCCTCTGCCATGCTACCTTGCAGATCCTCTACAGCAGTGTTTCCCAACTCTAGTCCTCAAGGCACACCAACAGGTCATGTTTTCAGGATTTCCTTAGGATTGCACAGGTGTTAGTTTAATCACTTGCACAGGGGATAATTCCATCATCTGTCTAATGATAAGAAAATCCTGAAAACATGACCTGTTGGTGTGCCTTGAGGACTGGAGTTGGGAAACACTGCTCTTCAGTTCCGTCAGGTTGGATGGTGAATGTTGGTGGACAGCCATTTTCCGGTCTCTCCAGAGATGCTCAAGGTCAGGGCTCTGGCTGGGCAAGTCAAGAATAGTCACAAAGTTGTTCTGAAGCGAATGCTTTGTTACTTGAGCTGTGTGCTTAAGGTTATTGTCTTGCAGGAAGGTGAACCTTATCACCAAAACATTCTATCTTCGTCTCATCAGACCAGAGAATCTTATTTCTCATTTTCTGGAAGTCCTTCATGTGTTTTTTAGCAAACTATGCGGGCTTTCAAATATCTTGCACTGAGGAGAGGCTTCCGTCGGGTCACTGAGCCATAAAGGCCTGACTGGTGGAGGGCTGCAGTGATAGTTGACTTTGTGGAACTTTCTCCCATCTCCCTACTGCATCTCTAGAGCTCATCCACAGTGATCTTGGTGTTCTTCTTTACCTCTCTTACCAAGGGTATTTTCCCACGATTGCTCAGTTTGGCTGGTCAGCAAGGTCTTGCAAGACTTCTGGTGGTCCCATACATCTTCCATTTAAGGATTATGGAGACCACTGTGCTCTTAGGAACCTTGAGTACTGCAGAAATTCTTTTGCAAACTTGGCCAGCTCCTTGGGCAGTTCCTTTGACCTCATGATTCTGTGAGGTCTTATATAGACAGGTGTGTGCCTTTCCAAATCAAGTCCTATCAGTTTAAATGAACACAGATGGACTCCAATGATGGAGTAGAACTCCATCAAGGAGAATCACAAGGAAATGCACAACATGTGACTTAAGTATGAGTGTCTGAGCAAAGGGTCTGAATACTTATGACCATGTGATATTTCAGTTTTTCTTTTTTAATAAATTTGCAAAAATTTCTACATGTCTGTTTTTTTCAGTCAAGATGGGGTGCAGAGTGTACCTTAATGAGAGAAAAAATTAACCTTTTTGAATTTACCAAATGGCTGCAATTAAATAAAGTAAAAACTTTAAAGGGGTATGAATACTTTCCGTACCCAATTTACTTCATAAAGTGACACTGGTCAGAATTGTAAAATTTGGCCTGGTCATTAAAGGGGTTGTACAATTAAATTGTACATTTTAATTAATAAATCTTATAAAAAGAAATAAGTTCAACAATTGGATGTGTTAAAAGTCTTCCTGTTCCGAGATATTCTCATAAATATGCCCCTGTGTAAAATATGTGTCCGACCATGCCGGAACAGGTCGGATATACCACACCTCCTGGGCAAGGGAGAAAGTAAAAAAGTAAAAGAATAGACAGACATTACAGCTGAGGATCCCAACTGTTTCTTCCGATGTCATACAAGTTTTTAAACAAGCAATAAAATGTATTTTATTACAGAAAGAATAAGCTGTGATCCCCTGCTGTAATGTCTGCATACTTTCCTTTTCTTCCTCCCCTCTCAGGAGCTGTGGCATATCCAACTTTTCTTGCATAATCAGACACATACATTACACAGAGGCACATTTATGAGAATATCTTGGGACAAGAACATTTGTTTTTAACACATCCAATTGTGGAAATTATTATTTTAAGATCTATTGATAATAATGTACAATTGTTCATGCCATAACCCCTTTTAGGTAAAAATTGTCTCCATCACTAAGGGGTTAAACATATGCCTGGTGAACTCTCATCTATGCCCCAACAATAAGCATAGACTATATGGACCAACATTGTTAACACTAAGTTAAGTATCTAAATAAAGCTGTATTTCTTTACAAGAAATCCTTTTTTTCTGATATAAAACTCTATATCTATGGTTAAATTGTAGCTTTAAAGGAGTTGTGATATTACAATCAATTTACAGAAACAGCGCCATATGAGCAAGGAGGAGGTATGGCAGGTTAGCACAAATGGCCACAACTAGACGGACATATGTTGAATTCTTCTTGTTGAAAAATATAAAAGTATGCCGTAATATTTTGAACTCCCAGTGTGATGCCTTTGGCCAACCATAATTAAACCAGTTAATTATATAACTGTAAATAGGTTTTGGAATTGCGTCATTAAAATTTATTAAGAAATTATTCAGCACAGCAGGTTGGACCTTAAAACAGCATAATGTTAATGGGGTTAAGGGTGAGATGCAGTTTACAGTAACAAATTTACAAAATCGAAAAAAAAGATTTAGTAATATAATATACACTAGATGGGTGCCCGATGCACAATGCATCGGGATTCTAGCCGAGCGAGTCTCTGACTCGCAATGGCCGCTTCGCGGCCAATGCTTCGCGCTGCTAAGGCGACTCGCCATGCCCGCTGCGCGGGCATAGCGAGTCGCCTTAGAACTGCTCGCAATGGCCGCTTCGCGGCCAATGCTTCGCGGTGCTAAGGCGACTCGCCATGCCCGCTGCGCGGGCATAGCGAGTCGCCTTACAACTGGTCGCATTGGCCGCTGCGCGGCCAATGCATTTTTCGTATCCACATGACCACGCTGAGTCGCATGCGACTTTGGTGCGCGAAATCCATTCGTGATTATATAATAGATTGTACTTTTCCAGTTAAAACAACAGGCAGAGCTACAGGAGTATTAGCCACAAGCAGATGGAAAGGATATATTTATTGAATAATTACCAATACATGGTTAATTTTTTTTTAAAAGAGAATGTCTGATCAGGCAAATGCTACACAGAAGCATGTCATAAGGATATATTGTTACAGATTACATTTTTCAAGTTGTGTAGTAGAAGTTGCATAACATATCAAAATGTATGTAACAAAGTAACTAGCGTCTGTTGTTGGGGAATAATGTTACACCACAAGTGTCAATCACAGCACCACAATATATATATACACTGTGAAACAAATCCTACAGGGATAAGAGAGAACATTTCTACAGGGTCAGTTATACAAATTAGTGGATAAGTATCCTACAGTGAAGGAAATAATTATTTGATCCCTTGCTGATTTTGTAAGTTTGCCCACTGACAAAGATATGAACAGTCTATACTTTTAAAGGTAGGTTAATTTTAACAGTGTGAGATAGAATATCAAAAATAAAATCCAGAAAATCACATTGTCTAAATTACATAAATGTATTTGCATTTTCAAGAGAAAAATAAGTATTTGAGCCCCTACCAACAATTAGGAGTTCTGGCTCCTACAGACCAGTTAGGTCCCCTTCACACCATGTTTTGTGGATCCAGGACTGTCCAGTGTAAACCGGATAGCCCCGGATCCGGTTTAGGCCCCATAATATTGCTATGTTCTATCTGTCCAGGAGGATCTGGGACAATTCGGATTTTTCTCCCGAACACAAAACGTTGCAAGCAACATTTTTGTGTCCGGGATGAAAAATCTGCCCAAATGGGATCCATCCGGGAGGATCCAGGAACCAGACACCGGTGGCTGAGGTTTAGCAGCAAGCGCTGCTAAACTTCAGCACCACCAACTGTTCCCTGCTGAGCCTCTGCTGATCTTGAAATTTCAGCAGTTGCGGCTGCAATTGAGGCATCCAGCTGCAAAGCGGACCGTTTCTGTTTGCAAATCAGGTCCAAGGCTGTCAGGTTTACACCAGACAGCCCCGGACGTGATGCTGTCGCGGTGTGAAGGCAGCCTAATCAACTTGTTCCTAGTCAACTTGTTACCTGTATTAAAGACAGCTGTCTTAAATTGTCACCTGTATAAAAGACTCCTGTCCACACACTCAATAAATCAGTAAGGCTGGCTTTACACTATGGTTTTTAACATCCTGTTCTGTTTGTTTTTAACAGAACAGGATCATTTTTAGCCTCTCATGTATCCATATGGTGCCCGATTGGTCATAAATGGCCATCCACTTTTGTGAATTCAGTCCCGGATTCGTTTCTGTCCTATTTTTTCATGGCCACAAAACTGAAGACTGCTCCGATTTTGGGCTCCAGTGAAAAAATCATTCCAAACCGGACAAAAACTAATCTGCGGCGATCTGACACACGGCATGGGTGCCGGATCCGGGAAAGAAACGGGATTGTTTCCCGGATCCAGTTTTGGTGTACTGAGCATGCTCAGTACACTAAAACTGCTCTGTTCCCATAATTTCACTTTAGCAGTGTATTAACATACACTGCTGAAGTGAAATTATGTAAAGGAATGGAAATAAATAAAAAAAGAAATTCTCACCTGCCCGCCGTGTGTCCCGCCATGTATTCACCTCAGATGGCTAAAGGACCTTAATCAGCTGACAGGGAAGAGGCGGGGCAACCCGATCAACTGATGGGTCACATGACCAAATTAGCGAGGTTTAAATCTTTTAATACACTGCTAAAGTGAAACTAAACAGCGTCGACACCACTTGCCTGCGCTTTGCAGGCTCAGCTCCCCTTTCTGTGTCCAGATCCCTCAAAATCCTGAATCCGGACATAGAAATGGCATCCGGAGTTTACAATCCAGGCCTGTCCATTTCTGTCTGTGTCTGTTCCAGTATCCCACGGACAGGAACAAAACCGTAGTGTGAAGCCAACCTAAGACATCAATCCGGGGCTCTATGCAAAATCTCATCCCGTGGGGTATCCAGGATTACGAGGAAATTGAGAGATCCGCCCAAAACTACACTGGGGGAAATTGTTAATGATCTCAAGACAATCTGGGTCCACTGTCACCAAGAAAACCATTGGTAACACATTATGTCATAATGGATTAAAATTCTGCAGTGCCCACAAAACCCCACTGCTCAAGAAGGCACAGGTGCAGGCCCATCTGAAGTTTGCCAATGAACACATTGGTAATTCTGAGAGTAATTGGGAGAAAGTGCTGTGGTCAGATGAGACAAAAATTGAACTCTTTGGCATTAACTTTACTTGCCGTGTTTAGAGGAAGAGAAATGTTGCCTATGACCAGAAGAACACTGTCCCCACAGTCAAGCATGGTGGTGGAAATATGGTTTTAAGGGTGTTTCTCTGCTAAGGGCACAAAACTTCTTCACCGCATCAATGGGGCAAAGGATGGAGCCATGTACCATAATATCCTGAGTGACAATGTCCTTCCCTCTGCCAGGACATTAAAAGTGGTTCATGGCTGGGTCTTTCAGCACGACAATGACCAAAAACATAATGCAAAGGCAACAAAAGAGTTGCTCAAAAAGAAGCACATTAAGGTCATGGAGTGGCCTAGCCAGTTTCCAGACCTTAATCACATAGAAAGCCTATGGAGGGAGCTGAAGCTCTGAGTTGCCAAGTATCAACCTCAAAATCTTAATGATTTAGAGATGATCTGCAAAAAGTAGTGCACCATAATTCCTCCTGACGTGTGCAAAACTCATCATTAACTACAAGAAAAGTCTGACTGCTGTGCTTGCCAGCTAGGGTTTTGCCACCAAGTATTAAGTCTTGTTTGCCAGATGGATGAAATACTTATTTCTCTCTGCTAAATGCAAATAACTTTACATAATTTACACAATGTGATTTTCTGGATTTTATTTTTGATATTCTATCTCTCAATGTTAAAATTAACCTACCCTTAAAATTATAGACTGTTCATGTCTTTGTCAGTGGGCAAACTTACAAAATCAGCAAGGGATCAAATAATTATTTCCTTCACTCTAAGATGCAGGTCAAAAATCAGGTAAACAAAAATCTATTGTTTGCAGGCCTTTAATATGTTATAATGCTAGTACATAAAAAGACACAATGTCCTTTTTTTGGGTCGCTTAATCTTTTGCTTCTAGCAACTAAGATTTTTTTGTGTTGTGTTTGTAAAATGAATGTTTTCAAAACAGGAAATCAGGTCATTGTCATTTTTAATTGAATATTCTTCCACCCAGAGAGCTTCTGAAACACCTATTTTCAAAACTGAAATTTGCTAATTTGGCAAGTAATGGGTTAAAAAAAACCTATCAAATAGAGCATTGGTTTATTCATTAACGTATCCAATTGGAATAAACAAAAAATTAACCTTTATTGAGATAATCATTAGGATAAAAAAGTGCTAACGTGAAGTTTGTGACAACATCTTTTAAACTGTAAAGTTTCTTTGCACTGTAAAACCAGTTTCTTATATATAAATACCAGGTTAAGAGAATAAAGTGCTTGATGTGCACAGTGTGAAGACACAGCTTTTCTCAATGCATGTCGGGGGTTAATTTGTTAATTTGTCCAGAAGTATTGGTCTTTTCTTGGTTATTTCATGTTTGATAATTCGGAGCCTTTTATTGACTGAGTATGTGTATTGCTAATTTAATGTAAATTACCTCACCCCCTCTGAGGATCATCACTCAGAGGAGAATTATGCAGACATCGGATTGAAACGCCAACCAATAAGAAAACCGCCTTATTCCACCAATCTTGGAAGATGACAATGCCCTGAGTGCTCAGGATATAGAAGGGGGGCCTGCTTCATTCACCAGTAGTTCATATGCTACATGACTTCAAACTAGGTGCTACAGTCCCGATTGGAAGACCATAACCTCAACCTAGGAAATTCAGTTCTGGCTACCAAGATACTATTGTGCTTCATACTCTGCATGGCCTCAATTTAGGAGCTTTAGGTCCAAATTGGAGGAGCAGTAAAACTGAATTATTTTCTGAATGAGCTAAGTCTTGGATTCGGCTGGAATATCAAAGACTATGGAAGGCTATTCCTTTCTCGGTGGGTGCCCGCCAAAAGCGGGGTGCTGCTGGATTGGAGTAAGTGGCCCTGGAAACACTGAAGGCAGGAACATTCTAATCCCTGGTGAGCCAGTGGAAGGGTAATACTCTGTTGGCTGTTATATCATGTGTTTTACTTGAGTATGTGTTGTAAGCCTTCGAATGTTGGGGATTCAATACAGCCTTAGCTTTGAGTGCTTTCCTAACCCTGTGCTGTCTGAGTAGATTTCCGCCCATGGTTAAGGAGTTCAGGCGTTCAGTTTGGATGAGCACTGGTCCACACAGTCTTTATAAAGGTGACCAAACAAGCGGATGAGAGCACCCACTGGCACTGCTGTCTCCACACACTGTATCAATAAACCTCCTGATAAATAGGTCCATTATGGTGGCATTAATCCATAAATCTCTAAAGAGGGATATCTGGACATATAACTGTTCATGACTTGAAGATCAATTATATAAGGAAGGTGCAATATATTGGCAAGACGCTCCCTAAATTAGTTTAGGGAATTTAAACAGACAGAGCAACAATAATTCATTTAGCCTTATGCAGCCATCAAATAGACTAACCACATTATACAATGACAATGAACATTGGTATTTTTAGGATGAAATCCATAATAATAAGTGTGATACTAATACCTAAAGTTTAATACTACAGCTGAAGAAACACTCATATCCTCTGCAGTATCAGGCTAATTTGCACAAACATCATATTTTGTAAAAGTTCAGCAAGAGAATGCCAAGAGTGTGCAAAGCAGTAATCAAAGCAAAAGGTGGCTACTTTGAAGAACCTAGAATATAACACATATTTTCAGTTGTTTAACACTTTTTTGTAAAGTATATTATTCCACATGTGTTAATTCATAGTTTTGATACCTTCAGTGTGAATCTACAATTTTCATAGTCATGAAAATACAGAAAAATCTTTGAATGAGAAGGTGTGTCCAAACTTTTGGTCTGTACTGTATATGAAACCTAATATTGCCATTTCTGTATGTGGTTCTACCGTTACTCCTCAGCAGTACGCCCACTGTCTTGGGGTTATATTTGACCCAGATATCTCCTTTACTCCCCACATCTGGTCTTTCACTCGCTCATGTCACCTACACCTCAAAACATCTCTAGAATTCAACCTTTTCTGACTGTTGACTCTGCAAAAACTCTAACCGTTGCCCTTATTCATTCTCGCCTGGATTACTGAAATTCTCTATTAATTGGTCTCCCTCTTACTAAACTCTCTCCTCTCCAATCCATCCTCAATGGAGCAGCCAGGATCATATTCCTTTCCAACCGCTTCACCAATACCTTTATCCTGGTGCAGTCATTGCACTGGTTGCTAATCCACTATAGAGTACAATGTAAAATTATCACTCTCACTCACAAAGCCCTCCACAGTTCTGCAACGCCCTACATCTCCTTCCTCATCTCTGTCTATCGCCTTACACGTGCCCTCAGCTCCGCAAGTGACCTAAGACTGACATCAGCTACAATCCGAACCTCCCACTCCCGTCTCCAAGACTTCTCATGAGCTGCACCAATTCTCTGGAATGGGTTACCGAAAACAATTTAATTAATTCCCAATACCAATAGTTTTAAGCGAGCCTTAAAAACACATTTCTTTAGACTGGTCTTTCACCTCACCTCACTTGTCTAATTATTCCTATCTTCCCTTTTCCAAATCTGGCCTCTCATGTCATCTGTCTGCACCTGCAGACTGTCTGTCTGTCCCCATGCATAATATAGCACTTTATCCGTACTTGTACAGATCCTGACCGATGACCGATTCATGTAGCGTTACATGAATCCCCTAATTATTATATCGATGGCTGGACCATGTATGACATCATTTGTTACTATTACCTTTTGTGACTCCCCTATTTCCTCTAGATTGTAAGCTTGCGAGCAGGGACCTCACTCCTCATGGTTTTTTTAATTTTTGTTACTCTGTATTGTCTCATATTGTCTGTACATGTCCCCTCCGAATTGTAAAGTGCTGTGTGATATGTTGGCGCTATATAAATAAAATTATTATTATTATTATTATTATTATTATAGGGTTGTCCATACATAAGACATTATTCTTTAAGGTATGGGCTATTTCCTGATGTTGCCTAAAAGTGCTTTTAACCTGGCCAAATGTGCTTCTTCAAATTGTTTATTAACTGCCCAGATACATCAGGTGCTTGCAGTATGTGGTATAATCATTGCAAGTTAAAGGATGTCTGACATGATGACGCAACAGCATGGTTGCAAGCCACATGAAGCGTCTCAACAATCATCCTTATCTATAGATTTCAGGAAACCACTTCTCACTGTTCCAGTATCAGGAAGCAAAAAAGAATACATAATAAATTTAAGAGAGCTGGGACCAAGGTTTGAAAGATTACCATTAGTAACACACTATGCCGTCGTGGATTAAAATCCTGCAGAGAATGCAAGGTCCCCCTGCTCATGCCAACACATTCCAGTCCCTCTTGAAGTTTGACAATGACCATCTGAAGGCGGATGGATGGGGTCATGTATTGCAATATTTTGGCCAATAACCTTCTTCACTCAATAAGAGCATTGAAGAAGTGTAATGGCTGGGTCTTCCAGCATGTGAATATCCCAAAACACACAGCCAAGGCAACTAAGGAGTGGCTCCATAAGAAGCATTTCAAGTCCTGGAGTGAACTAGCTAAACTCCACACCTGAACTGAAAAGAAATTCTTTGGAAGGAGCTAAAACTCAATGTTGCCCAGCAATAGCCCCCAAACCTTAAAGATCTGGAGAAGATCTGTATGGAGGAGTGGGCCAAAATCCCTGATGCAGTGTGTGCAAACTTGGTCAAGAACTACAAGAAACATCAGACCTCTGTAATTGATAACAAAGGTTTCTGTACCAAATATTAAGCTCTGCTTTTCTATTGTATCAAATACTTATTTCATGCAATAAAATGTAAATTAATGACGTAAATATTATATAATGTGTTTTTCTGGAATTTCCTTTTTAGATTCTGTTTCTCACAGTTGAAGTGTACCTACAATAAAAAATACAGACCTCTTCATTCTTTGTAGGTTGGAAAACGTTGAAAATCACTGCACTGTATATCTTTTCATTTACTTGTGAATAACATTCCTGTAGCTCTGTTAGTTGTTTGATCTACAAAGGAGAGCCATTCACAAATACAGTTGATTAGTTACTAGTGATGGGCAAGTCCTAAATTACTCGGAATCGCTTGACTCTAGCGAGTCCGAGCCCGGGACTCGCTACTCGTTGCGAGTCTAGCGAGTCCAATGTTAATGAATGGGGAAGCGAGTAATAGCGAGTAATGTGCGATTTACAAATTGCAGATGTGTCTCGGAAGCTTCAGGCTCTATCTGCTAGGACTCGTTACTCTGCGAGTTTCCCAGCGTTTACTCCACAGTAACCAGCCCAATGCATATCAACTTGCATTTGCTACTGTGCCAGTGATAGCAGGGAAACTCGCACAGTAAGAGCTGTCTGCTCTGTACAGCTCCAGGGTCCTAGAGCCCGCCTGCTGCCTGATGTAGCAGAGCTGAGATTGTTTTCAGTCTGCTCATTCCCTGTGCATAGACATCTATATCTATGCACAGGGGATGTAGCAGAGAGGACATCGCGTTTTGGACTACGTCGGACGGAAGAGGATTTTTTTAATTAAAGATGGAGTCCCTAATGGCTTTTTTATTTTATTTCTAATAAAAATTTTCTCTGTGTTGTGTTTTTTTTAACCCTTTATTGGAGATTCTTAGTGGCCGGGTCAAACCTGGTCTGACATTAAGAATCTCGGGCTTAATACCAGCTTGTATAATAAAGCTGGTATTAACCCCTTTATTACCCAGCGTGCCACCGCCACCAGGGCCGCTGGAAGAGCGGGGTTCAGCGCCAGAGGATGGCGCTTCAATGAACGCGCCATCTTCTGGGGCGGCTGCGGGCTGCAATTTGCAGCGGGGGGTGCCCAGAAAGCTTGGGCCTCCCTGCGCTGCGGATTCCAGCCCCCAGCTGCTTAGCTGTACCTGGCTAGACATAGAAATTGCGCGAAGCCCCACGCATTTTTTTTTATTATTTCATGAAATAATAAAAAAAAAGGGCTCCCATATATTATTGTGTCCAGCCAGGTACAAATAGGCACCTGGGGGTTGGGGGCAGCCCGTCGCTGCCTGCTGGATCCAGCTGGTTCCAGAAATACGGCGAAGCCCACGTGAAATTTTTTTCTGACAAATCCATAAAACAATGTAAATAAAAGGGACTGCATCTTTATTAACCCCTGGA